>CM075816.1:35787053-36987053 GCA_037975025.1 Excoecaria agallocha
AAAACCCATTCTTCATTTCGGTCAGCTAATGAGTCATCTTCTTGTTTGACCTTCTTCGTTGCTTTTTTTTGGAGCACACATGTATCCCAAATCAACACCAAAATTGGCAAGAGGCGAATACGATCATTTTGAGGTATAGGTTGAGTCATTCCGAAAGGAGTAGCTCCGATCTAGGGATGGGACATTTTTCCTTTACCCTTTTCATACGTGAGTGGCCATGTATGCATCAAGTCGGGTGCCAAAACCTAGCCTCATCGATGGGTTCTTTAATCCAAAATGATGTGCTTCTATAGTGACTAACATCCCTTCTTCTACTTTTTCCCTCTGACTTTGTGGGAGAAACTTCGAGCCTCTTACTTTTCAGTATGGATTTCATTATGCTTCTACTGAAATCCCTGAGGATAGTTCTTAGGTCCTTTATTGTGATTGGGGTGGTGTCAGGTGGGTCGAGAGTTTTTTTTGTTAAAAGAGGCCATCAAGTTTCCTTACGCACACAATCTAGTGGGAGTTTTTCGACATTACTCCCCTAAGTGGTGCATTTACACCCATCATTATTGTTATTATTGCGATCATCAGCCCTAGATTTGGTATGTTTGGATTATCTCTACAATTCCCTTATAACTCTCAACAAAAGTACCAAATGATATTCTCTAAAATATCTAAAGAAATAGGAGCGAGGGATTGTGAGACATAGACTGATCAAAGAGTGAAGGAGTGACTAAAAACTTATAAAAAAAGGAAAAGCGCCCGGGTGGACCGAGGAAGACACTCCGATGGCAAAGTTAGTAAATGATTTTAGAGTGAAAAGATAGAGAGAGAAAATCAAGGGTCTCAGAATAACATTACTCGAATCCTTAGAATGGAAGTGTGTGTGTATAGACGAGGATGATTAATAGGTATGGTAGGTATTCAAGTGCCTATTTCATAGATTCGCCACCTAACATGATTGAATGGACAGACAAGCAAGGCAACGTCAGAAGTATGATGCGATAGGCAGCGAAGTCAAACGTCCGATCCGAATTGACTTCTTCAAGGAAGCTAGTGATACTCATTCCTTTTAGGTTCTGGGCCCCGTAGCAATTAGGACAAGACGATGGGTATTATTAGGATTGTTATCCTCTTATATATATATAATATAAAGAGGTTGAGGACACATCTTTTGCCAAAAAAAACAACAAGATTATAAGAGTTATTTAGCACCAACCCGTATCCAAGTTAAATACTCTTATGTGATTAGCCACAAAATTAATTAGTCTAATGTTAACTTCATAGGAGTATCACTCCCAATAATATTCAACATTCCCACATTAATTTGATGTGTTAAAGTTATTTGCTACTTATAATTGTAGTATTGCCACAATTTAAATTATTTTTTTATAGAAAATTGAAAAGTACAATAATTATCTATGTTTTGGTATCTAATAATTTGGAAATTTTTATTAGAGACTTGTAGGTGTTGGAATTGGGATGGGATACTGATAGAGATAACAAGAATATGAAGGCATGTACATGTGTTACTTGTTGTAAGAAATGATGAAGAGTTTAGAAAGTTATTGTGAAATTCTAATTTTTGTTAGCATATTGTGAAAAAAACTTGTCAGTGGTGATTCTACGTAGCACTATTTAGTTTGTATTAGTGTTTTTTATGTCTAAGTACTTTTAAGTACTATACATTTTAATATACTTTATAATATTATATTTTTTAAATTAATAGCGTTGGCAAATTGGTATTTATCTAAATTAGATTTTGGATATATATATATATATTTATTATATATATATATATATATATATATATATAGATATATAATATATATATAATATATATATATTATATAATATATATATATATATTGAAAAATAATAAAAAAATGTTATAAGATTTTTATTAATAGAAATGACAACGGCCTATTTGTCGCTAATGCCAAAAACAAGCGACAAAATTTAGCGACACTAGAATCTATCCCTAATATTTTCTTTCATATTTACAGTGACTAATTTTAGGGGTATTTAGTGACGGAATTTTTTTATTTTTAGCAATGGTTTTTCTGTTTCTGTCACCAATGTTAGAAATTATTTTATCATTTAGTCGCAAAACATTTTGCAACTGACAAATTTGCGACTGTTCTTCGTAGCGTCCCTATAAGTTATTAGTGACAGAATTACCCTATTAGCGACGGAAGTTGCCATCGCGAATTTCCATTTTTTTTTTTTTTTGTAATGTATGTTGCCATCTATCTAAGCATGTACAAGATCAAGATGAACTCCCAAAGGCGTTAGTTGCACTCACCCTTGACAACACAATCTTTGACACTAAATGGACATCTAACACATAAGCATCTTGACACATGACAAGTAATGCCATTATGTTAAAAATTATACATTCATATTTTGGTAATGATTTTGTGCTTATAGGAAATGACTCACTATTAGGAATTAAGTCTATTGGTGATATTAGCATTAAAAGTAGTAATTGAGTTTTACCTTTAAAAGATTTTCTACATATACCAAATCTAAATGGAAATTTATTATCTATTGGTCAGCTTATAGACCATTATCCTGTAAATTGTCAATTTTCTAATGTGGATTTTTATGTTAAGGAAAGGGAGATAGGTCACAAAGTGCTGACAGGACAACAGAAAGGTGTTTCGTATGTTGTTTTCAAGTCCAAATGAGTTACATTTCTTTCATAGGTTCAAATCTAGTACTACTGAGTTGTGGTGTCAATGGTTGGTTTATCCTCAAACATATACTCTGATCGGGTTGCTACAACAAAAGGGGTTGATTGAGGCTCAAGGATCTAATAAGTCATAATCTATTTGTGATAGTTGTCAATTAGATAAACTTAGTAAATTTCTTTTGCTTCTTCTGACAATCTTAGTTTATCTATTTTTGATAAAATACATTGTGATTTGTGAGGTCTTTCACCAGTTTTATCTCTTGGAAATTTCATTACTATGTTTGCATTATTGATGATTTTTTGCGCTATACATGGCTTATTCTTATTCCTTTAAAGACTAAGTCTGAATTTGTTCATGCATATTTGTCCTTTGGAAAATATGTTGCAGGGCAATTTGATAAAAAATTAAATTATTCCACTCTGATGTTGGTGGTGAATTTATTAATTCAAGACTTAGTTCTCATTGTCAAGCATAGGGAATTGTCCATCAAATCTCAGTGTCCATATACTCCAGAACAATCAGGTATGGTTGAGTGTCATCATAAAATAATTTGCGAATTAGGTATGGCCATGTTATTCCACTGTGGTGCTCCTTTATACGTATGGGTAGAAGCATTTGTAGCAACTATTTTTATTATTAATTGCTTAACATCGACTGCTCTTGACTCAAATATATCTTCTTTCAAATTGAAAGGGGTCCATACAAATTACTATTTTCTAAGAGTATTTGGTTCTAAATGTTTTCCATATACATGGGATATTCGAAAAAATAAATTCGACCTAAAGACTGTTCCATGTGTTTTCATTGGCTATAGTGATCGACATAAATGCTATAAATGCTTTCATATATCTACACAAAAAATTATTATTTCACGTCATGTAATGTTTGATGAGACTATGTTCCCTTTCAAAAATTAGCAAATCCATGCTTCCATAATTTTTAAATAAATGTTGGATGAGTGTTTTGATTCCTGGACTGTTCTTCCTCTTTCTCACAATACTTCATCTTTGCAAGAAACAGATGCTTATGATCCACCTCTTTCGTCACCTATGCTCCAACATCTAGATTCCTTTTTTGATAATTCTATGGAACCCGCATCTCCCTCTATGGACTCTCCATCTATTTTAGCGCAAGAACACTTGAATACAATGGATAATGACATCCCAAGTCAAATTGATTTCTCTACTGCATCCCACTCTCATCTAGATAGCTCTACTGAAGAATCAATCTCTTTAAAACCTTCACGTGATAAGTTTGAGCAGATTGAACCATCCCACCTTCAACATGATCCCATGGTCACCCGCTCTTAAGCTAGCATACACAAAACAAATCCAAAGTATGCCCTTATAGTTGTAGGACAAGAAATTCCCTAAGTAACAAAATCCATTAAGCCTGCTTTACATCACGATGGATAGAGATCAGCCATGCAAGAGGAAATGGATGCCCTTCACTACAATAATACATGGCAGTTTGTTCCACGTGATCTAACCATGCATGTCATTGGATCAAATGGGTTCTCAAACCAAAACTTAAATTGGATGGAACTCTGGATCGCTTAAAAGCACATTTGGTTGCCAAGGGTTACCACCAAATACATGTTATTGATTCCACCAATACCTTCTCACCCGTCATCAAACCCAAAACCATACATCTTGTACTCAATCTTACTTTAGTTCGACATTGGGATATTCGACAGCTAGATCTCAAAAATGCTTTCCTCCATGGTATAATTACAAGGGACATTTACATAGAACAACCTTCAGGCATGATTAATCCAAAGTTTCCAAACCATGTGTGCAAATTTGACTTGCTTTTTATGGGTTGAGACAAACACCTTGTGGTTGGTTTGATCGATTTAGTACTTTCCTTTTAAAACATGGTTTTTTTTTTTGTAGTCTAGTTGATCCATCCCTATTTGTTTTACATTGTTCTCACGATACTCTAACTCTTCTTGTATATGTTGGTGACATGCTTCTTACAGGTTCAATTTCACAACGTTTAGCTTCTTTTATCCAGCTGTTACACTCTGAGTCTGCTATGAAAGATCTTGGACTTTTTCATCGCTTTCTTGGTGTAGAAATAACACCCACTTCTAATACTTGTCTCAGTTTCACTAGGTTCTCACCATTATTTAGAGAGCAGACATGGTAGATTGCAAGCCTATGAGTACCGCCACTTGAAGCAAAAATGTAAGGGTTTGGCAATAATACTTTATTTATTGATCCTACTTCATATTGTGGTATAATTGATGCTCTCCAGTATCTCACTCTTACTCAGCCTAATTTTGCATATAGTATCAATTTTGTGTCTCAGTTGATGCATGCTCCAATCAGTCACATTTTAAAATGGTTGGACGCATTTTGTGTTATGTCAAAGGCACAATCAATTGGTTTTGATGTTACCTCAAACACTACACTTGATCTTTATGAGTTCTCAAATTCAGATTGGACAGGTTGTCCTCTCACTCGTCGCTCAACTACTGGATATTGCGCCTTCCTTGGTCACAATCCTATCCCTTAGTGTGCAAAAAAAAACAACATAATATTTCACGGTCACACACCGAAGCCGAGTATAGAGCCATGGCATAAACTGCAGCTGAAGTTACATGGTTAACTTATATTCTCAAGGATCGTGGTGTTCAACAATCTCAACCACCAATCCTATATTCTGTGATAATATCAGTGCTCTACATTCGACTACCAATCTGGTCTTTTAATGCTCGAAACAAGTACATCGAGCTCGATTATCACTTTCTACGTGAATGAGTTGCACTCGTCTTCGTGTCACTCGACATGTCTCTTCATGATATCAAGTAGCTGACATCTTTAATAAGCCGATGTCTAAAGCTCCTTTTGTTGTTCATCGTGCCAAACTTTGCCTCGAGTCCGACATAACTTGCGGTGTGATATTAACACAAACCAGCCCCATTTACCTCCATAATTAGAGCAAGAAGAAGATACTTTGAAGTGATAAGGATGCTTGTGATCCTCATAATCAGCATTAGAGATATTATCGGGTGATTTGATTAACTTGAGTTAGGAGATAATTCTAATTTGATTAAAAGGATTATAGTTTTTATGTTTATCCCTTTCGTTATTCAGATGTTACTATTGTCTTTATATGAATATAATGTACAAACTCTCCTTGTTGCTCACGTTGAATAAAAAGACAAAATTTAGTTTTATACCAAATTTCTTTAAAATATGCAAATAAATTCTTTTTGCAATTGCAAACATGATACAACCGTGTATCAATAGCTAATCTGATAGCTCCATTTGGTCATCCAAAGGTTATATCCTTTTATGCTTGATGAAATTAAAAGAAATTGAAATTTTTACCTACACTGGGTGTATTATGATTGGCTTAATACATACACTAAGCATAAGCACGAATTTTTCCAAAAGAAATAGTATTTGAATGTTTACCATACACTCTCAGATATATTCCTCAAAGTCTCCAACCAATTCACTACACAAATTATAAACTTAACTATTAATTATTCTTTCATTCTTTCCTTTTATTTTATTTTATTTTATTTTTTTGTGGGTCTAGATTCATTTCATGCTTTTATTCTTCTCTATGAGAAATGTTCAATTGATTTTCCTTTCAAGTCTTATGCTTAACCATGGCCAGTTTGATAATATTGTAAGACTAGCAGCATTACATAAGTCTCTTAAAATATTTATCATTTTAATATATATCATATAATATAATACATATTGTTATTATGTAAATAATATATATTTGAATATTTTCTCTATTTCTTAATTAATTTAGTGAATCGCAAAGATAATATCTAATATAATTATTTTTATGTTCATTTAACTCATGGATTATTATTGAGTATATTATGATATAGGTTTAATACACGAACAAAGAATATTTCAGCGATAAAACTGATCTTATTATATTGAGAAATATTATGTTCAAAATTTCACCCCATTTTTCTATTATTAAAAAAATAGGAAAGACCATCCTACTTGCCAAATATTTTTTCACTTAGCCCCCAATACTAAATTTATTTCTTCAATTAATTTATTTCTTCAATGCCCTTGATGCTTGTGTTTGTTTTCCATATGGCTCTTATATACTTAATTTGCTTAGTTCACTTTACTCATTTTTTTTCCAGTGCCCATATCTGCTTGTATATTATATTTGGTATTAGATTTGACTACTTTATTTTTTCTTGTGAAATTAATTTATGCTAAAAATTTGCAATATCCCATAAAAGTTTAATTATTTGCATTTCTTATAGGGGTGAGCATGGACCAGTTAACTGGTCCATGAACAAAAAAATTAACTAGCCTATTAATATAAGTTTTTTAAAATCATTTATTATCAACCAGTCTGTTACATTTAATTAACCAATCTATTGGTTTCAATATTTTGGTTTAGTTTATCAATATTTTTCAGTTAACTATCTAAATTTATAAAAAAATTAGATAGAATTCAATTCAATTTAAAATGTGCAAAATAATTTAAAATAAAAATCGCAAAACAAATATAATTTACTAGAAAAATTCATATTCAACAAATTAATAGCTAATATTATAAAATAGATTTAATATTTGTTGAAAATTAATAGACTTAATTTTAAGTCAAATAAAATTTTGAATAATATTAAATGTTAAAATATGAACTCTAAAATATAAGAAAATATAATTAAATGTTATTATATATAATAAAATATATATATATATATATATATATATATATAAGTTGATCGGTTACTGCATATAAATATTACTATATAATTAAAGAGAATGACATAATATAATTTTAGTTTAAAATATTATATAAATTTTACAAAAAAAATATAAAAAATTAAGGTATAAAAATAAAAGTATAATTTAAAATATTATTTTATATAAGTTTTGGAGAAAAATAGAAAAAATGAAACATTTTTAAAGTATAAAAATAAAAATATCCTATATATTATATATAAACCAGTTAACCGTGGACTAACGGTTAAACGGTATCTAAAAACTTAAATCGTAACGAAAAACTTAAAATCAGTGTTATTAAAATTGGACTATCCGGTTGGACCGATTTAACAGCGAACCACCAGGTTATCTAGTTGTTTCAATGTATAAAAACTGAACTGGCTAAAAATCATAATTAACAGGTATGAACCGGCCAAAAATGGGTGACAATCAGATAAAACCAGGAGAAATCAAAAAATACTAGTTTTGATAAAAAAAAAATTATTTTTTGTCCAAAATATCTATATAACATTATTTTTTCTAAAAAAAATAAAATATAAATACAAAATAATTGAAATTTAAGCAATTTTAATGAATTTTTTATGAATAAAATAAAAATTATAATTTATAATTGATGAATATTTACAATTTTTACTATATATATTTTAAATATTTGTTATAATTATTGAATAACTTGAAAACATTGCTTTATGATTAATCTTTGATGATAAATTTGTTTTTAATAATATTTTTATTTTTTTATATATTTATACTCATAATATTTATAGAAAATTTTAAAAATAATATTATTTTTAAAAAAATAAAAAAATTTTGGTTAAACCCTATCAAACCGGTCGAACCAAAAATCTTTTGTCTTTTCGATTTTTTATCTGGTTCAATTTTAATAACATTATTTAAAATGTAAAAATTATAATTGAATTTATCGAATCGATTAACTAAAAGATCAATTCAATTTCAATTCGATTTTACAATTAATTATATTTTTATTTTTTTTTCTGAGCTCTAATTTCTTATGTGTTTTTGTAATACAAATAACAATAACGTAAGTTGAAAGTTTTGTCGGATAGTAATTGCATAAATACTTGACCCAAAATGTTGCCCTCCGGTTTATCATTTCTAGGCAACTCTTGTACTTTTTCATAAAATACATACAGCTCTCACAATGAGATAAGCCATAAGTTTCGTCAAATCCTTTTCCTAATTTTAGAACATAAAATTCATATTATCAACATGTATTTCATAAAAAAATATATATATAAATATCTCAAATTAAAATATATGGTAAAACATAGAATCAATTAATAAACGATGAACTGTATGAAAAAAGTTTAAGGCATAAATACTTCTATATTCCTTAAGAATTGAAGGGCCAATTTTTCTTTTTTCTTTTTTTCCCCTTTGATTCAAAAAGGATTTTACATAGAAAAGAGATATTTCGGATGCATTTACTTATAAAAAATAATTTTTTATTTTCTATTTTCTTAAAAAATTAATAGAAAATTGAAATATTTATATTTTATAGAAAATTTAAAAAACGTATTCACTTGTTAACAAATAAAACATTATTTTCCTGAAAATGAAAATGAAAAAATGAGAAAATATGTTTATTTATTAAAAATGAAAAATGTTTTCTAAATTAAAAAAATAAATTATATATTATTAAAAAATATGTATACTCTAATTTTTAAAATTGAAATAATATGTATATATGATTAACTTATAAATTTATTAAGATGATTCAATTAAATTTAATATTTATAAATTAATGAACATTGAATTAAAAAAAATATGATAGTAACATAAAAAATGCAATCAATTTCTAATTTTTATTATTATTATAATCATTTCACAATCGATCAGCAATTACCTCTCTAACTATTTTCATTTGCATTTGTTAGAATAAATCAATATTAATACCCTCCTGTTGTATTCCAATAATGACTTCTTCAGACATTGTTAAATCTTTTCTACCATATAATGTAAACAGTTGATCGGTTTTATCTTCTATTCTGATAAAATTGTGCAATGTGTAACATGCAATGAGAATAAATTTTTGTCGAAGTAAAGGATAGTTTTGTATTGATTTTAAAATTAGAAATCTAGCTTTTAACACTCTAAATCCCCCCATCTAATTATGTATGTATAACAAAATTTTCATTATATGAAGCACAAAACATTTAAAAAAATATTTCTCATAATTAACTATAAGAAACATTTTGTAATAACATCAATGTAAATACAATAAGTGTTATGTTTGCATTATAAAAATATTTGTCATAATTAACTAAATACATGTACATTACATTCATTCCGTATAATAAAATAATATAAATGATGGAAAATAAAAATATTTTTCACTTTAACATCACTTTAACAGAATAATATTCATAACAAAAATCAAAGCAGCCCCATTAGCTTATACACAAAACATCAGAACCTCAAGAAGAAATTCCAGAATTTGAAAGGCAAAGAAGTAGTAGACCAGAACATCCAAATCATCAACTTATGATGAAACAGTTAGAAAGCAGAGAATAAAATTAGTAGAAATCATCCCAGATGACAGATGGCAGCTTCATCTTTTGATACCATCCACCAGACCTCTACCATAAGATCAGTCCCACAAGGAAACTCGTTATGTTGTTCTGAGTAATAAGCCAACAATTTAATTAAAATAGAATTAACACATCAAATAGGATCAATTCTCGGGTTCTAACCAAATCTTGACTCTGTAACCATCCAGCAACCCTGGCAATGAAAACAAAGGACAAAACCAAGATAACAACCACCAAGAAACTCGACTGCAGTCAAAAATCAATAAAGACTTTAACACCTGATATTCATACAAACCATCAAAAGGAGCAGCCAGTCTGCTGTAGTATCCAGATAAGGCTTCCAAAGATATATATGAAATTATCAACTAACTTTTCCCTAACCAGAATTGCTACAAGTATTCCAATGGACATGCTCAATAATGACAAGAACCTTACTATATAGAAGTTAATTATAGGATATCCCAATTTCATATGGATCGACATCTTTGATCCTATTAAATGCCCACTATCTTCATTCAACAAAAATAGCACGATTTAAGCGCAAACCAAGGAGGGAAAAAGAATTTCAGTCAACTTTTACCCTGTATTTTATTACTTTTCCATTCTTAATTGCCGTTTTGAGACTAAAGTTATGTTAAAACTCAATAGACTTGACATGTTTCTTCAAGAATCAAGGTGCAATTGTTTACGTCATTTTCTAATTAGAATTTCAGGAGACATGTATAAGAACTAAATACTTGAGGGTTTCATTCTCTCGAGCATTTATGTTGAGTCATAATTCATTGTCATATGTGATGTCTGCAAAAATGAATTGGTAAAAAGTTCATTGCAGACTTTTTTATGTCACGAGAAGGGCAAAAAAAAAAGTGTAACAGCATCAACACATTAATTTGTGTAGTCTTCAGTAAAGATGGAAACCAAGGCACTAAATATACAAGCCAATGGCGTTATACGTAAGAACAAAGTTTATAAACTACACCATAAACATAGAACTTAAGAGAATTCAATGAGCTTTTGCAGTATTCCCTTCTTAAATGTATGCAGACTAGAGTAAAGAAGGCAAAATGGGAGGAAGATAGACAATTAAGGCTACAAGTACAATCAATGATTCCATCGAATAGAAACGTTCTTTTCTCTTTTTCTTTGGCAAAATTGAAATGAAGAAAGATAATAAATTTAACTTCCAAGGACACAAGCTAAGTTAACTTTTATAATCAGCTTCACAAGAACAACCATTACCATCTACCAAAATGACAAGTAAAACAAAAAACATACAATTACCTATCTGAAATTCCATGCCCCTTTCAAAACCAGAGTCAAAATAGCAAGTATAATGAAATAACATTAATTAATATAAATATTAACAGCATAACTTCATTCATTAAGCAATTTGCCAATTGTCACCAACCCATGAACATAATTCCATAAAAAAAAAAGGTGAGAATTCAAACCTAAGAACAAGAACATTTTGAGAAGAGATATTAGAGTAATACCAGCAAAGTCAGTGACTTTATCAAACTTGAGAAGAGCAGTGACTATAAAGAATAGCAATTTGTAACCCACCTATAAGAAAATAAATAAAAAAAACACAAAATTTAGCAATAAAAACAGAATCGTTATAAAACATGGAGAGAGAGAGAAAGAGAGCAAGAAAGGATTACTCATAGTGATGATGGCAGTGAGAGCTATCCCAAAACGCATCGACAAAAGTAGAATCAATCTTCTTGAATCAAAAAGCTAGCCCACAATTTGCCTATCATTTACATCCGAATCAAATGAAATTTCAGCTAAAAAAATACTACCCAGCTAAATATTGGCAGTTGCTCACAGTGAGAAGAGGAAGAAAGGCAACCAAACCTAGAATAATCACAGTAGCAATCCAAAATTCGGTTTAAATAAAGACAATCAAGCAAATCCCATTAGAATTTGAAATCCAATTTGGTTGAGATATATAAGGGATTTTGATATCTGAGAAGTAAACGTGGGTAGAGTAGGATGAAAAAAAAAAAAAAAAGAAGAAGCATGAGATGGATGGGATTCGAAGAGTGGGTTTTTGACGTCATTCCCGCAATTTCTACCGTATTTTCCATGGAAAAGGAAAATTGTGGAAAATATCTAAAAGTTATTTTCTAAATCCTTTTTCTTTTTCTCAATTTTCTACGTTCTACGTGTTTCTATCATGTTCAATATCTAAGTAGTAATTGACCATTTAGGATAATTGAAAAAATATTAGTTACAACTCACATTAAAAAAAATTAAATATTAATTTATTTATTTATGTTTTACCAAACTGCATCGGTTTCCATTTTGGAAATCCAATCAATGTTTCCCACATACTAACTTACTGCTATACGGCACACCAAATTACCAAAAGAAGAAAAAAGGAGGTTAATTTCTTTTTCTGTTGTATATCGCTGAAGAGCAACATTAAGGATAATATGCAACAATTATATATTGCTCAAAGATGCACAAAATCATATCACAAACCGTGGAGTTAATTTTATCCATGTTCATTAAATTTTAGTAATTATAATATTATGATCATTATAATATAATTTATAATAAAAAAATAATTTAATTTTTATTTTGTAACGGAAATCATATATACCAAAAAATCAAAAATCTGGCTATAAAAAAATGAATTAACTTTTATTTTGGTTCATTATTGAATTTATTTATTTATTTTTTAACAGTGTAGTTTGTATAACATTAATCCAACCGTTTTTCGATTTATATAACATAACATCAATCCAACCAAAATAAAAATTAGGTTATTTTTTTCGATGGCTGAATTTTTTATTTTTTGACTTTTATGATTTTTATGTTACAAAATAAAAATTGAATAATTTTTTTTGTTGCAAATCATAATACATTGATCATAATATTATAATCGATAAATTTTAGTGATCACAAATGAAATTAACCCTAAATTATGGCAACCACTCCATGAATGTGAATTGTGAAGAACAAAAACCACGAGATCTCATTTTAAAGTAGTTCTCTTTCTTTTAAAGTGACTGCTAGAAATGTGTGGTATAAAAGTTCTGTTTAACTTCTGTACTTAGAGTTTTATGTTTTTTAAAACAGGTTAGAGGAGGGGATGAAAAGATTGGAATTTGAAATAAATTTGTATATTGCCAGAATGTCCTATTGGAAATTTCTATACTTAGATTATTTAATCTTTCAAACAATTGAATTTATCCAATTAAACTCAATTTAAATTTATGGCAATGCACCCCAATCAAAGCACTTCTTTGTGAAGTGTCTTAGTTGCATTTTGCTGGGACTTTTTAATTTTGGTGTGTTTTAAAAAATTAATTTGAGAAATAGGACGTTTTTCAAACTATTTGAAAAAATGGAATGTTTTTCTATTTTCATAAGTCTTTCCTATGGAAATGGATTGGGCCCCACTCTCTCTCTCTCTCACCTACTCTCTCACTCTCCCTCTCTTATCTCACTCTCTCACTCTCCCTTTCTTATCCTACTTTTTTTATACCCCAATTTAAAATTTTAATACTATATTATTAATTATATTTTTTATTATTTTAATAATATTTAATTATTTATTTTATGTTTAAAATGGATATAATAGAATAATTATAAAAAAAATTATTTTTTAACTACAATAATTAATATTTTTCAATTTAAATAAAAAATCAACTAAAATTATGAAATAGAAAAGTATATTAAAAATTGTTTATACTATGAAAAAAATTTAATTGGAGACGGTGAAATCAAATTTAATGCGATATTAATATCTTTTTTAAAAAATTTAGGAAGAAATTAACTAATATTGAATTTGATTTCACTGTTTTCAATTAATTTTTTTTTCAGAGTATAAATAATTTTTAATATGCTCTTTTGTTTTATAATTTTAGTTGATTATTTTTTTATTTAAATTGAAACATATTAATTATTGTAGTTCAAAAATAATTTTTTTTATAATTATTCTATTATATCCATTTTAAACATAAAATAAATAATTAAATATTATTAAAATAATAAAAAATAGTTAATAATATAATATTAAAATTTTAAATTGGGGTATAAAAAAGTAGGATAAGGGAGAGAGAGTCAGAGAGTGGGATAAAAGAGAGAGTGAGTGAGAGACTATGTGTGTGTGTGTGAGAGAGAGAGAGGGGGGGGGATGGGGCCCAATCCATTTCCGCAGAAAAGGCTTGCGAAAACGAAAAAACACTTTATTTTTCCAAATAATTTAAAAATAACCCCAATTCTCAAATTATTTTTTTAAAACACATTAATATTAAAAAAAGTCCCCATTTTATTTGAGGATAAACTTAATTTCACTCTAATATATGCATGACGTCAATTATTACTATGCTATTTTACAAATATTAAGATAATTATTGAAATTTTTTATTTTATAAAATTGTATTAAAAAAACTAAAATATCATGTCTTATATTTAATAAAGATAACATAGTGGAGAATCAAAATAGTAATGTATTTTTGATACCAATAAAAAAGGAAAATTGGAATAAATATTCTTTTCTCTATCCTATTTTAACTAGCCAATCTCATCTTAACACGAGAATAAAAAAATGATAGAAATTCTTTATTTTATAAAAAAAAAATTAGCAATAGATTAAATTGCTTTTTTCATTTCAAATACCTTATTTAATTTTATATGTACATAATAAATAAAGACAAATATATAAAATTTCTTTAAAATTTTTAAAGGAACACTTAAAAGTGTAATAAATTAAAGTAATGAAATCGATTATTTATAGTTGAACATAGAAGTTAATATTTTAAATTAGCATTTGTTAACCTTGTAAAGATTGGAATGAAAAGAAAATAAAATTATTTCAATTTTTTCGATATTTCTAAACGTTTGTTAAAAAAAATGGTCACACAAAAAAAAGTCTAACTACTTATATTTTGAAAAATCAAGATATGCATTCCTACATTTTATCAAATAAGAAACAATCAAAAAATTGAAAAAATATATTTTTAATTTATCCCAAAAATTTTAATAAATAATTGAAAAAAATTTCGAAATGCTTTCTAGTTTTATTTTAATTATTTCATATTTGGTCTAAAAAATATTCTAGTTTTATTTTAAAATTTTTTTATCTGAATCAATTTAACAAGCGTAATTTAAGTGGGATAATTTTCTTTTTTTTTTTAAAAAAGTGATAATTGGCAGGAAAAAATAATATTAAGATTAAGATGATACAAATTTTTTATTTAGGTTGGATATATAAAATTGCTTGTAAATTAAATCAATGGCAAATTGACGCTTAAGAAAAACAAAGATTTTTTTTTAATAAATCGCCTTTTTGTCTAATTTATTCTCACTGCATATGTTTGCATTCAATATAAATGGAATAAATGCATTAGCCATAAAATATGCAAGTTGATCCTAAAATGGTGTCTCAACATTCTGACTTTGCAGCCACCCATTGCCAATTGAAAATCACTGTTCAAACTGTTTTTCAAACAAATAATTAATTTAAATTAAATCAAATCCGGTATATCCATGCATGCGCACCGATGCATTAATTTATTATTCTCTTCGTTTTTTTATCAGTCACTTTTATTATTTTTATTAAAATTAAAAAATAATAAATAAATTTAAATTTAGTATTAAATTATGTAATTAAGATCAAATTATTAAATCTGATTGATTCTGACTTTATTAGAAAATAAAGTTAAATTAAAAAAGTAAATTAAATTATATTTAAAGTTTAAAAATAACATATAAATAAAATTTAAATTTTATTTAAAAGTCACAAATAAAAAAAGAATGAAGTATTTTATTTTTAAATAAAGGCTTCCATTTTGCTATATAGTTTGGATGGAACTTATACATATATACCGTCCGTCAGATCAGATATAAATAAAAATAAAAATTTATTTTATTATGATCTGACAGTGCATTTATATGCCTACCATATTGCATGTATGTACCGTAATGCTACTCTATAGTTTACAGGACAATTCTACCCCTCTTATTACCATAACCATTTCTTGCCTACAAATTACTAAAATTAAGACCAATTTTAACACACTTGTGGATCATGCAACATATCATTCCACAATAAAACAGCAAATTGAAACAGACACAGCGAGCAAATCAAAAGATAAAAGAAAATGTCAACGAACATGACAGAGGAGAGAATGGATCCACAGACAGAAGAGAAGGAAATGAAGAAGATGAAAGAAGAATGTGGAGATTCGGTGGAGAGAATCTTCGAGGAAAACGAGGTACCCAAATGGCAGAAACAGCTAACGGTGAGAGCATTTGTAGTGAGTTTTGCGTTGGCTATATTGTTCAGTTTCATAGTAATGAAATTGAATCTCACCACTGGTATTATACCCTCACTCAATGTTTCTGCTAGGCTGTTGGGATTCTTCTTCGTTAAAACTTGGACTAAGTTTCTGGAAAAATCTGGAATGTTAAAACAACCTTTTACCAGACAAGAAAACACTGTCATTCAGACTTGCGTTGTCGCCGCCTCCGGCATTGCTTTCAGTGGTACGCGTCTCTAATATTTTTATCTTTTTTTTTTTTTTTCTTGTTATATAGTCCTATTCTGGTTACGGCGACTATTTCAGTCACCATGCACCGAGCGCTGGCTACGCACCGTATATGTTTTTTTTTTTTTAAATCTATTTTCAGTTGGAAAGCATCAGTTTCATCTGTCAACTTTTGTGTTTCTTAGTTTCTATTGCTTATTTTAGTTTTTCAAGTCCACGACTTTTTACATTTCACAGGCTTTCTTTTAAAAACATATTTATATTTTCAAAGAATTATAATAATTCTGTCAAATTTTGTAAATCTAATTTTAATTATTAGCTTCTACAAATAAAAATAAATAAAGATTTTAGCTTTGTATAGTTTCTAGTCAGATTTTCCAACTAAAGCCAACCTGGTGTGGATCATCCGTAACAACTTTTATTAACCGACTGCCTGGAGGCGGATCCACACTCTTATTTAGAGTGGTGATCCAGTAGATGCTTGCTTATTGAGATAGTTCATGTCGGTCCTGTACACGCATGTTATCATATCTCGCTAGATGAAAAATTATTCTATTATCCTTTTAGATTTAGAAATAGCTTTTTTCTTTTAAAAATTTTATACATTTTGAATCTATTTTTTTAATTTTAATATTTATTTTTTTATTTTAAATACAAACTTTTGGATTGAGCTGGTTGGATTTGGCACATGTCGAGTTTAGGTCAGACTAATATGGGTTAGATTCAACCTAGGCTATAGCAAAATTTGAAGTTTTTTTTCTACACAATCATACATAAATAAAATTCAGACCTACTTCGGGTTAAGCCAGGTTCGAGTCTAGAAGGGCAAAGTTTGGGCCAAATTAGATTCGGACTAGACCTAATCAAAATTGATAATTTTTTTTACACAAGCCTGTATAAATAAATTTAGGCTGGTTCGGGTTTCGGTCGGGATGGGCCGAGTTTGGCCTGGACCAGGATGGGCCAGGCTAGATTTGGGTTAGGTTGATTTTGTGCCTAGATGGATTGGCATTGGGTTAGACATGTTTGGTAAAAAATTGTAGTCGGTATAAATTTGGTATATCAACCTATTTGGTGCAATTGATGCCCATTGGATCATATGGAACACGCTTATTGAGTCAAAATTTAATGAGGTCATTTTTATTTGGCCCAAATGGGCATGCTTTTGAGTTGAATTTGGTTTGGATCAATTTTTTTGAACAAAATTTTCGAGTTGGGAAAAATTTGCCACCTTATTAACATTCTTTGTCCTTTTTTTATAAAATATTTTTAGTTGCTGAGAGTGAGATCCAAACCCTAATTAATCAAAAAACTAATAATTAATACTCTCAATCATTTGCATTGCAAGTGATTCCACTATTTGGCCCTCTTTTCTACATTTCTTTATATAACACCTAACATTAAATCAAAATTGAATTTGTTGTCTTGTTAAAATTGTTTTTATCAATTTCTCGAATTGTTTTAGTAGTAATTGTAGGGGTTAATTTCACCAACAATTATTAGACTTATGCACTTATAATGGAAAAGTCGCAAAAAAAAATATTGTAACACAAAAATATCCTCACTCACTCGTATTAGCCTAGAAAGTTATTTTGCTTGGAAACTAACCAAAACCCTACTAGGATGTACGGTTGGCATGCCAACTTATTAACACATACTTCTAATTTCCAAATTCCTGCATGCTTCCTTAAATTTCACCATTTTTTATTAGTTGCAGGAAAGATAAATTGATTATTAGTTAACTTGTCAACTGTATATTTCGATAGAATTTTGATTGGTTTGAGCAAAATGACCTTTTAGGCTACAATGGATAAGTTGGAATATGTATGTTTTATCCTTAATAGTCTAGTAGATGATGTTCTAGTAGTTGGCACTATTGAGGCAAATACCATTCAATTCAAGTAGCTTTTGCACTCCCAATTTACTATAAAGTATCTATGTTATGCCAAATATTGTCTGAATGTTGAAATAGCTATATCTTCTTGTGATACCTTTATTTCACATATACAAGGGTGCAAGTCTGAGTACAAATAAGACTATTATATATTACTCCCTTGTCCAAAAACTTCAAATTTCAAATAAACTCTCTTCTTTCACCAGGCTAAACAGTATAAGAGACTTTTAGGAAAGTCTAACCAAACTTGATATTATGTACAATGTCCGACCACTGAATCAATTTATTGATGCTCCTTGTAAAGCACGTTAGACTCCTGCTCTTTATGTGTTAAGATATCTCAAAGGGATCATCGATCATGGCTTCTTTTGTAAGGCTTTAACTTCTTTACTTTTTGACATCATATTGTGACAATGATTGGGCATCTTATCCCCTAATTAAGAAGTCTTTGATTACTACGTGTTTCTTGGTGATTCTTATTTCTTAGAAAAAAAAAAGCAAAACATTGGGGACTTTTTTAATATTGGCGTGTTTTAAAAAATTATTTTGAGGGATTGTGTGCGTTTCAACTTATTTGAAAAAATGGTGTGTTTTTCCATTCCCGCAGCAACTGGTTGCGGGAATAGAGCTGGGCCCCCCCCACACACACACACTCTCTCTCTCTCGTACAACTCATAGTTTTTGGTTTAAATTCAAATTGGACAATCCAAAATTTTAGTAGCATAATTGCATACTTATTCTACATTTTTTAAAGGTTATATATATGGAGTTAATGATTCAGTTTTTGTATATTTCATTTTATTTTTAAAAGTTTGATATTAAATTTCTGCATGTTTAATTTAAATAAAATTAGAAAATTAAAAGTTACGCTATGTTAATTTTATATGAAATAATTTAAAATGAGCATATGACTCATTAAAAAATATAAGAAATAAAAAATAATTTAATATGAGTGATAATTTTTGAAAATAAATTCTGGATATAAAAATAAATGAGCAGATTTGCCGCTGCAGTTCTGGATATAAAAATAAAATAGTAAGGGGAGGAAAAAGAAAAAAAGGCTTAATATATAAAATATCCTTAAAATTGTGCCTGTTTTCGAAGTCTATCTCCCAATATAAATTTATACTAATTTAATACTGTATTTTGCAATAAAATAATTATAAAGTATTTAAAAGAATATTTAGGTGGTAAATACCGATTTTAATATGATGAAATTTTTCAATTTTTATATAAAATAAATTATAAACACTGCATATTTTATACTTGGGCGGACATGGAATTACCGCCATCTAAATGGCATGATATTTCCTTTCTTGAAAACAAGAGTAAATAAGAAATACATTATGCAAAGAAGCAAATTACCACTGTCACAACCTAATGCTAGTTATCCTATGGAATACTATTTAGAGGTGGGATAAGAGTGGGTCAACGAGAGAGAGAGAGAGAGAGAGAGAGAGAGAGAGAGAGAGAGAGAGAGAGAGAGGCCATCTCTATTCCCGCAGCGACAAGTTGCGGGAATAGAAAGTGGATCTCACAGAACGAAATTTCATGCTATCTCTCTCTCTAAAATTTTCGTCCACCGTGTCCCGTCTTATTCCCGTAATGACAGGCTGCAGGAATAGATATGTCTACCCTATTTTCCTAAATATTTTCACACACACACACACACCATTTGTCCAAATAAATTTTCAAAACAACCTATTTTTAAAAAAGTCCCAAAACATTGTATCTAGAGCCTCCTATCAAGCAAAGGACATTGGTATGGCTACAACAATGTGTGAATGGCAGTGGCTTCTTAATTGCTTTAGGATTTTTAACTATAAGTTCCAACACCAATTCCTTTTTGTTGTGATAACCAATTTGCCCTGTTAATATCAACGAACACAATCTTTCTTAAAAGAGCAAAGCACCTAGAGGTTGATTTCCATGTTGTCAAAAATCAGCTTGTCAAGAGTACTCTAGCTACATTTTTTAGCTGTAATTCCAGCCATAAATTGATTGTTGAGTGTGAACACAATGATTATGCATGTGTACAGAGTTGTATCTTTCCTTCTTAAGAAAGTTTTGTATTTATATCCAAGCTGCTTGAGGGAATAATCAAGCAACAATTGATAAAAATATTTCTCTCTTGCCCTTTTATTATTTTCATAGCTCAAGATTAGCTTTATTAATCCCCAATATGTTCCGAGTCCAATGCTGGCTTCAAGTCTCCCTCTCATCCTCAATTCTTTGCCATTCTTTCCAAGTTGGCATTGAATAATCATCCATCTCCAACTGGAGTTGAATTATTTATTAATTTTGGAAGTAATGTTCACAGTAGGTTCAATGTATTGTAAGAAAGCTTTTGTTAGAAAGCTTATAGTAAACATGTGTTAATTAATAATTAGTTAATTAATAATTAGTATAGGTAGTTATTTTGTCTTCAGGCAGTTATCTTCGTTCTTGAGCTCATAAACTCGTGCAGCGTGTATACTTGAAGACAATGAAGAATTTTATTTCTAATCCATATTTCCTTTTCTCTTTGCCACATTGGTTAGTTATAAAAATGTAATGCTTTTTATAAACACTTAGGTAATACTCAACTCATAAGTTGACTTTAGGAGTTGACTTAGATCCAAAAGTCCATTTTATTCACATGGTAGCATTGATGTCCGGTCCTGCAAACTTCATGCCCCAAATTTCATTTATGCGTTCGGCTTTCAATGTGAGGGATGTGTGTTAAGTATATAACATTGGTTAGTTTTAAAAACGTAATACTTCTTATAAAGGTTTGGACAATCCTCATTTTACGAATTACCTTTTGGATTTGGGTTATGCTCATTTTATTCGCAAATTCCATAAGCATCTAAATTAAAGAAGGCATGTTAGATTAGAAAACATTTCTTTAATTTGAAAAAGGGAAAAAAATAATGAAATTTATTAGTTAAATATGTTTCAAAGTTTGAGATTAAAACATGTTATGGACAAGTTGTATGATTTTACAGGTGGTTTTGGTAGTTACTTATTTGGAATGAGTGAAGCTGTTGCTAAACAATCAACAGAAGCCAATACTGCTCAAAACATAAAGAACCCATCACTAGGTTGGATGATTGGCTTTCTTTTTGTTGTTAGCTTTCTCGGTCTCTTCTCTGTTGGACCTCTTCGTATGGTAATTTACAATAACTCTCTAATTCAAGTGTGTGTGTATATGCATGTGGATACATACATATATGCCTATGTGTATACATGTATATACGTATATATGCATACATATGCACACATGTATATGACACACACACATATATGTTGAAGCCACCAAAAAATAATTGCTATGGTTTTGTAAATAAAATAAATTGTATATAGTATGAGAAAGGGTTGAATACTCAGAAATTAGTATCGATTAAATTCTAAACAACAAGAAAATTAACAATAAAAATAAAATGGAGATTTTATAAATTAGGAGTCTAAAGATATAACTAAATAATAATATAAAAATGCAATAAATAAAATAAATTGAAATGAGAAACTCCAATTCAAGGTATTAATGGCACAAAATTCAAATCTTATTGATCACAAATAGAAGAATAACTCAATAATAATGCAATGAACTGATTATAGTCGTCGGACAAACGTTCACAACCAATTTTTGCATAATATTAGGCTAATCAAGTGAGATTGTAATCAACTCCTAACCAATAAACAATACTTTACAAGTGATAAAATTCAATTTATTGAGAGTATTATGAATTAAAAAGACACAAACTAAGTTAACCAATTTACAAGAGACAATAATTTGAACTAAATCATGCATTTACTTAATATAACAACTATTTTCAATATTGTTATACTAATTACTACTTATTATTGGATTTACCAAGCAGTTACGGATTTTATATTTTCAATTAGTTATATGCTATTTAATTAAATGAATAATGCCGCCTTATTGATCATAAAACAAATAATAAAAGAGATGAAAATTTTCTAAAATGCACTCATTAACATGAACATTGTGGATAATTAAAAGAGAAAAATAAAATATAAACAATCTCATAGTGTGATTAGATGAATCTTGCCTCTGAATTAACCTTTAACCGGAATTATAAGTTTAGCCACACATAACCATAGACAAAAATGCAGATTAATTCAATATAAAAACCTGTTTCAGAACTCAAAAAACAAAGAAGAAGAAGAAGAAAACAACTCACAGTCTCCTCCTAAAATTTAGGAAAGAAAATTAACCTAGATAATTAAAGAAATTAAAAATAAATATGTAATACAATCCAAATATCCAAAAATAACTCCCTCAAATTCCTAAATGTAGTCTATTAATTCCAAAAATCGTTTGCAACACAGCAGGCTGCTACGTCAGATATGCGTATGATATAGACTTCTTGAATTAACCTTGCACTGCTGACATCTTTTTAGCCTTTGCCCAAAGCTAAAACATGGTTCTGCCAAAATTAGCTCCATTTAACTCAAATTTGCTGTGAACAACCACAGTTTCATATCAAAACATGTTTTCCTCTGCTGACCTTTTTAAGTAGAAACAACAAGGAAATTCATCCACTAACCTTTATGTGTGTGTGTGTGTGTATTGATTAAGGAACTTAATTACTTCA
Source organism: Excoecaria agallocha (assembly GCA_037975025.1). Classification (NCBI taxonomy): domain Eukaryota; kingdom Viridiplantae; phylum Streptophyta; class Magnoliopsida; order Malpighiales; family Euphorbiaceae; genus Excoecaria; species Excoecaria agallocha. Next base: position 35,810,009 of record CM075816.1, read on the forward strand.
AAATAAGCTCCCTCTGAATCCATTTCATTTCATTTCTCCTTCTGCATTAATTGATCCACGTAAGAGTTGTCCCCAAATAACTTAATTATGGAGTTTAATATTGGTAAGTGTTGACTATCTTGCATAAAAAATTTCGTAGAAACAATAAGAGTTTATAACTTTAAGTTATAATGACAGAGACAATTTTTGTTTAGCACTAAGTGAACCACAGTTAATAAATCTACTTCTCTAAATCTAAAAATTTGGAAAATTCTTGTGTAAACTCCGTCTATGAGTTTTTCATGAACTAAGCTAATAGAATTAACACTTAAGATTATTAACTACTTACTCATTATCTTTTTATCTTCTTTATCCCACGTGGCATTCTCTTATTGGCTTGGTAAATAATTTATTCATGAACTCAATGTAGGAAAGTGTTCTCCTAGAAAATTAGAGTAAGACTTCAATTCTTACACCACTTCAAACTAAAGATTTTGATTTATTTATTTATTTTTGCTTTTGAAGAAAGAAAAGATTTTGGCACATGCGGAAAGTAGGAGTGTTAAAAAATGAATTGGATGAGTTACAATAAAGCTTGAACTTTGTAAGATAGTGTGTAGCTCAAATCCATTTTTTCCCTTAGATAAATTGATTTAGAATTTAATCGTAACTCGTTCAATCCATGAACAGAAAGTGGTAGTTTGAAAAAATTGCACCAAGGAACTTATAGATGTTGTATGGTTTCAGATAATGATCATAGACTTCAAATTGATCTATCCAAGTGGAACTGCTACTGCTCACCTTATCAACAGCTTCCACACCCCTCAGGGTGCTAACTTAGCAAAGTAAGAATTGGAATTAATTCGTTCTCATTATATTTTATTACAACTAAAATGAAATATAATCATTGTCTGTTCCTTTTTATATTATAGGAAACAAGTAAAGGAATTGGGTAAGTTTTTCTCTTTCAGCTTCTTGTGGGGTTTCTTCCAATGGTTTTTCACTGCTGGAGAAGACTGTGGATTTGTAAACTTCCCTACTTTTGGTCTCCAGGCCTATAAATACAAGTACTTATCTTCTTCTCTCTTTCCTCTATTTCAAATAGCAAACTATTAAATGTTTTTCTAATACTTTTTTTGGCCATGTTAGTTTATAGGGATAAAAGTGATTTTTATCCTTAAATTATTTGAAATGGGGAGTTTTGTCTTTATAATTCTGAAAATATATAAATTTTGCCCTAAACTTATCAATTGGGAATAGGGATGATCACGGGGCGGGGAAAATCCGATACCCGTGGGGACCCGACCCGAACGGGGCGGGGAATCCCCGATTTTTTTCCCCGTGGGGGCGGGGATGGGGATAAAAAAAATCCCCAGGGTGAAATTCAGGGCGGGGGCGGGGAAGGGGGTCTCCGCCCCGCGGGGATCCCCGACCCCGATTTGTTAATTACTGAAATACCCCTATATTCTATATATTTACATATTTGCCATCGAGTATAAATATCCCAATTAAAAACCCTAGGCTCTCATTCTTTCATTTCTTTCTCTCTCCTGCCGCCGTCTCCTCTTCTCCCTCTCACCACCAAAACCAGCTCTTGGATTTGTTAATCGCGTCAAGGGTTTCTTCACCGACCACCACCACTATCCACCTCCTCCACCACGAGTCGGTATGCCTTCTGTAACTTTTACTTTCCGGCTTGATTTCTTAATTTGCTCCTCCTCCTCTTCTTCTTCTTCTTCTTTTTGTGTGTTTCCAAAAATTCATTATGAATTTGCCTCGGGTTTTTTTTCTTGGACTACTCAAGTTGCTTATTTAACGCTTGATTTTACTTATTTGTTGATTGATGAAGAAAAAGAATCATAAATACTGTATTTAATTAAGGTAATCGTTAAATTAAGTGGATTTCTTGCACTTTCATTTTGTAAGAAAGAATGCTTAGTTCACTGAGTTTCATTCCCAAAACTCCCTGATACCTTGAATTCAAATAGAAGCCTTGAATATTCTATTAAATGGATATGAAATCAAGAAGAAAACAAAAGTATTCATAAGCAAATCGACATAATTTTTTATATTTTAGAAAACTAGCTGCTGGGCTTCTGTATGATATGAAAAAAGATTCACCAGGTAAGTTCCCTGCAAAGCCTTCTTGACGTGAGCGACGTTTTCCTTGGTTCAAAAGAACTTATCAATGATGTCACTTGTTCATTGGACCATTGGAAGACTTTTATCAGAATTCTGTGGTTTCTTAGGAAGCATATCAATTTAAATTCTGAAAGCCAAACATTCGAATAGGATCTTGCTTTGGCAAATTTCAAATAGAATTTGTACATCGTAGAATTTGAAATATGACATGTGGAAAACTAGCTATCTTTTTTCAAAGTTTGACATATATTTTGCTTTTTGGGATAGAGATAATTCTAGAATATGATGGCAACGTAAGTTTTGTTTTGCGGTTTTTTATTTTATTTTAATATAATTTCATATGCTAATCAATAAATTACCCTATGTGCTATTATGTCAGGAATGACAATGTAGAAAACAATCTTTCTAGCTACTGCAAAGCCTTTGATGTAGTCTATCTGGTGAGTTGTATGTTTCATTTTCCTTTTTTTGTTTTTTTTGGTCCTCATCTCAAGAGCAATAAACAGCTATTCATTACCTGGATTTACAAATTTTCACACTGGTTATGGCTTTTATCTTGTAGGATGAATCTGTCTATATGGAGACAAATATTTGCTAGATAGATTGCAAAATTATTACCTATACCTTAATCTTTGGCAATCTCTTTGATGAAATCCTCTAATGAATGAAAGCTTGCGTATAGGCATTGTTTCGTTAGGGATAAGGAGCCAGGGCATTCTTTGTTTGTCCTTGATATTGCGAATTTAATGTGGTCAATTAATAATCTGCGATTGATGTTTTAGTTGAATTGTTTCAACAGAACGATGCACCAATGTGGGTAGTATTCAAGCTTGCATCTCAGCTCTGTTCAAATGAAGCTGCTTAAGTTCCTTATATGGGAAATATAAATCCCTCTCATCTAATTTCCAATATCCATGAGATTTCTCCAGACACTGTTATGGTCTTCATCAATCCTTCTAAAATATATATATATATATATATATTTCTAGGAATTATTTTTGGTTAGACAGTGAGGTTGTTCGGTATGAAACATTTTTAATTTTGAATTGTATGGAATTTTTATAAATATTTGTATTTGAATGGTATGAAACATTTTTAATTTTAAGTTATTAATTATTAAAATTTGTATTTTAATTTTATGTGAAATTTTTTTAAACAAATGAAATATAATTTATAAGAAATATTTAATTCGGGTCGGGTCGGGGAATTGAGGGCAGAACGGGGAATTCCGCGGGAAATGGGGATCCCCGCGGGGCGGGGACGGGGGGATTATTCTCCCCGTGTTCCAGGCGGGGGCGGGGACGGGGAATCCCCGAGAATGCATGGGGCGGGGAGTGGGGACTACTTCCCCGCTCCCGCCCCGCCCCGTGAGCATCCCTAATTGGGAAAAGTTTACTCCTGAAATGGATATGGCATGTGACATTAAGTGATTGCTTTTAGAATAAGGATAAAACCACCCAATTTCGTAAAGTTCGACTAAAAGAAAGTTGTTCTACTTCGAATAATTGAGGGTTTGTGGAGATTATTAATATTTTATTTTATTTTATTTATTTCTTCTTGAGTGCAGGTTTTATTTTGATTTCTCTGCTACATATGTTGGTGTTGGAATGATCTGTCCATATCTAATCAACATCTCTATGCTAGTTGGAGCAATTCTATCATGGGGTGTAATGTGGCCTCTCATAGAAAATAGAAAAGGCCACTGGTATTCAGCTGATCTTAGTCCAAGCAGCCTCCATGGCCTACAAGGTTACAAGGTACAAGTCTTTCTTTTCATACTCAACAACTTGAAGATGATCCTAATTGCCACTTGCTATTGTATAAAAAAAAATAAAAAAAAATCTTATAAATTCTTTCAGGTGTTCATAGCCATAGCTATGATCCTTGGTGATGGAGTATATAACTTCTTCAAAGTGCTCAGCCGCACACTGTTTGGTCTGTACAAACAATTGAATGCTAAAGACAACATCCTTCCAGTTGCCAATGGTGCATCTTCTGGGAATTCTGTAGCTGCATCTTATGATGATCAACGACGAGCAGAAATATTTATTAGAGAACAAATCCCATCATGGGTTGCAATTACTGGATACATAATTATAGCAATTATCTCTATAATCACAGCTCCTCACATCTTTCACCAACTCAAGTGGTACTACATTGTAGTCATATACATGATCGCGCCTGTTCTAGCCTTCTGCAATGCTTATGGGTGTGGGCTGACGGATTGGTCATTGGCATCTACATATGGGAAGCTAGCAATCTTCGTGATAGGAGCATGGGCAGGAGCTGCTAATGGTGGGGTTCTAGCAAGTTTAGCCACTTGCGGTGTGTTGATGAACATTGTCTCTACTGCATCTGACCTTATGCAGGATTTCAAGACAGGTTACATGACATTAGCTTCACCAAGATCAATGTTTGTTAGCCAAATTATTGGAACTGCAATGGGTTGTGTAATATCTCCATGTGTTTTCTGGCTTTTCTACAAGGCATTTCATGATATGGGTGTTCCTGATTCAGAATATCCAGCTCCTTATGCTCTCGTGTATCGAAACATGGCAATACTCGGGGTTGAAGGCTTCTCAGCTTTACCAAAGAACTGTCTCACGCTGTGTTACATATTCTTCATAGCAGCCATAGCCGTGAATCCCTTGAGAGACAGGGTTGGAAGGAAGATAGCTCGGTTTATTCCAATTCCAATGGCAATGGCAATTCCTTTCTATATTGGAGGATATTTTGCCATTGATATGTGTGTTGGTAGCTTGCTATTATTCATTTGGAGAAGGGTTAACAGGGCAAAGGCAGAGGCATATGGACCCGCGGTGGCTTCTGGCTTGATTTGTGGGGATGGGATTTGGACTTTGCCCAGCTCTATACTGGCTTTGGCTCGTGTGCAATCCCCAATCTCCATGAAATTTCTCTCCACCAAGCAAAATTCAAGGGTTGACACTTTCTTAGGATCCTAAGACTTTTAATTTACATTTAATTTTCGCTCGTTCTTTCTATGTTTTCAACTAGATCTGCACTTTGTGCTTCGCTTCTGTTATTTCTGTATTAATTAATTAATGCTTTACTCTATATTTTTCTCAGCTTTTAGAATTTTGTTTTGCAGTGTAGCCTCAAAATTCGACAACTTTTCGCCAACAAAGGTAGCTAATAATATCTGAGTTCTCACTTGACAGTGAGGGATTAACATTAAGCTTAGCAAGAAATTTTTTAATAATATGTTAAAATATTACATGTACTATAATGACATTTATCTTATCTATATTTTTTTCTTTTCGTTAGTGATAAAACCTGAAATATCTTTATCTTGTAAGAAGAAGAGCTGTCAATTAAAGGGCCAGTCGGATGGATGGACCTGCAAGAAGGAGTGCCTGATCGGACCCAAGCGTTAGTACTCTGAAGCTTAAGTTAGTAACTTTTTAGAGAAATAATGCTTAGAGAGAGAGTCTCAGATGTTCAATACCTAGAGTCATTGTGTTTTAGGCTATTTATAGGAGTTCTTTGGAGGGGTACTCAAGTACCTTAAGGAGTGATAAATGGCGATTAGAGCAGGTGAGCGGCGATGTGACAGGAGGCAGTTTGAAAGTATGGACGTTGACTTGTGTCAGTGAACTGATAGGATGTACTGTCCTATCAGTCCGATCGGAAATCACGTCTTCCTGTTTTGACTTCTAGCTCACGTCTTGCCCTTTTGCCATTGGGCTTGGGCCATGTCAAGCGTTATTGGGCCAATCCTGGTTGGGCCTTTGGAAATGTATTTTTCATAGTTATCACTTGTCCCCCCTCTAACGGATCCGATCGGACGATGTATAGCTTTATTATTTTGGCAGAATTTTTGAATTTTTGGGAGGCGCCCGTTTGAGGAGATGCGTCCGTTCAGTTCAAACAGCTGTCTTGCATTTAATGCTATGTGTGCTTCTAGAATGACGCTTCGTTCTTCACAACCGCAGTAATGGGTTGAGAACACGTGGTGTCCATCTGACGGGGAGGTTTTGGAGTATTCTGGAAGCTTTTCACCTATAAATAGACAAGTTTGAAGCGAATTTTCTTCACTTTTCAGTGATTCTTAACAAATTCTGTCAAAATTCCTTTGTAAACTTTGCTGTTTGAAACCCTTGCTAAATATTTTGTTGAGGGAAGTACTTCAAATTTTGGATAATTTCGGAGTGTCTGCGAGATTACCCAAGTAAGTAAACGATCTTTACCTTTGATTTTATTTTTCATTCGTCGCATATACTCTTTTATTTCTCCTCCTCCACCAAAAAGAATGGCTTCCAGCAGTAGTCAACCAATAGACAGGAGTTTCTTGGAGGATTACAAGAATCGTGAGCCGCTTGCTCAGTCCTCGTAATTGACAGAAACGGAGGTGGCGAAAATTCCTTCTTGGTACCACCTTCCTACAGAGGTGTCGGTGATGGCCTGCCCTGCTTTCATGGCAATTACAGAGGGACCTTTTGGCCATGAAAGGAATGAATGGTTTATTTGCCATTTATGGAGTTTAGATGCGAGAACAAGGCTTCCCTTTGGTACGTTCGAATCGGCACTGCTTAGGGGTTATGAAATTGCCCCCAACCAATTGCATCCGAACGGATAGAGAATGGTAGCCTGTTTCAAGATTTTATGCAAGATAGAATCAGTGGCCCCTACTATGGTCCTTTTCACTCACTTTTTTTATATTTTCGGTCAGAGTGATGGGTCAGAATATTACTTTACCGACCGACATCATTGGAAGCTTTTTGTCATCCCGTCCTTCATGAAACATTTCAGGGAAAGATACTTCTTGGTGGGGATGGCTGGTGGTTTTGGAGTCCCACTAGTCCGAATGATAGAGGCCACAATTTTGAAAGATCATGTTGTTTGTCGGTCTATGTATGAAATCGACATCAAGAAATTGATGGATGTCGTGGCGAGGAACGGTCGGCCCTACGACTCTAATTACCTTTTGAGCACTCTGTTCGAGTCTACAGGCTCTGATGCTGGCATTAGTATAGAACGTGAGCATTATTATTGGAGTGTGGAGAAGGATATCTATTTTTCTACCTCATATATTACATGTGCATTTATTACATGTACCGAATTTTAAATGAGATACTTATCTTTGTTTGGTTTTGCAATGCATCTGCAAACAAAATGGCGAGAGGGGAGGAGGCTGCAAAGCAATTGGCCGATCGGGCCAAAGCCAAAAGGGAGGCCGATCGTTTGGCTAAAGAGGAAAAAGGACTAAGAAGAGGAAAATTCTGCTTGCTTTCGAGGTCCAGGCTTCCAAAGGTGCAGCTGGTGTTCCTGTTGTTGCGACAATGACTTCCTCTTCTGCCATCGTGATTGTCCCCACAATCCATCCTCCCTTAGTCATTTCAGGCCCGTCATTACCCCCTAAAATAGCGATGAAACAGCGTTCTCTTAGGCGACTGCAACTAAGGGATGAATCTGACGAGGAAGAGCCACGACTGTACCTCATCACCCGACCATCTTCTCAGTGGGCGGGGTCATTGGCAGATGACACAACGTATAAGAAGATTGAAGAGGCAGCAAGGAGGAAGGCTACCAAAACTATAGCCACTATCGATGCCCGGATCGCCGCCAGAAGCAAGGAGGTAGCTCAAAATAAGCCAAGTCGACGGTCTTCAGGGAGAACTCAAGAGGGTCGGACTCTGCCTTTGGAAGACATCCTGAAAGAGTGGTTTGGCAAGGATTGGTCCGTGATCAACGGAGGCGTGCCATCCTTTATTTGCCAAGGTCTTGCTCAGGAGAGTGACTTCAAGGCGATGAAGGAGCTTAATTTTCTCTCCCGGGAGTACGGATTATTTCAGCAGCAGAGCCTAGAGGTAACGCTTGCGTCTTTTGCTTTTCTCTCCACTTCTTCTTCTTTTTCTTCTTCTTCTTCTTCTTCTTCTTCTTCTTCTTCTCTTTTTGACTAGTTTCTCCACTCTTCTTTTTCATAGCTAATCAAAAGGGAACTTCGTATCCATGGCATGGTGTCTTATGCCCGAGCAAAGTGGGAGGATGCCATTTGGCAAGGGAAGGAAGCTGAGGTCGCCAGCAATGCGACGAAAAAGGAAGCTATACTTCTAACGTCGGAGGTAGAAGAGCTGAAGTGGGAGAAAAGTCGATTGGCCCAAGACCTCAAGTCTCGGCAGAGCGAGGTGGACCACTTGAAGGGAGATATGGCACTCCTTACTGCTGACAGCGCCTTATGCAAGAAGTACGAGGAGTAGGTGAACAGGCTAAGGGGAGAGTGTTCACAACTTATAAATGACTGCCTCAAAGCCAACACTGACAAAGATAAGGCGCTTGTAGACAAAGATAAGGCTCTGTCAAAATGCGACCTTCTCCTAGGAGAAGAATTCGATGGAGACAACTTTGGCAAAAAAGGAGGTAACTCGGGCTGAAAGATTGGCAAAAGAGCTGGATGTTCAAAAGGAGGAAGTCCTTTACCAGTTGGGCGAGGCCTAAGGGAGGTTGCTAACTTGATTGATTTATGCAGCCAGGCAGCAGTTCCTTGAAGCTGATCTTGACTGGATGGAGGATCCAAGGGTTCTTCCCGATCCTTCTTCTAGCGATGATGAGGAGGAGGCCTCTCCGATAGAAAGGGCAGCAAAGGAAGCTCATTTGGCATTAAAGACGGCTATCAATTTGCCGAGTGAATCCAAGGTCATTCCTCCTCCACCCGTGGAGCTCGAGACCCTGGCCCCTTTTCCAACGGAGCCAGAACCCACAGTTCCTCCGCCAGCGAAGCCCGAAAATGGTGATCCCGCTGCTGAGACCACTACTTTAAGGACCCAAAAGAGGCCCTAGTAGAATTCAAGGATATTAATGTGTTATTAAAGTCTAATTAATCTTAATTAGATGAATTATTATAAGTTAAGACCTAATGAATTGATAGTCTTAAGTGATACAGGAGTAGAGAGTTAATTAAGAATTTTGTATAGATGTGCATTATTGAAAAGAAATTAAAGATAAGTGGTCAATTGAGATGAAATTATAAGTTATTGAATTGAAGGATAAATTAGTTATTAATCTATATGTGTAATTGAAATAAAAATTATAAGTATTGGGTCAATAGTAATATAAGAAATCTAGTTAGGGTTTAATTGTAAATAATAATGAAATGAGGGGTTGTGAAGTAATTTGAGGTGGGCCATTATTGATGTCATTTTTCACTTAAAATGGCATGCAAACCAAGTATAAAAGGAGGACTTAAGGTTAGGGTCGGCAGAATTTATGAAGTAAAAAACAAATGAAAAGCCTAATGTCCACTTTACTCTTCACTCTCACTCTTGTATCTCTTGCAAATCCAGCCATTTTTCTTGAAAAAATCCACCTTACGTTTGTTACATACATGGAAGGAAGCCTAAACTAAAGAATGTTACAACGGTAGAAGGGAGATAGAAGTTTGGAGAAGAAGGAGGAGAGAGAAATTAAAGGATTTGTGAAGAATTTAAGTTGCATGTTCAGGTTTGGGAACTTATTCTTCATGCATGTGTGTGGATATAAATGTGTATGCTTGGATTACTTAATTTTAATGGTAATTTATTAGTTTGTTTAGGGTTAATGAGAGATTAAATAGGAAAAAATCGTGGTTTTGAATGTTGAGGAAAAACTGGGTGTGGTTTTTTTGAACCGGACTGCTTGTTTTGTCCATATCTGGAGTTGTAGACCTCGAATTGAGGTGATTCAAAAATATGGCTAAACTAGATTCAATTATCTACAATTCATTAGAAGGATTCGTGGCTTGATTCTGTTGTTAAGGAACTCAGAAAATTCGTAAAAAAGAAATGTTTGAGTGTATAGGCAGTTTTGAACGGTTACCAATGTTTTAACCATAACTCCTTGTATTTAAGTCATAATTGAGTGAGATTTGATTCTATGTAAACTTGATAGAAATATAAACAACTTTGTAGAAGAAACCTAGCCATAAATCTGCCTCTGAATAATTTATATGATTTATTATCTCTTCGTATAGTGAATGAAATGCTATTAGGTTTGATTATGTGAAAACTAGACTTCTAAGCCTATACTTTTCATGAAGAAAGCAAAGCCTAATTATGTCCTTATGCTTGTCTAATTTAAGCTTAATTTTGGACCTATACATAGCACTATCAATAGGAGCAGTATTTATTAAAGTGTAAATATCTTGAGTTCTAGAAGTGCTATTGAAATTATTTTTGATGTTCTAAAAATGGGAAACATATGGGGTCATGTTTGTAGAAGGACAATTTTGCTAAAAATGACATTTTCCAGGTCAAAAATGGTATACAAGTTGTATTTGAAACTCTGCCATTGTGCAGAATTCTAAAGGCAGAATTTTCAATATTTAGTGTTAAATGTTGTTATGTTAAATCTATGTATACATGAAAATACACTGATTTACAAGTAGCATGAAAACTATTTGATTGAAATGTTATGTATATACATGTATGGTCAAAAACATGTACATGGATGGTTATGTAATATATATATATATATTTAATCAAATGATAGTGTATATTGTTATACAATTATTCAACTATGAAATTGATAATGAAATGTTTAAGTATTATAAATGAAATTTGATGCCATAAAATTTATATAGAGTTCAACAATTGAAAAAGAAAATATGAATATATATAAATACATATACATGAATGTTGGAAGTTGTATATATGAACATACATAATTGTTCATATGGATGCATATAATTTATATTACCTCAAATTGAATATACATGTATATGCATGTTTAAAACATTGAAAATATAAATGATGATACCACCATGAATGAACATAATTAAGATGCTGAAATTATATATATACATATATGCCCAAACAATTATATGCTTAGGAATATAGCTAATTAATATCGATTTATTTGATTTACTAATACACTATAGTATTAGACATCAACCTTTAAATGTAAATATGGATGATTAATTTTACTTGAAATAATTATGCTGATTGATTGTGCTTGTCATGTAAAATATGTTTAAGAATAATGATATAAAGCATGTTTTTATAGTGAATTGTATAAATACACAATTATATGATGATAACATACATGTGTACATTTATCTCCATATAACTATGAATTCTATGAATGTGATATACGAGTATGATAGAAAAATGTGTAAAAAGATATGCATACTCAATATATGATTCTAAACTTTACTGTATATCTTGAAGTAATGGAAAATATTGGTATGTATGTATATAATAAATGAATATTGGAATTTAAGATAGCATGATGATAAGTATCGTGATCACATACATGTGAATGAACTACATGCATTTGAATTGATCAAGAGTACAGCTTATTTATACCGGTACATGTTTGTGATATCATATTCACATAAAGTCTATACATGACCATGTATATGAAATTTCGCATATAGTTGTACATATATACATAAATATATATATGTGATTAGAAAGATAAATCAAAGGGATTTTACTGCCTGCATTGAGTTTAGGAAGTGGATAGATAGGCATGCCTATAAGGGTACTTATAGCTATTTCTGAACAGTTTTGACCTGTTTAGGTCCACTTGAAATTAAAAGTTAGAGTTGATTTGAACAACCCCATTTGGGTTGTAGCCGACCCTGCTTGGGTCCGCTTGACCGGTCCATGTCATTTGATTGACCCCGTTTGGGTTCATGTTATTTGATTGATCCTGTTTGGATCCATGTTAGTTGTTTGACTCAGTTTGGGTCCACCAATTTATCATATAATGTTATCCCTACAAGGGATCACCGTTTAATACCTCCAGGTATCTTATTTGTACCTTCGGGTGCCACCGTTATAATCAACAATTTTGTACTTTCGGGTACTATCGTATAACTCGAAATCCACCTCCTTAGAATAGTGCAGGCTTTATTGTCAAAGGTTAAGAAAAGTTTAATAAGGCATGCAAATTCTTAATTGACTTCATACTATTCTACATATGAAATTCCTTTTGTTGCACATATAACCCACATCTAAAAGAATGCCCAATAATATATGTATCTATACTGCTAGTATCATAAATACATGCTAATTGTTAAATTGATGATATATATATGTCCTTTATTTTTATATGTATGACAACATATGATTTATGAAGAAACTTATATTAAGGGTTATAAGAGTTATGCTATAATACCCATTGTTTTTGAAATATTTTTCTTAGGATTATATATGTGTTTATATTGTTACATGTACACATTCTTTAATATGTATTTGTTATTTATGGTAATGATATACAAGTGTTATGTTTAGTTGATAGGCTTATTTTATGATACATCTAATATGTTATAACATGAATAACTTATGGAATATAAAGTAAGCTTATGGTAATATTATAATCTCATGGTAATTGGAAGTGTTGATTTGTTATATAATTCTAATGTGTGTATATCCTAGACATACAAGAATAGAAGTAGGATAATTTCAACACTTGTGAAGATTGTTTATGGAATTAATAATAGATAACTATACTTTTATGATTAAGCATTGATTAATAAAATAATCATATTATAAATAGTTCAATTTAAGTCCAAAGGAAGTTGGAACTTGTATGATCATATATGATGACTGAAACGACAATACAAATTTTTACTGTTGAACTTTATGATTTCTATAGGTGAATGTATATGTTCAATTTCTTTCATTTCTTGAAATAAATCATTGTTATATTTGAGGCATGTTGTGTGCTTATTGACGATCACTGTGAGTGGTTGTTTATCATGATTTAGTTCTCCACTAAGCTTTATAGCTTAGCACAGGTGTTTCATCCATATAGGTTGGAAGGCTAGGATTTTCTCACAGGACCGATATCTATAGCAGGTTGGCCAACACAAGTCTTTGAAGATTATAAAGTATATAGTCTTCTTTTTGGTTATTTTTTGTATTTCGAGAGTTTTATGTTGTGTTGGAAATCTTGTAAAAGTACAGTTGTTTTGTAAGATGTTAATCAATTGTATATTTTGTAAAGAGACTCTAATGTATATTGTAAAGTCTTAATAGTTTAGCACTCTTATGGATTAAGTATGAATATCAGTTCTCTATATAGTTGGTATATGTTTATGTTGCACAGTAAAATATGTGTAATGAGATGGATAAAGTGATATGTATAGATTATAGGATAAGGGTGCTATAGCTGCTGAGCCTACTGCTGAGCCCATCGTTGCCATGGTAGAGATTGTAGACATAGAGGCTTAGCCTTCTTATCATTTTGTATAATTTTTTGTATAGCATATTTCTTCATTCTCTGTAATTTGTAAGAATTCCTCATATATATGTATAAAATTTTGTTTGCCTTCATTTGGAGCAAGATTCATTATAAAATTAACTAAGTAAAAGAGCAACATTTATAGAGAATGTACAAAATTAACTAAGGAGAGTATATGAGTACTTCCTAAATCATAGAAACATTGTAGTGCACGACTCTTCAGAGTCAATGATCGTTTGATCCGATCGGACCGAGTCGTGACAATTTAACCGCTTCGGGTGCAGTCAGTGACTTTGCAGTTTTTGGTATGACCAAGGTATTATTCAAGCAGATGTAAAGATCGGCTATTCGTTGGAGATTTTGGTGATTTCATACGTTAAGTACGGGGGAGATACAACTTATTCAACTGCCATGTTTCGCATTTTGGGTGCAAGATAGACATTGGTGGAGATGAAGTGAAGAAATTTCGACGAATCTATCGAACTGAATGGAGAAAGGTTTTCGCATTTCGAGATAAGCATTAAGCCTTACCTCACTGTGGGAGTTGCAATGGAGGAAAGCTTTCGCATTTTAGGCTCGGGACGAGCCTAGCGAATAATCATCCCCGAATTCCGATCAAGATGGAGCAAAATAAATGACCTATGAACAAACATCAAGACTAACAAACAAATAAATGAAAACATATCTTTTTTCGAATATGAAGAAAAATGGAGAAAATTTTCTTTATTGAATGTGAATTTAATACACGATTATACATGGTACTTCTTGAGTACTACAACATTCCAACTTCTGGGAATATCCGACCTTTCAAGGGTTCTTAGTTTATAAGTACTGGAGCTTAAAACCTTTGAGATTTCATAGGGGCCTTCCTAATTTGGCATAAGCTTCCCAACTCTAGCATTTTCCAAATTTATATCTGCCCTTCGGAGCACCAGATCACCCACGTTAAAGGTTGTTGCCCTTACTTTTTGTTTGTAGGCGGCGATTTTGGCATAAGCATCTTCTCTCCTTTCTTTTAACAGGTCCAAATCTTGGCATCTATCCAGGACGTTCATTCGATTGGAATAAAATATTGTACGATAGGATGAGAAATTGATTTTTACGGGTATCATTGCCTCGGAGCTGTAGATAAGAGAAAATAGCGTTTGATGAGTGCCAGCCCTTGGAGAGGTCCTGTAAGACCATAAGATGCTTTTTAGTTCTTCAGTCCAATTGCCTTTTGCCTTGCCGAGTCATTTTTTCAGGCCTTCTAGGAGTGTCCGATTCGAGAACTCGGTTATCCCATTGCTTGGAAAATGTTTCTGAAGATCGAGCTGTCAAACTGCTTGCCATTATCTGTAATGAAGATATTAGGTAAGCCATACCTGCAAATGATGTCTTTCCAAGCGAAGTTTTTGACTTTCTCCACCGTGATTGTAGCCAAAGGTTCTGCCTCGATCCATTTAGAGAAGTGATCAATAGCAATAAGGAGGAACTTTATTTGCCTTTTTCCTTGGGGAAAGGGCCCTAAGATGTCCAGGCCCCATTGGTCGAACGGCTAAGAAACTTCGATCGAACTCTAATCTGCTGTCGGCTGCCTGATAACTCTCTCATGGATTTGGCATTGCTGGCATCTTCTCACCTTTTCTTGAGCATCTTTCAAGATGCGTGGCCAGTAGTATCCAGTTTGGAGTGCCTTCCTTGCCATGGCCCTACTAGCCTCGTATGCTTCACAAATGCCTTCATGGATCTCCCTCAGGATATAGTCTTCTTCCTCCTCTGTTATGCATTTGAACCAGGGGTGACTGAAACCTTTTTTAAATAATTCACCGTTAATAACAAAATGACTCAGGAATTTTTGAGATATCTTTCGGGCTTATGCCTTATCTTCAAGCAATTGTCCTGTTTGTAGGTACCGCTTGATGGAGCTCATCCACGTTTCCTAAATTGGCTCAATTTCCATCATTTCTGGTTCATTTAAGGAGGAGGTTGGTTGGTCAATGATGGTTATATTTTCTTCCACCACCCCTTGTTCGAAAGCAGATATTTTGGCAAGCCGATCAGCTGCTGAAATTTGATCTCTTGGCACCCTCTATAGGACCTATTCGAATCCTCATTCTTCTAGCATCTTGAGTGCTGCTTTAACCTTTCCCAAATATTGTATCATGTTGGGTTCTCTGGCCTCAAAGGTGCTTAAGACCTGGCTCGTCACAAGCTGGGGGTCGCTTTTGATGATGACTGAGTCCGGTCGGATGGCATGGAGCAATCTCAGCCCTTGCAGAAGTGCCTCGTACTCTGCCATGTTATTTGAAATTTTAAAGCTGAGCTTTATTGTGTACCTTATAACAATGCTCAAAGGGCCCATTATCACGATGCCTGCGCCTCCTCGATTGTCATTCGCAGCTCCATCCACGACCATTTCCCATTTTGCAGGTTGCGGGTGGCTGGTTACTTCTTTGCCAGCGAATTCAGTGATGAAGTCCACCAAAGCTTGAGCTTTGATTGCTTTCCTGGGCTCCTACCTCACGTCCCACGATTAAAGCTTGATTGCCTATGCCACCATTTTTTCCTCCAAGTCCGGCGTCTGAAGAATTTTTCTGATCAGTTGACCCGATCGAACAACTATCGTATGTGCTTCGAAGTATTGTCTCAGCTTCTTTGTGCACATTATGAGGGCAATGATGAGTTACTCGATCGGACCTTTTTTTAATTCTGGGCCTCTGAGCACTTGGCTCACATAATAAATAGGCAGTTGTTGTGTTCCTTCTTTCCTGACCAGGACACCTGTAACAGCCTCACCAGAAGTTGATAAGTATAAATACAAATTTTCACCTGGAAGTGGTCGGCTGAGTAACGGCAGATTGGTGAGAAATTTCTTTAGCTCATCGAAGGCTTACTGACAATCAGCGTCCCAGTTGAAGGCTTCGTTCTTCCTCAATTTCTTAAAGAAGATGGTGCATCGTTTGGCTAAGGAGGAGATGAACCGCCCGAGGGCTATTATTCTGCCATTCAGTTTCTGAACATCCTTCACACTGCTTGGTGGCTGCATCTCTAAGATTGTCTTTATTTGTTGGGGTTGGCTTCAATGCCCCTTTGGGAGACCATAAAGCCCAAAAATTTACCTGAGGGCACCCTGAAAATGCATTTATCAGGATTGAGCTTCATCCGAAATTTATTCAATGTGTTGAAGATTTTTTCCAAATCGGCAAGATGTTTTTCGAGGCTTTTGCTTTTGACGATCATATCATCCACATAAACCTCCACATGCTGCTCGATTTGTTCCTTGAAAATCTTATTCATTAAGCGCTGATATGTGGCACTCGTATTTTTTAATCCGAATGGCATGGCCTTATAACAAAAGGTACCATCATCCATGATGAAGCTGGTCTTCTCCTGATCCAACAACCATATCATAATTTGGTGGTATCCAACATACGCATCGAGGAGGGAATAGATGGCTTGACCCGCAGTGGCATCCACCAATTGGTCTATGTTGGGTAGGGGGTAGCTGTCTTTTGGGCATGCTTTGTTAAGGTCCATGAAGTCAACTCACATTCGCAGCTTATCCGATTTGTTTTTTACCAGAACAACGTTGGCTAGCCATTCGAGGTAGTCAACCTCTTGAATTGTTCCCCCTTTTAGTAACATGTCTACTTCCTCGGAGATAAATCTCCTGCGATCAGGAGCATGTCTTCACAACTTTTGCCTAATTGGCTTGCAAGCTGGATCCACATTGAGTTTGTGGGTGATTACTTTGGGGTCTATCCCAGTGATGTCTTTCGGCTTCCAAGAAAAGAATGCCTGGTTGATCATTAATACCTGCATAATGGCCTCCTCAACCTTCGTGCTCATGCTGGTGCCAATTTGAACAACCTTGCCTTTCGCAAGCATCCTTGTCTTGACTTCTTCTGCAGGATTCATTCTTAATTCCTCTGACTGCTCAAGTCATTTCAGACCTGGTTCCACCAACATGGCTTCTTTATGGTGCTTGATCATGGCAATATAAGCTTCCCTTGATGCCTTTTGGTCTCCTCTTAGGATGGTGATGCCTCCCCTAGTTGAGATTTTCATTACCATGTAACGGATGCTAGTAACAGCCCCTGTTTGAAATAGTAGAGGCCTGCCAAAAATGGCTTTATAAGTAAAAACCATATCAATAAACATAAATGTTACCTTGCAGACGTGGGCGAGAGCTTCTTGGCCAAGTTCAACGAACAAATCAATCGACCCTACCACTAGTACTGTGGCATTGCCCAATTCGATCAGTGGCGTAGCGTTCGGCTTGAGCTCTTCAATCGGCAACCCCATTTCTCTATAGGCTTGTAATGTAAGCACATTCACAGCACTTTTATTGTCCAGTAATATCCTTTTTACATCAAAATTATTAATCCATGACCTGATGATAAGGGCATCTTCATGAGGGAACATTACATCTCGTGCATCCTCACATGATATGGTGACTGGGGCTGGTCGTTCGGATGTATGGGAGACATAAATGCCCTTACCCTTTCTTTTTCTGGAGAGGTCTTCTCCGTAGGAAGACCCACCAATGATCATATTTATAACACCGACATATGGTTGGCGTGGGTCTGCATTCTTTGGCTTTCTCCGCTCATCATCGTCGTCGTCATCTTCGAAATCATCTTTCTTATGGTTCGATTGTCTATAGAGACTTGCCCCTCGAGCCGTCCCTACGAATCTCTTGAGGTATCCCCTTTGCAAGAGTCGCTCAATTTCTTCCTTCAACTGATGGCATTCGTTAGTTGTATGATCGATGTCCCTGTGGAACTTGCATTATTTATTATGGTTTCGGGTTCTTCTGATCTTTTCGTCCATCTTCTTGGGCCAGTTCACCTTTTGGTTGTTCTCCTTAATCTACATAAACACTTATGCGGGGTTGGTGTTGAGTAGAGTGAAAGTTCAAGCCTGCTGACCAGCTCCCTAATTGGACCTTGATCGCTCCGCCTCCTTTCTTTTTTCCAAGTTTTTTGAAGTGAA
This sequence comes from Excoecaria agallocha, assembly GCA_037975025.1. Lineage (NCBI taxonomy): Eukaryota > Viridiplantae > Streptophyta > Magnoliopsida > Malpighiales > Euphorbiaceae > Excoecaria > Excoecaria agallocha. The sequence goes on from CM075816.1 coordinate 35,828,291, forward strand.
GGCTCTCTTGGGACTTCTTACGATCCGTTCAGACATTAGAGCTCAGTTGAATGATCGTCCATCTGGGTGTTGTAGCTTGTCCATGACGTTGCTCCTTTTACCTCGGCTGGACCTCAGGACATCATCCAGCTGAATGTGTTGCCTAACTCTTTCCATCAAGTCAAAAAAGTTGATTGGCAGCCTTGTTGTGATTGACTCAAATAATAGCCTATCAACAGTGCCATTGGCTAGGGCGGTGGATGCCATTTTCTCACTGTACATTCCTTACCTCCAACATTATGGCTTGGAATCTTTCGATGTAGTCTCGAAGACTTTCATCGGTCCTCTGATAGAGGTTGCACAGATCACTCACAGATTTTGGCGCTCGTGTCTGCACAATGAATCGTGTAATGAACAACTCCTTTAGTTATCGAAAAGAGGTGATTGACCCCTGCGGCAGTTCGTGAAACCATATGAGAGCATCTCCTCCCAGCATGGTGGGGAATATCCTGCAATCCTTTCATCGTAGGTGTATACCTGCACTTTGGTTAGGTATTTCGCAAGATGAGTAGCAGGGTCAGTCTTACCTATATACATGTCCATTATCACATCTCGCCATCTGGGAGGTAGCTCTGACTCCGTAATTTCCCTACAAAATGGCGAGGCCGTGTTGCCGTGGGTGTTGTCCTCGAACATTCCTTTTTTAGAGCCTGTCAAGCCAAACTGCTTGAGCTTCTGCTTAAACCATTTATCCTCCTTGCTCGTTGCTGTCAAGAAAAATTCATCCCTTCGCCCCTTCGTGCGGCTACAATTAGGGGTGCACATAAAAGACAAATCGTCCCCTATGGATGAGGTGGAAGATCTACTGGGGATATATGGGAAATCTCTGCTTGAAGACATTGCGCCCTTCCCCTTGTCATATCTGTCTGGGGTTCTGGCCCTCATCCTCCTACTATCATGAGCTCTTGGATTTTTTATGGAAATCTCCTTATTCCTTCTCTTCCCGAAGTCTTCGGCCATTAAATCCGTTTCATGGCTTCTTTCATGAGTTCTGGGAATTTTTCCCCTTTTCAAAGTTTAGACTATGCTTTTAGTGAAATCACTAAGAATGGCACGCATGTCCCTAATGGTAATAGGGGTATCTTCTGGTTACCGCATGACTACATTGTTAAATTCTAGGAGGAGGTTACCCCTAATAGGGGATCTAGGAGACCCCTCTCTTCTTTCTGAGGGCCTAGATCTACCCTGACTGTGGTGATTATACTCTCCCGGAGTTTCGTGTTCATTGGATCTCGAACCTGCCATTGCCTCTCAATGAAAGCACCAAATGATAAAGCCTGAAATGTCTTTATCTTGTAAGAAGTAGAGCTGGCAGTTGAAGAGCCGATCGGATGGATGAACCTACAAGAAGGAGTGTTCGGTCGGACCCAGGCTTTAGCACTCCGAAGCTTAAGTTAGTAACTTTTTAGAGAAAGAATGCTTAGAGAGAGAGTCTCAGATGTTCAATACCTTGAGCCATTGTGTTTTAGGCTATTTATAGGAGTTCTTTGGAGGGATACTCAAGTACCTTGGGGAGTGATAACTGGCGATTGGAGCAGGTGAATGATGATGTAACAGTGAGTAGTTGAAAAGTATGGACGTTGGCTTACGTCAGTAGACTGACAGGACGTGTTGTCCCATCAGTCCGATCGAACATCACGTCTTCCTGTTTTGACTTCTAGCTAACGTCTTGCCCTTTTGCCATTGGGCTTAGGCCATGTCAAGCATTGTTGGGCCAATCTTGACTGGGCTTTTGGAGATGTATTTTACATAGTTATCAATTAGAATATTTATTTTCTAAAAATAGTACAAAATTTACAAAGTGATATTCGATTTGAACATGGAAATGTACACTTTTGGAATTATAATTAACTTTTTAATGTTCTGAACCTCCTCCTAAGAATGAAAGCATTAATTTTAGAATTTTTATTTTTTACTTATAGTTTATCATTATGTTATTTCATTTTTTTTCTTTATTTTTCTTCCAATGTCATATTATACTTAAACATAACAAAAAAAAATTAAATATAACATTATTTAGCACTTAACATGTTTTGTTCTTCTTAATGAATGATTTTTTGAGAAAAGATGGCAATGGGCTGAATTTTTGGGGGTATTCAATCCGATCCAACCCATTTAGTCTTATTGAAACCCGCAATAAATAGGTAGGAAAAGAGTATGGATATTAGTAATAATGGGTTCAAATTTCATATTCTAGGTATTCGGTACCGCTGTTCGAACCCAATTATATAATCATGTAACAGGTACCTTACCAGCGAAACTCATTTTTAAGTGATGTTATTTTTTGAATTTCTTTATTTCATATTTATTTTGGAATAACAAACTTGTAATTTTGACTTGTATTTGTTGAGGAGAAATATTTTTATTGTAATTATTAATGTTTTGTTGCGATTTAATTGATGGATACTGAACCAAATATTTAAACACGTATCCGATCATAACGGGTATTTTATAATTGAGGTTTCCACACAAATACCACATAAAAAAATATATATATCATTAATGCCCGTGCACGTTTTCAACTTACTATAAAATCTAAATTTAAATTTCCTATTTTATAATACTATTTTTTCAATATTTTTCTTTCAAATATACCTAAACAAATTTTTTCTAAGTTTCCTTTCAACAGTTACAATTCAAACACGATTTTCTCTCAAAAACAAAAATACACGATCGTTCTCATCAATTCACATACAAAGATTCAGATCATTCACATAGATCATAATCCTCCGATTGTTTCTCACAGATCTTAAATTTAGACCACTTCGATTTTATAATATTTTCAACATCCTGCGATCAATATAAGTTTGATTTTTTTTCTGCGATCTAAATAATCTGAAAATCCTGTTAATTCTCTCCTCTCGTTCTTTTTATTTAAAATTCAAAATAATAGCATTTGGTTAAACTGAATATACATGATCCATATTCTGCAATCTATTTTTATCTATTTTATGTATTACAAAAGTTAAAATCGTTGCTACTTTCCTTTCAATTTACTTAAATTTCTAAATAATAATTTTGCATGTTGTGAATTATATCTGCTCGATTACATACATCGCATATTATGTCTATTATAGTATTATGTTTGGAATATCTTTTTAACTTTATTCTAATTACAAAACCTTAAAGCATAACACAATGTATTTAGTTTGTAACGAAAGCTAATTACACTTTATTTTGAGTTTTGTTAAAAGAAAATATACTTTACTATGTTTTGTGAAAAGAAAATACAATGTATTTACTTTTGTGAAAATAAAATATAGTCTATTTATTTTATTACAAAAGACAATACACTCTATTTGATTTTTGTAAAGTTTAATACAGTGTATTTACTTTGTAACAAAAGCTAATACAATATGTTTTGAGTTTTGTTAAAACAAAATAAAATTTATTGTGTTTTGTGAAAAGAAAATATAGTGTATTTGGTTTTCTAAAATAATATACAGTATATTCATTTCATTAGAAAAGATAATACACTCTATTTGATTTTTGTAAAGTTTAATACAATTTATTTAGTTTGTATCAAAAGCTACTACATTGTGTTTTGAGTTTTGTTAAAATAAAATACACTTTATTGTGTTTTGTGAAAAAAATACAATATATTTAGTTTTCTGAAAAATAAAATACAGTATATTATGTTTCAAAACAAAATACAATACACTACATTTAATTTTTATAAATTTTAAAATAGTGTATCTAGTTTGTATGAAAAAATAATACACTGTGTTTTCACTTTTGTTAAAAGAAAATGCACTTTATTGTATTTTTAGAAAAGAAAATACAATCTATTAATTTTTGTGAAAATAAAATACACTCTATTTATTACATTACAAAAGACAATACATTGTATTTGATTTTTGTAAAGTTTAACATAGTGTATTTAGTTTGTAAAGAAAGCTTACAAAATATCTTTATCATTATTTATGTACAAAAGTAACCATGATAAATCGTTATCATAGAAACTAACTATGATAGTTCCATAGTTGTTATCATAGAAGACAAACAAGTAGAAGCCAACACCACGGATCTAACTATATATATATATACACACACACACAGAGAACAAAATTTACATGTTTCATATCAAACTCATTAATCTCCAAAATCAAAATTAATATCTACATCAACTCCTCTAAACTTAATTGCAGCTCTATCATATCCTCTACAATTATAAATCCAAAAGTCAATAAAATCAAACAAAATATTTTTGTACAAAACTCAATACACTGCATTTTATTTTCTTTTGACTAAAATACAGTATATTTACTTTTTGTCCATAAATAAATATGATGTATTTTCTTTTGACGAAACTCAATATACTATATTTTCTTTTCTTTTGACTAAGATATAGTGTATTTACCTTTTTACATAAAATAAATAAAATGTATTTTCTTTTGATGAAACTCAATACACTGTATTTTTTTGACTAAAATACAGTGTATTTACTTTTGTACATAAATAAACATGGCATATTTTATTTTAACGAAACTCAATATACTATATTTTATTTTATTTTGAGTAAAGTACAGTGCATTTACTTTTGTACATAAAATAAATACAATTTATTTTCTTTTTGATGAAACTCATAGTACTGTATTTTCTTTTCTTTTGATTAGATATAGTGTATTTACTTTTGTACAAAAATAAATACAATATATTTTCTTTTGATGAAACTCAATATACTGTATTTTTTTCTTTTGACTAAAATATAATGTATTTACTTTTTTACATAAAATAAATACAGTGTATTTTTTTTTACAAAACTCAATATACTGTATTTTTTTTAACTCAAATATAGTGTATTTACTTTTATACATAAATAAATACAGTGTATTTTCTTTTAATAAAACTCAAACTCAATACACTGTATTTTCTTTTCTTTTGAATAAAATACAGTGTATTTACTTTTTTAGATAAAATAAAAACAATGTATTTTCTTTTGACAAAACTCAGTACACTGTATTTTTTTTCTTTTTACTAAAATACAGTGTATTTATTTTTATATAAAAAATAAATATAATGTATTTTCTTTTGACAAAATTCAATAGACTGTATTTTCTTTTTTTTTTACTAAAATACAGTGTATTTACTTTTTTACATAAAATAAATACAATATATTTTTTTTGTCTAAAATCAATACACTGTATTTTTGTGATAATAAAATACAGTATATGGAGGTTTGTTAAACAATAATACACTATATTCAATTGATGTACAAAAATCAACATAGTGTATTAAACTTTAATAATACTTGGTACATTTCATTACATGTTATACCATATAATATTTTTATATTTTGAAACAAAATGTATTAACTCTCGTGAAAAAGTTAAAATTATTTTCTGATTTATTTTATATTCATGTACAGATAATCCTGACATAATAGTAATATAGACATGATAGCAATATCAATTTAGCATGGACGGCACAGGATTGTGAATCAAGAATATGAGAATTTTGAAGTGAAAGGCATTTTTCTTCCAACGACTTGCAACTATGAACAACTGTTATAAATTATATCAAAACAAATAAATATAAATGTAGAATACAATATCCTTAATATAAAGTACAAACTAAAGGCAGAATATCCACCACTAAAAGTTGATGATGATATATCGCTTCTCTTTTTCATGCAACTAAAAAAGAAAGAACTAGATTTCACAACTTATCCTCTGTGCATCACAGTTTTACAAAATACTATCCCAGGTAATATATCAAACAAATACTTTTTATTTTTCATTTCCATTATTAAATTCATTTATTTAATATCTGAATATATTATATTTATATAATGTCATTTAACTTAGTTTAATATATTGTGTTTGTTATAGTGTAGTAACTTTTTTATATAAACTAAATATTGTGTATTACGCATTGATAAAACTCAATACACTGTATTAGAGTTTATATAAAATTGAAAACACTGACATAATTTTTTGTTGATGAACTAATTACATAGCATTAACTTTAAAAAAAAACTCAATACACTGTATTAGTTTTTGATAATACTCAATATATTGTATTAAAATGTAAACAAAATGTAAACACACTGTATTAACTTTTGTACCTCAAATAAATACATTGTGTTAGCTTTTGATACAAGCTAAATATACTGATTAAACTTTATAAAAATAAAAATACAGTATATTGACTTTTAAACATTAAAATAAATACACTGTGTTTTGTTTTGATAAAACTCAGTACATTGTATTTTCTTTCCACAAATCATAATACATTGAATTTTCTTTTCACAAAACTAAAGAATCTGTACTACACTATATAAACACTGAATACAATTTAATAACTCTTTTTACTGAACTAAATATAGTGTATTGACATTTCATATAATTGAATACATTGTATTAAATAAAATACAACATATTAACTTTTGAACATGAACAAATAATAGTGTATTAGACTTCAACCAATTTTCAAAATAATAAATATAGTATATTATCTTTTTTATTTTTTTAATTGATTTTTTTTATTTTTGCATTAGGTGATTTCTCAAACATAATACCAACTGAAGTTGCAATAATCGAAAGTGAGCAAACAGCATCCAGTGCCTTAATTGATGAAGATTTACATTTTAATGATACTAGCACAAGCTTAATGGAATATATAAGCAATCTGAGCAAAAATACACTTCATGAATTAATTAGTAACAATGAAAATGTTCAAAGAGAAGATGAAGACTCCTATTTTGAAATCATCAATAAAGATATGCAAGATGAAATTAAAGTGGGACAGATTTACAAAGATAAAGACACTCTCAGGAAATCAATTAGTTTTTTTTTGCAATAAAATATGATTTCCAATTTAAGGTGCAAAAATCGTGTTCTAGAAGATACTTTATTTGCTGCATAGATGACAGTTGCTCTGGACGCTGAAAGCATAAAAAAAGGGGACACACAAATGTTTAAAGTCAAAAAATTTATATTTGATCACAACTGCAATATTGAAGTCAGACTAAATAACAAGAGATAGATAACGTCAACCTTGATTGGTGATATTGTTAAAAACAAATATGTGAATGTGAAAACTATATATACTCTAGTAAACATCATACGTGACATGCAAAATGATTATGGAATCAATATAAATTACTTAAAGGCTTAGAGGTCCGAAGAAAGGGCTTTGCAAAACATAAGAGGTAAGCCATCTTATTCCTATTCACTTTTGCCTAAATACTTATGCATGCTAAAAACAAAACTTATGCATGTTAAAAACAAAAAACAGTGAATTTATCATGGATTTGGTAACCCAAGAAGACAAGTCATTCCACTATGTTTTCATAGCCCTAGGAGCATCTATTAAAGGTTGGAAACATTGTAGGCTATTTGTATTTATTAATGGTACCTTTTTAAAGTTGGTATATGGGGGAACAATGATCACAACATCAACACAAAATGCAGATGATAAAATATTTCTGTTAGCATACTCTGTAGTTGATTTAGAAAATGATGCATCTTGGGAATGATTTTTGTAAAATTCAGACAGAGTTATGGATTAAAACCCAAAATGTGCATCATATCTAGAGCTGTGGAAATGGTTAGTTCGATTTTATATAGAACTGAACAGATAGAAAATCGAACTTCCTAAATTAAAAAAACCAAATCAAAAACTGAAGTTTTTAGAATCGAAACCTAATAAATTGAATTAATTTTGGTTAGTTCATTTCGGTCCAATCAGTTTTCAGTCAATATGGGCTTTTTTTTATTGGGCTTTTAACCTATATGGGCCCATAAATTAAATTAACTTATATTTAACAAAATAAAATAATTTAAATTAGCAAAATTAAAATAATATACATAAATTTATTATATTATATTCATAATAAATACTAATCAAAATTATATTAAAAAAATGTACAACTAAAAAAATTTAAAAAATACAGTAAAAAAAACTCCAATAAAAAAATTTCATATAAAATAAATATAATATGACTTTTCAAATGTAATATAAGTTCAATTTGTTACAACATTAAAAAAATTAAAGAGATTAAGTGATTTAGATTGAAAATACAATTATACATATTTGAAATTTAATAGCTAAAAGAATTAAAATGTTTCAATAGTATAAGTTAGCAAATTAAGGGGAATGAAATAATTAGAAAATCCATAAGGGGGACAGGAAATTAAGAGAGCTACCAAAATCACAGGGCAAGGCATACAGAATTTGTTTGTTTGTTTGCTTTTTTTTTTGTTCCTAAGGTATAATATGGATTTCAATTGTGATCTTTACATGAATGCCATTGAAGAAAAACTATTCATGAATATGCCTCATTTTGTTCTTTTTTCACAAATACACCTTTTTTTAATTTCTTATTTCAAATTTATCCTTTTTTTTCTAATCCACTACTGTAGTATATTATCAATATACCCGAGATATATTTGTTATACATATTTTCATCAATAATTTAAGATATATTTGTGGTATAAGTTACCATAATAAATTAAATTTTAAAAATCAGCATTTTGTTTAACATTAGAATAGAATAGAGGCAAAACACATTATTAAGTTTCACAACTATTTTTTTTACCATTAAATCTTTAAACTGAAAAAAAATCTAAATTGAGTTATTTTAATTTTAGCCATGTTAAATTTCTAGCTGATAATACTATATATAAATGATGAATTTTTATGTACCACAGGAGATAATTTTTATGATGATGAATTTTGCTACAAAATTCTTTTCTATGGTTTGGAATTTAATAAATTAAGGATTTATTTAGTAGTTTTTTAGGCAAAAAATGAAAGCAAAAAGAAATTTCAAGTAGGATTTTAATTTTTTTGAAGTAAAAAAAAATTGAGAAAACAAAAACCTTCTAGGATTTGAATTCAAGACCTAATAGTTTTAACTATAGTTTCACACCACTCATCTAAGATGTCAATCCTAGTATTTTAATACTACAATATATATTTGTATAAAAATATCGATTTATTCGGTTTATTTGGTTTTTAACTTTTAAAAACCGAACTAAACTGATTAAACCGAAAAATTATTTCCGTTTAGAATCAAAAATGAAATAAACCAAACCAAATAGACCAAAATTCATTCGATTCGATTTTCGATTTTGGTTTAGTTTGGCATGGCCCTAATCATATCAGACAGACATGAAAGTATAAATAATGTTGTGAAGAAGGTATATCCAGAAGTTAGTCATTGCATATGCATTGACCATCTATTGAACAACATTAAAACAAGATTAAAAAAAATTAAGTGTAATGACTGAACTAGATAATCTTGATTACTGTTACTAATTACATATATTAATTCTGTAAGCCCTCTATTATCGATGCATATAGGCATACGCATACATACATGCTGTACCAATCATCCAAAATTAAATTAAACACTTTAATATGTTGTTATTTAATACTTACACAACTTAATAATTACGGGACTTTAATACAAAATATATAACATTATCTAACCAAAAAGATACAAAATTAATCTCATACATCAAGATAATCTTCCTAATTTGATGTTGGCTTTGGAGATTGTTGGCTTTGTCCTTGGACAAAAGGTCTACCCTACGAACCTATACAGATAAATACCCGTGTTAAGCTATAAAGCTTAGTGGGGAACAAACTAATATGTTGATAACCACTCACAGTGGTTATCACCAAGCATGCAACAATAGTAAAAAATAAATTGCATATACTTTATTAGTAAATAATAAAGTAATAATGAATAAACAAAATGCAATATTGGAAGGAATAACTATCTCATTAAATTATACAATGAAAGATTGTAAACTGTATATGCATATTATTCATCTTATAAATTTGGCTGCTTAATTTATCTATGGGTGTGGATAACGGGTGCTGTGGATACCATAAGGTATCAAATCTGTGAATACCTGAAGGTATTAAATCTGTGGACCCATTTGGGTCAGAATTGTGGTCTCATTTAGAGACAAACTGTGGACTCATAAGAGTCAGACTATAGCAGCTAAGACTGTAACCCTATAGGCATGCATATCTATCCACAACCGACTTTTAATTCAGGCATTATTCAATTCATATATTATTATATTGATTCTAGGATTGAGTTATCATATTTATCATCTAGAAAGACCACTCATATAAATATGCATTATAATCAGGATAGTATACTTTAATCCAATAGCATATTATTTCAATGATATGAAAATATATACAGATACATAAACATAAGCACTATTCATAGAAAAGCAAGTGTATGCATCAACAATTATAATACAATAGCATACATGTTCAATCTTTAAAGTAACACATTCGAGCGTAGCTTATTATAATGGAAAAAGAGAAAATGTAAATAATAATAAAAATAGGAACAAATGCTTATTGTCGCGTCCGCGATATTAATCACGCTCGCGAAAGTAACTAATTGCCTAAAAGAAGATTCATTGATGTCGCACTCACGACATACGCTCGCGACACAAAGCGACGGTTTGATGTCGCGCTCGCGACACAAAGCGATGGTTTAAAAGCTTCAACGTTCAATGCTCAAAAATCCTGTAAATTAATTTTAAAACTCGAATTGCATCTCAATTTTAACATACCAAACAACTTTTTCTGAAAATACTATCTTCTACAAAGTTTTAGGCCTATATTTCTAGTTTCCAAAACACAAAAATCTCCTCAATAGGACCTGTAAATCTTTAGATATTCAAAAAAAACTACAGACTATTCATGAAGACAAAATAACAATCACAATTAGATTTCAATACCGATTTTTACTATCAAGCAGTGAAAATCAGGTTTCGATTTCTTCTAACAAAATCAAGGTTTACAAGTCTAGTTTCTATACCAACTAGAATTTCCTCATTTGGATACATATAACTCAAGATATGAGCAAAAAAGTACAAATTGGTCATTTGATCTTTAAAACAGATTTTGCATATCGTGCAACAAAGCTTATATTTTTCATCTCTAAGCCACTTCCAAGCTTAAAATAAACCATAAAACATATGAGAGAAGCACTCAAGACCTCTCCTATGACAAAGCATCCAACATACACACATAAGAACCTAAGTTCTCATACCTTGTTTAAGCTCTAACTCCCTTCAACCTCGGAGAGTCTCTTTTCCCTTCTTCTTGCTTTATTCTCCTTCTATAAAAGAAGACACTTCCATGAACACTTCTTAAGCTATTTAATGAACAACACATATTAAAGACGAAACAAGGTTACCTTAAGATCAAAACCAAATAAATTATTTCTTCCTTTTTACCAAAACTCAAGAAGTCTAAAGAGAGAATTTGAGAAAGAGTATTTAGGGTTTGTGAGAAGAGGAGAATGGAGGATGAAGACACCCTTTTTGGTCGGCACTCTACCTTAAAAATATCTCTCTCTTTCCCTCTAATTGGTCCAAATGTCACATAAACACAAAAGTTGCTATTTGGTCCTTCACTTTGCTTTATTTCTACTAATACCCCAAAACTTACCCTTTAACTTATCAATTAGGTCCTTCTCTAAACAATTATACTTAATTAAACATAGACACTAATGATTAATTAGTGCAAATTCTCCTAGGGTATAATGAGGGCCATTACATTAAGGACCAATTATTTGTGGCAGCTACATCATATACATAAAATGATTTTCAACATAACATGAAAGAGCTAGACAAGGTTGATGCACGTATTACATTATACCTACAAGATATTAGGTATGAGAAATGGTCAAGATTATATTGTATGATTAATCGATTTTTAACCATGATATTAAATATTGCTGAGTCTATAAATGCAACAATGAAATCAGCAAGAGATTTACCAATCGTGACATTACTTGAGTACATATGTGCTTTAATCAAAGAATGGAGTTGCATTAATAAAGACCCGACATCAGCAACTTTCACAACCTTACTAAAAGACCATGAAGACAATTTACACAAAAATTACATTTTTTGACTAAAAATGAAGGTATGGTGCTTAAACTTAAATGTATAAACTTTCAATTCTGAATTAAATTTTGTTTAACTTGTACATAATAATTAATACATTCTTGATTAAATACTGTATTGTATAATATATACTATAATGTACAATTTTTTATAAAATGTGTTACACTATATTGACTTTTTTACATTAGATAAATACAATGTATTATCTTTTTGACAAAACTAAATATAGTGTATTTTCTTTTCATAAAACTCAATACAATGCATTTTCTTTTCATAAAATTAAATAAATTGTATTTCACTAAAAACAATGTATTAAACCTTTCTACCCGAACTAAATATAGCGTATTACACTATATTTTCTTTTCTGTTGACTAAAATGAAGTGTATTTACTTTTTGTACATAAAATAAATAGTGTATTTTCTTTTGACTAAACTCAATACACTATATTTTCTTTTCTTTTGACTAAAATACAATGTATTTACTTTTGTACATAAAAAATGTAATGTATTTTCTTTTCTTTTAACTAAAATACAGTATATTTATTTTTGTACATAAATAAATCCAGTATATTTTTTTTATGAAACTCAACACACTGTATTTTCTTTTCTTTTCAATAAAATACAACGTATTTAATTTTATTCATAAATAAACACAGTGTATTTCCTTTTGATGAAACTCAATACATTATATTTTCTTTTCTTTTAACTAAAATACAGTGTATTTATTTTTGTACATAAATAAGCACATTGTATTTTCTTTTGATGAAACTCAATACACTATATTTTCTTTTCTTTTAACTAAAATACATTTTATTTACTTTTTTACATAAAATAAATAAAGTGTATTTTCTTTTGACTAAACTCAGTACACTTTATTTTTTTTCTTCTGACTAAACTATAGTGTATTTACTTTTATACATAAATAAATACAGTGTATTTTTATAGTGTATTTTCTTTTGATAAAACTTAATACACTGTATTTTCTTTTTTTTTACTAAAATACTGTGTATTTACTTTTGTGCATAAATAAACCCAATGTATTTTCTTTTGATGAAACTCAAAACATTATATTTTTTTTTCTTTTGACTAAAATACAGTATATTTACTTTTTATACATAAAATAAATACAATATATTTTCTTTTGACTAAACTCAATATACTGCATTTTTTTTCTTTTGACTAAATTACAGTGTATTTACTTGTGTACATAAATAAACCTAGTGTATTTTCTTTTGACAAAATCCAATACACTATATTTTCGTTTCTTTTAACTAAAATACAATGTACTTACTTTTGTACATAAATAAACCCATTGTATTTTCTTTTGGTGAACCTCAATACACTTTATTTTCTTTTCTTTTGACTAAAATACAATGTATTTTTTATACATAAAATAAATACAGTGTATTTTCTTTTGAATAAACTTAGTACGCTATATTTTCTTTTCTTTTGAATAAATTACACTGTATTATTTTTGTACATAAATAAACACACTGTATTTTCTTTTGATGAAACTTAGTACATTATATTTTATTTTCTTTTGACTAAAATATAGTATATTTATTTTTGTACATAAATAAACACAGTATATTTTCTTTTAACTAAAATTAGTACACTGTATTTTATTTTCTTTTGACTAAATTACAGTGTATTTACTTTTGTAAATAAATAAACACAGTATATTTTCTTTTGTGCATAAATAAACATAATATACTGTATTTTTTTTAACAAAACTCAATATGTTGTATTTCTTTTCACGAAACACAATATACTATATTTTCTATTAACAAAATTCAATACACTGTATTTTCTTTTCTTTTAACTAAAATACAATATCTTTGCTCTTGTACAAAAATAAACACAGTGTATTTTTTTTACTAAATACATTATACATAAATGCAGGTAAAGCCATCCAACGATGTTTAATTTACTATTTATCATTTTTAAAACACATATGTTATGAATATTGAGGAAAGAATATGTAAATGCGACAAATTCCAACTAGATAAAATGTCTTGTCCTCATGTATTAGTAGTGATAAGAGACAAGAACTTAGATCCTTATGCGTATTGCTCATCATATTACACAAAAGATACAACGATAGCAACATATAAAAAAAATTTTAATCCAATACCAGATCAATCTACATGGAAGATACCTACAACTATTTAGGCAGAAGTTGTATTAGCGCCAAACGGAAGAGTGAGATCTGGCAGACCAAAAAAGAGAAGAATCAAAGCAATTTGGGAAATTAGAAAAACAATAAAATGTGGTAAATGTGGAAAACATAGCCACAACAGAAAAACATATAGAGATCTTTCCAAGAAATAAAATATTCAGAATTTTCAATATTAATTTCAATTATATATGTAAATTTGTGTTTATTCATTATACATTGTATTCACTTAACTAAATACAACGTATTAAATTTTGTTAATGCATTGTACTTTTCTTTCAATAAAACTCAATACACTATATTTTTTCTACAAAACATAATATATTGTAGTTTCTTTTAACAAAATTCAATATATTGTATTTCTCTCTACAAAATTGAATAAACTATATTACAGTTTATAATACACTATATGTAATAGATTGTATTACCTTTTGTACAAACTAAATAAACTTGTGTGAAAAAGTTAATACATTATGTTTCAAAAGTATAAAAATATGGCATTGTAAATATATAATTCAATGTCTAAAGTTTCACTAAAACATATTACATTGTATTACACTGTTTTTGTACATGATATAAACACAATGTATTATCTTTTGATAAAACTAAATACACTATATTTTCTTTTCATAAAACTCAATACATTATATATTTTTTTCATTAAGTCAATATACTATATTACATTTTATAAAACTTGAATACATCTTGTTAACTTTTTAATATGAAGTAAAAATAATGTATTTACCATTTGTAAATGAAACAAATACAGTGTATTTCATTTTGCAACACTTAATATACTGTATTTTCTTTTTACAAAAAGTTAATATAGTGTAATAGTTTTTAAATAATTGAATGAAACAAAATCTCTGTATAAACTAAAAACATTTATACACTTTTAGTAAAATTCCAAGCATAAAATAATAAATAAAAAATATATATATATCCAAAAGTTAATTACAAAATATTTGTATAAACAATAATTTGAAAAAAAACTAATCTATTTCTATTTTATCCATTATAATTTTCTTATTTAATCTTCTTCTTCTTGCCTTCTTTCCATCTTCTATTTTCATTTGATCTTTGTTTGTATCACTTTCAATGGTTCCTTATTGCTTACATATCCCATACAAATACAACAGAAGACCTAATCTATCCCTATATTTATCTACATCAAAATTTACAGGCATTGTTTTGCCTTCAATGAAAATTCACAAAATGTTGCTACAAAAACTCCATAATCACTGAAAAAATAAAAAAAAGACAAATAAAAAAATGTAAATTATAAAATCACTATATTCATTGAAAAAAATTAACATAGTAAATGAAAACAATATTTAAAACATACCTATTTGTTTGAGTAGAAAGGTTCTGAACATACACAATCTCAATTGAAAGATTTCCTTTTCTAATGTCATTAGGTCGTGCATCACTTATTACATCATAAAAACCTAAACAATCAAACAAAAATGGTATCAAAACACTATATGCATTAACTGTCCACTCAGTATCTGATTTTCTCTATACCGAATGCAATGAATCATACACAAATAATTTTCTCTCCTTTACTGACAACCTTGCCAAAATCCAATGGAACTTAGCTACATTTATTATGAAAAATACATGGTTCACCTCCAGCCATGGTGTGATATACACCATGAAGACCCTGTCCCAACAATGTAATCAACCAACATATACCCAACATTTAGAAAAGAAATGTCCTTGATTCTCATTGTACATTTTATATCTCTCTTGTAAAGTTTGGTCAAAAAGGCTGTCAGTTGTGGTAAATGAACACTATACATTGTCATCAACCTTTGCCCTTTTCCTCATATAGTAAAAAAACACATCTAAGTGCTGAAAAACAAAAAAGACAACATATAATTAATATATAAATCGACAAAACAAAAAGTATTATGTACAAATGTACATATATTAAAATTGCTTATATATTAATATTTACTTATATTTAATCAAATATTTAATATACTGTATTATGTATAATTACAATGAATAAAATGTATTTAGTTTTTGTAAAACTCAATACAGTGCATGCAGTTTTGTCAAAAACTCAATACACAATATTTATTTTGATCAAATATTGAATATAGATGTATATAAATATACACATGTACATACCAAATTACTAAGCTCTTTTCCACTGTACGCCAACTCATACCACCATCTTTTGTCCTTAACAATTGCAATACCAAAATAAAAATGATCATCTAAAATTGCATACTTTTTGGTTTAAACTTGCTCTTTGTCCTTAATAATAAATAAAAAAATTATAACTGCATAAAAAAACAAAAAGAGAAAATTTTATAACTGCACAATTCATACCACCATCTTTTGTCCTTAACAATTATATTATGTTGTTAATTTTGACCAATTCACCGAAATTACCTTGGTTAGATTTAGCAACGGTATACTATATCATTGCTAAATTTAGCAACGAAAATAGAATTCCATTGCTAAAAAATAGCAACCTTCAAAATTGCAACTGAATTTTCCATTGCTAATTTTTATTAGCAATGGAAATTCAACAAATTTGGTTGCTAATTTCCGTTGTTATTTTATAATTTTCTTGTAGTGATACATTATATTTTCTTTTCTTTTGACTAAAATATAATGTATTTACTTTTGTATATAAATAAATACAATGTACTTTTTTTCATAAAACTCAATACAATGTATTTTATATTCTTTTGACTAAAATATAGTGTATTTACTTTTTGTATATAAATAAAATACAGTGTATTTTTTTGACAAAATATAATACATTGTATTTTTTTCTTTTGACTAAAATACAGTATATTTACTTTTGTACATAAATAAAATACAATATATTTTCTTTTAAATAAACTCAATACCTTGTATTTTATTTTCTTTTGACTAAAATATAATGCATTTTCTTTTGTACATAAATAAATATAGTGTATTTTCTTTTGCCAAAACTCAATACACTGTATTTTTTTTTTCACAAAACATAAAAAAGCTATATTTTTTCATGTACATCAAAATAAATAGAGTTTTTCATTTTTTTATAAACTCTCATGCAATGTATTGAATTACCATCAACAAATTAACCCAATACATTATATTTTCTTTTGCAAAACTCAATACACTGTATTTTTTTTACACAAAACTCAATAAATTGTATTAACTTTTTGATAAAATTAAATACACTATATTAAACTTTACAAAAATAAAATATAGTGCATTATTTTTTTTAACCTAAACTAAATACATTGTATTATCTTTGATATAAACTAAACACATATAGTTTATTAAGCTTTGGCAAAACTCACTACATTGTACTTAGAAAAAAAAGCAAAATGTATTAACTATTAAGCATGCCATTACCGCTGAAAAAAGTTTATTCATATTTATACAAATACACCTAAAAAATAAAAAATATAAAAAACTTATTTTTCTTCATCTTGTTCTGTTTTCTTTCCTTCATTATCAACGTCTTTCTCAATATGCATATCTTTCTCTTTCTCAGAAATATGATCTACATGTTTTTCATCTTGTTCTTGTTTTTCTACACCTTCAAATGAATAATCAATAGGCTCTGATACTGAGACAATCTATTTATTTATGTCATCTAAATCTTGTAACAAAGTAAAAAATATTGTATTTCAATTAATATACAACTACAATAATATATATATATATATATATATATATATATATATATATATATATATATATATATATATATATATATATATATATATATATATATATATATATATATATATATATTTCTTATTGCTCACTAAGTTCGATCATTATAGCTTGAACCATACAATCAAATGTCTTATCATCCATATTCCTTATGAATGAACTAGAAATTTGCCTCTTTTCCATGACATCCTGTAAAAAAAATATAATTAAAATATCATTTTAATATTCATTTTGAGCAAAAACTCAATGTACTATGGAATGGAGGAGTATGGAAGAGAATAAGCTTAGTGCACCTAATGGCTTATGCTTGGAGAAAAATGAAATGATGAAAATATGATACTTTATTGTTTGGCATTACTGGAATTTGCCACCTAGTTAATAGGAAATACACATATTGAAATGAATTAAATTTTGAAATCTAATTGAAATGCAACCAACCTTTTGAAATTACAGGAAGTCTTGAACTTATTAAAATTTAATACATTAATAAATTTAATACAATTTAACTCATTGAACATAACAATAACTAGAAGTAATTACTGGAAGTATTTATTAAACTTGTTTTGTGCATTTCAAATAATAGAAAAAACTAAAATAAAATGTATTTTCTTTTATACATAAATAAATACAATGTATTTTTTTTGACAAAACTCAGCACACTGTATTTTTTTTTCTTTTGATTAAAATACATGTATTTACTTTTGTACATAAATAAGTATAGTGTATTTTCTTTTTGACGAAACTTAATACACTGTATTTTCTTTTTCTTTTTACTAAAATATAATGTATTTACTTTTATACATAAACAAATATAGTGTATTTTCCTTTCACGAAACTGAATACACTTTATTTTTTATTTTTTTAACTAAAATATAGTGTATTTACTTTTTTACATAAATAAAATACAATATATTTTCTTTTGACGAAACTCAATAAATTGTATTTTCTTTTCTTTTAACTAAAATACAATGTATTTAGTTTTGTACATATATAAAATACGGTATATTTTATTTTGACGAAACTCAATACACTATATTTTTTTGACTAAAATACAATGTATTTTCTTTTTTACATAAATAAATATAGTGTATTTTCTTTTGCAAAAATTCAATATACTGTATTTTCTTTTAACAAATACAAAAAATTGTATTTTATTTTCATATACATCAAAATAAATAGAGTTTTTCAATTTTTTTTATAAACTCTAATGCAGTGTATTGAATTATCATTAATAGATAATATACTATATTTTCTTTTCACACAACTAAATATAATGCAATAAACTAATTCAAACATTATACAAATATAAATAAAACATAAAAAATGCTAAAACTTACTTCTTTTACAGCTTCTTGCTCTGTTTTTGTTGCTTCGTAATCATTAATGTCTTTATCAGTATCCATATCCTTCTCTTTATTAGAAAAATAATGTACATATTTTTCATTCTCTTCATTTTTTTTGTCCTCCTTTAAAAAGGGAACTAGCAAAATGCTGATGACAATGAAAATTTATGATTTAAAATAATTTAATAATTATTACTTTAAAATTCATATAAAATGTATCAAATACCAAAAAAATTACCTGAGTCTAGCACCACAGTCTAATTTTTGAGAAATTCCAAAATTGCTTCATGAATCTTTGCCATTTCTGCCTTCAAATCATTTTTTAAATGATATATATCTTCTTTCGTGATTTTAATCTCTTGCATAAACTCTAACTGCCTAGATAACATTAGTTCCATCTGCTTCTTCATGTCATAAACAAGTACATCCTTTTCGAATTCACAGCTTTCTCGCTGAGACACAGGGATAAATGTTGATGGATGATCACTAAGAAGGTCTGGAACATCAGCAGTAAGCTTTGGGATTTCACCAGGTGAAGGACTTAGAATACTACTTAAACCTCTTTCAGACTCTGACTCAATATATATGTTTTTCCTCGTTATATCTGACCAAGCCCTTTAAATCATACTATACAATCTCATCATCTGTTGGTCGAATATTTTTTACTTTCAACTAAAACAAACAAAAACAAAAAATAATAATTAGAATAAAAAACTATATATATATTCAATTTTTGCTCAAACTAAATACAATATATTTAGTTTTGCCAAAACTTAATACACTGTATCGAATTTTAAAAAAAAATCTAATACACTGTACTGACAACTATATATAATACATTTTATAAACCTAAAAACACAATGTATTCACGTGTTCTTAATCTAATGAATAAACATTCTATACAATATTAAAAAACATAAAAAATAATTCCCTCTTTATTAAAAAGGCCAGTCTCAACATACTTCCACTCACAAAAATGAGAAATAGTCCATCTCAATATCCAAGGAATTTTGTCCCCAATTGATATGCCAAAACGAGCATCAATCTTATCATAGCACTACACCAAAAAAGCCAATGGATATCCTTTTAGCTTGTACATTTTTCCGCATGAACCATTTTGCATTATTCCCTTAATACTTTGTAATGTTATGTTAAATGCATGCTTTCCCCATGGATAACTATTGTATGCTCCACTGTCAATAATAACAATTTTCTCCTTACTCATCATTTTAACCCCTATGCCTGACAATAGATAGCATTGAATCCAAAAATAATATTGTAATTTTCACTGCATCCTCATCTGAATTATACTTTGTTCTTAAAAAAACCTTGCTTATCAAATCCTTTGAAATTTTTACATTTTCTAGAAAATACTTATCAAGTAAAAAATTACCATTGCTCTACTACACTTTAAACTGATAACAATAGCAAATTCAGCTATCCCAAATGTCAAGACAACACCATTTACCTTTACAAATAATTCTTCATCATTAGTCGTGCAAATCTCCCTTAACAATAACAAATGTATGACTTTCCCTTGAGTCACAACCTTAGGCATGTCCAAAAAATATTCAAAACATGATTTTCTAAAAATCTTCTTCTGATCATCATTTAAAGTTGCAACAATTAGCCCGAAAACATCATTCTCCATTGCAAAAGAAATCCCCCCTGCAGTAGTCTTTTGGATCAATGAATGCATCACCAACCTTTTTTGGTGCCACTGGCTTCTCCATTCTCCTTAATATTTAGAAGAACCTTTTATTTTGCGAGATCAAAAAGATGTGGAATATGACATATTTAACTACAAATAATAACATATATTATGTTTATAATTTCATTCCAAAAATTTAATAAAAAAACATAAAAGAAAAAATATATCTACATGTATAACATGAAATATAAATGTAATACACTGTAAAACACATTATATATATATAATGCAATGTATCAAATTTTACTAAAACATATTATATTGAATTCACTTTTCTAAATGAGATAAATACGGTGTATTATCTTTTGACAAAACTAAATACATTGTATTTTATTTTCATAAAACCCAATAAACTGCATTACACCTTATAAAATCGAATATATTTTACCAACTTTTTAATATGAACTAAATAAATAGTATTAGCTTTTGATAAAACCCCCAAAACACTGCAATATAGTTTATAAATACAATTTATTTTCTATTTAAAAACAACAATACAATGTATTAACTTTTGTAACTGAAGTAAATACAGTGTATAATCTTTTCTCATAAACTAAACACACTGTATTAAACTTTATAAAAACTAAATACAATGTATTTTCTTTTATATATGAAATAAATACAATGTATTATTTTTTGATAAAACTAAATACTCAATATTTTCTTTTCATAATAGATAATACATTGTATTTTCTTTTCATAAAATCCAATCAACTGTATTATGCTTATAAAACTAAATATATTATATTAAATTTTTAATATGAACTAAATACAGAGTATTATCTTTTGATAAAAAATGAAAACACTGTAATATAGTTTATATATACAATGTATTTTCTATTTAAAAGCAACAATAAAGTGTTTTAACTTTTGTAATTGAACTAAATACAATATATAATCTTTTCATAAAACCTAAAGACACTGTATTAAACTTTATAAAAACTAAATACAATGTATTTTCTTTTATGAAAAAAAATACAGTGTATTGTGAAAAGAAAATACATTGTATTGAGTTTTGTTAAAAAAATACACTATATTTATTTAATTACACAACCTAAAACATAGTGTTAAACTTACTAAAACCTAATACAATATTTTTAGTATGTAATTTCTAAATAAATATAATCATTTTTACTAAAACCTAAAACAACAATATACTTAGTTTTTTCTAATATCAAATAAAGTGTAATGAAATATTTCCAAACCTAATACACTGTGTTGATTTTATGAACAAATAATGACCTAATATAACTTACAAACAATCAAAATATATATGAAAAATCTCATTTATCTCACTTACGATAACCGAAAAATGTATAGATTGATCACACATTATTGAAAACAACCATAAAAACCAACCAAAAATCACCAACAACAAATCAGTAAAACCTTAAACAATAAATCAATGCAACAAGGATCGATAAAATATAAATAATCACCATAAGAAATCAGTACAACCGTAAAAAAACTAAAAAGATTATAAATATTAATAAAAAATAAAGAAACAATAACCAAGTGAAAAATATAAAACGATTTACTTACTAGCAATGAATCAAAGATGAATACACTTCTAGAAACAAATATAGGATGAATCACGCTAACTCTCCAATAAGTTTCCCTTATTAACCAAACAAGTTAAAGACGAATAATGAAGTTAAATACGATAATATTTGAAGACAAGAAAAAAAACCTTAAGATACAGATGAAAAACTATAAGAGATTAGAACAAAAACCACCTTCAAAAGTTAAGAGGGATCACAATAATGAAATAAATTGGTATATTTGATATACATAAATTTTTTAAATTAAAAGTGCGTATATTTGAAATTGAAAATGCAAATATATAACTTGTAAAAAAAACTCTATGGAATTTTTGAAAACAAAACAAAAAAGGGGGTATTTCACGTAATTTTCTCTTTAGAATTTAGGTTTAACAATAGTAAACTATTGTTACTTCATTATTAATGTTGTGTTGGGTTTGAACTAATTAAAAGAGCTAAACTATGAGTATCGGGCCATGATCCATTTACAACAATGCTAAAGCTAGAGAAACATAGGCTTTGGGTGACAGGTCCATTTTGAGTTGGTTTTGGTTAAATAATGCCAGAGCTATCTCCAGTCGTTTCTCTTATATGATGTGAACCTATTAATTGTGTTCTTTTCAATAACAGTCAATTTGTTTTGCTTGCATTTATAGAAATATCCTGTCTCATCATGTCAATTATAGACTTTTTTATATTAATTTAATCCATAAAATTTTTATAGACAATGTATTAATTAGTTACTATTGTTTGTATTTTGCCGGTAAATAGTTTATTTGAATTTTTAAAATATTTAACATATTTTAATAAAAAATATAATAATTTTATTGTCAATTCTACATAAGAAAATAATATCATTCTCAATATATGTAGCATAACAAGTTAATATTTCAACCAAGTTTATTTTACATCTTTCAAACGAATAAAAAGTAAGAGAAGAATTACAATTGCTCTTTGTAAGAGTTAGAACAGTGATGAAAAAAAAGTGTGAAGGATTTTAATATTTTTTATTACATTAGACATTATTCTGCTCTTGTAAAAAAAAGCATGAAAATATATAACACCTAAAAACTTATGGAAATCAAAAAAACATGGTTGATCTCCCCAAAGCCATTCACAAACACCCAATGGAATTGACGGAAAGAATCAATCACGAAAAGAAAAAAAAAAATATATATATATATACACTCATTAAAAACATAAATGCAAACACGGGTGATAGACAAATAATTTCATAGAGAAGAAAAAAGTTTAAGGTGTATTTTCAAGACAGACTTATTTGCTTATAACTAACAACTTTCAAGTACATCTTTTTTTTTCCTTTTTATTTCTGACAGGAGCTCTGTATTTTTTCCTTTAATCGATAAATTTAGAGTTTTTCTTGTTTAAATATGATTTCAAAATGAGTTTGTTTAAAAGTGATTTATCAAAATCAATGTTATTAAAATCAGACCAGATCGACTGTTTAAACTGATTTAACTGCGAACCAACATGCCAATCGATTGGTTTAACTAGTCAAAACCAAACTGATAAAAAAACTGGATCAGATAAAAAAAAATCTAAAAAAATTGAGAAACTAGGAAGAACCCAATTTTTTTTCTAAATTGCCCAAATATTTGATCAGTGTCTAGCAAGTGTCCTAAATCAGTTAGTAATATAGGAAAATAAAATTAAGATCCTAAATATTGAACTCAAGAAAAACTGTGTAAGTGCAACTTGTTTCAAATTTTAGAGTGAATACTGTGTGTAACGAGTAAAAGAAATCCCAAGTTTTATGATGATGAAAGGAGAATTAAACCAAGAAATAAAACATCAAATAACTAAAATAATAGAACCAATGCAATTAAACTGAAACTTAAACAATTAAAACTAATCTTGAACAAATCAATTAATAAAAATTGGTAAAAATCAATAATAAAGATAACTTATGCTAAAGGACTATCCACCTTAACTAATATTGCAATAACTTAATTTCAAAAGAACACAAGTGATTATGAAAAAACTAGATAAAGAAAGTCAAATATCTTAGTCAAGAATATCATTCTAAGCATTAAATCTTCTTGTTAGGAATAATTCAGCACTTAGCATAAAAATCCAATTTTATACTCCTAGATATTCATTAAATCTCTTTCATGTAAACTTAAATCCAAGCTCTTAATTCACCTTTTCTAAGTATTAATCCACTCGTATTAATACATAATTATATCTAAATTAGAAAATAATTACGCATCAACACTAATGAACTAATCTAAGAACATGCATATCATAAAATCACACTTTAATCAATCATTAACTATTAATAAAATAAATTAACAATCAATCTCAATACAATCAAAGATAAGAAGTTGCTCAAGAATTTAAAAATAATCAAACTTGCATTGAATTAAAGCTCAAACTAAGTCATTACAATAAAGGTGTAAGGATTCAAGTATCTTTTAGCAAAAGTTAAGAAAACTACTCACACTTCATATTAAAAACTAAACAAAATAAATAAAGATAATACAAACTCATAAAATTAAGAAACTCCCTTAATAATTCTAATATCCCAAGCACAACTTCCAAACTCTAAGCTTTTGTCTCTTTAATAATTAAACTAACAGTAATGTAAAACTAAATTAATGAAAATTCGTAACTAGAATGGCTCCTTTAGTCTTGGTGCCTGTAGCCTTCTTTATAACCTTAAAAAGGAGAATTTTATGTGCCTTATGACTTCCTAAATTGAGAGAATTTGAGTTTAAATGAAATAGGAAGTCTTTTTACGATAAAACATGACACATACTCAGGAGAGTTGCCTTGATCACTTAGAAGAGTGACTGAATGCTCAGGAGAGTGCCTTCTTTACTTGGAAGAGTGCTTCTTTCTTGGAGAAAACGTAAATTTGCCTTGGATGAGTGGCTAAAACACTTAGGAGAGTGTCAAAGCACTTAGGAGAGTGATAAAATCACTCAGCCAAGTGATCCTTTGCTGTTCTTCATGATCTAAGTGCCAGCTTTCCACAAAATTATAGATTTGCCCCTGAATTTCTCCTTTCTTCAATTTAACCCTTTTTCTATTCAATTTAGTCCTGAAAAATATCAAAACTAACAATTAAACCTAAAAACACATAAATTGACTAATTAATCCTAAAATCAACTAAATTAAAACTAAATTAACTCAATTAAACACATAAAAATACACTAAAAATATAGTATAATTCACACTTATAAACATTGCTGTTTAATATTAAAAAAAAAGGCATTAGGGCAGATTTTTGTTTTACAATCCACCAGTCTACCATTTTCACTTCTCCCTCATTTTACATCAGTGGTCGCCGACTATAACTCCCAATGGCCATCGCTTGCATCTCCGACCGCCGGCTTCCTCCGCTGCTTCCCTATTCTGGTGAGTCTCTAATTCTTTTAGGGTTTTAGTTTTTATTGACACAGATCTGTTGAGTTTTGTTTTATTTTTTTTCAAACAACAAATATTATAGACTTATAGTCCTCTTGCTCTGTTCTTTTTATTGCTCTGTTCTTCATTGTTCAAGCTTATTGTCATTCTTATGGATTTTATGTTGTATACTAAAATAATACAATAGTTTTTATATTGTCATTCTTTTTATTTCTATGTTCTTTTTATTGCTATGTTCTTTACAATAGTTTTTGAAAATATAAGTTATCTTTCTTTTGATAAATGAAAATATCGCAAGAGGATTCATGAGAAACAAAATCCAAGCTAAAGAGGTTTATTCCATATATCCACTCTTAAGTTGCGTGCTTTAAATTAGTTTTATTATGGCTAGCAGCATTAAAAAACAAAAGAAAAGATAGAAGATAAATAAAGGAAGTGGATATAACTATCTCAAATAGAGGGGTATGCGTTGGTCTGCACATAATAAAATCATTCTCCAATGCCTTCAATAAAAGGATGGAGGATGAGTGAATTATATAAAAATATAAAATATTAACTTACTATTAAAAATATCGACGTAATATATATTTGTGAAATATGTATTTATTTTTAAAGTAATTTTATATTATTAAATAATATTTACATTTAATTGTTGATGAAATATGTGTTAGGTTAATATTATTTTTAGAAAATATTTTATATGCAATACGTTTAATTTTATAATTTGATGTGTGAAAATTTTCACATTGTTAGAGGAAAATTCGTGTAAAAAAGTGAATATTTTATAATAAAAATAATTTATTTAAAAAATAATAATAGTATGTTTTAAAATAATATTAGTTTTGTCGTAAAAAATATTTGATATATTTATTTCATTTGTTTATTATGTGATAAATATATTATACAAAATTTATTTGTTTTAAATTTACAGTTAGCTAGTAATAATTTTGTTTTACGTGTACACGTAACACATATTGGTGGTTTTACACATAGGTTATTAAAAATATGGAACCTTTTAGAAGAGAAAAATTTATTAATCCAGAGCCTTATGTTGATGAGCTTTTGACTTTGAATGACAAGTACCGAGCCGATACAGTTTGGAACAGAATTGTAATTTTATTTTCACTTTATCATTAAATATTAAATAATTTTAAATTATATTTATTATATATATTTGTCTCATAATTTTATTTATTTCAGGTTGAACATGATGTTATGTTTGCAGATAGAGCCAACGTTGAGAGTCACTGTAGGAACATAGATGAAAGAATAATGCCTTACCTGTATTTATCATGTTTCTATGGGGTGTCCTAGATTGGTGTTACGAATGTTAATGTTGAGTTGATGACTGCCCTCGTTGAAAGGTGGAGGCCAGAGATATACTTTTCACCTTTCTATTAGTGAAACTATAATTTCTCTGGAGGATATACAAGTACTCACTGGATTATCTGTGGAAGAACGTGGTATTACAAGATATTTAGATTATGATTGGCTTGATATTTGTGCTCGACTGTGGGGGATTGTTCCTCTAGAAGAAGTAATTGGAGGACTAAAAATAAAAATAACATGGTTGATTCAACATTTTAGTCACCTACCGGCAGATGCGATGGACTACCATATATAATGCTTTACCCGTGCTTGTATCTTGCGTTTTATTGGTAGACTACTATATCTTGGCCCATTTAGTAATTATATACATTTGATATTTCTTTCCACTGTTGGAAAATTTAGCTGAAGTCAATGATTATAGCTGGGGATCAACATTTTTGGCATGGCTATAAAGGAAGTTGTGTTGTGCGACTCGACCAAATGTAGGTGGACTTGGCAGATATCATTAGTTAATCTAAATGTGGGCATGGAAAAGACTCCTTTAATTTTGGCTGCCCTTAATTCACAGATTTGTTTTAGATTAGATGAGGTCGTATGGTTATAGGTAAAATTTTTTTATTATATTTAATGTTGGAATATTTTTAGTTTTATTTGTTAAAAATATATACTGACAAGTTAATTATGTGTTGTGTAACAGGCGACGATTCTTTTTGGATTTAAGAAATAATAATAATAAAGATGTTAACATGTATCGAGAGGAATTTGACTTACAGCGTTACGATCATGTTTGTATTTATTTTTGAAGTCATGGTAAATGATTTAATGTGGTTAATAAAAAACTAATTATTTTGTAACAATATTTTGATGATTATTAATTTTTTTTTGTAGATGGATTGAGAACCGTATAAAAATGTATTGCGCTTGTTACCTTTTTTTGTACTAATGGATATGGGAGTTGGAGATCTGTTGTGCCAGTAGTATGTTTTCATATTATTGAGTGATACCAGCCCGACAGATGTATGAGATAATTTGGTTTGGATCGGATAATTTCTCTAAACCATGATGTTCAGAATTATATATTTCAGAAATATATAAAACTAAAAATATTAATTCATATAGATATTTTTTAATTTTTTAATTTATTTCTTCCAATTAAAACTAAAAAATATTAATTCTAAAATTTAACATAACTATTACGAAAATTATATTAGAACAAAATCATAAATAAATTTCAAAACTACATTTACATTTAAACTTTAATAAAATACCATTATTGTCACTAACAAAATTTATTATCACTTCAAATTTATCAAATATTGCGTAAATATATATGACAATAAAAAATATACTAAAATTAATAACATACCTTTTTTTAGTAACTAATGTAATTGTATTCTTATTATTTTTGAATTTATAACTTAATCTTACTTTTAAATAAATACAATAAAAAATTAATATAATTATAGCACAAATATAATTAATATATTAAATCATAAATAATAAAATAAAAAATTTTAACTATTTCAATCGAAAATACTAAAATATAATAATATTGTTATAAATATTATTATAAAAAAATTCTTAATGCTTGAATTAATTTTTGAAATTTTTAGCAATTGATAAATTACTTTATATGCAAATGAATTTCAATATTAATTGCTTTGGATGCAAATAAATTTCAGCATTCAAAGTTTATATATATGTCCAATAAAAAGATTTTTTACGAAATAATGATAGAAATATTTAATAAAATTGAAGAATGCAGCACCAAAGAACGTGATTAAGCAAGTGACAGATAAGAATGACAACACAACACGTGACTGCATTTTTGACAGAATCCCACATGAATAATACCGCATATGGCTGCGGCTTCAGGTGTGGGACCACAGGTACGGTCTGGCACAATGACACAGCATACTATTGCGTATTCGCTCGGGACTTGCCCATTTTGCCAATTTGTCCCGGTTAAACCTCTTCCTAAACCCCTATTTTTCACCTTTTTTTTTTCTTTCCTGCGGTTCCCAAAAACGTGACTAATACCCTGACCTAAACCTGAACCCATGAAACGTAAAAACCAAAGATATTTGGAGTTATTCGAAGATCAACAATTGCGGGAGAAAGCTTCTCCAGATTAATTATCTTACACTCGTACATACAAATGGTGTGGGCTCTGTTTCCAGCAGATCCTCGCACAGGTCATTTGCACCTTCCCTCTTTATCCTTCTTCTCCTTCAATTTGTCGATTCTGGCCTTGTGTTTTCAATTTCTTGTGAATTTATGGATTTTCTCTGGATTTCTTTTAGTAGTTTTAGTGAGAATGATTCAGTGGATTTTGTTAGCTTTCCATTGATGATATTTTTTGAATCACGGGTAACTGTCAAGAGAGAATGCGCAATTTTTGCTTATTTGTGCTGCTCTTATTATAAGGAGTTTGTTTTGCTGTGATTAACTGACAGTTGTTACAGGTGAGGATAAATACTTCATTTTCAAGAAGGGAACGTATAAAGTTGGTCGAAAAGGTACATTTGTAGTTTTACTTTGCACTTTAACTTATGATGCTTGTGTGCTTGTCTTCTGACGCTGGAATGAACAATATGGAAGAGTTTGTACTGATTACTTGTCACATAAAATGTTAAAGATTCTGTGTTTATGTAAGAAAAAAGAACTCAGTAGTTAACTTTTGCAGATTCCTTTCTAAGAAGATGACCGATTTTATTAGTATATAAGCAAATAAACATTTTTACAGTTAATTATAAACTGCTAAAATTTTTTAATCTACAAGCCTGCCTCGTGTGAATTTTCACAAGTCACAGTCCCTAATGATTCAGGCTTCTGTGAACTTGGAATATATATGTAACTAGATTAATGTATTTGTTGCTCATTCGCTTACTTGATGTTTCATTCTAAAGTTAAGATCAATATGCTTGACTTTCCACTATTTAATTATTGGAGAAAGAAAAAACACTTTTATTCCATCTATCACTCTAATTTCACATCCTAAGAAAATATGTTTGAGAACTTGATAGGGTGTTTCATTTATTTTTATAATATTGAACTGAGATTCCCTTTTTGGTAGGTTGTGATGTGATTATAAACAAAGACAAAGGAGTTTCTCGAATCCATTCAGAGATAGTTGTTGATGAGATGATCTCATTAACCTCAATGGGTACTAAATCTGACCAGTCCTCTAGAGTTAGGATTAGGGATTGCTCAAAATATGGTACATTCATTAACAGGATTCTTGGTTCAAAGGAAAAGGTTCATGAACTTCCTAATAAAGAAACAACTTTAAAAGATGGAGACCTGGTTTCATTTGGAACTGGTAATGCAACATACAGGCAAGTAATTTTCTATGTTTTAAACCTTCTTTCTTTCTTCTACTATTCTCTTTTTGTGTGGTTCAGGTGGATATGTTTTACTTGTATGGTTCTTCTGCAGGTTTTCTTTTGTTCCACTTGTATTTTTTGTCTACTCCAAGTCCTGTCAAATGAATATACTCCTACAAGACAGTTTTGTCAATTGGTTAGTGAAAAAGACCTTATTTAACTCAACATTCCCCATATATTTCTTCTAAAATGTAATTTATTACATGTTTAACATTTTTAATTTTCCTTATTTTGCTGGGTGGGAGGAGGGGGCAGGGTCTTCCATGTTATAAAGATTAATTCCCGATTCATAGTAGGATGATCTACAGAGCAGGATTTCTGACTCCAAACCGAAGTACATTTGATAAAGTGTTAAGAGAAGAGTCGGTTGGAACTGATTAATATAATTGCTACCTCATGTTGTCTTTTTGTTGGGACTATGCTTCAACTCTGGCCTTTTTTTCTGCCACCACATTAGCCAGACTTGTTATAACTAATTTTTATTTATTGTCATTAATATGGTTTTGAATTACATTCTTTTTACCTCGCCTATGCAGATTTAGGGTGGTAATACATTTTAGGAATGCCATTTATTTTTGCTGCATCAGTAATAATAAACTAGAGATAATTCATTTAAGAAGTTGCATCCCTTTTGACATTTTGCTTTAGTATATGGTTGGCTTTTAAATGAAAATTATTTTAGCTGTGTTTTTTATTACTCAGCATATGACGAAATAATGGATATAATTAATGGCAGCTATGAGTTACACTGCATCATAAACTTGTAATGTGATTCAGTAAGTCTTTAAACTTCCAGAGGGTTTTATGTAGATTTTATTAGTTGCAACACTATTCTGTAATTTCTTTCCCAAAGTTTGTTATGGATTTAATTGCCTGGAATGTGTTTCAGTATTTTCTTTAAAAGTGATTAGTGCAATATCAATAGTTTGCACATGTAACCTAATACTAAATGATTTTTGTTCTCTAAGGCAGAGTTATCTCCATTTCTCCATGAATAAAATATGACTAATTATACATGGAAAACCCTTTCATGTATTGTAACCTTTGAAATCTTTACTGAAAGCAATTGATATATATATATATATATATATATATATATATATATATATATATATATATATATATATATATATATATATATATATATATATATATATATATATATATTCTTTTTGGTCTAGTTGTGCTCAAGGATTATTGCTCATGGAAATTATGTTGTGCCCTTGTCAAATTTTTCATAGTTTTCTGTTTATTTTGTTCTTAGGTGCTCATATTTCTTCACAATTGACCGAAGAGTGTACACATGTACTTGTTGATCATCAAATTTCAGTGAATAATGATGTTATCAATGCTCTTGTCGCTAAGAAACCTGTGGTTCTCCAGAGTTGGGCTGATGTAGGTGGTGTATTTGCCATATTTCTTATTTTGTATTTAGTCATGCTGCTTAGTTTACATATTGAATTTGAAACCTGTAAGGCACCTATTTCTTGATTTTAACGAATTGATGGACTATAAATGGATGGAGCTCTGTAAGACAACAATTAATTACTTTTGCAAGGTCTCATCTTGACAGTTGGCTTGACTTAACATAGAAGTTTTTATGTTACTGATGATATCTTGTGGGGCTTATCTCTTTTGGTTATATTCCATATTACTTTACAGTAGTTCAGATGAAAATAAGCATTTTTGTACCTATAGGTGGCCATTCGGAGAATGACGGTATTATTTAAGATGGGAAGACATGAAATTGATAGGTTTTTTAATATTTATTTTTCGTCTTTGATATTTCTATTAGAAAGAAGGAATGTAAACCTTGTTATGCTTTCGTGTGTTGATAAATTATTACTAGGTGTTACTAGGTGCACTTATGAACAGTAATGTATCCCCTTGTGCTGTTATCAATTGTTGCATTATGTTTAGTTGGTTGCAGAAAAAAGCATTGGGACAGAAATTCCGAGCTATAGTTCGTAAGTATCATTCTATCTTTGCTATGGTTTTCAGTTAATGCATGTGTGCAGCTTCTTTTATATATCTGATTATGCCTACAATTTGTCTTATTTCTATGTTTTTCTCTCAGCTATATTCCAACATTAACAGTGGATGGAGTACCTGTCAAAGTTGTGGACTCAATAACTCGTGCAAATTGTTTGAAAGGATACAATTGCCTTCTGGAATCAACAGATATGGTGATATATAGAGTCCGTGCCCCTTTGATTATGTTTTTCTTTTGCCAGTAATTGAGTAATACTTTTTAACGACTCAACCAGGAAAGGAGAGTGTTAAAATGCATGAAGACATCCAAATATCTTCACCATGCATAGAAACACTAAGGCATATTTTCACTTGAGTCTACATGATTTGTCATTATATTTATTGTCATTTGCTTTCCTTAAAGGGTTAGTTTGTAATGCATTGTTGTGGATGCCTTTGTGGGCCAAACTTGTGCCCGAAAGAAGACTCCTTGAAACAGGATTTTTATTAGCTATTTTTTTCAATTTTAGTTAATTATTTTTGCTACTTATTTTGTTATTTAGTTGCTGAATTTTTTTAGATAGGTTTAACTTTATTTTCTTTATTTAGGAACCTACAAATTAGATCTCTCCTACTGCTGTAATAAGTCTAGCCTATTTAAAAGTCTAATGGTGGAATAAAACGGCAATTCAGATTTTATTAAAAAAAACAACAGAGATTGGAGCTCTCTCTTAACGAGGTCTAGGGTTTCAGTCTCCCTTTGACAAGCTGAATTATTTTATTCAAAATAGGTTGTCCTAAGAATCCTATTTCAGGAAGAGGCAAAGGGGAGTTGAAGGAAATTGGGAAAATCCTATTTCAGGAAGAGGCAAAGGGAAGTTGAAGGAAATTGAAATTGATTTTCCCGTTATGGTCCTGTGACACGATCCTATTCTAAAAAATATAACATGCATGGGCAGTCATAAAAGTTTCAGTTTGTCTGCCTACTAACTTTTGTGGATTGAATTATTATATTCTTAGATGGATCATGTCTCGGCATGCATGTCTCTAGATATGTATTAAGATTAGCTGCCTAGTCTTGTTAGCTTAAGAATCTGTCTTAATGTATAATCCTGGAGTTGACGGAGTAGTCCTCTTTGACTGCAGATATGTTGCATTAAAATATTATATGTAGAATTTGTCTGCAAAGCACATTGGTTCATGAAAAGCTATTATATGTCTGTGTCTTCCTGATTAATGATTGAATGACTGCTTTTAAGGAGGTCCATGGTTTCAGACTGACTTAGAGCAAGTTCTACCTTTTTTTGAGTTTGTTGTTTGTGCGTGAGAGAGGGAGTTGGGTAGTGTTTCTTCGTTGTCCTTATAGACAATGTCGACTTTGGCTTGAAGACAGAATATAGAGCTGTCAGTTTTCCCTTTTTGGGTTGATGAAGGGAATGATAGTTGTGATGTGGCTGTTGAACATGCATAACGAGGATGTATGAGAGTGATTTATGTCATGCATACAGCTGAACTATGCCAATTTCTCTCATGGAAGTTACAAGCACTGTTCTAGAATAGCAACAAAAACTGTCTTTATTTCTTAACTGCATACTTGCTGTGCATAATTATATCTTATTCTGATTTCTATTTAGGAGCTTGAGATGTGGATGATTAATTGATATAATTGAGATTCTCATTCTCATTCAGATTTTATTATTACTTTTTCTAATTTTTTCCTTATGCAGTACAAATTTGAGGATAGTTTGCCATCATTGTTGGCGGTGGGTGGTGCAAATGTTATTTACACTGAGGAATTTTGTTCCAGTAGCCAAGTATGCCATTCATGTTTTATTATGATGTTTCTTTCTGCTTTCTTTTTTCCTTGTTTTCACAAGTTGGGAACTAATAACTGCTTGCATTTTTATAGCAAATGTAGAGATACTGCTTCTATTAGAACAAACCCAGCAATCACATCTGTTTTTGAGCAAAACAATGAATTTTCTAATCACAAAATTCCCTCACCCTCCCCCCTTTTTTTGTTCCCCTTAGAATGGGTTACTGTTTGTAATTTATCGACAGCACGTGGTTGTTCTCCTTGATTTTCCCTACATGTAATGATGAGGCTATCATCATGATGATGAAACATGATATCTATTGATATTTGATTAACTTGAAATTAGCGTGCGACATGCTTGATATACATGAAATGAGTGTTAAATACGTGGTTCAAGCAAAATCTGTTCACACATAGTGCTGCAAGAGTTCTGCAACAATCGTAGAACTTTCTTTCTTTTTTGGTAGAAATGGAGGGCACTAAGAAACTAACCAGAATTACAAGTCCTTGAAAAGGAAACTCCTATAGCATCATCTTGAATCAAATGGACCAAACCATGTGGGGGCTTGTTCTAGACTGCCAGATCGGCTTGAATGGCATGACCAAATTAGCTGGCTAATCCATAGACCGATTGCCTTCCCTATAAGTTTTTATGCATCAATGTAGCTTATATGGACTCTAGATAAAGATGGCTTAAGACACTGGACATTTTGGACACCAGTGTAATGTTCTGTATTTCTTACTAGAGCTCAAAAACCACCTTTATGACCTTAGGAATTTCAGAAGTTCCCTTTTTTTTTCCTTCTCTCTTTTAATGTGAGTTCATCCTATGCCAATTCTTGGTCATCTAATTTTTGTAGCATGTGTTGCGTCCACCATGACTTTAAGATCTATCTATATTTATGTGGCCACTATTGGTTTTCCCATCACAAGAAGGAAATCTTTGAAGATGAGGCTTTCTGTTGGTGCTTTATTCTTTATTATTGGGGTGACGGTGGAGGAAAGGTGAACGAGAAAGAGAGAGAGAGTGAGAGAGGCAGTATCAATTTTCACTACCGTGAGTCTTGAGCCTTGAGCTCCACACATTTGTGAGACTGCTGCATTTCTTTCTGGTTTTGGGTTTCTTAACCTATCATTGTGTTACCAATCCAGTGAGCCTTTATTGCTGAATTCTGCAATGCTTATAGAGGATCAGTGATGGAAGCCTCATGGTTCCTTGTTTGTATAGGAGTGATGTGTCCCCACACTTGTACTTATTGTTAGATTCATAATGTGCATTATTGGTACTGTATTTTGGATCAATCCAACATTTATATAAATGGTTGTATGTTGTTGCCAAGTTAATGTGGCATGGATTTGGTTTGGCAGCTTTATCTTGCAATTTGAAGTCCTCCTTTTCCTTAAAAAAAAAAAGTTCCTTTTCCAAAATATTTACTTGCAATGAGGACATGAATGCATTTTATAGCCAGAAAAGTGCTGCATCAAGATATCATTTCAAGACATATTTTGGTGTCTGGAAATATCAAGTCTACTGAATGCATATACTATGAAACCTTTATTGTTTTCTGGATGATCCTTTGTCATTGAGCTGTTGTGTGTGTTAAACAGAATTATCTATTTTTCTGGTGGGTTCATCTTATAAAAGCTCCTGCATGAATAATTTTGCAGGCCGTAGATTATGGAGAAAATTCTCGAATAGTATGCGTTGTCCCTCAAGGTTCAGCAGATAAGTTTGGTAGCTTCCGCAAACTGAGTTCATTATCCAGAGTGAATGAACTGGATCTTTTATGTGCTGTCATATCTGGATATTTAGATTCATCTAAGCTGGTCTTACCAATCGGTCAGTATTCTTATTTTCCTGAGGATTATTGTTTGTCTTTTGCTTCTTAACAGGCAGAGCTCATGTAGCAGTAGTATTGTTTACAAATCTGTCTAGCTGGAAGCAACATGCTGCTATTAACAATGTCTTTATGGTTTGAAGTGAATGTAAATTGTTTAAATTGTGGTTCATTTTCTTTACTGATAGCCAATAATATTCTTCTATTTGATTTATTAATTATTCAATTATGTTGTTGTGCTGAGAGTGAGAGGCCTCTAACATCTTGGATTTTGCAGAATACGGTGTTGGGATCTGATTATTGTAAAAGGAAAAAAGTAAAAAAGGCTTTAGTTTTTGCCTTCAGTTTATGTAGAACAAACTGGCAGGTTTGTATTCTTAGGTTTATATGATGACTATAATGGATGGAGTATATCTAAACACTATAAAAAGGGGTAACATGGATGGTTTATGGTGGAAATAAAGAAAAGAGTCAGAGATAGAAGTTCTTAAAAATCACTTATAGAACTTGCACCTACTGAGAAAATCATGTTGCACAACTCAATGGGACTTGCTGATTATGAAATGTTGAAAACTGAATAAGTATTGATATGTATATAGACTTATGATTAATACTTGTTGCACAAGACAATGGATTCCTGCTAATCCCTTTTGCTCTAAGGTTTTGGATTCTTAGAGAAAACAAATAGGGAAATTATGTACAGCAAGTTAATCAGAGCTGAATAGATCACTTATAGCTAAATCTATACTAATGTTCAAAAGAGCTGGAAATTTGAAAAATGCTCCTCAACTAGAATACCAAACCAGCAACTAATTGATTAAAATACACATGATAATTTTTTCCTGAGTTACTTGCTGTTTGCATTGTCATTGGAAGTCTTATAATCCTGTTATTGTCAAAAACCTGCTTCAGACATCTATTGTTTCTGCAGTTCACAAAATGTATCAACTGCCATTTGCTATGCATCGCTGTTGCCATTTTTAATTGGTTATTATACATGACATTATACGCCTTATAAAATTTAGAATCATACTTTGCTTTTCTTTGTTGTAACAAAGTAATATGCCACTTCATTATGTGCTCATGCAGTGCTTGTTTCATCATCATGCTCTACGGATGAGACAATAGTTGCAGATACTGATGAAGAAGTAGAAACAACATCAACTCATGCTGCTGTTGGCAACTGCAGTGAAGATGCCCCTAAACATGTGGAGAAAGTGGAAGTGCCTACAGTTCCTCCGCTTACTAAATTAGAAGATAGCTGTTTTGTGAGCTCCGTAGAAAATCATGTTGGAATGACACCAAAAATGAAGCTGAAAGAACCTGAAACAACAATTTCTGATATCATTTATAGCCAAGATTTAATTATTAGAGACTGGACTTCGCCTGCTGCTATCAATTCTTATGACAAAGTTTTAAATTTTAAGCGCTTCAAAAAGGTAATGCCTTTGCTTATTCATCTTTTCTAGTTAACAAACTCTATTTTTTCATCCATACCCATTCATCACACTGGGGTCACTACTTAAATGGTTAATTGTTCTTTCCTCAACAAAGGCATGGCTGTGGGTCACTTTTAAACTGCAATGGCACTGCAGGTTAGGACTATTGTTTAACTTGCTTATCCTGTGAATATGAGCTTACAGCACTCTTTCAAATTTCCTTGAAGGAGTTAAGACGAGAACTGCCAAGGCAAACTACTATTCTTTGAGAACTCCAATTAAATACTCAAAATTGCAATAAATATCGTTTGTGCCGTGAATGATTGAGCTACTTTTTGTTTGCTAAAAGAATGAACTGCTTAAAAGTAGTAAATTAATTGAAATTCCTATATAACAAGAATCGGAGCAGTGAATTCAAAGATAGAATCATACTTCTATAGAATCATACTTTTATTGCCTTTGCAACAACCAAGACATTGGAGGTCTTTGATAAGAGAGAAACTTGCATAAAATAATTCATAAAATTAATTCTAGGGATGCATACCAAACAAAAGCCTCTACATAGATGGAACTTTGTCCTTCAAAGTTACATTAGCCGAAGTAAAATTAGTGATGTCAATTAGCAAGTCTATAAATAAATTTTTGTTAAGAGTGAATGTTCTAGAACTGCCCTTTACTAAAGTTACTTTGGAAGAGTACATTACTACATCCTAACCCATTATCAGTATTTTGAGACTTAGGTTTGGATACCATTGTGTAGAATGTAGTTGGCATTTGATGTAGTGAGTAATAGTTGTGGTTGCTCGTTGTTCAAGAATGCTTGTTTAGACAGTTTATACCATCTATACATAGTATTTTGATTTAAAATTTCAATTCTTTCATATTTCAATAGTAATATATTGTTCCTTAAAAAAGGGCGGTTTCAAATGAACTAAGAAGGGGGAAGGAAGAAAGCGAGTCAGTATACTAATTCCTCATCCTCAAATCAATCTTTGCTCTTGAAAGTGATACGTGTTGTATATGTAAATCCGAGATGTGAAAATATGCAAAATTCATCTATTAAAAAAAGAAAATAATAATAATAGTATCTGGCTTTGTTTCCACTTTTCCAGTCATTCTCGATATAATTTTTAAATATTGGATTTTTCGTTTTTCAAATTGTATATCTCCGTCGATAGATAATTTGATAAGCCAATGATTTTTTTCCGTATTTTAGAATACAGTTAACCAACATGTTAACTAATTGATTACAGGGCAAGCGGATCATTTATCATGAAGAGGATGAGTTTCAAAAGAATGATTTGGAGTTATTGCATAGTTATTAGTTGTGTATTTATAATTATTAGTTCATGCTGTGGTTTGGTCCCCTTTTTTTTTTTTTTTAATAGTCCTGAACCTAAAAAACCGACGAGTGACTTGTGAGGTACAACAGTTATTAGGAAATAATCGAGTTCGAGACTATGAGTGCTACAGATGGTCTAGCGAGGGGAATGGAAGTGATGAGTTTGTACACTTCTTCTTAGGATTCAGTAAACTCTACAAGTTATTATGGGTGGACACCTAGAATACTGTACAGATTCTAATGGAACCTTATCAGCAAGTACCACAATACATGTTCAAGATTTAGGGCTTGATTATGAAATCTTGAAGTTAAAGACTATGAGATTATAAATTCTACATGTTCATTTCATTAATAACATGCTCTTGTCCAATACTACTGCCTTAAGAACTACAAAAGAATTCTTAGTGAGGACACATAAGGTATAGAAATATTAGACAGGCAAGCTCAAATGATAGTGCATGCCTTGAGAAAAGATTAAAGCACACTTTCGCCTGTCAAATCTGTTATGGCTTTTGGCAATCATAAGCTTTCAAAAAGCCATTGAATTATGCTACCACCTAATGGCATTTTTTGAGAGCTACTAATTATCTTTTCTTTAGTAACTTCTCTTTTGCCTTTTCTGCTCATTGCATGACTCATGTACAAGTGAATTGAAACGTGCCACTATAATATATGAAATGAACACATGTCATGCAAATAATAGAGAAGTTAATAGAGAGAAGGTATTTAATACTTCTTGGCAGTTTTTAGTATAGGATAAGCTTATGTTGGGTCACACAACCTGCCGAAGAAGCTAAACTAGACATATTATCTATATGCAAATTGATGCCAATATACCACTTCTCGATATTAACATGCTGAGTTTCAAAAATTCCTAAAATATCTAGGTTTTGTGCGGCTGACAGTGATCACATGGCCTTGGCTACTCCACTTCAAACTTTGGTGTTAGTGCAATTCCTCTTTAATCTTGTTACTAGGCAGTGCAAAATGGTTTTATGAACAACCTAGAATTTTATCTTTGGGTTTTGACCAATACAATGGTCTGAAACATTGATTTGCCGTTGATTGTAGCTATATACTATTGAATCAGAGGGCGAATGTAATCTCCCAGTCTTGATAGGAAGGTCATGTAAATAGGATGAATGTGAGTACTCCAATAATCCAGGATTAGCAAAACAAGTCTGTAGCTTTGATTCAAGTTTTCCCTATACTTGCTGATCCTGTTTGCTCAAGGCAATGATTCATTTTTCACCTTTGCAACTTCATTCTGCAAAAAGGCAGCATCGAAGTGTATCCTTCAGTGCCTTGGTCAAGCAACTAGCGTTGTGCTCACATCAATACTTGACCTTATTTAGTATCTGAAATGATCATGCCAATATGTCCAAAATCCATAACCAGAATAAATTGATTGCTTTTTTCAATTCTTATGATGTCATTATTGTCTAATTGAGTTTATCAAACTTTGTATTGTTAGCTTCATCTAAGATGATCAAGTGGTTGTGTTCTTGAGCATAGTTCTAGTTACAAATTTTGCTAGTCTGAAAATTAGGAATGCAAGTTTAGTCATGCATATATTAACAGGTTCATAATCTATTTCCCTTACAGAGAAATACTGAATCAGGGAATAGCTTCAACAACCTGATTCCATTGGCGAAATACCCATACAAGTTAGACCCCTATTCCTCAGTCAAAGAATATTATCTTGTAATCTCTGAGCCATCATGCTTATAAGTTTGTGTTTTTGCTAGAGATTCTGACTATGAGAATCCAGAGATGATTGATTATGTCAAAGAAGAGAAAAAGCGGAAGCAAATGGAAGCAGTTGCGGAGGACTTATTTAACTATGAAAAGGTGATTAACATAATTTATTTCACTTGCATGAAAAAGAGATTTACAAGAAAAAAAAAAGTTTATCAATGCAACTAGATCTCTTATCAATAAAGATCAGGAAAATAAGAAAACTTGGCTGCTTAAAATTTCAGGGAAGACGGCATGGTGTAGCTGGTAGTCTTCGTGCACTCCTTTCTCGTGGGTAACAAGAGGAATGGTGAAATGGTTGATCATCTTATTTCTATTGTTGACATGCCAGTGAGTTATGCTTTATTTTCCTTTTACTATACTTGGTGATTGATTCTAAACATGTGGCTAAATTTGATGTGTATATATTTGCTTGAGAGTAGGTAAGGCATTTTAGAGTGTTGAGATCATTTTGGATTTTTCCAGTTTTAAGTTGTCCAGCGTGGCTTCATGTGCCTTTTCATCCTTAGATTATGTGACGTGTGCCAGACCCCACTATTCGATATATCTCGAGGTGCCCGCTTTCTGGGCTCAAAATC
This sequence comes from Excoecaria agallocha, assembly GCA_037975025.1. Lineage (NCBI taxonomy): Eukaryota > Viridiplantae > Streptophyta > Magnoliopsida > Malpighiales > Euphorbiaceae > Excoecaria > Excoecaria agallocha. The sequence goes on from CM075816.1 coordinate 35,869,532, forward strand.
GGACGAAGGCTTATTAACTCGCGAAAAACGGTTGCGTTGCAATGGTTAAAGAATTTAATCCAATTCGTAAAGTCTAGAAAATTAAAAAGGCATAAGACAGCGTCTGATAATATCTCTATTTTATGGTTGTCAATCAACCTATGAAGTAGGGCTGTTCATGGGTTGGGTTGAGTTAAAAATAAAAAAAACCCAACCCAAACCAATATAGGCGGTTTGAGATGGTTTGGAGCGGTTTGGGACGGTTTTTTATTGTAGTTTATAATGGTTTGGGGTGGTTTTAAAACGGTTTGAAACGGTTTAAATACGGTTTGAAGTAAATTAACTACTATATTCATCAATTTTTTTTTCAAAATTTAACTTATAAAATAAAATAATAAACAAAATAATAATTACATTAAATTGTAAATTATACTAAATTTAAAATATTATATACTATATTTAAAACTAATAAATATTAAAATTTATATACAAATATTATACTGAAATATAATATTATCAAACCTAGCGGAAACTAATAATAACCAGAAAATACAATAATCCAACTACTCAAAAACCAAGCCATAGGCAGCAATACATGAAATGAAAGCTGATACCATCATAAGAAAGTGCAGCAACACAAGAAATTTGGGAAAAAATAGGATATCTGCAGAACTTGATGGACAAACAAAAACCAGAATTCTGCAGAAGCTCATGAATAACCAGAATAATTAGATATTAATGGTTACTAAATGTTACAAGAGCTAACACATGCGAGAAGACAACAGACAAAAATGCATACTTGATACTTCCAGAGAAGGTTTAGAGAGCGTAATATGCTGTCTGATTAGTGTATAAACTGTTGCATTAGCAAAATCTTATTACAATCAGTATATTTATCTGCTCCGCATACAACTTTTAGAATCAGAATTTCCATCTCAAATAGTATTAAATCTGAAACTCTAAACAGTTGATTCAATTAAGATATAAATCAGTATCATGTGTATCCAAGAATAGGCACATTCACATTCCTATAATTTCAACGATTTTCAGTTTCTAGAACAAGATTATGAACCTCAAAGAGTTCCAAAAGTTGGACCATATGAAGCAAATTACTTGTAATAGTCAGGCTTCAAGACTCCAATATAAGGCAAGTTCCTATATAGTTCAGCAAAGTGCATTCCTATAAAGCATTATAGCATATCTATAACTTAGGTGATGTCATTCTTATATCAGCTAGTCTTCTGATACATACCTGGAAAAAAATCAGAACACGATGTTTTGTCTCATGCAACCTGACAAGTAACTTGTCAAGTATAACCAGCTTTCCACTACTCAATATAATTCTCTCCAACTTGCTGCTATCATTGATGGCAGAGTCCCCACCATAACCATGGTCTACACTTTCAAATAGAAAGGGATGATTGCAACATTTTTTTTAACTCCACTACAATATTTAAAAGAGAAACCTGCAAATTTAGAAATACAGATGGAATCAGTTTCTAGTTACTGTCAAACAAAAACCAGTATTGACAAAACCAAAGGGGCAGAAAAGAAGTTTCAACAGGACAACACCCGAGAAAGAAGGCAGTTAATGCAACATTAACTTCCTATAGCTTTTGAGCAAACACAGAGATTTTCTACCTATCTTAACAGGGCATGCGATCTCCTGGACTTTGGCTTCTATTTACAGTTCATTACAGGAAACTGTAACAAAATGGAGCCCAAGTCCTCAACAGAACAATTCCTGATTTATTTATTTATTTTACAGCCAAGGTGAAGGATGTAGGGAGCAGAGTTTATTATAGCGATTGATGGAATTACTTCATAGAGATATTACCATAATTCTTCAAATACAAGCCAAAATTTTCCAATAATATTCAAACATAACCTGATTCCCGCGAACACCTTTATTCAAATAGTGGAAGTTCCTTTCCAAAATCCATTTATAATACCTACAAAATTTAACAGCCACAAGATGCATATAAAGTCAAACAACAGAAACAGCAGTAAGTATGCCACAATTATCAGAAATTCAAAATTGTACATACTGTTTTTGGAGTGGGGACATCTCAACCCTCAGAATACGCTCAATCTTTAGAGGCAAGGATTTCTCCACATCTTTGATAACTCTTCTGAGGATGTGAGGCCTCAATTCCATATGCATATTGGCAAGCTGAGAGAAAAAACAACCAACCAATCTATAACTCACCATAAAGAAACTGAACACTTTTGAAAAAGTTATAAAAAATAGGAAACAGAATGCAATAAAAGCCACTCTCTATGCTCAACCTCATTTTCATTGAATGAGCTAAGGTTCTTATAATTCTGAACAGAATCATCCTTGCTCTTGAAATTATCAGGTCGAGGAAATGAAGCAGAGCCCTGTAAAATTAATGAAAACATGAAGATTATATAATATGAGGGAGTAAGTATTGTCTGCAGCATACTAGCAACTGGAAAGAGAAAATGCATAATCAAATGAAATAAGTTCAGAAGCAAAAGATCATCTCAAACATGTCAGATGTATTTGTCCAACAATGCATATTGTAGACAATCTCAAATAGAGCAAACCGTATATTCTTAACCCAGCAACTGCTACAAAATCCAATTTCAAACCATGTCTCTAATTTAATATTTAAAACAATTTAATCAAGTTCCTCTTTGCTAAATTACTCATCTGCAGAACATCCAAATCACTAGTAGATTGGAAAACAAAAAAACAAACAAATTAAATCAAATCCAAACAGTGACATCTAAATCAATCCTCACCTGCTTCATATCCTCTGCATAGTCGCTCACATTGAAGTTAATATCTGCATCCATCCCACGGAACTTGATTGCAGCTCGATCATATGCCCCGAAAATCAATGAATCAATATTAAATTTGGATTTTAAAACCCATTTTACTCGTGTGATTTAACTGACATCAAATGTATAAAAAGAATCAACTAAAACTAATGTATATGTTTTAATGAATTAAACAAAGACAAAGAATTAAAATTTGGTAATATCTATAATATCCGATGCAATTACTACTCACTCTTGGACTCTGTTTTGGCTGCCAATCCGGAGATAGCTGTGAGGAGGAGGCCGTGGGCGAAGTATGCGGCGGAGATAAGAGATCCGAAGAAGAATGGAGCTAGGGTGTGGCTTGGAACATATGAGACACTGGATGGTAGAGAAGGGCGTGGTTGCAGAAGAAAACGAGGGAGAGACATAGATCGATTGAGAGAAGGATGAAGATGGTCGGTTTAGCAAATAACCCGACGTAACATCAGTAACCCGACCTTTCTCCGGCTTAAAACTGAGGATGTAACCCAACCCGACCTGAAAACCATCTAAACCGAATTTTAATGGTTTGATCGGGTTGATCTGGTCGGGTTGGTCGGTTCAACCCAAATAGTGAACAGTCCTACTATGAAGGCTTCTATTGAGCACCATAAGGTAGGGATAAAAAAGTCATCGCCTAATAAAACATAAGAAAAAATTGTTCTAATCTCATAAGATTAAAATGAGAGGTAGTTTGGAATGTCACTATTATTTATATTGTTGATTAATGTTATATAAGTGGGTTTTTTAGATTAATTATTTTATCTTTTATGCTTGTTACCATGTTAAGAAAAGGAAAGACACATTTAATCATGTTGAAAATAGGGATGATTACAGGGTGGGGATTTTCCGGCCCCGACGGGGATCCGCCCCGTTCAGGACGGGGAATTCCCGAAATTTCCTCCGGCGGGGACGGAGGAAAAAAAATTTTCGTCCTAGAATCGGGGGCGGGGACAGGAAATGGGGTATCTGTCCCGCGGGGATCCCCGCCCTGCAAAATATATTTTTTTAAAATTTTAAAATATAATATTTTATAAATAATTAAAATTAAAATATAATTTAATTTTATAATTATTAAGTTTTAAATTATACTTAATTTTAAATTATTATTGATTTTAAATTTTTTTTATTAAATATTATATTTTAATTTTAATTATTTATAAAATATTATATTTTAAAATAAAAAAAAACAAATAGAGGGACGAGGATCTCCGCGGGGCGGGGACGGGGGAAATTTCCCTTCCTGAATTCTAAGTCAAAAAATATTTTTTTCCATTCCGGTCCTCATGAAAAAAATTTTCGGAGATTTACCGCCCTATGATCATCCCTAATCATGGGATAATAAAGAAAATAATAGAAAAAAAATATTTACACATTGAGTTCTTGAACTTTTTGAGAAGAATACATTAAATCCAAAATGAAAGATATAAACAATATTGTAATATAAGTGCGGTTAATTTTTTTTTTTAATGAAATGCTATTGTTTTTGCTATCCATTTGGATTTAATGTGTTATAATAAATAATTTTAGATGTTCAATATATAATTTTGAAAGTATATGAATGTAATGTATAAATACATAAAATATAAAAAATCTAATATATAAATTTAAAAGTATTATGGAGTTTTGAGGTAAGTAATTCGAAATTAAGAAATGAAGTTAAGGAATGAAATAATTATAGGTACGAAAGATAAAGACCATATGGAAAAAATATTCGAGATGTACCGGTAAAAATTGGTTCTAAGGACTTTTGAAATAAGTCATTTTAAGTTAAAAGAGTTTAGTTAAAAAATTTAATTAATGGAGAATATATATATATATATATATATATATATATATATATATATATATATATATATATATATATATATATGCTATTTACATGGCCTTTAAGTGAAAAATATCAATTACAAGAATGAAAACTGGCAATGGATAAGAATCATCAACCACCCCCTAAGAATACTTTATACCGACTTGTATAGCTAAGCTTAGCTACTCGATGAGCAAACTTGAAATTGAAACGACATAAATTTCTCGTCTTTTAATATTTCGAATTAAATTATAAATGGGAAATATTTTTAAATATTTAATAAAAATATTTTAATTTCATTTATAAATATAAATTTTGAATATAAAATATTTTTAAATACTTAATAAAAAATATTTTAATTCCGTTTATATATATATTGAACTCAAATTTATATTAATTGGATAAGTGAATATGATAACACTAGATATGAAAGCCAATTAATCAAATAAAAATGAAGCATTAAAATAATTGATCAAATGGGCTAATTTCTTTTCTCCCATCATTTTCTCTAACCTTACCTGCCTTAGCCTAATTAGGTAGGGGTGTGCAAAACCCGTACCAGCCCATTTAACCTGACCGATCCGATGCATTTAGATGTGATTAATCAGTTTAATAGGATCGGTTTGGATGTGAGGATTAGGAAAAGTTCGAATCGGATCGGGTGAAAATCCCTCTAAAACCAACCCAACCCCTCTAATTTGATTTTTAATGTTTATTTGTGGATGTTTATTTTATTATTGTTGTTAGTGTCTAATTATTATGTAATATATGATTGTTGTAATATTTAAATTGTTAGTTTGTTGTATTTTTTAAATATTTTTATGATATTTAATGTTGTTTATTTGTATTTTACTTTAAATTTCAGTTTAGACAATTAAAAAAAATTAAATTTCGGACGAATCGGACAAATCGGTTCAGAATCCAAAAAAAATATTGGATTAATCTGATAGTTATCCGACAACTAAGTAGGATAGGATCGAATAAAGAAAATCCTTAAATTTTGGATTTTGGATTAATCGAGATAAGATCGGATTGATCCAAATACGACCGATGCACACTCCAGTATTAGGTCAAAGAAAAAGTCAGAATCAACCATGAAAAATAAAACAATATAAATAGATATTTCATTTGGTGAAGGGACCCAATTCTGCATTTTGCAAATGAAATGGTCCTGCTTACTCCACATTTACAGTTATGTCCTGAAGATTGGAAAAGGTGGTCAACAAACTAACCTGAAAGAGAAGGTTAAAATAATTGGAGAGACATGGGCAGGGGGTGAAGAGGAAAATAGGAAAAGGACTTTACTTTTAACCTTTCCAGCACTTGTACTGTTGCAGAATCCACACCATACCTCACACGAACTTACTAATCTTTTAACCCAGAAGTCAAGAACCTTCTTTTTTTCTTTTTCTATTTTACTTTCCTTTGGTGATTCTGTCATTGTCAATGCTCCTAAAAGCATGGTTATTAAACTCGGTTGACTCAGACGGTCGGACCAGTTGAACCGTGACTCGGCAAGCAATTCGAGTCGATTCAACATGAAAATCGAAAAGGGTAAAAACTCGGATTGACTCGGAAAAAATCGGGTTGAACCGGTGACTCGGTGACTCGGACCGGATTTCGGTTCAACAAAAAAAATTTGCATTTTAAGAAATCAATCCCTAAATTCTCCCGATATTGGTGGCGGGGCTGGAAAATCCCCGCCATTGAAGGGGGAGTGAGTGGAAGAGAATTTTTCCGTCCCGTGATCACTCCTAGTTGAAAAGCTATAAAATATCCATATAAAAAGCAGTAAACACATAGCATAAATTTAAATCCATTAAGTTAAAATCATGCATAAATTGGGCGATAATTGTTATATTATTTTTAATCGGAATATTAGTTCTTGCATCCATATTTTATAAAAGTGAATTTGTTGTGTACTATTTAGATAAAGATAAAGATGGGGATAATTGATCTCATTTTGTTAAAAAAAAAGCCGTATTAGTTTATGTATTAATTTATGTATAAAATTTTTTACATTGTTAAAAAATTTATTTTGTTTGTATGATTTTTATGGCATGAAATAGAATATTGGTCCTATTTTAATAGTAAAAATCTTAATTAGTTAGTATAAATATTTTTGTGCAGCTTCAAGTGGTAAAAAGTCTTATTATTACATTTTTTTTGAATAAAAATAAAAATAAAATACAAGTCGAGTTAATTACACAACATACACATTAATAATAAAATATGGTTTTTGCACCATGTTCGTTCTATTTTCTTCACCCAACTCGGGAATGTATATGTCAGTGAAAAATTGAGATTGTAACCAAGAACAATAAATATTCAAATAATGCAAATAACATAACACATAATAAATCACACAAGAAAGGTAAATAACAGTACTACATACAAGAAGGGTAAATAATGGGCAATATAAATCACACACATATATATACACACATATGCTAAAGCGTGTAAACAAATGCGATAAACAAATACCATATTTATATATAAATACAAATATAATGGGCAATAAAATAAAAGGGTAAATCCATCTCCACCTCCGCAAATTTGTTAAATAAGTTCATTTTGACATTTATACTATAAGAAAGATAAAATAAATACCCAAACTCTCTATTTGCCATAATTTTAAACACAAAATGATGATGTGGCAGCTTCTGGAATTTAAAGAACAATTGAGGTGCGTGAAAGTTGAAGATTTCTGGTTATCACCGATTAATTGCAAAATGTAGTCCCTTTACCTTTCATTCAGGCATTTAGTCGAACGCTTGGTGCAACAAATTAATTTGAGCAAAACTCTAGGAATCAAACCACCAAACATTAATAAATCACAATCATAACATGCAATTCAACTAAACAAAGATAAAAAAACAACTCAAATAATCCACCAAATTTGCACCAAATTTCAATAATAGCCCAATTTTTCACAGATCAGATCGATTTCAAGATGGAAGAGGATATAACGAAAATGTCACCAAAAACGAAAATGCTATTGCTATTGCTATTGCTTAAGTTGTCATAACATACAATTCATAACTTAAAATGCACGTTTGGATGAAATATTTTCGCCAAGAACTGCACTTGAGGAGGCTGCAAAGGATACTGCTCCGGAACAGAGAATGCAAGCTGGAAGACTCCACCCTCATAAGGAGTCTCAGTTGGTCCCTGTAACAAAAGAAAAGAGAGAAATCAATCCATTGAACAACTGAACTGCACCTTCTGTCCTTATATAACTAAGCCTACCTTTATAGGAGCATTCCACTTAAAGATGTTGGAATCATCGCAAACTAACTGAATATCAGGATCTGCTGATTTCTCTCTTTGCACCTCTTTGTATTCCTTGAACAACCCTTGCCCTTGATGCCTGCACACAAAGAATGGCTAAAAAAAGGTTTCACATATTGCAAGGCCAAAAATCTTATTGTACTTAAATGTTTAACAAGTCTATTACTTTATCATGTAGATGGTAGACATCAAATCTATACTTTTCGAATTCAGACCTTTTATATATAAATAATCAGAAGACCCAATAGAAAATAGGGCTAACCTGCATGCTAGTCGTCAATTATATCTTAATAAATCCAGTTAGATTGGCCTCAAAAAAAGTTCAGGAAAATCTGCCCTTCCATTTCGTTAAAATGTTATTGTATGTATTTGAACAGCCCATGCCTACTCTTACAGGATAACACAATTATGTCAATAAAAGTAGGGCCCTAAAAGTTTATAATTTTAAGAAATAACTTCAAAATTAACAATATCAGGCTTCAAAGCAATAGCATTTATTGAAATTTTTTGAGTCACCCCTAAGCTTTTGAACTCAATAACCCAGCCTTGCCAGAGTAAATAAAGGGGTAGAGCCGGGGGGGAAAACATTTTTGAAAATATGAGAACTAAGGGAGGGTCTAGCCCTTTGGTTCCTGTTTGCTTACGAGACATTCTCTTCATAAGATGACTCTAATCGAAGCTATTTCAGGATTCAATGTCTATAGTTTCTCCCAAGTTTGGAGAGATTAGTGCATTAGTGTATAGGTAAGTCAAAGTTCGGAGTGAAAGATAGAGACATATATCTGATGCAGCAATCTCTATGTTGACAAAAGATAAAATAAGCGGAGTGATCAACACTAGCTTGTCGGTATGTCTTGACTCCTATGGGGAAATTTTGAATTTCAATGTGCTTAAAGGGGACTTGATGCTTTTAAGACACTTTGGTGCGGTTATTGATGCTAGCTTATCGGCATGTCAAATCATCATGAATGGAATGATTGACACCTTATCAGCATGTTGAATCATGACGAATGGAATGATTGATGCCAGCTTTTCGGCATGTCGGTTCACCATTGATGAACTGATCGACGCTAGCTTGTCGGTATATCGAATTAGGATCGATGTTTAGTTGACGCTAGCTTGTTGGCATGTCAAATTAGGATGGATGTTCTTATTTTTTTATTCATGTCGAATCATGTTTGTTCACCATTGCATGATTTCAAATCATGAGGACTTTATCTTGATTTTTTTTTTATTTTATATGAAGAAGAAAAGAACAAAAAAACAAATTAAAGATGAATGATTCTGGTGAACGAAGTGCCCATAGAATCATTTCTAAGGATCTCTTCAATACCAATAGGAGGTATTTGATGCCAAATAAAATGTATCTCTTGATTATAAGTCCAGCTCGCTAAGAAGTCAGCGGCTCTGTTGGCTTCTCTATAGACATGAAAAATCTGCACCTGCCAGTCTCTGAGGAGAAGATCATTGATGCAAAGAATGACTGCACTGTAGATTGAAGCAGGCTGAAGACCTTTCGTGATGCTGTTAACAACACCCACGTTGTCCACCTGAAGAATGAGCTTTCGCCAACCTCTATTCTAGGCCTCTTGAAGGCCATACAAGACTCCCCAAAGTTCAGCAGCAAAGGCACTCTTACCTTGGACAAACGCCGAGAAACCCCCCAACCATATTTCCATGTGGTCACGAAAGACCCCACCTGAAGCATCTAGTGAAATCTGGCTATTAAAAGAGCCATCAGTGTTCAGAGTAGTCCAATTTTCAGAACCTGGAGTCCACCCTATGAAAGCCTCCGTCTTCTCTCCTCCCTTGTGGCCTGCAGCAATCATATAGTCTTTGGCATTCAAGAAAGCTAAACAAGCTGAAGTAATAGTTTATCTTGATTTGATTGTACAACATTTGCAATATTTAGAAGATTGTTGTGTAGGTCGCATGGTATTGGCTTGCGCGAAGAGAGTTGCCCCCTGATGCACACAAAGCAACCGATTAAATGAGATTAGGTTAATTATGTTCTTAATATGAATTCCATCATCATTTATATATATATATATATATTTTACATGTCATGGCCATATGTGATGCGCATGTTTTGTTTCTCTCTTTTTTTAATTTTCTTTGTTCTCTTTGTTTTTTTCCTCCAATTCATCAGTTCATTTTTCATTTTATTCATCCACATTTTCCATCATTTAATACGATTAATTGATAATTTTAGTACCACTTTAGTTATATTTTCAAATTACGCAACAAAATAAAAGATATACAAATTTAAATGCAAACATGATAAGTTTTGTACAACAAAATGTTTAGAGCATATCTCCCTGAATAATAGTAATAACGAAAATCAGCCCGGCCTGATGAACCCGGTGGACTGGGTGGCGATGCTAAGGCATATCAAGGAACAACCAGCGGTCAAGGCGAGCGAGAAGGCTGAGATGAACCTGTCTGATCAGCAGGATGAGGTGTCTGGAACTGGAAACTTGGAATTCTAGCAGTAAACGGCTGGAGAATCTGGCCTACAAGTCCTGAACACTGTGTAACACTCATATGGTCTTGGCTATTTCCTATATGTATAGGCATCTCTAGAAAGCTTTGCCCATCTCCGTAAGGGGTGTTTCCAGCAGCTTATGCTCGTCGTGATATCCAGTCTGATGCTAGGAACAACTATCTCAATCCTTTGCACCCTTTGATCCATAGTGGTGATGGATTAACTTAGCGCCTATATGCCCTGATCAGATAGCCTACTAGGGGCTGCTAAGTATCTTGCAAACTCTGGAGATCCTTCCTCATAGCTTCTATAGTGGCCTACAATGCACGCTGGGATGCTTCGATCTGATCTATCCTGCCATCCATATTAGTGGAAAGCGGTGCATGGAGAGCATGGCATAGGCCCTCTGGAGGAGGACGCACCTGGATCTTTATAAGGCTTGAACATTTGACCAATGCATGGAGATGGCACCTGTGACCTAAAAGTCCCAGGAGTTGGTGTAGATATGGTGGGTTGTGGCTATGTGCCTCTTATAGACTGATCCTTGTCGGCCCCAAATCAATGTCCTGTGCTCCCTCTGGGCGTGGTTAGTGAGATGAGGGATGGTCACCTGGTGGCTCATGAGTTATCTGCTCCTCATTGGATACTACTATAGGCTGATGTCTGCATAAATTCAGTAGTTGATCCACCTCTTCTAATGAAAACAATTTGTACCCAGCCGGGGTAGTTGGTGTGGCCATAATCATGCGCATCTCGACAGCAGTTTGAATGCCCACATATATGCTGTCGTCTGTTGGGTCACCCATCTTTGACTCCCTAAATCTAAGAGATAGCAAGGGCAAGGTGACTATTCCTCCGATCGTCGTACAAGTGCCTCCACCTTGGGCTATCTTGTTTATGTTCTGCAAGATCTCGTGACTGATGTCTATATGGTGATCAATGCTCATGGCCTATAAGCTCCATATATTAGTAGCGTTCAACAAGCTAGGGCTACTAGTGCGCCTCTTTTAAGAACTAGAGAGGACTCTTTAGATGTATCGCAGAACCTGTATAGCCAACAAGGTGGCCTTTGCGATGCTAGGATTATACGGCGTGTTGGGCCGAGTAATAGCAACCCACTGTGCCTTATTGGCTGACCTCTCTACTCTCATAACATCTTCACCTACCGACAGCCCAAGAGCCTCTGTAAATTGCCTCCGGCTTGACTGTATGATATGTCCCAGACTCTGAAGGTGATCACCCCGGCTCCAGATCTGACCTCTGAAAGCCACTGTATTGAAAGGTAACTAAAAACTACTTGCCCATCTTCGGGTAAGTGCGGAATGCAGGCGTGTAAAAGTCCATCCAAGCAGCCCCTTGTAATAACCTCTGCACATCCCCAAACACTCAGGGACAGATCGAGACATGAATCTGTTGGGCTATATATGTAGTGTGCGCAGGGCCCTGTATCTCTGGGCCTGCTATGCTCGGTAGCAGGTGGAGCCTGTGCCTGTCTACGTGGTGGCATGTTTACTGCAAAAAAATAAATGTATTTTATTACTGATTTCGAATAAAACTAACAAAATAGATAATTTGAGTAATAATTAATTAAAATAAAATATTTTATTTTTATTAATTTTGATAATATTGATATTGAGTTAATTATACAACCGTTTCAAAATATAAAATTACATCAAGAATAATTATAAAAATTATATATATTTTTTAATTTTAAATAAAATATATTATCATGATATAATTTATATATTTTTAATTTTTAATATTTTATATTAAAATTATAATGCGTATTTTACTGATTTTGGAGTTCTGGTTACGCCACCGCTAAATTATTATTGGGTTCTTAACGGCCAGGGTTACCCATTTAAATAGGTAGGGAAATGTAGTTCGTTTTTATGGTTAATGGCTAGGAAGCAATATCAAAATTTTTCCGACGTTGGTATAAATCTACTTTGCTTCTCACGACAACTTTCAGGCACGTCTTTTCCTCTTCTCCTTCTCTTTTCACTTTTAATTCCGTAGCGGCTCTATATATATTTTTTTTCTTTTAATTGACATATTAAGGATTTTCTTGTTTAAAAGTGATTTGAGAATGAGTTGTTTTAATAGTAATCAAGTTATAGTTAACACATGAAAGATGCAAGATGAGATTTGGATGGCTATTATGTGCAATTTGCTTAGCGACGGTGCATGAACAAGTGACAAGTTTCTCTATTCAATTGCTAGCTACTGTCCCCACCCTAGTTAATACATGTTTGAGTTTAAATAGGAAAATCACATGAATGATGCATGAGAGATTTGTATTACTATTTAGATAGCTGAGAGTTTTCTATTTTGAGGTAGAGATAGCTGTTTATGGGGTTGTTCCAATAATTTTGGTGAATCCATTTTTATTAATGCTTGATTTTTCAGAATGAGCTTTACAAATGTTTTTTCTTGGTGATATATATTTTTGCTTTTCTTTGAGGTTTCAAATATAAACATGATTCAGACTCAGTTATTTTTCTTTTTCATTGTAATTATTATAATTATTATTAGTTTTTATAGTTATCAAGTTCTAATATTATATATTTTTTTTATTAACTCGTGGCATTTTTGTTGGGATTTATTGTAGCAGCAATCCTATTGATCTGGCCTTGGAATCACTTTGTAATTCTTATTCTGAAAAATCAAGTATTAATGAAAGTGGATTCACCGACATTATTGGAACAGGCCTAGGGATGTCGAATTTGGTATAATTCATTTAACCCATCTAACGCAATTCATTTAACCCATTTTTCTTATAATTATATTGAGTTATTATAATCTATATAATCCATTTTAAAATGTAAAAAATATACACATGGATTATGAGTTATTATATAATCCAACCAATTAAGGGATTTTTTTTTTGGAGTGATTTGGTAAAAAATTTTGAAATGTACAGCTATAAGAAACATAATTGTAAATGAGGTGCTGGAAACCAGCATTAAACTGTGCCAGTATTTGACTGCATGGGCCCTACATACATGACCAATGGGGGTGCTAGAAACCGGCTTCTAACACTGCTGATATTTGTCAGACCGATGTCCAAAACCGGCAATGACTTGTGACGATTTCTAGTCTAATTCTTACTTCCCACAGTGCTGCAACCTTGCAACAGATGCGTGTTTTTTTTAAGTCGTGAAAAACATATTCCACCTTTCAATTGTTATGTTGAGCATGATATTTTTTGGAGTGTCGAAAATTAGAGCATAATAGTACTGGTTTCTGTTAGAATGGGACCCGCATAAGTTATCTTTTTCCAGTTAGGGGTGCGCAAAACTGAACCGATCCGATCAATTCGGATGGGGTTAATAGGATTGGTTCGATTGTTGATATTAGGTATACTTTGGGTTTGGGTTGGGTGAAAATCCGACTGACCCGAACCCGATCGAACAATCCGATTTTTTAAATATATAAATAAAAAAATTAATTTATCTACAATATTAATTAATATATAATATATGTTTAATGTAATTTTGAAATATTTTCAAAAAAAAAATGTAATTTTGAAATTGTTAGTTTGTTGTATTTTTAAAATATTTTTTTATGAAATTTAATATTATTTATTTGTATTAATTTAGGATTTTAATTTAAATATGTAAATTAAAAAAAAATTCAGGTTATTCGGGTCGGGACCCGAAAAAAATTAGTCGGGTAGGGATTCGATATTTATATAGGGTAGGATCGAATGAGAAAAATATAAAAATTTTGAATTTCGGGTTGGGTTCACCCAAACCCGACCGATGCACATCCCTATGTCCAGTGTAACCTTTTCGCAATCCAAAATTTTAAATCCTTTTAATTTTTTGTATTGAACCAAAGCATACCGGTAATAGGTTTACGATTTCGCTGAATTGGCATATAAAAAATACATATTTGGGGAAGAAATCTTTGGGAGAATAGGTGCGGTAACGGGCCACCCAAACGATATGCATTAGCAAATTCCTGCTACATCATTAATTATATTATAATACCAAAAACAAGTTCGTTGGCCAAAATTAGAAAACAATATAAATTAAGTTCTCAATCAATAATTACAAACGATGAAAGTTCATAAAATAAAATTACCCGAAAATCCAATTCCAATTACATCCTTGGTGCAATAAGAAGTCATAATTAATGTTTAGCTCAGTTGTGTAAGATTCTTTCTTAATTATATTACTACTTTTTTTTTTAATTTGATTAGTACCCTCTTTTTATTTGAAAAATGTAGTATAAAAATAAAAAGAAATAGTTTATTAATTACTAATTAATAATTAGCTTATTCTTTTTGGAAAAAATATTTTTTAATAAATTAAGAAAAGTAAGTTTATATATAATTAGATGAAAACATTCCTTACAACTTCTGTCTCTTCTTTTTTAATTTTCTCTCCTTTTTGTTCCGTTATATTTGTTTTTCAGTTATGTTATAATAATAAACAAATAATTATATCATAATTATCTAGTCTATAATTTCAGTAAACCCTATTTCCTTAATTTTTAAAACTGCAAATATATTTGAAATTTAACTTTTAAGCTAAATAAGCAAATATTTTTGCCTTTTCTCGTCAATAACTTTATAATTTTCTTTAAAAATTTAAAAATTTTAATTTATCATGAATTTGAGTGCAACAGTATGATGAATGGCATAAAAATAATAAAAAAAGATAAAAACATTATTACAGATTAAATTGTTTTTAAATTAAAATTTAAATGCTAGTTTGAACACAGAATTCAATTTTTGGATCAATCAGTAATCATGTTTTTTTTTTTTTGGTAAAATAAAGTGAGCAAAGCTCACATACACAGATAGGGAAAGTATTACGTACAATCTCTTATGACACTCCAACTAAGTGCTTTTGATTTTTTTTTCTTTTAAAGAAAGAAAATCGAGTGTCTAAAATTTGTAAATAAGTGAAAAATGATATTTAAAAATATGGATATGAATTCTACACATATATAATTATTATTTTTCTTTCTTATAAAAATTATCGGCTTTCAAATAGCCACTAACTATTCAATTTAAACTCAATAAATTTATACTGTTAAACGTTAATTTATAAATCACTTATAATTATTCAATTTAATCTATAAAATTTTAGGGCACTATTAATTTTTTTATTATTTTTTAAAATTTTTTAAAAATCAAAACATGCATGCTGTATTTAAAAAAATTTATAAAATTAAAATTAAAATTAATATTTTATATTTAAAAACATATAAATATAAATATAAATAATTTATAATTTATATTATAACTATCATAACCTATATAACCCAATAAAAACCAATCAATCTAACGTAAAAAATTTAATTCATAATTCAGCCGATTTGGATTGGGTTCAATCCATTTTAAATTTTAGACGGATTGAATGAAAAATCAATTATAATCCATTAGAGGTGGCAAATGAACGGATTTGGGTTGGGCCATAAATGGGCAGGTTATAAATAGACGAGTCATAAATAGGTTAAAAATTATGGATCATAAATAGACCAATGCACAAATGGATTGGGTGGATTTGGGCCGACCTATGGGTTTAATGTATGTTGGTTCATTTTCCATTGGCTCATCCATCCTTATTTTATTTTTTCACCAAAATTATTTCAAAAATTCCTAAATATTAAAATTAAGATGTTTTAAAATTTTGAGTCAATCGGAGTTCGTTTCCAGAGATTTTAGGACACCAAAATATTCTCGGCTGGTCCATGTGTCCAAAATTTTAATTTTAATTTTTAAAAATTAATATTCATTATTCTAAGATGTTCCATATGATAGAAAAAAATTTTCGAAGTCCGTAACATATTTTCAATTCGGTCAAAGTTAGTTTGACCCATTTTCGTTCCAATGAATTATTTTTATTTTTAGATGACTATTTGATCTTAATTTCAACTTAAATTATACAATCGAACTCATCATGAATTATACTTTCTAATGATGACATAAAATTTTTTTGGACCCTGGTGGACGCTGGGTGTTATTATCCACCCTTGGTGTCACTATTCACCATCAAAAAGTACTATTCATACCAGTAGTAGTTCTAGAGCGTTACAGGCGGCGAGTATGGAAGGGACAGATTATTTTGAGAGAGAGAGAGAGAGGGGAGGGAGAACTAGACTGAGTGAAAGGGAGGCTTATTAGGCCCAGATGGATCGTATGTAGTCCAGATGTGGATCAACTTATTTGACCAATTTTTTTAATGAAATTAATACTTTTATACAATAACGTGATACAAAAAATAGTATAATAAAACAACGTTGGTCCAAATATGTTGGATAGCCCAAATGGATCAGATGACTCAGATGGGTCATATTGTGACCCAGATGGGTTGCATGAAGCCCATATGTGAATCAACTTATTTGTCATTTTTTTAATAAAATTAATACTTTTATATAATAACATGATACAAAAAATAGTATAATAAAAAACATTGGTCCAAATATATTGGATAGCCAAATGGATCGATGGCTTAAATGGGTCATATTGTGGCCCAGATGGATCACATGTGGCCCAAATATGGATCGACTTATTTAATCTTTTTTTAATGAAATTAACTCTTTTCTATAATAAAGTGATACAAAAAATACTGCAATAAAAAAAAACGTTGGTCCAAATGTGTTAGATAGCCTAAATGAATTGAGTGGACCGGATGTATCATATTATGGCCTAGATGGGTCACATGTAGCTTAAATGTGAATCAACTTATTTGACCTAATTTTTTAATAAAATTAACACCTTAATACAATAACGTGATATAAAACATAGTGAAATAAAAAAACATTGGTCTAAATATGTTGGATAGCCCAAATAGATTAGGTGGCCTAGATGGGTCATATTGTGGCCCAGATATGGGTCAACTTGACTTATTTTTTAATAAAATTAACACTTTTATACAATAATTTGATACAAAAAATATTGCAATAAAAAATTAGTTTAAATGTATTGGATATTTAGTGGGTCATTTTTGGGTTGGCCCAATGGGCATCATAGCCAGACCCATTAGGCATGTTGTAGGAGGCCTATTAGGCATCATGGGCAGATCTAAATGGGTCACATATTTAATGGGTCATTTTTGGATTGGCCCAATGGGTATTTTTTTGGGTTGGATTGGGTTGGGTTTAGTTCATTTTTTTGGGCAGGGTTTTGGGTTTGGGCCAATTTTTCCAGGCTTACCTATATGCATTCTTATCTGAGTATATAATTGGTATATTCATACATTTCATGCGTTTCGGTACACACCATTAGATCTAACAAAAATGAAATCGAAACACTTGAATTTTATAACATTGTTAGACACTAACTTAAATGGCCATTGAAAGAGAAAAGAATATAGTATCAATTTATTTTAATTTTATATGAATAATTAATTGAATAAGGACTGCTTTTTTTTTTGCTTTTTTTTTTCCGAAAAAGAAATAGCTACTTAGTAATTCCTCCTTTCCACTCAAGCCGACAAGTTTCAACTCTTCCTATAAATCAATAAAATCATTAATTAAATATCAATTTCATAAAATATTTATTATAATTTACTAAAAAATTATTTTACTAATTCTCAATAATTACAATCTCTTTTCTTCTTCTTCTTCTTCTTTTTCTTCTTCTTCTTCTTCTTCTTCTTCTTCTTCTTCTTCTTCTTCTTCTTCTTCTTCTTCTTCTTCTTCTTTCCGTGAATGTATAAGGTAACACAGGAATATAAATAATAAATACTTTTTAAAATTAAAAATGATCACCTTGAATTAAATAAAAAATTTCTCAAATATTGTCGCAGTGAGTGAAATGAAAAAATATTAAACAGTGGTAGTAAGGGTGTGCGAAACCCAATCCTACCTGTTCAACCCAACTTGTGACATTCGAATAGGGTTATTAGGGTAGGGTAGGGTAGGGTTAGAGATATTCGACAATTTCGGGTTCGGATCGGATCGAGCCAAAACTCACTAAAAATCAACTCGACCGAGACCCAACAATAAAAGGGATTTCTTTTTCATGTGTTTGCCTCTTTTCCATTCATCTAAACCCTAAAATCCCAAATTTTGCCTCCTCCTATGCCACCGCCGTCTCCTCCTATGGCTGATGTCTGCTTTCCCACCACTTCCTCTTATCGCCGACGTTTGCTTGCCTGCCACCTTCTCCTCGACTTTCTCCTCGTGAGGCTTTAGTCTCTCTTTGTTAGCCACAAAATCCTCCTCCATTAGCAAAATAGCAAAAATTCGTTACCCATTCTTAAAAGGAATCCAATTGTGATCATGATTTGTGGTTTATTTTCTTACAAACAGGGTGGATTCATATGTTTGGAAAGGTGAGAAACACTTCAATTTTTTTCTATTGAAAAAAAAATAACAATTAAATATATTCACTTTACTTAAAATTTTGCCTTCTTAATATCTTATATTGCAAAAAAAATTAAAATAAAATAAAATTTTATCCCTCTTCATGTTGAATTTTGGCTCATTCCAACTTACAAGAAACATAAAAACAATTAAAATATATTGCTTACAATCAAATGTAGCTGCTACACTTGAGATTGGCTTTGAACGTTTTTTATAGGAAAAGTAGAATGGAAATTAAAATCTAAATCTTCTCTTTATTTTTGTTGATTTCTTTTTCTTTTTATCGAGAAATATTTTATTGCTAGTTACAACACCTATTTCTTATAGAAGAAAATCAAATTTTCAAGAATTTTTTTTTGGGGACAATATATATTTGTCATTTTCATGGAGTCTTGAGAAACAATAAAAAATTTACCTACAATTGATTATTCATTTTGTTTATGTTGTTTCTTGTTTGTATTTTGATTTGCTTTACATTATGATCAGGTAGATGCCAATTTATTGCTGTCAGTTTGATTTCCTGAAGATAAGTTCTTGCTGTGAAATTGATTTTCTGGAGCGCTGTTTGAAGAAATGCATGTTTTAAAAGAAGAAGAAATGAAATGGTAGTAAATTCGGGTTGGTCGGGTTGTTATGGTTGGGGCCCAAAAATTTTCGGGTTAATCGGGTATGGGCCTGACTTCTTGTTAGGGTAGGGTCAAGTGGGAAGATATGTGAAAAATCGGACTTCGGGTTAATTGAGTTCAGTTTGGGTTGATCCGAACCTGACCGATGCACACCCCTAATTGGCAAAGCCACATACAGTTGACTGTGGGCAAATACACCCGCTTAAATTCTTTTAGTTACATGAGATATAATAATGGTTTATATGAAATGCCTCTATATTTTTAAAATTTTTTCCTTCCATTCAAATTTTTTAATTATATAGAATATAGTAATAATTCATGCAGAAACACCCCACAATTTAAAGAATTATATTTCCACTAAGTGTAGGGTCTTATCTCGAGTGCCGATATTGAACAAGGATTACTTTAAAATTGTAGAATCTATAGAGATAAATAAATTCAAAGCTCCATTTTAGCAATAAATTGTAGAATTTTATTTGAATACTTAATTATAGAGATAAATTAATTCAAAGTTCCAATATCTCAAGCTTATGGCCTAGGCTCTCATACAACACACATGTATAGGTCCAAGTACAAGACATTTTTTGAAATAATGTTTTTTTTAAATATTTAGAAAAGTAGGATGGGTAGAAAAATAGGGTTTTTTCTGAAAATCACAACACATCATTGCGATTTCAAAAAGTGGTATCTACATATGGTAGAAGGCATCAGGCAGTGTGAAATTTTTATCCAATATTCCTTTAATGAACCAGTTGAAATAAAAAAAACTCAGAAGTAGTATAAATAGAAGACTGGAATTGCATTCGCAATTCGTTCATTGACGGAAGAATTTATATTGCTTTTCAAGTAAGTTTTTATATAAATTCTAGTGTATTTATTTTTTTACAATGTAATTTTAGATAATCATTAAAAAAATATAAATAGGATTTATTTTACTAATATGTTATTTATATTATATCTTAAAGTAGTAGTAAGAAAAAATATTTATTTTATCAGTATATGAGATTTTTTGAAATCGGCAAAATATATATTAGAATATTTATGATTTAATGTGTTTAATTTAAATTTGCATTACAGTGATATATATATTTATTTTTATTTGATTTATTAAAATATATAATTCATTTGAGATATAAAATCAACAAGTGAAGAAAATCATAAAATTGCTAGCTATCGAGGTAAGGTACTTTATAAATTTTAGTATATTTATTTATTATCATATAGGTTTAGATAATAATTAAAAAATATAAATAGATACGTATTATTATTATAACACTAAAAAAAACTGAATTAGCGATGGTATATGTAGCGACGGATTTTAATTTCAGTCATGAAAATGTATTGGTTATATATTTAGCGATAAAATAGCAACAGATAGTAGGAAATAGTCGCTAAATTTGGCACCAAAGATTACGCCACATTTTGCATGGCGACGAAGTTAGCGATGGAAATTTTATCACTAAAAATGTTTCAATTTTTTAATTTAGGAAATTAATTTCCTACAAAATAGCAACAAAAATATAGTCACTAATGGATGTGAACTGTAGCGATGGATAATTTTGTTGGTAAGTTTGGCATAAATCTTAGTGCAAACATTAGCGACGAAGATTTTGGTCGCTAAAGGTATGCTTAGTTTGGCATCATCATTAGCAAAAAAAAAATTTCATTTCGTCACAAATATCGTCACTAAAAATATTTTAATACTTCTTTATAAGATTGTGAGGGGGGACAGGTTCATGTCTTTTAGGTCTGAGTCATCTGATGAGGGATAGCCTTTATCAGAGTGGAGTGTCTTTTCAATTTCTTTTTTGAAAGCAGACAGGTAATCGTGAATGGTAAGGTCATCTAGTTTGATTAAATTATTGTTAAATAGATCTAAAGAAAGATATAGGTTTTGAGAATCTTGGAATAATGAATTAAAATAATTTGGCTGGGAAGATGATTCAACAGTATCAAGGACTAGTGGATGTAGTGCCTTAGGATTGATATTATTGAATTCACACAAGGCATGGTGAAGGGCATTGTGGACATTTGGATTGGTTACATGGTCCGTCATATCAAATGAACTCCAATAGAAAGCTTACTATTAAGTCCATATAACTTGTTAAGATGGATTCTAAACATAAGGCCGAGTGATGAAATAGATAACAAAGTATTCCCGTGCTTGAGCTTTTGGTTTCTTCCAAAGTTGGAAATCTTGGATCTTCTTGAGAAATTCTTATCTCCACTAAGAGAGAGGAGCATACCATGCAAGGAATTACCAATGCAGAGAGGTATGGTTGTCAAAAGTATTTAGGATTTTATAACTCTCAATGAAGGGGAACACGATTGCATGAGTGTTAAGAATAGAGAGACATTAAAGGAACCAAATTTCTTCCTCAAAAAGAGGAAAATCTTTATAGAACTTGAAAAGGATAGAGCAGGGTTGATTGATGTGGAAAAGGTTTTCATATGGAGGAACATTGCAGTAGTTGGAGAAGATATACATGAAAAGAAACAAATGTCTGGTAGCAAAAAGTTTTATGGCAATAGGATTTGTGAGAGGACAACGAGGAGGTGAAGATTATTTTTTAGTAGTAGAAAGGTACTAAATAAGGCTGCCATTTTTCTGGTATTAGGATCGGGTTTCAAGTGATCCATGGTAAAAACTAGGGGAAGAGTGGAAACTGGAGTGAGTAGCTTGGGTAGTTTTGGTGGTTTGGAAAGATAATATGGAATGGGGTTCTTGTGTCCTTTTGTATACTCAACAGTAAAATTGTATTGACTAAACCATGCTATCCATCTTAGAAGTTGCTGATGTGGAATAGTCTTGCCTTTGAAGGAAAGCACCTTTGGGAAAAAAGAACAATCTATGACAACTGTAAAGTGATGTCTTGTCAGATGGAATTCAAATCTCTTGATACCATATTTGATGGCTAGGATTTCTTTGAAAGTAGTGATAATGGCATTCAGAGTCTTTTAATTGGCCATTTGCATATCCACAGATGTATTTCTCATTGTCTTTTTTTTTTCAAGTAGCACAGCACCCCAACATTCATCACTAGCATCTGTTTGTAGGATTCTTTTTCCATTGGAAGGAATGTGAAAAGATGTAAAATTCTGAGTGATTACTTTAATTTTTTGGATTGAATGGGTATGAGTGGCAGACTAGGATGGAGGATTCTTTTTCAAAAGTTGGTTTTAAGGTTTTGCTAAAAAACTGTAATGGGAAATAAATTGGAAACATAATTGGCAATACTGAGGAACTGTTGAACTTATTTTAGTGATAGGTGGGTATTAGGAAAATTTAGAAGTTCAGAGGCTAAGTGAGGCTGAGGTTTATATGTGCCATTGTGAAAATGTATGCCAACAAAATCAATTTCATCCTTGGAAAGAAACATTTTGGAAGGTGATAACATTATTTTATGATCTGTGGTCAAATTGAGGAATTGTTGAGGATGCTGCTAATAAGCAGGAACATCATGGAAAAAGATAAGGATATCATCAATATAAATTAAAGCATGATGGAGCAAAGGCTCATAGACATGAATCATGGATTGTTGAAAATTGAAGGAGCAACTTTGAGACCAAATGGCATAATAGTCAATTGGCAATGGAAATTAGGAATGCAATAGGCCGTCCTAGGTCGATCAAGAGGGTTAATACCAAGTTGCTAAAAACCTACCTTGAAGTCAAACTTTAAAAAGATATGGGCATTATGAAGGAAGGAAAATAGTAAAGAGATTTTGTGTAAAGGGTATTTATTGTCTTTGAGAAAAAGGGTTAAGAAGTGTGTAGTCAATGACAAGTCTTTTTCTTCCATAAACTTTTTCAAAATGTCTATTGACATAAAAGGCTTGATAGGCCTAATTTGACTTTGTGGATTCAATAAAATTTTGGGCTAACAATTAAGCACATTCTTTTTTGGCCAAGGTATAATCATCTGGTGACATATTAGGATAGGTAGCTTTTATAGGATTGACATCCTCATATTTCTTAAAGGGAAGTGTAATGAAAAAATCAGAACGAGTCCATAAAGGTTTACGGTGTTTGGTAAGGAATTCGGAATGAGAAGAGACACAACAGTATATTTCAAGTTGGACTTAGAGGTCTGTGAATGGGTTTGGGCTTTGAACTATAAACAAAGTGTGTTGAGTGGTGTAAGGTTAGAAAAATGTTTAAAACAAAGTCCAGTAGGCTGAATGGATAGTTTAGGTAGGTAAAACAAAACATTGAAACCAAGAACTAGATCTTTGCTGGGAAAATCAGAACCAAGTGTATGAACCCATATAAAATAGCCTGGGAATAGTTAAATTTTAATGGGCTATTTAGTTTTGAGCTTAATGGTGAGAATACCTTGATTTGCATCTTGGAAATATTGGGTGTAAGGTTTCCAATATTCAAAAGGAAAGATTTTGGGATTGAGAATAGTATTATGAGCATAGGTATCAATGAAAGCAACAACTCAAATAGGGTTGGCAAATTTGTCAGGGAAGATGTGAGTATAGGGTCATGGAATGGCATGGGATGAAAAGATGTGATTAGGACTTAGTTGAGGTGAAAATGGATGTGGATATAAGGTTTGAGGAATTTGTTAATAAGGAGAAAAACTTACAGTATGAGCTGAAGATGAGAAAGGTATTTGTTTTGTCATCATTAGTTTCAAATGAGGGGCAGTGGAACAAGGAGAAACTAGAAAAGCATGAATGGCAACAATATCTATTAAAGGATCATCATCAAGAAAATGATTATCTGATTCAGAATTAGAATATTGGATGGCAGGGAGCGTATAAGGATCAGTATAATCATCAATACAAAAGAGGGAATCAATGTCTTCATCTTGAAGATTGATAGGAGATATTTGTTGAATCTGTTGAATAAGCTTCTGCAATCATTTTGTTATTGGGATAAGCTTTTACAAAATGACCTTGCTTGCCACATATATAACATCGATCTTCTTTTTGTTTGAATTTCTTTTGTTGAAAGAATTAGATCTTTTTTTTTTTGCGTCTGGGAGGGAACACACGTCGAGACTTTTTGAAAAATTTAAACCTCTTGTAAGGTTTACAAAAACAATTTATTTTAGGAAAACATTAAATTTCCAAATTTGGGTGTCTACAAGCAGCATTAAGCCATGGATCTTTTCCTTTCTTCAAAGTATCTTGGACCAACTTTTGAAATGTACAAAGGCGATCAAGAGCCATGAGAACCTTTTGGTAGATTTGGCTAAGACATAGAGAATTAAGTTGAATTCCCTATTCTCTGATAAAAAACATTATACTATTGGATAATTGTTCAAGAATGGAGGATAAAAATCCTTGTTTAAGATTAGGATCATTGGCACCATTAAGCATGTAAAAGACTTTTGACATCCTATTGTAGTGCTTCTCAAGATGTCGTCGGAGCAAAGAACAACATTTCAATATGAAGAAGTAATCTGAGCTGCTTCTTTAAAATCACCAAGGCTACCAATGAATTCAGTGTGAATATTTTGGAGAACATAAGCAATGGATTCACAGTTGATGAATTGTAATTTGGAATATTCATCCATGCGAACAAACCAATCTCTAAGTCTGCCTATAAACCAGGAGGTAAACTCCACAAAAATCTATGTATGTTGAGGAGTTTTAGATCTACGTGTTTGAAGTTCAAGCCAGTCATAAAATTCCTAAACTCAATCTCTCCATTTACGAGTAGGAATATCTTCAAATTGAAATAAGGACCAAAAGATGGTTTTTGTGGTTGTTATGGCCGACTTTCAGCTTCTCCATGATCATCATTGTCATCATCAGGGACATCAATGTAATATGGTTGAGTTGGTTGTGATTAGGTAGTTGTGGTGCTTTTTTTTGGAGGATCAACCATAAAGATGGGGAAATATTTGGGATTTGGCTTGTCATCTGAATAGGTTGAGTCAGAAGAGGTAGAAGAGGAATCAACCGGTTGTGTAGTATATGATATAGTAGGAATGAATTGTAAAGCTTTTTTTTTAAAAGTGTCTATGAGGGTATTGGAAAGTTAAATCACATGGGAAGAGGGTGGTGGTTTGTCAATTTGAACACCTTTTTGTTTAAGATTAAGAAGGGTTGTTGTTGGAGGAGTGGTTTGTGTGGACTGGGTAAAAGGAGATACAGGAGCTGGGATAGGGATAGTAGATCTTTTAAGCTGTTTGTAAAGTTGTTACATAAAAAGTTCATGAGAATAGACTAAATTGTTAAGATTTGCTTGTGAAAGTTTAGAGTATGGTGGTATTTGGATTAAGGGTTGATGTGTGTAAGGTGTAAAGGAAGGGTTGTAAAAAGGAAAGGACATGGTTGGTGGTGCAGGAGTAGAAGTCATGTTAAGATCTCATTTGATTACCGTAATTTTTGCCTTAAGGTGTTGAACCTCGAAAGCCTTCTGAGTAAAAGTAGAATCATAAACTCTTTGGGCAATGGAATTCATAAGCTATTTGTCCAACTCTGTAACTTGGGTCTGAAGACATTGGAGCAATTGATATGCAGCAAAATTCTTATTGGAGATATTAAAATCTAAAGTATCGACATGAAGAAATAGGATCAACTTTTGTTTCAAGTTTGTAAAGTACTTTGTTTTAGGCTAAAGCATTTTCTGATTTCTAATTCAGGATAGCTTCAGCTGGAGCTATAGAATGATGAACTCCTTCAGGAGTGACACCTAGAGATTTGACAGAAAGGGTGGTATGAATTTTTGTGTTGGGGGTTGTAGATTCTCAAAGGGAATAAAACTCATTGGTGTATAGAGCAATGGGTTGATATATAAAAATAAGAAGAGGTGGTTGAATAAGTTTTGGCTGCCAGACTAGAGAATAAGCAACACAAGATTATAGGTTAGCTTTAAAAGTTTTTGGTGTAGGTTTACATGGTGATTGTGGAGGAGATAAAGGTGGTGAAGAGGGTTTAAAATGTGGAGGTGAAGAGTATTTTTACAGCATAATCATATTTTCTAGAAGGTTGGCCAAGAGTGACAATAGAAGGATCATCATCTTCATCAAGGTGATCTTGGAACCTTGCTTTAGAATTCTTCTTTGCCTTTCTTCGTTGCCTATGGAGAACTTCATCATCTAGATCTGCTTCAAGGGATGCTTTATAATAGTCATCACAGTCACATTCTCCCCAAAATCAATGACCATCATACTTAAATGCATAGATGGGATGACCATTTGCTCTAAAATCCTAAATGGGAATTTTTTCCTGTTAAAAGGAAGAAAACAGTTGCAACATAAATTGGGTAGAAAACATAGAAGTAGTGGAGGATTCAGGTGGATCCTTATCCGAGGGACAAAATCGCATTTCAACTAAACCATCTTTCTTCTTAATAAAGATAGGCTTAATAGATTGGACTGGCTATTTTTGCTGATGAATCTATTTATAGCTGGTAAGCCATGACTGAGGGAAATACTCTAAGAGCTCATCTTTGATAAGCTATTTAGGAATATGAACATAGGTAAGAACTCGAGTAGAATTAGTAATAATAATCAAAGCATTATTAGAGCAAGAAAGTAACATATCCATAGCATGATTCTAGACATGATAGATCATCTGGTAGTGTAAAGTGGCAACATCCATGGTCTGAACTTGATCCACACCTGTAATTTGAATATAGACTTTCAAATTATCAAGGACACGAAAATCTTCTATTATCATATTGGAATTAGGATAGAAGGTGAGCATAACAATTCTAGCATTAAGAGAGGTTTAGATTGTACCGGTAACATCTTGTTGGTACTCCAGATACCTTAAATCTAGAATAGCAATACAAACAAAGATTGGAAGTCCTTTTCTGCCATGATAGGTGCCAAAAATTCGGATGGCACCAAAATGGATATGGGTTAAACCTTATTGAAGCCAAGCTGAAAGAAATTCAGAAGGAATTTCTAAAGTAATGAATTATTCTTGACCTGTGGCTTTTATGATACATTAGTTGAAAGAAAAAGACTAGACATATTCTTTGACCTGGGATTTTGGTTGGTGAATGAGTGTTTTAATGCTAGAAAAAATATTAGAATGGTGTTTAGCAAAAGCATCATAAGGATTAAGGAAGGGAAGTTGAGAATCTTAGACCTTTTAAGAATCATCTAAAAAAGAGAGTTCATACAGGTAATTTATTTTCTAGGTAGTTTTAGGTTTAAGGGAAAGTGAAAGAGAAGATGGAGTTCTGGTTACAGACATGATCGATAAGTGTCTCTTACCATTACTTTAACTAAAAAAAAAAAATCTAAAGGCTCTAATACCAATTAACCAATAGGCAAGCCAACTATGACTATCCAAACAACTTCACACACCTACTGAAGGATTGTCCTTTTAGGCCAAAACTAGATTCACACATATTTAGCTTACTAATTATTTTTAATAATTTTACTTTACTTATGAAATTCGATCCATATAATTTCTACTTTTTAGTTTATGTTAAAAAAATTATAAGTTTTATTTGCGAGAGTTTTTATATATTACTAATAGTAAAGTCACTACAAAAAAAAAATATAAAATAGTGATGAAAATTAGAGAGAACAATGAAATTCATTGCCAAATGCACCATATAGTGACAATATTGCGACAAAAAAAAAGATTTTCATCGTAAATATTGGAAAAGTGGTGGAAAAACAAATATTAAGATAATTTAGTGAGAACAAAATCTTTTTATTGCTAATATTGGGAGCCAAAATTTTGGCACAAACAATTGTGAGGACTAAAGCAAATTTAGCGACGACTAAAGTGGTTGCTAATTTAGCAAGAGCACATGTTGTCACCAATTTAGCGAGAACTAAAGTGTTCACCAATTTAGCTATGTAAATGTCCTCGCCAATGTTTAATTCATACAGAGTGAATGAATTAGCGAGGACATAAGTCGTTGCCAAGTTAGTGAGGACTGAAGTTGTGACCGATTTAGCGAGAACTAAAGTTGTCACCATACTTTTTAGCATTTTCATTCACTAGTTGGGTGTATTGAGTTCTTGAAATCTCATTTCACACTCATTGCAACATTTATGTTGATGTCCTAAAAACAACACAACCTCACATCATCGATGGGTAGATTGATGAAGTTCTTGACAATGAATTTGCTAACTGGTTTGAGGAATTGGTGAGTTCCATTTTGTAATTAGGAAGTTGATCAATTGTAAAACAATAAAAGAAGTTATGTAACCAATATTTTTCACTCAATTTGAAATTAGCTCATCTCTTTTTAATGTTCTTAATAGGTAAGACATAATGCCATGGGTAATGATTGCTTACGGCAGTTGGCTTAAAAACCTTTGTGATTTTTCAATACGTACAAAGTGTATTTTGTGAATGGTTGCAAGTTTCACACAATGGGGCATGCTTCTACAAAAGCTATAATGAATAACTATCGTGAATCTGTAATGGGGGATTACTATGGAAGACTAAAGGAAATTTTAGAGTTGGAATACCCAGGATTACCAATTAAAAGATTGGTTTTAGTCAACTATAAATGGTTTTATAACACCTTTAATGTTGGAACTAAGGTTTTTAAAGGACAGAAACTTATTGATGTACATAGTGGTCATTGATACAACAAGTATGAATCATTCATGTTAGTAATGCAAGCAACTCAGGTATATTACATGTCATATCTTAGCAAATGAAGGGATAAGGTCGACTAGCTTACAATTATGAAAGTAAGGCCCAGGTCAATGTTTGATTTGCCAGATGGTGATAAAATGACACATTTTGCTTTCTAAGAATATAAAGCTATAGCACATGTAATTGATGTCATAGATTTGGAAGAGGAATTGCAATTCCTCAATGATCCAAATAGGGTTTTATTAGAGCTTGATGAAGAAGTTAAAGAAAATGAGGAACCAGAATTGACCTTCTCAAGCGATGACTCTAATATTGATGAAGAGAATGATTATCATTCTACTGAGGATAGTCAATAATTTTATATGTGTAAGTATAGTAGGCAATGATTGCATTCTCTTATCACTAACATAAATACAAATCTTATTTGTTTTTTATAGATATGTCAAAAAGGAAGCACGTGCGAGCAATAGTGTTTCACGGAGTTAATGCATGGAATAATCCTTTCACCATAGCACTTGTAAAGAAACTAAGAGAGAGACATGTTAGTGTAAGCCCTAGCCCCAATGCATTGTAACGAAACACTTGAAATTAATAAAATGAGGCATTTGTTTTATCCTTTGTATTCCTGTGCATATCAATTGATAAAACTATCCAAGAGTGTTGTTTCGGTTTAAGTTATCATGTGTGAGGCACATGGATTGTAAGACCTTGAAACAAATGAGACATCATTCTAAATATCCCTAGTCAGTCATTGTTATGGGAATAACAAATGAATTAAGACTAGTATGCTCTCTCTGATCTTATGAGTTCTGTCTTACGGATCATTAGGAAAAGAGTGTCAATCAGAGATCATAGATACATGTTAATGAACATGGTATCTGGATTCGATCCGCTCATGAGAACACTACATGGTACAAGTCATAAGTGTTTCTCATATGCAAGTTTTGTATCGGAGTTCTTAGACCTGAAATCTCTATGAAACTCTTTATGAATTACTGTGTACTTTGACATACACCTAACGTGCTCGTAACAGAGTGACAAGTACGGGTATGATTGGGTATACATTGATTCATGTTAGAGAGCATGAGAGAAGTGAAGGGATTACCCCTCTCAATAAGAGAGAAAATATCATCGGCCACTTGATCAGTGAACTGAGAAGTGTATGGCCATACCGAGATGAAATAATGAGTAATCATTATTTATCTGAGAGTTCAGTGTCACTGGAATATCAAGAAAGGAATTAATATATATAAGGATGACTAGTTCCATGCCTTATATTAATTCTGATATTTATGGGTAAGGGACTATGCAAAATTGCATTAGGTCACTTAATACCATATGCATTTTCATTTAATTTGGAATGCTATAATATCTTGCTAGAGAATATATATAGCCTTTGAATTAATTTATTAATTCATTGCCAACATTAAATGGACCTATAGGATCGCACACAAAGCATTGGGCTTAAAATGTTTAAATTAAGTATTGAGCATTAATTTGGGCTTTTAATTAAAGTCAAATTAATGTATGTAATGGGTTATAATATTGCTATTGGGCTTTGGTCCATGAGAGAGAGAAATTCAGCCCACAAGGTTTAATTTCAATTAATTAATTATCTTGTGTTAATTAAGTTAATTGAGTATTAAAGCCTAAAAGAATTTAAATTAAATCAAATCACTTAAATATATAATGAAGTGGCCGAAATTCCAATATGGAATTCAAGGAATTTCGGCACATGCAATTAAGTTATATTAAGTGATTTTATTTAATTAAATGTCTTATGTTTTATTTCAAATTTGTATTTTCAATTCAAAGGATTTTTAATTCAAAATGTATTACTTATCTTTAGGAAGTGATAGAGTTTGAATTGCTTATCT
Source organism: Excoecaria agallocha (assembly GCA_037975025.1). Taxonomy (NCBI): domain Eukaryota; kingdom Viridiplantae; phylum Streptophyta; class Magnoliopsida; order Malpighiales; family Euphorbiaceae; genus Excoecaria; species Excoecaria agallocha. The sequence continues at coordinate 35,900,293 of CM075816.1, forward strand.
TAAGGTAGGAAATTCAGATTAAAACACTTACCTAAGAGATAATGATATAAAAGAAATAAAACCCTAGGAGACATGGAGAATAGTTGGCGCAAAAAACCCTAATTCTTATATGCTTTTGGCGTGAACTCTCTCTCTCTCTCAATTCTTTTGGCCCAATTTTTCACAAGGAGAAAGGATAGTTCCTCATTCTCTTGTGTTCTTGGGTAGTAATAGCAACCTAAGAGAAGTACAAAATCAAATTTTGTAGCTTCAAACTATAACCATTATACAATACAGAAAATAGAGAGCTAGCAATCTCGATTTTAAGCCGACGGTGCAATTATGTGTGTGAAAATAGAGGGATTGGCGAAAAAGGCTATTCCTTGGCATTGGTGATCGAGATCTAAGGTGGATAAAGGCATCTTAGTTTCTGGACATCACAAAATCAAAGAATAAAAGGCATCATCTATTGTAAGTTTCAAAAACCCTAAAATTGCATGTTTTCGTTCCTAGTTTTGGATATGTATGGTATGCATGATAAAATTTTTGTTTTTCCGCTGTGCTATCATGATTATCATACCATGTCATTTTCCATCAGTGGTATTAGATCCTAGACATGCTTATTTTAGTGCTTTAGATGCATGAAAAAATTAATTAAAAATCGTTATTTTAAAAACATGCAAATCTGAAATTTTCTGTTTTGAGTTTTTTGCATTGTTTTGGTGTAAAAACGATTTTAATTGATTAGATAGGTATTATAATTAATATGACATGTTAATATACTGTCCTAAGATGTTATTAGGGCTGGCAATGGTCAGATTTAATTATTTATACCTGATGGTACATGTTAATTATGAAACTAGGTGCTAGTTGGCATGTAAATTGCTAGTTTAACAACTAGTTTTCAAAATTAAATGTAAAAACGTTTTTGGCATGTTTGTAAGTTATATTTAAAGATTAATTATCAGGTCTGGACATATTTTAAATTTGATTTTAATTCTGGTCCATGACAATTTAATTGATTAATTTTAAAATCACTTAAAACTATGACTAGTTTGTGTTTGTTACATGTTTAATCAAGATTGTTTGTTTTGTTTTGATTAAAATGGTAAAAACACATTTAGATCAGATTTGTACAGAATATTAAATCAATATTTATGGAATTATTTAGAATATTAAATGACTCATAAAATTGATTTAAATGTTTGTGCATTTCATGGCATTACATAAGCATTAAACAACTAGTTTTGTTGTTTGTTTGTTTTTGCATGAATGCCGTGTGTTATTATATGTGTTCTTAATGATTTTATTTTTAATTCATGTTAGCACATATTATATGTATTTTTAATGTTTATGGGCTGTATGACATAAAATTAAAAAAATGGCAAAATTGGAAATTATACTAGAGTTGATTTATGGCACAAATCTAACTAGTTTGTGTTTTGGGCTTTTAAGAGAACTTATTCAATAAGAGGATTTAGTCCATTGGGCTTCGGCCCAGGCCCATCACGGGGTCTTCTCTTAAAGGTTCAAGTACACAATTTTCATTAATGGGCTTGGCTAAATTAATTAAAATTGGACTTTGTTTGATCCATGAATGCTATGTATATTTATTTGCTTGTTTGGTGTGATGAATGGATATGCATGGTGCATTCATGGGCCCTGAGTTTTTGTAATTAAATATGGCCTGCGTGCCATTATATTTTATTGTAAAAGTTTTCATTTATCTCTTAGAATAGAATTTATTTGAAGACTTTGTAAATCAAGACGAAGCCCACCGGAGTGGAGAAGCCCAACTCGAAGATTCTTATGTAATAGTATAGAATCTTAGTTGTAGGTTTTTGGGCCCATGTTTGTCACGCTTTACTTTATGCAATTATATATATATATGCATGCCATGTATGGATGAAAAAGCGTATGCCATGTAAGCCGTAATAAAATGAATCCCTAAAATAGTAAGTCACAAAGTTGCCTTCCTAATTCGAAACATGTCAAGGCATCGATCATCGGTCACGTAGACTAGGAGTCCTAGATGCGCCCGATTATCTTTGTGAGGCATGGGTTGTGAATGTAGGTTGGACTTAACATGGAAAGGGATACCCGGACCTAGGCAACTCATAAATGGGTTGTGCTATAACATCTTAAGATGTTAGCCCATTTGATCCAAGAGTCATGTACGAGACATGATTGGAGTTTTCCTACCTAAGTAACTTAACTTGTTAGGTGTACAAGCTCAGCTTGACTAATAAGTTGTTGTGAAAAGTGGATCCTGGCCCACATTAAATCACTAACGCGAATTATTTAAAGGGATATTAATTCGGTTTGTGGGATCCTTAAGACCTCATTTAATCTTGCTAAATTTTATTGTAGATTGAAAATGGCATCTTCAAATAACAATTTCTCATTGCGATCGGTTCTTGAAAAGGACAAATTGAATGGCACCAATTTCATAGACTGGTCTCGAAACTTAAGAATAGTTCTTAAGCAAGAGAAGAAGTCGTATGTTTTGGATGCACCCTTGCCTGAAGAACCAGGAAGGAATGCCTCTGTGGTTCAAAAGGAAACTTTTGAGACCAAGAAGAGCGACTCCAATGATGTGACCTGTCTGATGCTGGCCACTATGGTGCCTGACTTGCAAAAGCAATTTATGGACCAAGAGGCTTATGCGATCATGGTGCACCTCAAGGAGATGTTCCAAGAGCAAGCTCGTCACGAGAGGTTCGTGACAACAAAAGCCTTAATTTCTTGCAAGATGGCTGAGGGTACTCCTGTTAGTACCCATGTACTCAAGATGAAAGGGTATCTTGATACTCTTGAGAAGCTTCAGGTACAAGTGCCAAAGGAATTGGCCACTGACTTGATCTTAGGATCATTGCCTGCTGCTTATGATCCATTTGTGATGAATTATAACATGCATGCAATGAACAAGTCAGTCACTGAGCTTCATGGGATGCTTAAGAATGCTGAAGAGAACATTCGAAAGACCAATCCCGTACTTATGGTTCAAAAGGGAATTAAAAAGGGAACCGCTAAGGGAAAGGGAAAGGGAAAGGTAAAACCCAAGTTAAGTGGGAGTGCACCTCAGGCCCAATCCAAGCCCAAGGCGCCAAAACTCAAAGAGAGTGAGAGCACTTGCTTCCATTGCAACACGATAGGGCATTGGAGGAAGAATTGCGCTCTCTTCAAGGAAGAACAAAAGAAGAATGGACCCAAGGCGTCCAGTTCTGGTATTTTTGTTGTTGAAATTAACCTTTCTATTTCTACCACTTGGGTATTGGATATCGGTTATGGTTCTCACATTTTTTCAAATGTGCAGGGGCTAAGAAATAGGAGGTTACTTGGGAAGAATGAAGTGGACCTCCGTGTGGGGAATGGAGCACGAGTTGCTGCCATGGAGATAGGCGACTATCACCTCACTTTACCTTCCGGACTTTGTATTGTTTTGAATAATTGTTATTATGTGCCTGCTATGAGCAGAAACATTATTTCATTTTCATGTTTGGATAATGATGAATTTGATTTTGTTATTAAAAATGGCAATGCTCATATTCGTCGCCAAGGCATTTCTTATGGCAATGCCATGTTGCAAAATGGCCTTTATATCCTTGATTTACAAAACAAAGAGTCGATATACAACATTAATACAAAGAGGGTTAAATCAAACGAATTGAACCCTACTTACTTTTGGCATTGTCGTTTAGGACATGCAAACGAAAAATACATTTCAAGACTCCACAAAATTGGAGTGCTTGGGTCATTCGACTTAGAGTCTTATGACACATGCGAGCCATGTTTGTATGGAAAAATGACAAAGAGTCCTTTTAATAAAAAAGGTGAAAGGACTAATGGCTTATTGGAACTAATACATACTGATGTATGTGGACCTTTAAGTACACATGCTAGAGGTGGTTTTAGCTACTTCGTGACATTCACAGATGACTTCAGTAGATATGGCTATGTCTATCTAATGAAGTACAAGTCTGAAACTTTTGAGAAATTCAAAGAGTTTAAGTACGAAGTAGAAAACCAACTTGGCAAAAGTATAAAAGCCATTCGATTAGATCAAGGTGGCGAATACTTAAGCCAAGAGTTTGACAGTCATCTAAAGGAGTGTGGTATTATTTCACAGCTCACTCCTCCTGGAACACCTCAATGGAATGGTGTGTCCGAAAGGAGAAATCGAACTCTGTTGGACATGGTTCGATCTATGATGAGTCAAGCAAATCTTCCTATCTCTTTTTGGGGTTATGCATTAGAAACTGCTGCGTTTCTATTGAACCGTACTCCAACTAAAGCAGTTGAGAAGACACCATAAGAGGTATGGACTGGGAAAGAATCCAATATGTCTTTTCTCAAGATTTGGGGCTGTGAAGCACATGTTAAGAAAATAACATTTGACAAACTAGAGTCTAAATCGACTATCTGCTTGTTTATGGGTTATCCCAAAGAAACAAAGGGATACTACTTTTACTCACAAGCCGAGAACAAAGTATTTGTTGCTCGCAAGGCTGTTTTCTTGGAAAAGGAGTTCCTTCTCAAGAAAGACAGTGGGAGTAAAGTAGAACTTGGAGAAATTCAAGTGCCACAAGCTCCTATAGAGGATGAGTTGGAAATGGGATCAAGTTCACAACCAGTTGTGGAACAAGAACCCATTACACAAGTACCTAGAAGGTCTGGTAGGGTACGTCAGGAGATTGAGAGATATGGATTTCTAATCACTGACAGTGACACTATTGAGTTAGTAGATCGTGAGGATCCTACTACTTACCGAGAAGCTATTGAAAGCCCAGACTCAGAAAATTGGCTTGAAGCCATGAAATTCGAGATGCAATCAATGTACGATAACCAGATTTGGACCTTGGTTGATCCACCGGAAGGTGCTAAGGTAATTGAATGCAAGTGGTTATTCAAACTAAAAGCTGATAAGACCTACAAAGGTAGACTAGTAGCAAAAGGTTTTCGACAAACTCATGGTATAGACTATGACGAGACCTTTTCGCCTGTAGTCATGCTCAAGTCCATTAGGATCTTGCTTGCCATAGCTGCATATCATGATTATGAGATATGGCAAATGGATGTCAAAACTGCTTTCCTCAACGAAAATTTACTTGAGGATGTGTATATGACACAGCCTGAAGGTTTTGTCAATCCTAAACATCCTAAGAAGGTTTGCAAGCTTCAAAAATCCATTTATGGATTAAAGCAAGCATCCCGAAGTTGGAATCTTCGTTTTGATGAGGCAGTCAAAGAATTTGACTTCATCAAGAACGAAGATAAGCCTTGTGTGTACAAGAAGGTTAGTGGGAGCATAGTAGTGTTTCTGGTCCTATATGTGGACGACATCCTTCTCATTGGGAATGACATTCCAACATTGCAAAAGGTTAAGCAATGGTTGGGAAAATGTTTCTCAATGAAAGACTTAGGTGAAGCCGAGACAATACTTGGTATTAGAATCTATAGAGATAGATCGAATCGGCTTTTGGGACTAAGTCAAGAAAAGTACATAGACAAAGTACTAAAGCATTTTAGTATGGGAGACTCAAAGAAAGGGTACATACCTTTGGCTTTGGGAGTTCCTTTGACTAAAGAACAGTGCCCTAAAACCAAAGAGGAAAGGGACAACATGAGCAGAATCCCATATGCATCTGCTATTGGATCTATCATGTACGCTATGTTATGTACTAGGTTGGATGTTGCTCATGCACTGAGTATAACCAGTAGGTTTCAGCAAGACCCTGGTGAGAAGCACTGGTCTGCTGTAAAAGGGATCCTTAAGTACCTGCGAAGGACTAAGGATCACTTCTTGGTGTATGGTGGTCAAGAAGAGCTCGTCATACAAGGTTATGCCGATGATGCTTTTCAGACCAGCACTCAGGATTCTAGATCGCAATCTGGGTTTGTTTTTGTTTTGAACGGTGGTGCTGTCAGCTGGAGAAGCTCAAAGCAAGAAACCGTTACCGACTCAACTACAGAATCTGAGTATATTGCAGCAAGTGAGGTTGCAAAAGAGGCTGTTTGGATTAAAAATTTCATTAATGGATTAGGAGTGGTCCCAAGCATCCTAGATCTATTAGAAATTTTCTGTGACAATAACGGGGCCATCGCACAGGCCAAGGAGCCCCGGTCACACCAGAAATCCAAACACATACTCAGAAGGTACCACCTGATCAGAGAAATCATTGATCGTGGGGACGTCAAGGTTAGCAAGATAGCAAGTGAAGACAATGTAGCAGATCCTTTGACGAAACAGTTACGTCCAAATCTGCACGAAGCTCATTTGAGAGTGTTCGGTCTTAGGGCTATGCCCAATTGGGACTAGTGCTAGTGGGAGATTGTTAGTGTAAGCCATAGCCCCAATGCATTGTAACGAAACACTTGAAATTAATAAAATGAGGCATTTGTTTTATCCTTTGTATTCCTATGCATATCAATTGATAAAACTATCCAAGAGTGTTGTTTCGGTTTAAGTTATCATGTGTGAGGCACATGGATTGTAAGACCTTGAAACAAATGAGACATCATTCTAAATATCCCTAGTCAGTCATTGTTATGGGAATAACAAATGAATTAAGACTAGTATGCTCTCTCTGATCTTATGAGTTCTGTCTTACGGATCATTAGGATAAGAGTGTCAATCAGAGATCATAGATACATGTTAATGAACATGGTATCTGGATTCGATCCGCTCATGAGAACACTACATGGTACAAGTCATAAGTGTTTTTCATATGCAAGTTTTGTATCGGAGTTCTTAGACCTGAAATCTCTATGAAACTCTTTATGAATTACTGTGTACTTTGACATACACCTAACGTGCTCGTAACAGAGTGACAAGTACGGGTATGATTGGGTATACATTGATTCATGTTAGAGAGCATGAGAGAAGTGAAGGGATTACCCCTCTCAATAAGAGAGAAAATATCATCGGCCACTTGATCAGTGAACTGAGAAGTGTATGGCCATACCGAGATGAAATAATGAGTAATCATTATTTATCTGAGAGTTCAGTGTCACTGGAATATCAAGAAAGGAATTAATATATATAAGGATGACTAGTTCCATGCCTTATATTAATTCTGATATTTATGGGTAAGGGACTATGCAAAATTGCATTAGGTCACTTAATGCCATATGCATTTTCATTTAATTTGGAATGCTATAATATTTTGCTAGAGAATATATATAGCCTTTGAATTAATTTATTAATTCATTGCCAACATTAAATGGACCTATAGGATCGCACACAAAGCATTGGGCTTAAAATGTTTAAATTAAGTATTGAGCATTAATTTGGGCTTTTAATTAAAGTCAAATTAATGTATGTAATAGGTTATAATATTGCTATTGGGCTTTGGTCCATGAGAGAGAGAAATTCAGCCCACAAGGTTTAATTTCAATTAATTAATTATCTTGTGTTAATTAAGTTAATTGAGTATTAAAGCCTAAAGGAATTTAAATTAAATCAAATCACTTAAATATATAATGAAGTGGCCGAAATTCCAAGATGGAATTCAAGGAATTTCGGCACATGCAATTAAGTTATATTAAGTGATTTTATTTAATTAAATGTCTTATGTTTTATTTCAAATTTGAATTTTCAATTCAAAGGATTTTTAATTCAAAATGTATTACTTATCTTTAGGAAGTGATAGAGTTTGAATTGCTTATCTTAAGGTAGGAAATTCAGATTAAAATACTTGCCTAAGAGATAATGATATAAAAGAAATAAAACCCTAGGAGACATGGAGAATAGTTGGCGCAAAAAACCCTAATTCTTCTATGCTTTTGGCGTGAACTCTCTCTCTCTCTCTCTCAATTCTTTTGGCCCAATTTTTCACAAGGAGAAAGGATAGTTCCTCATTCTCTTGTGTTCTTGGGTAGTAATAGCAACCTAAGAGAAGTACAAAATCAAATTTTGTAGCTTCAAACTATAACCATTACACAATACAGAAAATAGAGAGCTAGCAATCTCGATTTTAAGCCGACGGTGCAATTGTGTGTGTGAAAATAGAGGGATTGGCGAAAAAGGCTATTCCTTGGCATTGGTGATCGAGATCTAAGGTGGATAAAGGCATCTTAGTTTCTGGACATCACAAAATCAAAGAATAAAAGGCATCATCTATTGTAAGTTTCAAAAACCCTAAAATTGCATGTTTTCGTTCCTAGTTTTGGATATGTATGGTATGCATGATAAAATTTTTGTTTTTCCGCTGTGCTATCATGATTATCATACCATGTCATTTTCCATCAAGACATTGATCGGTGTAGAAACCTTCATCTAGTTCACCTCCATAACCTCTAATGGTACAACTATCGATAGCAAATAGAGATGTATCTCCTCCACCTTTGACTCCAATTGGAGCATCAAATCTGTTAGTGTAAGCCCTAGCCCCAATACATTGTAATAAAACACTTTAATTAATAAAATGAGACATTTGTTTTATCTATTGTATTCCTGTGCATATCAATTGATAGAACTATCCAAGAATGTTGTTTCAGTTTAAGTTATCATGTGTAAGGCACATGGTTGTAAGACCTTGAAACAAATGAGACTTTATTCTAAATATCCCTAGTCAGTCATTGTTATGGGAATAACAAATGAATTAAGACTAGTATGCTCTCTCTGATAAGTTGAGTTTTGTCTTACGGATCATAAGGACAAGAGTGTCAATCAGAGATCATAGATACATGTTTAGAACATGGTATCTGGATTCGATCTACTCATGAGAACACTACATGGTACAAGTCATAAGTGTTTCTTATATGCAAGTTTTGTATCGGAGTTCTTAGACCTAAAATCTCTATGAAACTCTTTATGACTTATTGTATGCTTTGACATACACCTAACGTGCTCGTAACAGAGTGACAAGTACGGGTATATTTGGGTATACATTGATTCATGTTACAGAGCATGAGAGAAGTGAAGAAATTACCCCTCTCTATAAGAGAGAAAATATCATCAGCCACTTGATCAGTGAACTGAGAAGTGTATGGCCATACCGAGATGAAATAATGAGTAATCATTATTTATCTGAGAGTTCAGTATCAGTGGAATATCAAGAAAGGAATTAATATATATAAGGATGACTAGTTCCATGCCTTATATTAATTCTGATATTTATGGGTAAGGGACTAAACAAAATTGTATTAGGTCACTAAATGCCATATTCATTTTCATTTAATTTGGAATGCTATAATATCTTGCTATAGAATATATATAGCCTTTGAATTAATTTATTAATTCATTGCCAACATTAAATGGACCTATAGGATCGCACACAAAATATTGGGCTTAAAATATTTGAATAAAGTATTGGGCATTAATTTGGGCTTTTAATTAAAGTCAAATTAATGTATGTAATGGGTTTTAAAATTTCTATTGGACCTTGGTCCATGAGAGAGAAAAAATTCAGCCCACTAGGTTTACTTTCAATTAATTAATTATCTTGTATTAATTAAGTTAATTGAGTATTAAATCCTAATGATATTTAAATCAAATTAAAATACTTAATTAAGGGATGCCTTAGCTGAAATTCCAAGATAAATATTGAAGGAATTTTGGTACATGTGAATTTCTTTATTAAGTGATATTATTTGATTAAATGTCTTATGTATTTATCTTGGATTAAATAAAAAATTTTGAATCAATATATATCTCTTATTTTAAAGAAGTGATAAAGGCTAAAATTAATTATCTCTAAGTAGTTGATTTTAGATTTATCACTTAAAAATAAAATGATATATATTGAATGAGAGAGAAAAGAAAAAACCCTAGTTTTTCTTTGGTTTTTGCGTGAAAACCTTCTCTCCCTCACAGAATTTTCTCTTGGCCGAAATACACAAGGAGAAGGATTCTTTCTTCCTTTCTTGTGTTCTTGGGAATTAATAGCACCTAAAATAAGTACAAGATCAAGTCTTGTAGCTTCAAACAATTGCCATTACACAATACTTTAAAAGAAAGCTAGCAATCTCTATTTTAAGCCATCTTTGCAAGTGTGTGTGTGAGAATAGAGGGAAAGCGTAAAAGACTGTTCCTTGGCATTAGTGATCAAGATCTAAGGCAGAAAAAGTCATCTTAGTTGCTGGTCATCACCAAATTCAAGTTTTAAAAGGCATCAAAAGTTGTAAGTTTTAAAACCCTAAAATTGCATGTTTTCGATTCTTGTCATGGAATTGTTTGGCGATTCTTGTCATGGAATTGTTTAGCATGTATGATTGTTTTTATCATTTTTCCGCTGCACGATTACCATGAACATATCATGTCATAATCCATCAGTGGTATCAAAGCCTAAACATGCTTATTTTAGTGCTTTAGATGCATGGAAAAATTAATTAAAAATCATTATTTTGAAAACATGCAATGCTGAAATTTTCTGTTTTGAGTTTTTTGCATTGTTTTGGTGTAAAAACAATTTTAATTGATTAGATAGGTATTATAATTAATATGACATGTTAATATACTGTCCTAATATGTTCTAGGAGCTGTTAATGGTCGGATTTAATTGATAATACCTGATGGTACATGTTAATATTAAAACTAGGTGCTAATTGGCATGTTAATTGTTAGTTTAACAACTAGTTTTCAATATTAAATGTAAAAACGATTTTGGCATGTTTGTAAGTGATTTTTAAAGATTAAATATCAGGTCTGGACATATTTTAAATTTGGTTTTAATTCTGGTCCATGACAATTTAATTGATTAATTTTAAAATCACTTAAAACTATGACTAGTTTGTGTTTGTTACATGTTTAATCAACATTGTTTGTTTTGTTTTGATTAAAATGGTAAAAAAAAATTTATATCAGATTGGTACAGAATATTAAATCAATATTTATGACCTTATTTAAATTATTAAATGACTCATAAAATTGATTTAAATGTTTGTGCATTTTATGGCATTACATAAGCATTAAACAACTAGTTTTTGTTGTTTGTTTGTTTTTGCATGTATGCCATGACTTATATATATATATATATATTCTTCATGATTATATGTTTTAATTCATGTTGTTACATATTATATGTATTTTTAATGTTTATGGGCTGTATGACATAAAATTAAAAATGGCAAAATTGGAAATTATACTAGAGTTGATTTATGGCACAAATCTAACTAGTTAGTGTTTTGGGCTTTTAAGAGAACTTATTCAATAAGAGGATTTAGTCCATTGGACTTCGGCCTAGGCCCATCACGGGGTCATATCTTAAAGGTTCAAGTACACAATTTCCATTAATGGGCTTGGCTAAATTAATTAAAATTGGACTTTGTTTGATCCATGAATGTTATGTATATTTATTTGCTTGTTTAGTATGATGAATGAATATGCATGGTGCATTCATGGGCCCTGGATTTTGTAATTAATTATGGCATGCAAGCCATTATATTTTATTGTAAAAGTTTCATTTATTTCTTAGAATAGAATATACTTGAAGACTTTGTAAATGAAGACGAAGCCCACCGGAGTGGAGAAGCCCAACTCGAAGATTCTTATGTAATAGTATAGAATCTTAATTGTAGGTTTTTGGGCCCATGTTTGTCATGCTTTACTTTATGCAATTATATATATATGCATGCTATGTATGGATGACAAAGCGTATGCCATGTAAGCCGTAATAAAATGAATCTCTAAAAAATAGTAAGTCACAAAGTTGTCTTCCTAATTCGAAACATGTCAAGGCATCGATCATCGGCCACGTAGACTAGGAGTCCTAGATGCGCCCGATTATCTTTGTGAGGCATGGGTTGTGAATGTAGGTTAGACTTAACATGGAAAGGGATGCCCGAACCTAGGCAACTAATAAATGGGTTTGTGCTATAACATCTTAAGATGTTAGCCCATTTGTTCCAAGAGTCATGTACGAGACATGATTGGAGTTTTCCTACCTAAGTAACTTAACTTGTTAGGTGTACAAACTCAGCTTGACTAATAAGTTGTTGTGAAAAGTGGATCTTGGCCCACATTAAATCACTAACACGAATTATTTAAAGGGATATTAATTCGGTTTGTGGGATTATAAATAAGACCTCATTTAATCTTGCTAAATTTTATTGTAGATTGAAAATGGCATCTTCAAACAACAATTTCTCATTGCGATCGGTCCTTGAAAAGGACAAATTGAATGGCACCAATTTCATAGACTGGTCTCGAAACTTAAAAATAGTTCTTATGCAAGAGAAAAATTCATATGTATTGGATGCACCCTTGCTTGAAGAACCTGCTAGGAATGCCTCTGCGATTCAAAAGAAAACTTTTGAGACCAAGAAGAGCGACTCCAATGATGTGACCTGTCTGATGCTAGCCACTATGGTGCCTGATTTGCAAAAGCAATTTATAGACCAAGAGGCTTACGCGATCATGGTGCACCTCATGGAGATGTTCCAAGAGCAAGCTCGTCACGAGAGGTTCATGACAACAAAGGCCTTGATTTCTTGTAAGATGGTTGTGGGTACTCCTGTTAGTACCCATGTACTCAAGATGAAAGGGTATCTTGATACTCTTGAGAAGCTTAAGGTACAAGTGCCAAAGGAATTGGCCACTGACTTGATCTGAGGATCATTGCCTGATGATTATGATCCAATTGTGATGAATTATAACATGCATGCAATGAACAAGTCAATCACTAAGCTTCATGGGATGCTTAAGAATGCTGAAGAGAACATTCGAAAAACCAATCCCGTATTGATGGTTCAAGGGGGCATTAAAAAGAGACCCACTAAGGGAAAGGGAAAGGGAAAGGCAAAACCCAAGAATGACCTGGCTCGGTTCAAGTCAAGTGGTAGTGCACCTCAGGCTCAATCCAAGCCCAAGCCACAGAAGCTCAAAGAGAGTGAGAGCACTTGCTTCCATTGCAACAAGATAGGGCATTGGAGGAAGAATTGCGCTCTCTTCAAGGAAGAACAAAAGAAGAATGGAGCCAAGGCATCCAGTTCTGGTATTTTTGTTGTTGAGATTAACCTTTATATTTCTACCACTTGGGTATTGGATACCGGTTGTGGTTCTCACATTTGTTCAAATTGTTAGTGTAAGCCCTAGCCCCAATACATTGTAATAAAACACTTAGTTAATAAAATGAGGCATTTGTTTTATCTTTTGTATTCCTGTGCATGTCAATTGATAAAACTATCCAAGAATGTCGTTTCGGTTTTAGTTATCATGTGTGAGGCACATGGATTGTAAGACCTTGAAACAAATGGGACTTCATTCTAAATATCCCTAGTCAGTCATTGTTATGGGAATAATAAATGAATTAAGACTAGTATGCTCTCTCTGATATTATGAGTTCTATCATACGGATCATTAGGACAAGAGTGTCAATCAGAGATCATAGATACATGTTAAAGAACATGGTATTTGGATTCGATCCGCTCATGAGAACACTACATGGTACAAGTCATAAGTGTTTCTCATATGCAAGTTTTGTATCGGAGTTCTTAGACCTGAAATCTCTATGAAACTCCTTATGAATTACTGTGTACTTTGACATACACCTAACGTGCTCGTAACAGAGTGACAAGTACGGGTATGATTGGGTATACATTGATTCATGTTAGAGAGCATGAGAGAAGTGAAGGGATTATCCCTCTCCATAAGAGAGAAAATATCACCGGCCACTTGATCAGTGAACTGAGAAGTGTATGGCCATACCGAGATGGAATAAGGAGTAATCATTATTTGTCTGAGAGTTCAGTGTCACTGGAATATCAAGAAAGGAATTAATATATATAAGGATGACGAGTCCATGCCTTATATTAATTCTGATATTTAAGGGTAAGGGACTATGCAAAATTGCATTAGGTCACTAAATGCCATATGTATTTTCATTTAATTTGGATTGCTATAATATCTTGCTAGAGAATATATATAGCCTTTGAATTAATTTATTAATTCATTGCCAACATTAAATGGACCTATAGGATCGCACACAAAGCATTGGGCTTAAAATTTTTAAATTAAGTATTGGGCATTAATTTGGACTTTTAATTAAAGTCAAATTAATGTATGTAATGGGTTATAAAATTGCTATTGGGCTTTGGTCCATGAGAGAGAGAAATTCAGCCCACAAGGTTTAATTTCAATTAATTAATTATCTTGTGTTAATTAAGTTAATTGAGTATTAAAACCTAAAGGAATTTAAATTAAATTAAATCACTTATTTATTTAATGAAGTGGTCGAAATTCCAAGAGTGAAATCAAGGAATTTCGGCACATGCTATTTATTTAAATTAAGTGTTTTCATTTAATTAAATGACTTATATTTTATTTCAAATTTGAATTTAAATTCAAAAGAGTTTAATTCAAAATAGATTACTTATCTTTAGGAAGTGGTAGAGTTTGAATTTATTATCTTAGGATAGTTGAATTCAAATCTAAGACTTGCCAAAGGATAAGTATACAAATTAAAAGAAATAAAACCCTAGGATAAATAAAGAAGTTGGCGTGAAAATAAGCTAAGCCACCTTGCTTTTGGCGTGAATTAATTCTCTCCCTCAAAACAATTCTCTCTTGGCCGAAATACACAAGGAGAAGGATTCTTCCTTGCTTTCTTGTGTTCTTAGGCATTAATATCACCTTAAAGAAGAACAAGATCAAGTCTTGTAGCTTCAAACAATAGCCATTACACAATACCTTAAAAGAGAGCTAGCAATCTCGATTTTAAGCCGATGGTGCAATTGTGTGTGTGAGAATAAAGGGAGTGGCGTAAAAGGCTATTCCTTGGCATTGGTGATCGAGATCTAAGGCGGACAAAGTCATCTTAGTTGCTGGCCATCACCGAAATCAATATCTAAAAGGCATCTTAACTTGTAAGTTCTACAACCTAAAATTGCATGTTTTCGTTCCTAGTTTTGGATATGTATGGTATGTATGATAAAAATTTTTGTTTTTCCACTGTGATATCATGGTTATCATACCATTTCATATTCCTTCAGTGGTATCAGAGCCTAGACATGCTTATTTTAGTGCTTTAGATGCATGAAAAAATTAATTAAAAATTGTTATTTTGAAAACATGCAAATCTGAAATTTTCTGTTTTGAGTTTTTTGCATTGTTTTGGTGTAAAAACGATTTTAATTGATTAGATAGGTATTATAATTAATATGACATGTTAATATACTGTCCTAAGATGTTATTAGGGCTGGTAATGGTCGGATTTAATTATTTATACCTGATGGTACATGTTAATTATGAAACTAGGTGCTAGTTGGCATGTAAATTGCTAGTTTAACAACTAGTTTTCAAAATTAAATATAAAATTGATTTTGGCATGTTTTTAAGTGATTTTTAAAGATTAAATATCAGGTATGGACATATTTTAAATTTGGTTATAATTCTGGTCCATGACAATTTAATTGATTAATTTTAAAATCACTTAAAACTATGAGTAGTTTGTGTTTGTTACATGTTTAATCAAGATTGTTTGTTTTGTTTTGATTAAAATGGTAAAAACACATTTAGATTAAAATGGTAAAGAATATTAAATCAATATTTATGGAATTATTTAGATTATTAAATGACTCATAAAATTGATTTAAATGTTTGTGCATATCATGGCATTACATAAGCATTAAACAACTAGTTTTTGTTGTTTGTTTGTTTTTTTTTGCATGAATGCCGCGTACCATATATGTGTTCTTCATGATTTTATATTTTAATTCATGTTAGCACATATTATATGTATTTTTAATGTTTATGGGCTGTATGACATAAAATTAAAAATGGCAAAATTGGAAATTATACTAGAGTTGATTTATGGCACAAATCTAACTAGTTTGTGTTTTGGGCTTTTAAGAGAACTTATTCAATAAGAAGATTTAGTCCATTGGGTTTCGGCTCAGGCCCATCACGGGGTCATCTCTTAAAGGTTCAAGTACACAATTTCCATTAATGGGCTTGGCTAAACTAATTAAAATTGGACTTTGTTTGATCCATGAATGCGATGTATATTTATTTGCTTGTTTGGTGTGATGAATGGATATGCATGGTGCATTCATGGGCCCTGGGTTTTTGTAATTAAATATGGCCTACGTGCCATTATATTTTATTGTAAAAGTTTCATTTATTTCTTAGAATAGAATTTATTTGAAGACTTTGTAAATCAAGATGACGCCCACCGGAGTGGAGAAGCCCAACTCGAAGATTCTTATGTAATAGTATAGAATCTTAGTTGTAGGTTTTTGGGCCCATGTTTGTCACGCTTTACTTTATGCAATTATATATATATGCATGCTATGTATGGATGACAAAGCATATGCCATGTAAGCCGTAATAAAATGAATCCCTAAAAATAGTAAGTCACAAAGTTGCCTTCCTAATTCGAAGCATGTCAAGGCATCGATCATCAGTCACGTAGACTAGGAGTCCTAGATGCGCCCGATTATCTTTGTGAGGTATGGGTTGTGAATGTAGGTTGGACTTAACATGGAAAGGGATGCCCGAACCTAGGCAACTAATAAATGGGTTGTGCTATAACATCTTAAAGATGTTAGCCCATTTGATCCAAAAGTCATGTACAAGACATGATTGGAGTTTTCCTACCTAAGTAACTTAACTTATTAGGTGTACAGGCTCAGCTTGACTAATAAGTTGTTGTGAAAAGTGGATCTTGGCCCACATTAAATCACTAACGCGAATTATTTAAGGGGATATTAATTCGGTTTGTGGGATCATTAAGACCTCATTTAATCTTGCTAAATTTTATTGTAGATTGAAAATGGCATCTTCAAACAACAATTTCTCATTGCGATCGGTCCTTGAAAAGGACAAATTAAATGGCACCAATTTCATAGACTGGTCTCGAAACATAAGAATAGTTCTTAAGCAAGAGAAAAAGTTGTATGTTTTGGATGCACCCTTGCCTGAAGAACCAGGAAGGAACGCCTCTGCGGTTCAAAAGGAAACTTTTGGGACCAAAAAGAGTGACTCCAACGATGTGACCTGTCTGATGCTGGCCACTATGGTGCCTGACTTGCAAAAGCAATTTATGGACCAAGAGGCTTATGTGATCATGGTGCACCTCAAGGAGATGTTCCAAGAGCAAGCTCGTCATGAGAGGTTCATGACAACAAAGGCCTTAATTTCTTGCAAGATGGCTGAGGGTACTCCTGTTAGTACCCATGTACTTAAGATGAAAGGGTATCTTGATACTCTTGAGAAGCTTGAGGTACTAGTGCCAAAGGAATTGGCCACTGACTTGATCTTAGGATCATTGCCTGCTGCTTATGATCCATTTGTGATGAATTATAACATGCATGCAATGAACAAGTCAGTCACTGAGCTTCATGGGATGCTTAAGAATGCTGAAGAGAACATTCGAAAGACAAATCCCGTATTAATGGTTCAAAAGGGAATTAAGAAGGGACCTGCTAAGGGAAAGGGAAAGGGAAAGGCAAAACCCAAGTCAAGTGGGAGTGCACCTCAGGCCCAATCCAAGACAAAGGCGCCAAAACTCAAAGAGAGTGAGAGCACTTGCTTCCATTGCAACAAGATAGGGCATTGGAGGAAGAACTGCGCTCTCTTCAAGGAAGAACAAAAGAAGAATGGAGCCAAGGCGTCCAGTTCTGGTATTTTTGTTGTTAAAATTAACCTTTCTATTTCTACCACTTGGGTATTGGATACCGGTTGTGGTTCTCACATTTTTTCAAATGTGCAGGGGCTAAGAAATAGGCGGTTACTTGGGAAGAATAAAGTGGACCTCCATGTGGGGAATGGAGCACGAGTTGCTGCCATGGAGATAGGTGACTATCACCTCACTTTACCTTCCGGACTTTGTATTGTTTTGAATAATTGTTATTATGTGCCTGCTATGAGTAGAAACATTATTTCAGTGTCATGTTTGGATAATGATGAATTTGATTTTGTTATTAAAAATGGCAATGCTCATATTCGTCGCCAAGGCATTTCTTATGGCAATGCCATGTTGCAAAATGGCCTTTATATCCTTGATTTACAAAACAAAGAGTCAATATACAACATTAATACAAAGAGTGTTAAATCAAACGAATTGAACCCTACTTACTTTTGGCATTGCCGTTTAGGACATGCAAACGAAAAATGCATTTCAAGACTCCACAAAACTGGAGTGCTTGGGTCATTTGACTTAGAGTCTTATGACACATGCGAGCCATGTTTGCATGGAAAAGTGACAAAGAGTCCTTTTAATAAAAAAGGTGAAAGGACTAATGGCTTATTGGAACTAATACATACCGATGTATGTGGACCTTTAAGTACACATGCTAGAGGTGGTTTTAGCTACTTCGTGACACTCACAGATGACTTCAGTAGATATGGCTATGTCTATCTAATGAAGTACAAGTCCGAAACTTTTGAGAAATTCAAAGAGTTTAAGAACGAAGTAGAAAACCAACTTGGCAAAAGTATAAAAGCCATTCGATCAGATCGAGGTGGCGAATACTTAAGCCAAGAGTTTGATGATCATCTAAAAGAGTGTGGTATTATTTCACAGCTCACTCCTCCTGGAACACCGCAATGGAATGGTGTGTCCGAAAGGAGAAATCGAACTCTGTTGGACATGGTTCGATCTATGATGAGTCAAGCTAATCTTCCTATCTCTTTTTGGGGTTATGCATTAGAAACTACTGCATTTCTATTGAACCGTACTCTAACTAAAGCAGTTGAAAAGACACCATACGAGGTATGGACTGGGAAGGAACCCAATATGTCTTTTCTCAGGATTTGGGGCTGTGAAGCACATGTTAAGAAATTAACATCTGACAAACTAGAGTCCAAATCCACTGTCTGCTTGTTTGTGGGTTATCCTAAAGAAACAAAGGGATACTACTTTTACTAACAAGCCGAGAACAAAGTATTTGTTGCTCGCAAGGCTGTTTTCTTGGAAAAGGAGTTCCTTCTCAAGAAAGACAGTGGGAGTAAAGTAGAACTTGGAGAAATTCAAGCACCACAAACTCCTATAGAGGATGGTTTGGAAATGGGATCAAGTTCACAACCAGTTGTGGAACAAGAACCCATTACACAAGTACCTAGAAGGTCTGGTAGGTTACGTCAGGAGATTGAGAGATATGGATTTCTAATCACTGATAGTGACACTATTGAGTTAGTAGATCGTGAGGATCCTACTACCTACCAAGAAGCTATTGAAAGCCCAGACTCGGAAAATTGGCTTGAAGCTATGAAATCCGAGATGCAATCAATGTACGATAACCAGGTTTGGACCTTGGTTGATCCACCAGAAGGTGCTAAGGTAATTGAATGCAAGTGGTTATTCAAACTAAAAGCTGATAAGACCTATAAAGGTAGACTAGTAGCAAAAGGTTTTCGACAAACTCATGGTATAGACTATGACGAGACCTTTTCGCCTGTAGTCATGCTCAAGTCCATTAGGATCTTGCTTGCCATAGCTGCATATCATGATTATGAGATATGGCAAATGGATGTCAAAACTGCTTTCCTCAACGGAAATTTACTTGAGGATGTGTATATGACACAGCCTGAAGGTTTTGTCAATCCTTAGCATCCTAAGAAGGTATGCAAGCTTCAAAAATCCATTTATGGATTAAAGCAAGCATCCTGAAGTTGGAATTTTCATTTTGATGAGGCAGTCAAAGAATTTGACTTCATCAAGAACGAAGATGAGCCTTGTGTGTACAAGAAGGTTAGTGGGAGCATAGTAGTGTTTCTGGTCCTATATGTGGACGACATCCTTCTCATTGGGAATAACATTCCAACATTGCAAAAGGTTAAGCAATGGTTGGGAAAATGTTTCTCAATGAAAGACTTAGGTGAAGCCGAGACAATACTTGGTTTTCGAATCTATAGAGATAGATCGAATCGGCTTTTGGGACTAAGTCAAGAAAAGTACATAGACAAAGTACTAAAGCATTTTAGTATGGGAGACTCAAAGAAAGGGTACATACCTTTGGCTTTGGGAGTTCCTTTGACTAAAGAACAGTGCCCTAAAACCAAAGAGGAAAGGGACAACATGAGTAGAATCCCATATGCATTTGCTATTGGATCTATCATGTACGCTATGTTATGTACTAGGTTGGATGTAGCTCATGCACTGAGTATAACCAGTAGGTTTCAGCAAGACCCTGGTGAGAAGCACTGGTCTGCTGTAAAAGGGATCCTTAAGTACCTAAGAAGGACAAAGGATCACTTCTTGGTGTATGGTGGTCAAGAAGAGCTCGTCATACAAGGTTATGCCGATGCTGCTTTTCAGACCAGCACTTAGGATTCTAGATCGCAATCTGGATTTGTTTTTATTTTAAACGGTGGTGCTGTCAGCTGGAGAAGCTCAAAGCAAGAGACCATTGTCGAATCAACTACAGAATCTAAGTATATTGTAGCAAGTGAGGCTGCAAAAGAGGCTGTTTGGATTAAAAATTTCATTAATGGATTAGGAGTGGTCCAAAGCATCTTTGATCCATTAGAAATTTTCTGTGACAATAACGGGATCATCGTACAGACCAAGAAGCCCCGGTCACACCAGAAATCCAAACACATACTCAGGCGGTACCACCTGATTAGAGAAATCATTGATCGTGGGGACGTCAAGGTTAGCAAGATAGCAAGTGAAGACAATGTAGCAGATCCTTTAACGAAACAGTTACGTCCAAATCTGCACGAAGCTCATTTGAGAGCGTTCGGTCTTAGGGCTATGCCCAATTGGGACTAGTGCTAGTGGGAGATTGTTAGTGTAAGCCCTAGCCCCAATACATTGTAATAAAACACTTAGTTAATAAAATGAGGCATTTGTTTTATCTTTTGTATTCCTGTGCATGTCAATTGATAAAACTATCCAAGAATGTCGTTTCGGTTTAAGTTATCATGTGTGAGGCACATGGATTGTAAGACCTTGAAACAAATGGGACTTCATTCTAAATATCCCTAGTCAGTCATTGTTATGGGAATAACAAATGAATTAAGACTAGTATGCTCTCTCTGATATTATGAGTTCTGTCTTACAGATCATTAGGACAAGAGTGTCAATCAGAGATCATAGATACATGTTAAAGAACATGGTATCTGGATTCAATCCGCTCATAAGAACACTACATGGTACAAGTCATAAGTGTTTCTCATATGCAAGTTTTGTATCGGAGTTCTTAGACCTGAAATCTCTATGAAACTCCTTATGAATTACTGTGTACTTTGACATACACCTAACGTGCTCGTAACAGAGTGACAAGTACGGGTATGATTGGGTATACATTGATTCATGTTAGAGAGCATGAGAGAAGTGAAGGGATTACCCCTCTCCATAAGAGAGAAAATATCACCGGCCACTTGATCAGTGAACTGAGAAGTGTATGGCCATACCGAGATGGAATAATGAGTAATCATTATTTATCTGAGAGTTCAGTGTCACTGGAATATCAAGAAAGGAATTAATATATATAAGGATGACTAGTTCCATGCCTTATATTAATTCTGATATTTAAGGGTAAGGGACTATGCAAAATTGCATTAGGTCACTAAATGCCATATGTATTTTCATTTAATTTGGATTGCTATAATATCTTGCTAGAGAATATATATAGCCTTTGAATTAATTTATTAATTCATTGCCAACATTAAATGGACCTATAGGATCGCACACAAAGCATTGGGCTTAAAATTTTTAAATTAAGTATTGGGCATTAATTTGGGCTTTTAATTAAAGTCAAATTAATGTATGTAATGGGTTATAAAATTGCTATTGGGCTTTGGTCCATGAGAGAGAGAAATTCAGCCCACAAGGTTTAATTTCAATTAATTAATTATCTTGTGTTAATTAAGTTAATTGAGTATTAAAGCCTAAAGGAATTTAAATTAAATTAAATCACTTATTTATTTAATGAAGTGGCCGAAATTCCAAGAGTGAAATCAAGGAATTTCGGCACATGCTATTTATTTAAATTAAGTGTTTTCATTTAATTAAATGACTTATGTTTTATTTCAAATTTGAATTTAAATTCAAAGGAGTTTAATTCAAAATAGATTACTTATCTTTAGGAAGTGATAGAGTTTGAATTTATAATCTTAGGATAGTTGAATTCAAATCTAAGACTTGCCAAAGGATAAGTATACACATTAAAAGAAATAAAACCCTAGGATATATAAAGAAGTTGGCGTGAAAATAAGCTAAGCCACCTTGCTTTTGGCGTGAATTAATTCTCTCCCTCAAAACAATTCTCTCTTGGCCGAAATACACAAAGAGAAGGATTCTTCCTTGCTTTCTTGTGTTCTTAGGCATTAATAGCACCTTAAAGAAGAACAAGATCAAGTCTTGTAGCTTCAAACAATAGCCATTACACAATACCTTAAAAGAGAGCTAGCAATCTCGATTTTAAGCCGACGGTGCAATTGTGTGTGTGAGAATAGAGGGAGTGGCGTAAAAGGCTATTCCTTGGCATTGGTGATCAAGATCTAAGGTGGACAAAGTCATCTTAGTTGCTGGCCATCTCCGAAATCAATATCTAAAAGGCATCTTAACTTGTAAGTTCTACAACCTAAAATTGCATGTTTTCGTTCCTAGTTTTGGATATGTATGGTATGTATGATAAAAATTTTTGTTTTTCCGCTGTGCTATCATGATTATCATACCATGTCATATTCCTTCACAAATGTGCAGGGGCTAAGAAATAAGCGGTTATTTGGAAAGACTGAAGTGGACCTCCGTGTGGGGAATGGAGCACGAGTTGCTGCCATGGAGATAGGCGACTATCAACTCACTTTACCTTCCGGACTTTGTTTAGTTTTGAAAAAATTGTTATTATGTGTCTGCTTTGAGCAGAAACATTATTTCAGTTTCACGTTTGGATTTGGATGAATTTTATTTTGTTATTAAAAATGGCAATGCTCATATTCGTCGCCAAGGCATTTCTTATGGCAATGCCATGTTGCAAAATGGCCTTTATATCCTTGATTTACAAAACAAAGAGTCCATATACAACATTAATACAAAGAGGGTTAAATCAAACGAATTGAACCCTACTTACTTCTGGCATTGTCGTTTAGGACATGCAAACAAAAAATACATTTCAAGACTCCACAAAACTGGAGTGCTTGGGTCATTCGACTTAGAGTCTTATGATACATGCAAGCCTTGTTTGCATGGAAAAATGACAAAGAGTCCTTTTAACAAGAAAGGTGAAAGAACTAATGGCTTATTGTAACTAATACAAACCGATGTATGTGGACCTTTAAGTACACAAGCTAGAGGTGGTTTTAGCTACTTCGTGACATTCACAGATGACTTCAGTAGATATGGCTATGTCTATCTAATGAAGTACAAGTCTGAAACTTTTGAGAAATTCAAAGAGTTTAAGAACGAAGTAGAAAACCAACTTGGCAAAAGTATAAAAGCCATTCGATCAGATCGAGGTGGCAAATACTTAAGCCAAGAGTTTGACAATCATCTAAAAGAGTGTGGTATTATTTCACAGCTCACTCCTCCTGGAACACCGCAATGGAATGGTGCATCCAAAAGGAGAAATCGAACTCTGTTGGACATGGTTCGATCTATGATGAGTTAAGCTAATCTTCCTATCTCTTTTCGGGGTTATGCATTAGAAATTGTTGCATTTCTATTAAACCGTACTCCAACTAAAGCAGTTGAGAAGACACCATACGAGGTATGGACTGGGAAAGAACCCAATATATCATTTCTTAGGATTTAGGACTATGAAGCACATGTTAAGAAATTAACATCTGACAAACTAGAGTCCAAATCCACTGTCTACTTGTTTGTGGGTTATCCCAAAGAAACAAAGGGATACTAATTTTACTCACAAGCCGAGAACAAAGTATTTGTTGCTCGCAAGGCTATTTTCTTGGAAAAGGAGTTCCTTCTCAAGAAAGACAGTGAGAGTAAAGTAGAACTTCGAGAAATTCAAGTGCCACAAGCTCCTATAGAGGATGAGTTGGAAGTGGGATCAAGTTCACAACCAGTTGTGGAACAAGAACCTATTACACAAGTACCTAGAAGGTTCGGTAGGGTACGTCAGGAGATTGAGAGATATGGATTTCTAATCACTGACAGTGAGACTATTGAGTTAGTAGATCGTGAGGATCCTACTACCTACCGAGAAGTTATTGAAAGCCCAGACTCAGAAAATTGGCTTGAAGTCATGAAATCCGAGATGCAATCAATGTACGATAACCAGGTTTGGACCTTGGTTGATCCACCGGAAGCTGCGAAGGTAATTGAATGCAAGTGGCTATTCAAACTCAAAGCTGATAAGACCTACAAAGGTAGACTAGTAGCAAAAGGTTTTCAACAAACTCATGGTGTAGACTATAACGAGACCTTTCACCTGTAGTCATGCTCAAGTCCATTAGGATCTTGCTTGCCGTAGCTGCATATCATGATTATTAGATATGGCAAATGGATGTCAAAACTGCTTTCCTCAATGGAAATTTACTTGAGGATGTGTATATGACACAGCCTGAGGGTTTTGTCAATCCCAAGCATCCTAAGAAGGTTTGCAAGCTTCAAAAATCCATTTATGGATTAAAGCAAGCATCCCAAAGTTGGAATCTTCGTTTTGATGAGGCATTCAAAGAATTTGACTTCATCAAGAACGAAAATGAGCCTTATGTGTACAAGAAGGTTAGTGGGAGCATAGTAGTATTTCTGGTCCTATATGTGGACGACATCTTTCTCATTGGGAATGGCATTCCAACATTGCAAAAGGTTAAGCAATGGTTGGGAAAATGTTTCTCAATGAAAGACTTAGGTGAAACCGAGACAATACTTGGTATTCGAATCTATAGAGATAGATCAAATCGGCTCTTGGGACTAAGTCAAGAAAAGTACATAGACAAACTACTAAAGCATTTTATTATGGGAGACTCAAAGAAAGGGTACATACCTTTTGCTTTGGGAGTTCCTTTGACTAAAGAACAGTGCCCTAAAACCAAAGAGGAAAGGGACAACATGAGTAGAATTCCATATGCATCTGCTATTGGATCTATCATGTACGCTATGTTATGTACTAGTTTGGATGTTGCTCATGCACTAAGTATAACCAGTAGGTTTCAGCAAGACCCTGGTGAGAAGTATTGGTCTGCTGTAAAAGGGATTTCGAAGTACCTTCGAAGGACTAAGAATCACTTATTGGTGTATGGTGGTCAAGAAGAGCTCGTCATACAAGGTTATGTCGACGCTACTTTTCAGACCAGTACTCAAGATTCTAGATCGCAATATGGGTTTGTTTTTGTTTTGAACGGTGGTGCTGTCAGCTGGAGAAGCTCAAAGCAAGAGACCGTTGCCGACTCAACTACAAAATCTGAGTATATTGCAGCAAGTGAGGCTGCAAAAGAGGCTGTTTGGATTAAAAATATCATTTTTGGATTAGGAGTGGTCCCAAGCATCCTAGATCCATTAGAAATTTTCTGTGACAACAATGGGGCCATCGCACAGGCCAAAGAGCCCCGGTCACACCAAAAATCCAAACACATACTCAGGAGGTACCACCTGATCAGAGAGATCATTGATCGTGGGGACGTCAAGGTTAGCAAGATAGCAAGTGAAGACAATGTAGCAGATCCTTTGACGAAACAGTTGCGTCCAAATCTGCATGAAGCTCATTTGAGAGCATTCGGTCTTAGGGCTATGCCCAATTGGGACTAGTGCTAGTGGGAGATTGTTAGTGTAAGCCCTAGCCCCAATACATTGTAATAAAATACTTTAATTAATAAAATAAGGCATTTTTTTATCTATTATATTCTTGTGCATATCAATTGATAGAACTATCCAAGAATGTTGTTTCAGTTTAAGTTATCATGTGTGAGGCACATGGTTATAAGACCTTGAAACAAATGGGACTTCATTCTAAATATCCCTAGTCAGTCATTGTTATGGGAATAACAAATGAATTAAGACTAGTATGCTCTCTCTGATAAGTTGAGTTCTGTCTTACGGATCATAAGGACAAGAGTGTCAATCAGAGATCATAGATACATGTTTAGAACATGGTATCTGGATTCGATCCACTCATGAGAACACTACATGGTACAAGTCATACGTGTTTCTCATATGCAAGTTTTGTATCGAAGTTCTTAGGCCTAAAATCTCTATGAAACTCTTTATGAATTATTGTGTGCTTTGACATACACCTAACATGCTCGTAACAGAGTGATAAGTACAGGTATGCTTGGGTATACATTGATTCATGTTACAGAGCATGAGAGAAGTGAAGGAATTACCCCTCTCTATAAGAGAGAAAATATCATCGGCCACTTGATCAGTGAACTGAGAAGTGTATGGCCATACCGAGATGAAATAATAAGTAATCATTATTTATATGAGAGTTCAGTGTCACTGGAATATCAAGAAAGGAATTAATATATATAAGGATGACTAGTTCCATGCCTTATATTAATTCTTATATTTATGGGTAAGGGACTATGCAAAATTGCATTAGGTCACTAAATGTCATATTCATTTTCATTTAATTTGGAATGCTATAATATCTTGCTAGAGAATATATATAGCCTTTGAATTAATTTATTAATTCATTGCCAACATTAAATGGACCTATAGGATCGCACACAAAGCATTGGGCTTAAAATATTTGAATGAAGTATTGGGCATTAATTTGGGCTTTTAATTAAAGTCAAATTAATGTATGTAATGGGTTTTAAAATTGCTATTGGACCTTGGTCCATGAGAGAGAAAAAATTTAGCCCACTAGGTTTAATTTCAATTAATTAATTATCTTGTATTAATTAAGTTAATTGAGTATTAAATCCTAATGATGTTTAAATCAAATTAAAATACTTAATTAAGGGATGTCTTAGCCAAAATTCAAAGATAAATGTTGAAGGAATTTCGGCACATGTGAATTTCTTTATTAAGTGATATTATTTGATTAAATGTCTTATGTATTTATCTTGGATTAAATAAAAAAATTTGAATCAATATATATCTCTTATTTTAAAGAAGTGATAAAGGCTGAAATTAATTATCTCTAAGTAGTTGATTTTAGATTTATCACTTAAAAATAAAATGATATATATTGAATGAGAGAGAAAAGAAAAAACCCTAGTTTTTCTTTGGTTTTTGCGTGAAAACCTTCTCTCCCTCACATAATTTTCTCTTGGCTGAAATACACAAGGAGAAGGATTCTTTCTTCCTTTCTTGTGTTCTTGGGCATTAATAGGACCCAAAAGAAGTACAAGATCAAGTCTTGTAGCTTCAAATAATTGCCATTACACAATACTTTAAAAGAGAGCTAGCAATCTCTATTTTAAGCCATCTTTGCAAGTGTGTGTGTGAGAATAGAGGGAGTGGCATAAAAGGCTGTTCCTTGGCATTGGTGATCAAGATCTAAGGTGGACAAAGTCATCCTAGTTGCTGGTCATCACCAAATTCAAGTATTAAAAGGCATCAAAAGTTGTAAGTTTTAAAACCCTAAAATTGCATGTTTTCGATTCTTGTCATGGAATTGTTTGGCATGTATGATTGTTTTTATCGTTTTTCCGCTGCACGATTACCATGAACATATCATGTCATAATCCATCAAAATCCACCTAATACGATGCCTTAAATGCCCTTGGCAATAAAATCTACACATGATAGTGGAGATTCACAACACTTTGCTAATGAATATTATAATGATGGAACCCCTAATCCAAAAAATTATCCTTGATGAATATAGAAGGATACGAGTCACTATTCGAGATGGAAAGTGAGAATTAAAAAATTTAATTATTTCATTGTTTATGATTAAGGGAAATTGAGACAGAGTTTATGTTTTGTAGCTAACCATTTCTTATTTATATTAATTGTTCTTTCCTTTTAACATTGATGTATTTATCTTTTTTTTATCCTATTCAGTTTTTTAGAGCCAAACAGTAAGTGTTCTCATAAGATGCGTAGGAATTTGAGGGAAGGCTAGAAGGAGGAGGATTACATTGGTCAACCATTAGCCAAAAGTCCAAGGTTGTAATATTTTGAATATTTTAAGGTTAATCACTACATTTTTGACTTAAATACCTATACATAATTGCACTATTTATTTCTTGCATTTCTTATAATTAAGCTCATAATTTTTAAATATGGATGTAGAAAATTTTCTCTTGGGACCCATTATAAGAAGCATTGGTAAAGTTTGTTTGGAAGAAAAAAGTAGCCATTAGATATCTTGGCTTTATCTCTAAAATAAAAAAGAGAAACTCTCATCTAAATTATGTGCCAGAGTCTGTTTAGACTTTACAGCTAGAGATATGAGGCTGTCCAAATATTGTCAAGATATCAGAATGAAGTTCCA
Organism: Excoecaria agallocha; assembly: GCA_037975025.1. Taxonomy (NCBI): domain Eukaryota; kingdom Viridiplantae; phylum Streptophyta; class Magnoliopsida; order Malpighiales; family Euphorbiaceae; genus Excoecaria; species Excoecaria agallocha. The sequence continues at coordinate 35,928,508 of CM075816.1, forward strand.
AAAATAAACATTGTGGTGATGAAGATATAGCTCCCTTATCATGCCATGTTGAAGGGTATTTCTCACTTATTGTGCATATGAAATGTTTGGTAAGTAGAGCTACTTTCTTAATAATGATCAATGAGTTGATGTGAAAATTGAGTTTTAAGAGGTGGAATCTGCTTGATTTGATGATTAGATGAGTTGCTTTGGGGCCTAGAAGTGGCTAAATTAGTTGTTATAAATTCTTTAATCTTTATAGAAGTGTTAATGGAATTTGAGTTTTATAATAAGTAAAATTTGTTTGATATGATGATTAGAAGAGTTGCTTTGAGGCCTAGAAGTGGCCAAATTAGTTGTTATAAATGCGTTGATCTTTATAAAAGTGTAAATGTGAATTTTTTTAGGTTTGACAATCTGGATTTGTTTTAATTTTAGGGAAATAATGCCAAATTTTTTACAACACCTAAGTCTATTTTTTTAAGTTTTTCTTCTTGTACTCTATTTTAAGCTAAAAATAAATGATAATGGCCAACTACGTGCAAAGTCTTTTCGCACACCCATACAAAGAAGAATGATGGATAGTCTTTTATTAATAATAGATGTAGGGTGATATATGTAAGAGTTAATTAATTGATTATAGATGACAATGTACATATAATTATAATTGTATATTATAAAAATTTAGAATCATGCAGCTTAAGTTGGAGAGATCTCAAAGTGAAGGTGAAAATGTTGATAAGAATTAGATATACTTGGATGCAGTAGGGGGTACATAGAGAGGACAAGTGTATGGACTTAGACCTATTGCGAGTCAGTACTATACAGAGGTTAGCACATCTTGTTCCCATGGATCTTTTAAAGCACACAGCATAAGAGCAATAGAGGGGAGGTTTGAACAGTGTTTATCCACTGGATTAAGGTTCAAGTTCAGATTCATGTTGAGCTTGAACAGGAGATGGATCAACGCGTGGAGCAGTAGGTCAAACAGATCTAATAGCAAATGGAGATGCAATAGTAACTTTTCTAGCAGTAGATTGAGGAGTAGATGCGTCTTTTCACATATCATACTGACCAGATTGATAGCTAAAGTACTTCACAACATTATCTACACATTGAGTTATAGATATTATTTTACCCATATTATAGTTATAAGTATATATTAGGACATTTTGTATATCATTTGTTACTGTAATATATGCATGTATTTGTAGATATCGTGACCCGAGATAGTCTAGATCAAGGTTACTCGATGATAAGAAAAAAATGCATTTCTGGTAGAAAGCATGAACCTCGAAGCCCCGATCTTGATTTCCATATTTTGTGGTCATCTTTTATGATTTTGATTTGATTTTTCAAAAGTTTGAGAAATATTTCGAAAATAACCTTGATTTTGGTTCTCTAGTAGTGACAAATGGACATCTATCATATAGGGACGATCGTCTGTGACTGGCCTCCCTTAGTTCAAGTTAGATCAGGGGAATTTTTGTAAATTTTGAGGAATCTATGAGGGATAGTCTATGGGGTATTTCCAAATTTTCCCACATTTTCCAGTTTTGAAAAGTTTGGATTGAGATCAGATTTGAGAAATCTGATCAGCCTAGATTTGATCTTCCCTTTTTAAGGACTTAGAGTTAGAGTTATTCTCTAACTCTTCCCTAAGTATTTAAAGAAAAGATTAGGGTTTTTGTAAGGGGACTCTCACACTTTAGAAAAAAGAGGCACCTTTGAGGAGGAAAAATCAATTCTCTTTTCTAAAAGGTTGTAACTAAAATGATTCAAAAAAACTAAAACACATCCTTTTTGGTTGAACATGGAAATTAAAAACCAAGGCTTTGAAGAACGCTTTTTAAAGTCACGATATTTGATTTTTTGAGGGTAATATTCTAGGTGCCATCTCCTTTCTCTCTCTAAACCTCATACCATGTCATGTAGATTAGGTTTTTATTTTCCTCTTTTCATGATTGTATGATATTTAATGTGAATTTACAATGTTTGTGTGAGTGCCATGTTCGTTTAATAATTGGTTAACACGTAGAATGGAATGCTAGGTTTTCGTGTATGTTTTCCATTAACGAGCTTGAAATAGTTTAACTTATCTTCTATATTTGAATGTTTATTTATGTTATCATGATTTAAACTATTTTATCATTGTTTATGTAGATCTGGCATGTTTTAGGACTTTAAAATCACATACTTAAGGTTTAAATTTATTTTTCCATGTTTTTGAGTTAAAAATTTGCCTTTTGTCTATTTTTTTGAGTGACAGACGGGAAAAAGGCATCACAAACAGCTATCTGGCAGTGCAACAGATGGGACATCATAATGCCCTCTTCTTATCCCATCCCTCCCCTTTGCTTGGGGTGTCTGTTAGTGTCTTGAGGCATTCGTGGCTCTATTTTCTCTTATTTTAGCATATTTTAATAACTTTTATGCTAATTTAGGTCTTTTTTGGTGTTTAATTTTGCTTTTAAACTCATTTTTTTACTTTTGTGGGCATGATTTATATTTTGTGTTCATGTTTTTATCTTAGCATGATCATTCTGTGATTATTTCAAGTTAGTTTAATATTTATTTTCTTTTGATGTACTAATTAATTTGATTTTCTTGTGTTGTGGTGTGAGCCAATTATTTTGTGCCTTTTTTGGAGTTTTGGGAAAGATGATTTTGCCTTAGGAGTCATGCACCATTTGGTTTTTTCTCTCTCTTTTCAATTTACATTTAGGTTATATCTTATATTATTTATTTTATATTGCTTTATTTATGCATTTGTTTATTTAGTTTATATTTTAATTTTCTTATTTTATTTTTGGATGTATTTATTTTTTGGGGCTTGTAATAATTTAGTAAAAAATGATTTTTTTGGCACGGTAAGCATAAAAAGTCATGCAAATGTTTTTTTATTTAATTAACTTGTATTTTTAAATAAAATGGACTAATGTCCAATTTTCTAGCCTAAAATCACACAATAAAAGGAGAGTCTGTTTTCCCTTAAAATTTTGATAACTAATCCCGTATTTTACTAAAACTAATAAAAACTCTTCATTCCCCTTTTGTAAAAACCTTGTATGAGGGAACTGATGTTCCCAAAACTTAACTAATTATCCATTTTATGTATGATGTTTTATTCTATCTTTGGATGATTTGCTTTTGTAATAATTTAAGTAGGTTTATTTATTTATTGCTTTATTTAATGCTCCATTTAATTGATTGATATGTTTATTTTATTGCAAATGCATCGTGTGACAAGGAAGATAGTGGGCTAATATTAAAGCTCAATTATAAGAAACACCCAACCAAGATATGAAGTAAGAGTGATGTCCCGAACATCGTTCTCTATTTTGTAAGGACCCAAAATAGGTTCTAGTAGAATTCAAGGGCAATTACATATTATTAAAGCCTAATTAAGCATTATTTGATGAATTATTAAGAGCTAAACTATTAATTGGGGCAAAAATATTATTAAGTTATCAATAATTATGTGATAAATATGTAAATTATATGGTATGAATTTTATAAGGTCATAATTAAATTATTATTGTTGGTTTAATAATATTCAATGGTGTAATTGAAGTATAAAGTATTAGTTTAGGGGTCATTTTGTAAATTCAGCATCTTTAGGGCCTAATGTGAATAAAGGAGACATTTGAGAGGTTAATTTAAGAAGAAGAGTTAGTGGAGGGGTCACTTTATAACATGCAAAAGATAGGAAGAAGTTAGTGGAACATGCAAATTTTCAAGGGACCAAAAAGGGAATTTTCCCTAACTATTATAAGTAGTCTTTTTGCTAGTGGAATGAAAGAGAAAACCAAGAATAGGGAAGGTGGAGAACGCCATTTAGAGAGGGAAATGTATAATTTCTTCATTCTCCTCTCTTAAGCTCTTGGTTAATCTTTAAGAAAAAATCATTGAAGAATTCTTGCATGTGGATTTTTGAAGAACAAATTAGTGTATGTCTACAAGGTAATTAATTTAATTTGATGATTCTTCTTCTCCTTCTCCATCTTATTGTTTTGGTTAATAGTAGATTGAGTTAGATGCTGAAATTTGTGTTAATTGATGAAATTATTGTGAAAGGAAAAGAAGAAGAAAACTAAGATCATATAGAAGAAGATAGTGAAAGAAAAAGGAGAATTTAAAGAAGATTTGAGTTGCATGTCCAGGTTTGGGAACTATTATTTCTTGCATGCATTAATATTGTGTTGATTATGGATTTTATAAGTATATTGACTTGAATTAAGATATTAGACATTAATGTGAAAGTGCTGTCCAGAAATTCGGATTGACCTCCAATGACTAATTTGATCATAAGTTGAGTTTTTGAACTCCGAATTTGATGTTATTAGTTGGGTTAGAACCGAGACTTCTGTGCCTACAAATGTTATAGAAATAGAAATAATGAAATTCTGCCTCTAAGGTCCTCATAAATGCCCAAAACAGTAGCCTTTGAAAGAAGAAAAGTTAATGAATTTGAAATTCTAAGTTAAGTTTCTATGAACCAGTTTCGGAATTTTGTGGATATCTTGAATTTTAAAACTCTGATTTGAGTAAACTCAGATGTTAATTACTCTTAATATTTGGACCTAAAATTTTGTAGAAGAAACCTATATTTAATTCTGCCTCTAAGTGCTCCTAAAATTAATTTAAAATTCGAACTGAACTGCTACCTAGTTGTTAAGAACATGTTACAGTATTTTTGCTATAAATATTTATTGAGAAGTCGAAATCCATTGAAACAAAATTCTGGTTAAAATAGACTCATAGGAGCATCATTTTCATGAAGGAAGGTTGTTTAAATTCTGTACCTATTTTATTATATGAATTTATTAATTGGTGATAAAAACTGAATTGGGTGCAGTAAAGTGCTGCATAGGAAATGAGAATGGACTGTAGTAATTTGAGTGTATCTCTTGTTATAGAGGTTTAAATGAGATGATTCAAAATTATGATGAAATTAGACTTATTTATCTACAACTTTTGTGAAGAAAGCATAATTTGATTCCGTTTCTAAATATGTCAAAGAGTGACTCGAATTCGGAACTGTTGACAGCACTTTTTCAGTGGACAGTTTGCAGTATTTTGTGCATAATTAATTTTGTAGAGGTCAAAATGCTATGATTCGAAATTATAATGAAACTAGAATTAAATGTCTAAAATTTTTATGGAGAAATCATGATTTTTTTTTGTGTCTCTAAATATGTCAAAAAGTAATCTAAAATCGGGACTGTTGATAGCATTATTTTCAGGAACAGTTCTCAATATTTTTGTAATATTTTAAAAAAGTAAAAAAAAAGATATTGATGTTATTTTTAATGTTCCTGAAACTAGAAACATAATGAATCATGATTTTAAAAGATAATTTCGACCATAAATGTCTTTAGATATGAAATAAATAGGTTTCAAAATGAACTTGAAATTCTGTCTCTATGCAGAATTGTTATTTGAGTTTGCCAAGAACCATTTTAAACATCTTTTGAGTATTTTTCTATTATAGCAGCGCACAAAGGGAACTAAATGTATAAACTATATAATAATATATAAATGTAAAGTATTAGGCATGATTATGTGATGAAGAATGTGTATGGTGATTGCAATGTTTAGGTAAGTTATTGTTTACCTACTTGAAATAATATGAATATAACGCTATAGAAGGATTATATGTTATGCCTCTATGCTCATGCCAAAAGTAAAATTACAATGACAATAAAATAGAAAGTATTGCTGTATGAAAAGAAAATAATGGATAAAGCATGGTTAGATGGAAGTACGTTAATTATCGATAATTGAGCAAATAACATGATTGCAATTGTTTATATTTTTTGAGATGGTGTATACATGTATGTACACTAATAAAGGTATAACTTTTAATTGATTATTTACATGAGCAAAGAAAAAAACGTGTGGATTGTGCTATAAGATGTGTTTACATGCTTATGCACTAGAGATTGGGTATTTCTTATTTATGATCACATACATGTACAAAATTGTATAATATTAGTACAAGCATGATAAATGAAATTTATATAAACAACATGTGTTTAAGAATATATGATGGTATTGCATAGTTAATTAAAACATGTCATATAACAAATGTATAAAATATTATACTTATTATTTAGTTGAGATAACATGTACATGCTTACATATTTTATGAATATGAATTGTTATGCTTTAGCATGAGAGAGCAATTAGGTATATTCATGTACAAATACTTGAATGTCATATAAGATGGTATGCGAGAGAGTTACATGTTGTAAAGCAAGTTTCAAGTATTGTAAGGTATTAAACCCAAGGTGTGCATGACATAATATGACATGATATGTGTATATATATATATATATATATATATATATATATATATATATATATACACGTATGTATGTAAGATACCTAGACGTATACAATGACAAAAAAGTAAAGCATGGAACAAAGATGTTTAATCATGAGCATGATATAGTGTTATAGAAAATTATTTCTGTACATGTATATGATTATGATTATCCTGCTCATAGCCATGAATAGATTTATACTACTATGTATATAAATGCATGATTGAAAAGGGATCATTCCTTGAACTAATTTCAAGTAGAAAATAGCAATACTCAATAATGTGTATGATCACATGTTTAAAGAAAGTATTACATGAACATGGATACGATTACCTTGGACATCATTATACATGGGTTTTGACATACACATATGTATATGATTGAACAAAGTAAAGCAACATTTGGAAAATAAAGTAAAGAGATATATTTGCCTGCTTTTAGAGTTCAATTGTGGATAGATAGGCGCCTATAGGGAATTGCAGCTACCACAGTCGACCTTTTTAGGTCCAAAGTATAGTTGATCCTGCTGGATCTTGCACAGCCATTTGGGTTGTTCCATGACCCTGTTTGGGTCCTTGACCGGTCCACCGTACAGTTGGCCTTGATTGGGTCCATAGTTTTGATATCTTCGGATATCCACCGTTTGATACCCTCGGGTATCCACCGATCCCATTATCCACTTTTAAAACTTAAGCAGGCTAAGCTATAGTATAGTTGCATCATAGTCTACTTCAGTATAGTAAGGCATATGTTTATGAGTTTTCTAATGCATATATTAGATTAATGCATATACTTATATATATGTATGTAGATCAATATTTGAAAATAGAAATTTGTGGATGCTAAATTGTACATTTAGGAATGCATGATACATGAAATTGTACTTATAAAATGTGTTGTTTTGCTAAAGTGTTGATATGTAAAGGTATATCACCACCAATACATGATATTTATTGAGTTTTGAGTAAATGAGATAAGTGGTAGGTATGACTCACTATACGGTAATAATTAGTGAATTATGAACTCATAAATTGTGAATTTGATTTATTTGGATATCGAAATGTAAGAGATATGTATAAGCTTGTATGTTAGTGATGTCTTTTAATTGTTACATGGTCTTGTATGATTTTTCTTATAATTACTCATTTAATTGTTTCTATTGGGAAATGATATGCAATATCTTATATGTAACGATAAGTCACTTATAAACTTGTAACTGGTGAACTGTATATGATTTATATTTGAGATGTAAGTAAGATAATAAGTCAACACATGAGTAATCTGATAAATAATTAAGAAAGATTGGTAAGTCAAGTGATTAGATAAGAATAACATACAAGAATCCAAAGTAAACTTGATGTGTTAGACTTTAAGGGTATAATTGTATGTATTTGCATTTTGACGACCTTTAAAAGAGGTCATCCTTATGTTTTTATTCCCCACTAAGCTTTATATCTTAGCACGGGTGTTTCATCCGTGTAGGTTGTTTGGGTGATATCTGCAGCTGGATGGCCAACTCAAGTCAACAAGAGAGATAGTTATAGATTTTATTTTCGGGCTATTTGTATATTGTAAAGATGTTAAATAGATGTTATATTTTGTAAAGAGACTGTAACGTACATTGAAAAGTTTTTAAAAGTATAGCACTCTTATGTATTAAGTTTGATTATATGTTCTAGGTGTAATTGTTATATGTTTATGTTGCACAGAATACATGTGTAATGAGATGGATAAAGTGATATGTATAGATTACAGGATAAGGGTGCTACATGTTTGGGCATCAAAAGGGTTGAAAATCATTTCCTGACATTCTATCGGGTGGTGACTTCATGATACCTACCCTTTTGGGCCCACGTTAGATGCCTTCATGGGTTGACCATCAACAATAGATTGAGCCTAAACCCCTTTTTATTGTGAAATCGTCAATTTGTGAGATATAGTGAGCCTCGATCCGGCCTCAGACCCTAAAAGCGGGCTTCTGAGAACCAAACCAGACATTAAGCGAGTTTTGGCGTGTGTCATAGTATTATTTTGGATATACAATAAATTTATATATGCACTTGTAAATAACCATCTTTTCAGTTATATATATATATATATATATATATATATATATATATATATATATATATATATATATATATATATATATATATATTAAATGTTGAGTAGTTTATAAATATAAATTTGACATTTGCAGTTTATTGTTTAAATGATGAAATCTCCATATTAATTTAATAAATTAAAAAATAATCTTAATTTAGTGAGGGATTAGCTTGTCTAAACATTAGCTATTTAGCTGCAACCTAGCTATAAAAGAACTTTAGCTAACTTTTCAAGAGCACATTAGCGACATATACTTTATCATTGAAATCACATTAGCGATAGATATTTTCTCGGTAAATAAAGGGAAAATGTGTCGTATATATGGCGAAGAATGTACTAACGTCATGAAATTTAACGAGAATAACGTCATAGCATTATAGTGACAAATGTACTATCATCGTAAAATTTAGCGAGAACACTATCGTAGTGATATGGCAACAAAAATACTGTCGTCACAAAATTTAACGTGAACATTGTCATAGTGATATGGCGACAAATATATTGTTGTTACAAAATTTAGTGGAAATATTGTCATAGCGATATGGCAACAAATGTTTAGTGACACATTTTGTCCTTGCTAAAATTTGGCGATGACTTGTTTTCCTCGCTAAATTTTGCTACAATGACTTTTGTTTCAAAAAAATTGTCATCACTAAGTTCTCACTAAATTGATTTAGCAACGAAAAAGCATTAATAGTCGTTGCTACTTTGCATTTTTTTTAGTAGTGAGTATTATATGAACCCTTAAATATTATTTATTATAATTATTTTGAAATGATAATAACTTTTTCTCAATTACCCCAAAATCTGAACTTATTTATTTAGAAAATTTACATTTTTAATAATAATAATTATAAACTAATTGTTACAATTATTATATAATTACATTATGAAGATTAATAAAAATAAATATTGTAAAATAATAATATAAAATTTATTATCTCATTTAAAATAATTATGAAAAATCTTGTAATCTATTTTTATTTTTTTTTAAATTGTGATCAAATGTTAAATTATTAGAAATTCTAATTATATATATTTACCAAACCATCCTTGAATATAAAGACAAAATGATGAAAATTAGGAGGGACATTTTAGTATTTTCAAAATGTTAACCCTAGATATAAAAGCTATTTTTTTCTCTCCCTTCACTCACTACTCTTTTTGTCATTTCCTTTTCATATTTCCTTCTTTCCTCCCTCCCTCCTCTATCAGGATAGCCTTGACGTCGAGTGTCGCTTCTTCCTCTCCCTTGTTCACATTACCTTAATAATCTCCAGTAGCTAATGATTATTACCCTCCATCTCTCAATCCCTAACATCTCTGCTCAATAGAAAGCCTTTGCCAGCGATTTTAACAGGCTAAAGCTCTATAATTTGGACCTTCTTAATGCTCATGTGCCGCTCTATGACGATCTTCTTGCCAATGGGTATTATCTTCTGGGCATAATAGTAAATGACATTTTATGTTTTTTTTTGTATTTGAAATCTCTTGTTGTTAAGTTTTTATGAACTATTTTTTAGTTATTATATGATGTGGTTATTTATTGGGATAACTCCTCAGGAATTTGCTCTAGATACTAGGAGTATTGTTTCATATGTTCCATGCTCTTTCTATGAAAGGTACGATAAGCATCAAGTTGGTTTTGTTCTATTTCGTATGATGTTGGATTTTGTGTTACTATCAGTATAGAAATGTTGATTTGGTTAATATATGAACTACTGCACTATCACATATGTAATTCTAGATTAACATATACTTCTAGAGGCAATTGATTTTAGGTGTTCATTAGCGATAGATTTATGTTCTATAGCGATGAATTTTCATAGTGACCATTTTTTTAATTTTCGGTCGCTATTATGCCAGCGACTGCCAAATTGCGACTTTTGGTCGTGGCATTGCTTTAAGCAAATAGCGACAAAATTTTTCGTCACTAATTACCTTATAGTGTAATATATGAATATTGTCAATATTTATATTTTTCTTTCTTATTATTACTCGCTTTTTTTATGACATTGAAAATTTAATTATAATCAATGGGACTCAAACGCGAACAATTTAACTACGAGTAGGTAACTGATCTAGTTTGGTTCAATTTATAAAAATGGAATGGTAAAAAGATGGATGGAACCGATATGAGTCAGGAAAAAAAGGTTGAACTGAAGGAAAATCGAACTGAACTAGAAAGAAATTAGGATGAACCAAAAAAAACCAAATTGAATAAGGTAAAGCCATTGTCCAAAATAACCATACAATAATTTTTTTGTTGAAAAATAAAATGTAAATATAAATACAAAATAAATTAAATTTAATATATTTTTATGACTAAAATAAAAATTTTAATTTATAATAGATGAATTTTGATTTGATAAAATAGTATTATACATATTGATTTGATAAAATAACATGATATATAAAAGAAAATGTAAAAATTTAATTTTAATATAATATTTATTTTTATTAACTTTATATGATAGATGGTGTATGCATACTTAGTTCCAAGAGTTATGATAAGTGATATTGCAAGGAAAATCGTAATAAAAAAATGGGATGATTTATACAACTACCGCATTAGAATAGGCATAACATTAATCAATCATACTATTATAATTGCAAAAAATTATAATGAGCGGATTTCTAATGATGGAAGCAAAGATGGTGGAAAATCCTTACATGACACTACCAATATTTTATTCGAAATTTATAATGAAAATTTGGAATAGTGAGCATGTAATAAAATATGAGCAATTAGTTATGGTATTTGTGAAAGATGTAATAAAAATTAGTGATGAAAATGTTTTAAAAATTAGAGATAAAATGCCGATTGACTAAAAAACTTATTTTAAGTGGTATAATTATAATATATGGCCCGAACATTGTTTTCATTCTAACATAACAAAAAGATTATGGGCTTGTATTAATGTAAATGTAAATATATTATGTAGCAATATTATGCAATAATTTAAGAATATGAGATAATAACACATAATAATATCTTTTGATGCACTATTTATAATTTATAAAATTTTATTATTATTGTTGTTATTTTATAATATATAATGAGATATAAATTATTATTTAGATATCAATTTTGCTAGTTTGATTTCATGAATAAAATATATAATTTTTTTAAAAAATATTATACTTATATTTTGACATACAGATAATTGGAAGATGGCAGCATATATCGACTTTTATTTGCACATCAGAGGGAAACTAAGTTATGGACTAGCAGGTTTTTAATAAGATATATCTGTTGCAAATGCCATTACAAAGAGATTGAGAATTATAAATAAACCAACTCTTGCTGAATTGAGAAATAAAATCTATAGACTTCAAAAATACTTGGGAAACCACAAAGTTCACATGAAAAATTGAGGTTGGAGCTTCGAGATCCATGTTTTTTATCAAAAATATACTATTTCCTGATCATTGGATAACCCCAATCTAGGTTTCCTCAGGTCACGGTATCTATAGTTGCCCCCAATTTTAGGGAACTAGTGCACTGGTGCCAAAGTGAGCCAAAATTTAGAGTGAAAAAAAAAAGATGCCTACTTGAGGCAACAAATCTTTGGTTGATTGTCTTAAAACACATACCATATGAGGTAGCGAGTCTCTTCGTTAGGTAGTTACTGTTGGCTTGTTGATGTGTTAACCCTTGGTTGGATAGTTACCATTACTTTATCGATGTATTAACCATTGGCTAGGTAGTTACCATTAGTTTGTTGATGTGTCAACCCTTGTTTGGGTAGTTAACATCAGTTTGTCGATGTGTTAACCTTTGGTTGGGTAGTTACAATTGGTTTATAGATGTGTTAACCTTTGGTTCATTGTCTGATTAATGCCAACTTGTTGGAATTGAGATGAGTTAATTGTATTTAACTAGTGCCAGTTTATTGGCATGCAAAATCACATTATATTGTTGTACTTGATTAGCACCAGCTTATCGGCATGCAAAATCAAATGAGACTATTGAATGGTTGGTGCCATCTATAGGCATACCTAACCTTACAGTTGTGGTGGTTGATGTCGTTTGTAGGCATGTCTGCCTCCTTTGAAACAATATTCTTGTTGAAGAATTTTTGGAAAATATGCATTTGTGAGGATTTACTGATAGCGTGTATTTAAAAGCTTGTTCTTTATGTAGATCTCCTTTGGAGACACTACAACATAAGTCTTTCCCTCATCATTAGAAGTCAAAACAGCCTTCTAAACTATAGGTCTATCTTAAAGACACTACAACATAATTCTTTTTCTCATCATTAGAAGTCAAAATGACCTTTTGGACTATAGGTTTATCTTGAAGACACTACATCATAATTTTTTTCCTCATCATTGGAAGTCAAAATAACCTTCTAGACTATTCCTTCTTCAGTTTGCTTTATTTTTATACCATGATCTTAGCTTCGGCCATGTGGATCAATCGCTGGTGAAGAGTTTCACTTTATCCCCCACTATATGAACACCCTAGAGCATCCACATTCACCGCTAGTGTAGCCAACATCAACCCCCTTTCCTGGTGACATCTTAAAAAGGCTATCTTCCATGGAAGAGACTGTTATGGGACATGATTAAACCTTATAATCAGTGCTGACTTTGGTACAGTCCTTGCTGACTGATGTATAGGGTATTAGAGCTGATCTAGTGACTACAGGACAGAGATTTAATGCTTTTATATAGGTAGTCGATGATTCTCTCATTCAAATCAGACAACAGAGAGACCACATCGAGATAGAGGTCCTTAGAGGGAGATAGGTTGTAATAACTATACTAGATTATCCTGATTATTGTTACTAATTACATTCCATTAATCCTGTAAATCATATATTAATGATGCATATAGATATATACAAACATAAATACTTTACAAATCATATAAGAGTAAGTTTGATACATTAAAATGCTGCTGGTGATTAATTACAAAACTTGATAATTACATGATTTTAATACAAAATACATCATGATCTAATAAAAAAGATGCAAAATTGAATCTCATACTTCAAAATGATTTTTCCTAATATGATGTTGGCTTCTGAAATTGTTGGCTTTGTCCTGAAGAAAAGGTCTAACCTGCGAACCTACATGGATAAACACCCATGCTACGCTATAAAGCTTAGTGGGGAACCAAAAATAACATTTTGATAACCACTCACAGTGGTTATCACCAAGCATACAATAATAATACATAATAAAATGTATTTATTTCATTAAGAAATAATACTAAGTACATTATTGGAAGAAATAACTATATCATTTAATCATAGTAATAAAAGATTGCAAACTATGTATGCATGTCATTCATTTTATAAACTGCCTGCTTAAATTCCTGTGGGTATGGATAATGGGTGTTATAGATACCATATGGTATCAAACATATAAATACTCGAAGGTATTAAATTTGTGGACCCAACTGGGGTCAGAACTGTGGTTTCATTTAGAGACATATTATGGACCCAAATGGGTCAGACTATAGCAGCTGCGACTGTAACCCTATAGGTATGCCTATCTATCCACCACCAAGTTTTTATGTGCAGGCAATAAATTATATCACATATGTCATTAATTCACATTAATGCATTTTGGTACAAGATAAACTAACTCAAGTTTATCGTTATATAGCTTTGTAACTAACAGTTACCAAGTAATAGCCACTATAAACATTCATGCATCCATATACAAGAAATTATGTACATATATTAAGTATTACCATGCTTTTCTTCTATGTTCCTTTCTAATTCATATGGTAAAAGGGGCATATTACCCTATACTTTTAGGTTAAAAATGATTTACCAGCTTAGGAAGGGATTAGGTAGGTTTAGGCACCATATGGGATCATAAAACTCCAAATATTAAAATACAAAGAAGTGTCATGGTTACTACCAAATTCATGGTAACCGTGAGACTACTCATGCAATAGGGGTCACGGTTAATAACAAATTCATGGTAACCGTGAGATATATTGCACCTCGATTCTAGACTAAAGGCTAACTACCTCATGGTTACTAATCATAGGGCGGTAATTGTGAAGTAAAGCTACGAGAAGGGGTCACGGTTACTATAAAATTCATAGTCACCGTGAGCTAGGATGAATTTTGGGTTTTGACTGAAAATTTGACTGGCTTACGGTTACTATCAAAAACTTAATAATCGTGATGCCCTAATCTGCTCAATGACAGATTTCCAATTGCGGGCTTTAAGCCAATTTTGACCTATAAAACAACATTTTCAGCAAATATGCCCTTCTAAAAAGTTGTAGGCCTATGTTTCTAGTTTCCAGAAAACTAAAAATAATCCCAATCCGATCTATAAATCTTTAGATATACAAAGAAAACCACAAACTACTCATAAAAATAGGGTAACAGCCATAACCAGATTTCAAGATAAATTTTCACTATCATGCAATGAAAATCAGTTCTCGGTTTCTTCTAACAAAATCAATATATGTGTGTCTAGTCATTAAACCAACTAGAATTTCTCCATTTGAATAAATACAACTCAAGATATGACCAAAAGAGTATAGAATGGTCTATTGAGTTTTAACACAGATTTTTATATCTTTCAAGAAAACTTGCTTATTTCATTTCTAAACCACTTTCAAGCTTAAGATCAACACTTAAAACATATAATAGCAGCAGTAAATATATCTCTCATGTCCAAAGACTCAAGCACACACACACACAACCATGCAAGTTCCCATACCTTTTTAAGCTCTAACTTTTCTTCACTCTTGAATAGCTTCCTTTCCCTTCTTTTTACTTGCTTCTCCTTCTATAAAATAAGACACTACCATGAACACCCATCAATTTATTCAATGAACAACATATAACAAAGAAGAAACAAGGATACCTTAAAAGCAAAAACTAACTAAATCTTCTTCTTTTTGCCAAAAACCCAAGAGATCTAGAGAGAGGTTTTGAGAGAGAGACTTTAGGGTTTGAGAGAGGATGAAGATGAAGGAGGGAGACCACTAGTTTTTGGTCGGACACCTCTCAAAATATCTCCCTCTCTCTCTTTTTTTATTGGCCCAAATGTTATTTACATGGGAAAATTGCTCTTTGGTCCTCATCTTTCCTTTATTTCTAATTATGCCCCAAAACTAACCCTTTCACTTTTCAATTAGGTCCCTCTCTATGCATTTACATTTAATTTAACGTAGAACCTAATAATTAATTAGTAAAAAATTCTCCTAGGGTATAATGAGGGGCATTACATAGGTTGTGATTGAGACAGACGAGTAGCTCAGGAGATACATCAAGGACCTGAGGAATGACTAGATGAGATACCTAGAGTAGCATTTCAGAGTAGTTTCAGGGGTAGGATAGAGTTCAGAGCACTTGATTGAGGTGTTAGCATAGATTTTGCAGCCACTATTTGCTGCATTGCCTTGGTTTGAGTTCATATTCAGGCAGAATGAGGAGTAACCACCGACACCACCACAGGCAGTGGCACCACCTATACCTCTTAGACCTTTAGGTTTTCATCTCCATCTAGACCAGCATACCACAAAGGACCAAGGCCATCTTAATAGTTGCATTATTTTGTATTTAGGGAGTTTCAAAACTTTTGGACATTTTGATGTATATAAAATTATGATATATATTTTATTTATCATTTTCCTTATGTTTTGTATTTTTTATTGACATACCTGGATACAATAGGAA
This sequence comes from Excoecaria agallocha, assembly GCA_037975025.1. NCBI lineage: Eukaryota > Viridiplantae > Streptophyta > Magnoliopsida > Malpighiales > Euphorbiaceae > Excoecaria > Excoecaria agallocha. The sequence goes on from CM075816.1 coordinate 35,944,583, forward strand.
GATGTGATAAAATTGGCAACAAAATGTATGACTAAGGTAATAACTTGACAATTACAGGATAAAATGACAAAGCAGAATGAATGATAGGAATGATAAATCAACCATAAAAATAAAAAAATAAAAAAGAGAAAAATCAAATTCAATGGATAAGGCACTGATATCACAACTTTTTCACAGGTACTCAAAACCCTTATAAAAAAGGTATAGACTCCACATATCATAGAATCTAAAGGACGTGTACTTCCTGGTTACAAGACAGAATAGAACAACAACCACACTAAACTGGTTCAAAATGATAAAGTATTTGTGAATAAGAATGGAAAAGAATCTGTGATAATAGAAAAGAACCTGTGGTATTCCTTCTCCATTGGCTAAAGCTCTAAGGTATCCACCAAACTATAAAAAGTAACCTGAACAGGTTGAAACCAAAGGAGATGTACAAAAAAGAGAAGTGCAGATATTTTTTTAATTTTGGAAGGATTTAAGGGAGATGACCAGGAGTAATCCCTACCTCCCTTGGACAAAGGAATTATTAAACTGATGGGACACTTCACTAGTGATTGATCAATATAGTCGAAGATAAAGTGAAACTCTTCACTAGCGATTGATCTATATGTTAGAAGCCAATATCACGGTATAAAACTGAAGCACACTGAAAGAGGAATAGTTTAGAAGGTTATTTTGACTTCTAATGATAAGGGAAAGAATTATGCTGCATTGTCTTCAAGATAGACCTATAGTCTAGAAAGTTATTTTCACTTCTAATGATCAGGTAAAGAATTATGTTGTAGTGTCTTAAAGATAGACCTATAGTTTAGAAGGCTATTTTGACTTCCAATGATGAGGGAAAGACTTATGCTGTAGTGTCTCCAAAGTAGATCTACACAAATAACAAGCTTTCAAGTACACACTATCAGTGACTCCTCACAAATAAGTATTTACCAAAAATTCTCTAATGAGAATATTATTTCAAAGCTGAGGGGGCAGACATACCTACAAATAGCGTCAACAACCAAAGCTGTAAGGTTAGGTATGCTTACAGAAGGCACCAACAATTCAATAGTCTCATTGGATTCTAAATGCCGACAAGTAGGAACTAATCACATACAACAATCCAATATGATTTTGCATGTCGATAAATGATATGAGCTTGAAAAGCTCATAAATATTATGTTTTCATATGCAGTTTTGTTTAGTATTGAGTTTATTATTTTGAAATTTTATTTGTATTTTGTTGCTTTTATGTGTTTAATGTGTTTGTGGATGTTTTACTTGTTTTATAGGAGAAAGGAAATGGTTTGGGGATTAAAGGATAACAATTGGAGAATAAGGTGAAGAATTAGGGCTACAAGGTCATTGTCGCGAGGGCAACAATGCATGGAGGTCGCGACAGCCAGCAGAGAAAGCCAAGCAAGCAGAAGAGAAGAAATCGCAAGCCAAGGCTGAGCGTGCTATGTCAGGAACGTGACAGTTGTCGCGAGCACGATAAGAGGTGGTTGAGGAAGTTGAATGTGAAGAGTTGCAATTTTTCATCAACACATGCAACTTTTTGGAAGAATCACTTGAAGGGACATCTCTTTTAGAGATGTATATATATCATTTAAACAGAATTTTATGAGGATGATTGGATTTTGACTTTGTAATCTTAAGAACAATAGTTATTTTTTAGTAATTAGTTTTTTATTTTTCATGTTTTGAAGAAAAAGGCAAGCAAGGAAGAAGATATCTTTGGTGAAGGGAAAAGGGTTGAGAGATCCCCTTCTTCTATTTCTTAATTTTATTTCTTCCTTGTAATCTTTAAATAGGTGTTGTTTTGGCATTTGATTATATATGAACAATTTACTATTTCCATTGACATAATTAGTCTTTGAATGTAGAATTTGCTATTGATATTTTATTAGTATCATTATAGATTAAGGAAAACTACCTTAAATGGCAATTCCTTTTCTGAAAATCTTAATAATGGTTATAAATAAGAGAGTTAGCGAGAGCAACATCTTATTGATAGTTAATAGTAAATTTATCATCAAAGCATAGTTTGAGAGATCACATGTGGAGATAATTGCAATAGGTTGGTGAATAATCTTAAAATGTGTGTTAGAATCAACTAGTTCATTAACGAGAGTTAAGGATTAGCATTTTAATTGCATGTTTTAGGCATTCTTATTCATGTCGAGGGAGTGGATGAGAAATATATTCCAATTTGGCTTACTAATAAGATTAAAACATATTAATTGAAATAATGGTATCAAATGCATATTCATAAGATTTCATTATATATATTGTCTTCTTTGATCATTTTTATCTAAGATTTAATTAGCTTACACAATAGAGTAGATTAGAATTAATTGCCACTTATGAATGTTGTAAACAAGATTAATTTCAATCAACATTCCTCGCGGGATCGATATCTAAAGTACTATAACTAGTACACCGTATACTTGCGGTATTTAAGCTTCTAGAAAAAGCATAACAATAAACTGGCACTAGTTAAATACAATCAACTCGTCTCGATTTCGCATGCCGATAAGCTGGCGCTAATTAGATAGTCAACCAAGGGTTAACATATAGATAAACTTATTGTAACTATCCAACCAAGGGTTAACATACCGACAAATTGATGTCAACTACCTAACCAAGTGTTAACACATCGACAAACTGAAGGTATCTACCCAACCAAGGGTTAACACATCAACAAACTGAAGGTAATTACCCAACCAAGGGTTAACACATTGACAAACTTATGGTAACTACCCAACCAAAGGTTAATACCTCAATAAGCTAACAGTAACTACTCGACCAAGAAACTTACTGCCTTAGATGGTGCATGTTTTAAGACAATCAACAAGATATTCGCTGCCTCAGGTACGTATCTTTTTCCTTTATCTTGAATTTTAGCTTACTTTGGGACCAGTGCACCAGTTCCTTAAAATTGAGGACAACTATAGACACCGTCACCTAAGACAACCTAGATTAGGGTTACTCGATGATGAGAAAATAATATATTTCTGATAAGGAACATTATTTTCGAAGCTTTGACCTCAATTTTTCATGTGAATTTTGTGGGTTTCTAAGTGTTTTCAGAGGTTTTAACAAAAGAGCAAAAAAAAACCTTGAATTTGGCCTTTGGGCATGATAGACGATCATCTGTCAGGTGAGAGATGGTCGTCTGTGGTCACTTTCCTCTTGTCCAGGTTAGATCAAGAGCATTTTTATAATTTTTAGGGAATTATATGAGAGATGGCCATCTGTCATCATGGACACTCGTCTATGGGTGTATTTTAAGAATTCCCACATTTTCTAGTTTTTAAAATGGGGGATAAGGATAATTTAATAATTTTTTCGAATTTGAAGGGATTTGAATCCTTTCATAACTGGAGAGTTAGAGTTGGGGTCAGTCTCCAAATCCTCCCTATATAAAGACCAAAAATTAGGATTTTTTAGGGGAGGATTTTAGGTTTTGAAAAAGAAAAAAGAGAAAAGTTCTTGAGAGAGAAAATCAATTTTCTTCTTTTAGGGGTGAGAGTTTTGATTTCCTTCAACCAAAAGAAACATAAAAATCTCTTTGATGTCTTAAGCACGAAAAAAACTGAGGATCAAAGCAAAAATCAGCTGTCCAAAAACCTACAGAATCATATTATCCTAAGGATAATATTCTAAGTTCTCTCTCTCTAGCTCATTCCTATAAACAGATGAATATATATGTTCTTTAGTGACATATAATGCATATTTCAATACCATTTAATCGAATTTGTATGTTAATAAAGATGTCGTGATGATCTGAAGTCGTTAATATGCTAAAATAAAATATTAGAGCTTGATTCCCTCTATGGATGCATATATGTTTCTCATATGTGATTCTATTTTAAAAGTTCTTTATTGATGTAACACCCTTACTATAACCTATGACTGATACATGAGCAAAAGACCGACTTTTTTTTTTAAATCTTAGATGCCCATTCTTTTCAACAATCATAATTTAGTTAGCTGACCAACCAATAGCTAATCAGTATACTATTTATCAATTAAAAATTTGGCAGTATAACGGCTAAAATCTTGCCTAACCTCCCTAAAAAGCAAACAAGTCTCAAAGCCCAAAAGGCATCGGCAATCCATAGACAAAATATATATCTCCATCATAACTCAAAAATTCACATACTAATAGTCACATACTCAATCTTATTAACAAATCCAAAAAGTAACTTTAGAACTAGCTAAATATATACATGCCATCAAGGGAAAATTTCAAAGTTTTTTCTTCTTCCAAAATTTAAGCTCCTTTGTATACTTGCTCTACCGTCACTTCGAGACCTATATGCAGTAAATACTATGTGCTGAGCATTAATTATGCTCAGTGGTGACTATAAATCTAGAAATTACCCACTCATACACATTCACATTACTCATGCAAAATTTCATACATTTTTCATCAAAACACTATTATTAAGGTTTTTACATTTAATATAGTTTAAAACCATTACTTGGGGAAAGAATTTCACTTTAGTCCTTAATTTTTCACTTAATTACTAAGTTGACCCTTTTTACTCTATAATTACAAAATTGCCACTAAATGACTTATTTTCATTTCACATTCAATTATTGGCTTATAAAATTTCCAATTGGTCTTTATTTTATCTTTCCCATATCAAATTACATTTTAGTCCTTATAATTTATCCAAGTTCATTTTCTATCTATTTGAACATTATTTCTTTCTACATTTACCCTTTATTTAATTTCTTGTTATTTTTACTCTTAAAATTCACTATTTGAAAAAATTACCATTTTACCCCTAAATTTTTATTCTCTTTCACTTAGTTTCTTTTTTCATTACAAATTCTCATTTTCATTTTACAATTTGCACTTTTAATTCATTTTTACCATTATGGCCATAGTACCACTCTGGCAGAAATCTGTAAACTGGATATACGAGATGTGGACCCCACAGGGCCATAACACTACACTAGGGAATGATCCGAAGGACCTCTCCAATAATTTCACTGGACACTTAACACTGAACTATGGAAGATCATTATGATTTTACCATAATAAAGCAAGTAGTCATGACTTGCACTATGGTAAAAGTGTCCCTATGGCTGGCCAATTAGATCCTGAGTTAGGTTTTAACCGCCGGACCACTACTAAGGGCAAAATTTCTTATTTAATTGAACATTTCTTTTCGCACTTTATAATTAAACATTTCTTTTCACAATTTAACATTTTCACTCAATTCCTTCATCAAATTTTCACAACTTATGAATTATTTCACTATAATTCATTAAAGTCACTTTAACATCATGCTAATTCATTATAAAAAATATTCATATAAATCCTATAAATTCCAAATAAATTCATAGGCACTTAATTTCATAATTATATTTATTTAAAAGCATTAATCATTAAAAATATTCAAATTACACTTTAATTCTCTTTAATACCCAATTCGGCCAAAAAAGGTGTGCTACCTTCACATCACTTTTAATTCAATTTAATTACTCTATTAAGCATAATTAGGGTTTTCAGTCACTAATCTAAAGTCAATTTTAATTAAACATGCATTTCCCCTAATTTTACTTAGTTATATAAAGCATAATTAAGCACAAATTAAGGAAAATTAGTAGATTTATAGTCACTAACCTCTCTCTCTCTTGCTTAATCTTCCTTATGTTTCCTTCTCCTTGCCTTTCCCCTTTGAAGCTTGAGTTCCACTATGGGAACCTACATAGGCAAAAATTTCCATCAATCCAAACCCTAAAATTTTGATCTTATATACTCAAATTGACAGCAATTTTGAATTTCATACACTTAAATATACTAGTAGGGAGCTTTAAAACATTTTAAATCCTTAAATTTTACTTACCTCCTTAATAGCTCCCTCACTTTATCCTTTAATTCACCTACCAAAATCCACTCAAATTAATTAATAGAGACCCAAAATAACTACTAGAGATGTAGAGTTTCACACATGAGGCTTGAATTTTGAGTGAGAAAGAGAGAAAAATTAAAGAAAATTTGAGAGAGGGAAAAGGTGAATAGTTCAACCAAGAGAGAGCATAAAAAGGGCTGATCAAAAATAAATTTTAAACCCTAAAATAAATCTAGAATTCCCCTTTTATAGTGGCTCAAGTGGGTTGGGTCTTGGTCCAACCTAAAGCCCACTCACTTAAGCCCCAAACCCCTCTTTCAAGCCAAACTTGTAAAATTTTAAAATTCTCTCTCTTTCCAACTCCAATTCACCCCAAATTCAATTCCATAATTCATAACATGTAAAAACTAGGTTGTAACCAAAATTTTAACTCAATCGGAGTCCTTTTTGGTTCTATTCAATCATATTTGTCTGATTCGACTACTACCGGTGTCACTGAAAATTTCCCTTTTTATAGCCAAAATATTCCATATATTATTTTAGGCAAATCAGTAATTTTTAGTGGATTTTAGAGCTCATTTACTATTTTTAGTAATCCAGTTACTAATTACACTACATCGCTTCCTTTTTCATATTTTTGACTTTTGGAGGCCTATATGACCTCAATTTTACTCCAAATTTTAACCTCAGATTAACATGACCAATATTTTTCGATGTTCAAAAAAATATTTTTCACCTTCGGATGTATTATTAATTTTTTTCACGTTCGGGAGCACTATTTACTATCGAAAAATACTATTTATAGCTAACCCGGTGTTTAGGCCATTACAATTGATGTTATTTAACTACAAATTTAATGTGCTTTAGGGATAATGCTTTAGATTTGGTATGTTTTAGGGTCGTAGAATCACGTACTTAGGGTTTGTTTGAGGTCATTGTTTATTTTGCACAAAAAACTAGCTTTTTGTATTTGTTTTCTGAGTGACAGATGGGAAAAAAGTATCATAGATGCCCGTCTGTTAATACAATAGATGGGACATCGCAGTACTTTCTTCTTGTCTCATCCCTCATTTGGTCAAAGGCATCTGTCACCTCTTAAGGGCATCTGTGGATAGATTTTGGGTTGTTTTAAATTGATATTTTTGTCCCTTTTCATGTTCATTTTTGTCTTTTCTCAATATTTGTTTTTTTGAGTGATTTCTTGCACTTTTATATGAATATTTTCATTTTTGCATGAATGTTTATGCTAATTAGTACCGTTCTTTTGTGTGTTATTTTAATTTGTTTCTTTATGATTATTTTCTTTTAAAATGCTAATTGATTGGTTTTTCTTATTTTTTTTGTGAGAAATTTGTTTAATGTGCGCACAGAGCTTATCAAGGATTGGTCATGCATTTGGGAATCGTTTTCCTAATTGGTTCTCTTTTGCTTTTTTATTTTTCTTTATATTGCATTTTGGTCTAGTTTTTTTATGTTTCGCTTTATTAGTTAATTTTTTTTTATTTTGGATGTATTTATTTTTGGGGATGTAATAGGTAGTAATAAAATCCTTTTTTTTTAAACGTTAAATGAAAAATTCACTTAAAATCATTTTTTTCTAATTAATTTGGATTTCTCTTAATAAAATGGACCAAGGTCCAATTTCTAACCCAAAAGTCACACAATAAGAAAAAAGTGTTTTGACCCAATAAAAGCCTCAATTTATGTATGTCATTTTATCTTTATAGTTGGATGGTTTTCTTTTGTAATATTTAAGTAGTTGAATTATTTATTTATTTATTTATATTTACCACTTATTTAATTGATTGACATGTTTATTTAACTTTATGCAATGCATCGTGTGAGAAGGGAGGGAGTGAATTAATATTTAAAACTCAATTATAAAACAACACTCAACCGAGGTACTAAGTAAGAGTGATGTCCCAAATACCATTCTCTATTTGGGCATCAAAAGGTAGAGATTCATTTCCCAACATTTTGTTGGATGGCAACTCCATGATACCTATCTCTTTGAGCCGACGTTATATGCCTTTATAGGTTGACTATCAATAATAATTTGGGCCTAACCCCTTTTTATTATGAAATAGCCAATTTATGAGTTTTAGTGAGCCTCATTCGGTCTTGGAACCTAAAAATGAGTCTATGAGAACCTAACTGAAAACAAGCGGGCTTGGGTGTGCATCATAAAATCCATGTTAAATTGGGTTTAGGTATTAACAACATGTTATCTAGCTTTATATACAAGAGTCAAATGTATAATCGGGGATCATTATGTTAAATGTCATCGGATTTGCTAGATGACGATGACATAGAGATGATAAATGAAAATTTAAGCAAATATGATGATTATACCTTGGTAGAACTAATTATTATAGTGGCTGAGGGTGAAACAGGAACTAATCTACCAACATATACACTCGGTGTTAAAGATACAAATTATGCTATGCACATAAAAAATATCAAGGCAACTCAACAATTCTATGTGAATGATGTTGGTCTAAGTTAGCCTAAGCAATATGTATATTGAACTGTTCTCTCAATCAAATTACTGTAGAGAATAATATACATATGTTGGGGCTGGAAATACTTTTTGTTAGTTGCCTGGAGATGCAATATAAAATATCGATCAAAGCCGACAACGATGATCAGTTAGCCATTAGAGAGATGTTGGTCTCTATCAGCCTAGGTAGTCTGTCAGTTAATGATATGGTAACTTTCTTGGAAGAGAGGTAAGTGATAGCTCAAGATAGGAGCATCTATGCCAATCAGTTAGCCATATGCTTGATGTCTGTATGAGTCAGCCTTGGAGGTCATTCAGTCCAAGGGTTAGTAACTTTATAAGTAAATCCATATTTAAACACAAATCTTATAGTCAAGCAAATGCCAAGAATTCAATTGATCCATTTGGTGTAGAGGCAAGTAACATTATAGAACATAACCTTTAATGACTATCAATTGTATAAAGGCTAAATGTAGATCATATGTAGGTGAGGCAGTCTTTTAGTCAATGAGATGGTCATTCCATGTCTACTAACACTCCAAATGAGGGAACTTTTACAATCTAAGTGGTGCAGATGCTGGAATTGAACCGATAATTAATTTGGAAGGCATAGATGATGATTATTTTGAAGATGTTGTAGTAAACAATGATTATCTCTCACCCAATGATGAAGCTGAGGCTTAAAGTGCAAACATAATGCAAAGTGATGACTCTAAATTTGGTGATGGTGATGAGTCTGAAGTTACACAATATGTTAGTCTATTAGCTTAAGTGCATGTAAATAGGGATGCAAATGAACCTAACTTTATCATTCCCTCGTAACACTACAAAAACATTTACTTTGATGCATCCCAAATTAATCTGTCAGAAGGTGTAAGTCCCCAAAGTGTACCCTAAAAGGATTAGAATAAGTGATTGTATGATTTATAATGCATAAGAACATAAATTGTATAGTGGGGATATAATTGGAATTTTTGTAAAAGTTAAGGGTATATAAGTAATTGAGAAATTATTTGTTTATGCATGTAAGTGAGGATTAAATTAATGAGAGAAAGGAACATCCAAATGAATTGGTAATTGATAAGTTAGAGAGGGATTAAAAGGCAATTACCAAGGACTAAAAAGATGCAACAATAAGATCTATGCATATTTTTAGAGTTTTGCTTCATTAAATGAGGCATAAAAATATGCCTCTTTATTGAAGAGTGGCCAGCCATGTAAGGGTGAAAAATTTTTAGATTTTTCTTGCTCTCTTCTTCACTAAACCTCTCCAAAAATTCTACTTTTGGGTTAAAAGAGAAAATATGGAGAGAAAAATAATTTAGTCTATGCAAGTTCTTAATCTGAAGAACAAGTTAAAGATAAGGGAAAAGAGAAAGTTTAAGCAAAAGGAATGAAAATTAACCTTTAAAAAGATATAAAAGTGTTTTCATATTTGTGTATATGTTGTACATGGTTACTGGAAACATTCTAGTGTTTACATAAAAGTTGTGAAGATGTGAATTTAATGCTAAAGTGACCATTAATGAAGATAGAGTGGAGAAAAGGTTAATAGAGTAAAAATCTGGTGTAAGATCTATAGAACCTGCATAAATTCTAATTAAAGCATAACTAGAATCTAGAGCTTAATTTTGTATGCAGAGGTCAAAATCTAAGTTTGTCTTTAGTATATTTGAAATTTGCCTCAAAATAGAGTGATGGTAGTTGACCTGTCAGCTAGAGTAGCTTGAACAATTTTTTTGATAACTTTGGCTACAAATGTTCAAATGATTTATTTTTAGATGCTATAGAAACTAGAGACATAGAGTGACATTTGGTTAGAAAGAAGCTTTGCCTAAAATTCTTGGTTAGTGTGTCAAAATAGTTGTATAAATTAGACTAGAGAGTGAGATGTCTAAAAATCTAGTAATTAGAGTTAACCCGACAGGATTGGCTTCTAATTTAGTCATTAGACTGAAGAAATGCAACTCACTCGACTAGATTGAATTTCAATCTAGTCAAGTCACCTTGGTTTCACCCCTATCCGGCTGGATTGCATTTAATCCAATTGAGTTGATTGATCTTTTTGGGTATAGAACCATACCCACCTGACTGTATTGAGTCGAATACAGTTGGGTACCTCCCCTATCCAACCTATAAATAAGTGTTATGTCTCTAAAGGTCCCTGACTTGAACCTAACATCCTTTAATGTTCATCAAACTTTCCAAACACATGTTTAGGATTAATATATGATGCAGTGAACATGAAACGAGTGATTAAATATCAAATTATAAATTGTAATAATAACATGTAAAGTGAGTTATGTGTGCATACATGGTTTTTACTACATTTTTGTAATTTGTAACCTTAATGCATACATTTATGAATTGAATTTTGAGTGTTAAACTATAATTAAACATAAGTATTATATTGATAGTGATATATTGGTTTTGTTGCATGTTTTCAAGTGAATAATATTTAAGTGTTCATGAGTGTGATAGAGTTGCAATTATTGAGTGATCAAAGTCTAATTGAGAGCTTGAATTTCACATAGTAATGGATAGATAGGTATGCTTATAAAGGATAGTGATTGCAGCTGCGAGTGTTGGCAACAAATGGTATCTAGAGTTTGATACTTATTGGTATCTAGTGATTCTTGACTTATGTTCTCAGTGTTTGATGCTACTTGCCAGTATTTAGTGATTGTTCCAGTTGTCCACCATTAATAAAAATTCAAGCTATAGATAAGTCTCTAACTGAACAATAATGATAAGTGATTTATTACTAATAGTACAAAGGATTATTGACCCATTGTAATATTAGTGTTTCCTATTGCTATTGCTAATATGATTGATAATGAAATTGATATGTTAGTTAATGCATGTAATTATTATTGTTAATGAAACTATTTGTTAATTAATATATGTGCCAAATGAAGTGTTTATCAAATATACTTAATTATAAAAAGTTAATATGTGACATATGTACTTGCTTATTGCATCATTTATATTTGTAATTTTATAAGGTAATCCATTGCGTTGTTTCCTCCCCCACTGAGCCATTGCTCAGCACGGATGTTTTTCTCGTGTAGGTACTCAAGTGTAATAGTGTCAAGTCTCTTGACAACATCTGCGGGCCACTAAGGGTGAAGCTTGTGTATATATGTGTACATATATATGTGTGTATGTGTATAACTGAGAAAATTAATTTTAATAATGAAAAAGGCATGATTAAAGAAATATAAAGAACTTGTAAATGAAAGATAATTTAACAAGATGAATTTATTATGACTCGGAGAGCTCTTATATTCTTCTAGGGAGTATAAGGGTGTTACAGAAGGTGTACACTTTGAGACTTAGGATGATAGGTTTGAGTTATCAATTGATTTGATTTTCAACAACATGATGATGTCAAATCTTGTATGAAAAAGTACTCGATCATGAGAAATATTGACTTCGTAGTTGTCAAATTTAAGCCAAAATACTGGGTTCTAAGGTGCTCCAAGGCTAAAGATAGGTGCAAATAGAGGTTAAGAGTTGTAAGAAAATGGATAAGTCCTTAATGGATTATCACAAGGTTTGAGGAACCTTATTCATATCTTACTGGTGGTCTTTCAAATGATCATAGACAATTAGACTAGTAAATTATTCATGATTGTATCAAAGGGATGGTAAGTAAAAATCCAACCATGCATATTGATGTTGTTATTACTACTATTATAAAGAAATTTAAATTTGAGGTCTCTTATAGCAAGTCTTGGTGTCGCAAGATGGGGGCAATAAAATCTATATTTGGAAATTACATTGAGTCCTTTGAGAGATAACTGGGTTTTTTTATATGCTTTGCAAACTTACAATCATGGCACTATTTATGATTTTGTGATACAAGAAACCCACATCCCAACTGTGAAGCAATTTTAAATGGTTTTTTGGAGTTTTAAACCTACAATTGATGGGTTGCCTCATTGTAAGCCAATTTTATTAATTGATGGTACATTTTTTATGGGAATATTCTAGCAAACACTTTTGGTAGTGAGCTCTATCGATGGTAACAACATGTTGTTCCTAGTTGCATTTACTGTTGTTGAGTGTGAAAATAAATCAAGTCGGGCCTGGTTCATAATGCAAATTAAAAAGCATGTGACTCAGCTTCTTGGCATTACAGTTATTTCTAACTGACACGATAGAATAATGGCAGTGTTTCGAGATGAAAAAAGTGGTTGGAAGGAATCTCTATCCTTTCACAAGATATATTTGCGCTATTTTATCAGTAACTATAACATGCATCACAAAAAGCCAATAATAAAAGATTTTTTGTACAAGGTTGGTAAGAAACTAACTTGTTTACTATTATTTTCTCAAATAAATTATTTATAAGGTCATTTTGTTGAGAGTTTCATATATTGTAATATATTGTGATTTAATATTGGTGTAAGGAATAAACTATTTGACTAAGATTCGTACAATTTGGCATTGATAGTACCATTAAATCACTGGAAATTATCAAAGAATGGTGGGTATAGACATGGTCATGCCATGATAAACATTATAAAGAGTGTTAATAGTGCACTTAAAGGGATCCACATGATGCCTATTACTGTGATCATTGAACAAGTTTTTCATCGGTTGGTTAAATTTTACAATCAAAAGAGGGGGTTGTACATGAAAAAATGACTAAAGGTTTACAATTCATGCTAAAATGCATCAAAGTTATGACCAAGCAAGCTAATAAGGTGCATGGATATATGGTCGTTGATTATGACAATCGATAAAAATTATACCAGGCAATAACAAGTAGTGCACTAGAGGAGAATAAAGAAGTAGACACTTACACTTTGTGTCTCGATAAGCTTAAATGTGAATGTGGTAAGCTTTAAAGCACAAAAATGTCTTGTTCACTCACCATTGTAGTACGTATGTATAAACATATTGATATATTCACATTTGTTGATAATTTTTATACCGTTACGGAGGCACTTAAATGTTGCAAGGGTGAATTTCGACCGATAACTTATAAGGCATATTGGCCCGAGTATTTTGGTCCTAAATATATACTGAATGGAACTACAACAGAAGAAAGGTCAGCCAAAAACAACCTGAATTCCTAATGAGATGGATACACGTGAACGTGGCAATCAACGCATTACATTAAATGCAAAAATGTGGGTCATAATAAACAAAATGTAAGAGTGCTGTTGAACCATTTAATAAATTTTTAGAGGTTATGTAATGGAATTACTTTGAATATTGTGTAATATTATTAATTAATAAAATTGTTTAATGATATCATGAAGTATAACTATGCAATCAATAATTAAAATAAAAGTTAGATTGAGTAAAATGTTACAATAAAATCAAAATATGCACCAATACAACATAATTAATATCTCCTACTACGAGATGAGCTGCTTTGTCTATTCTTAAGAGAATTCGAGTGGAATGGGTTTGGATCTTAGGATAGTGGCATGACATCATTGTATCTTCCATTGTAAAATGGTTGATATGCTAAACCCTTCATAATGACAACATTCAAACCATATGAAGGTTCATTGAAGAAATCATCATATTACGTAATGTGGCACAATTGTCCATATATATTGTATGGCACATAATCTTCTTATAATACACTGACATTCAAATCAACATTCAGTTTAGATAGACTAGCTTCAGAGTCGTAATTGGAGTTTCATAAAATTATTACTAATTAGCTGAAGGCATACTAAGTGTACTGGAAGTATCTTGATGAGCAAATAGCCATGGCAATGGTTGGAAGACTTGGTGTATCCCAGGATGAATAGGAATAGATACAACTATTGTCTGTCTTTCTCCCAATCCTCTCCTGTTACAGCTAGACTAATGAAAATCTTTATATGGAGTTAAGAGTGGTGGAATCTCCACTGGATTAGGAACTGGCCGACAAGGATAATTAGTTAACATCTTGTCAATTGCACCAATAACACCAAAAATGCTTTTTGATATCAAATGACTATTACCACCTTCATTCAAAGATGAAGCAATGTTAGTATGGTAAATTCGTTTAACACCGTCAGCCTACATGTAAATAAGTAATATATTTAGAAAACAACAATAACATTTACACAATGTATATTATAAAATAAATTCATAACATTTCCGATAGAAGCTCCATATTTGCTTATCCAACATCTAGTTCATGATGCATACCACCGCATGTATTCCAACCTTGGATATATAGGTGAACTAAGTAATGGAAATGGAATAGACACAACATAATTCCATTGATTGATCCACTCATAAATGAAAATTGAAAATTTCATTTTCCAATCTACATCAATATGCCCTCTCAAGTCAATTGAATGAACATAATCATTGTTTTCTAGTGCATGTGGAATCAGTTGGTCTATTTCAAATTGTCTAAGACATCGATCAAGTTGATGCCACTCAATAATATGGAAACATATTAATGGTACAACTGATCTCTAGCTACCATGTCTATTTGTACAAAATTTTGGCAATAAGTGCAATGCATTTTTGTAACACTCTCATTCCATCTACAAAAAATATTTACACACGGCTAAAATGATGTCAAAAATTTTCTTGATAATGCATGAGATTGAATAATTTATCATGGCTACAAAATAAATATAAACTTGATCCGAATGATGCATGTCTAATTCTTGTTGATAATAATTTACATCTTTATTATTATTATTATTGGTCAAATCAATGGGGGATCACCATCTGATACACAATAATTAATTGACTTGTCAACATATTATAAGAATAATTGTAAATAAAAATATCTGAACATGATATAATTAATAAATAAAATTTACCTATAACCATGTTCTAGTTTAAAAAAAAATTGTGGACAAAAGACAGACAAAACTGAGGCAGCCTTTTTCATGCCCACATTTGTATTAATTGATGATAACCCCTAAGTCCATTTGCTCCTGGATGGGTTGCATGAGATAACTCCCTATACAACCATGCCAAGATGCTAATCCCCAACTATAATTTTCCAATTGGTCTAAATACTCTAATAATGGGAGCCACATTAAATGAATATAATTATTAGACTGCCAATGCCAAATCCAAGCATAGCTAAAGCATTGTATATGGTACTCAAAAGTCTCGAACAGTAAGGAACTAAAATTCCTTGTTAACCTAGTCATTTTAACATTATGTCCTATGAGAACATCTTCTAGGGGAAGTCGTCCCAAAAGCTATCCACAAAGATCTGTCCAATTATGTTATAAATGTCCTGTCACAGTATGTCCTTCAATGGTTAAGCGAGTCAGGATCTCCACATCCTGTATTATAATTGTCATTTCACCAACAAGAAAGTGAAAAGTATCTATCTTCGGTCTCTACCTCTCCACAAGTGTAGTGATTATGTTGACATCAACATGCATTACACCTATCTGTGACACTCCGTAGAGTCTTAATAATATCAGGTACGATACTATTCTTAGATCAATGTACCTATAGTGACTATTAACACCGACTCTTCATGCAAACAGTACATCATGATCAACCTAAACTAAAAAATTATCAATTATATGTGTGTGTCCCTATATATTTGTGTATAGACATGCGTTTGTATATATATTAATTATAGAGTTGAAATATAGTTACAACATTGCTCCAAACTAGATCTGCTTGGTATTTACCTCGCAATTCTTACAATAACACTTATGAGCATGCAAACATATTTAAGAAATAAAAATTTAAAATTATGACCGGTCAAACCTATTATTTGCCATTCTTAAATCAGCACTGGCCATGCCGGTTTTTATCATCTTAAACCCAAATTATAACATGAACAAATGAAACACTGCAATTAGTGATACAATTTCTAAACAAAATGAAATATCGTTGGCGAGTCTAATTTTAGTTATAATTTTTTTTTGAAAAAATAGTTATATCAATATGAAATGTGAAATGTGAAAAATAGTAAAATAATTATTAAATATGAAAAAATTTTCTTAAAAAATAAAGAAAAATATTAAATGAAATATGAAAAAAATTATTTAAGAAAAATCTGCTTAAAAAATACTAAAAAAGTATTAAATGAAATATAAAAAAGTCTACTTAAAAAAATTTTTAAAAAAATTAAAGAAGACAATTAAAAAAAAAAAGAAGACAAAAAGAAGTTTGTGGCGGGATCTGAACAAGCATCACGTGCTACCTACACATTTTTAAATAATGCCTTTGTACCATTAGGACATCATTTGATATTTACTTCCAATAATATATATTAAATTAATATAAAAACATGAAATATATGCAGCTTGAAAATATAAGTACTTGCGTTTTTTTAATCTTCTTGTCACAAAATTAACTAACAAAATATACCTACAAATTACACAATAACACAGTTATATATTACATCAAAATATTAATTTTATTACTTTTCTACATGAATAATTTTATAAAATTTAATTCATTTTGCTTATCTTTAATTTGTATAAACAATTAGCAAATCACCTACAAATTCTTGTATTAAAGAAATAAAGAATGCAATATCGCAAGAACGGGAATAAGGAAGAAGGGAGGAATGAGAGACTTTAAAAACTCAAAAATGTGTGGTAATAGGTATAAAGTAATACTCAAAATGACAAAGTTTAGGTATATAGTACCCATAATAATATTAAAAAAAAATTCAAACTGGTCAAATTCACAAATCTTTATTTCATGACACTGTAGCCATTACATTTGGTGTCAATGTCAGTCTGTTGCATTCGAAATTGCAGCAAATTGTTGCAGTTACAAAAGCGGTAGATTGCTAATGTCCCCTTTTCGCCACGTGTTAAATCTCGCAGATGCTTAAATAATTTTTCATTCATCCCATTTTTTTAAATATTATTTTTCAAAAAACATTATTTCAAAAAATGTCCCTCTAAACACAGACCCATCTTCATTCACACAAAATAAAACCAGACCATGGCGATCATCATCGATTTTCTTCCTAGACTGATTGGCACACAACCTGAACAAGTGCTGCTACTAGCATATGTCCTTTCGAGCAAATGTAAAGTCGCAGTTGTGATAATTGTTCCAATTCCAAGCCAAGCAATTTCTTAAAGAAACATTTTCAGGATGAATTGAAAGAAAAAAATTCGCAAAAAATTGTCTATCTATCGCTATTTGAACTGAAATGATAAGAGCACCTGATCATTGCATCATAGTATACCTTAATGTTGGTGATGTGAACATGGATGATGAAGAGGTGGGGAGATATTGAACAATCTATTTGATACGCATTTGGAAGAAGAAGAGAGTACAGAAAACAAGTCAGAAATGGCGAAATATTTATCGGATGATTTTGAACCTACAATTGATCCTTTTGATATTTTGGGTTGGTGGAGAAAAAGTTTACCTAAGTTTTCAATTCTTTCTCTAATAGCCAGAGATGTTTTGGCAATACGAATTTCCACTGTAGCTTCATAATCTGCTTTCAGCACAGTTGATCAAGTAATTGATCCTTTTAGAAGCTCTCTTTCTTTAATGATGATGGAAGCGCTAATGTGTGGTCAAAATTGGTTAAGATCAATACCGATGCTCATTGACCTTCGCCATACAATGGATGAAATAGAAAAATATGATGAAACTGAGACAGGTAATGCTTAATTTTTTTTTTAATATTTTGATTTATCTTGTAATAAGTATTGAATGTTTCTAATTATTATATTGATACAGGTTTTGTAAAAGTAAGATCTCCAATAATAATGGAACCAACTTCACCAATCAATGAATGATTTTAATGTTGAAGGCAAATGAAAGATGTATTATTTAAATAGAACATATATATTTTTATATGTATTTTTTTTATGTATTATAATTAAATCAATTAATTTCATAGTTTAAGAATTTATATGTAATTTTAAATTGTAGGGCACTATTAATTTTTTTTTATGAAATTTATATGTAATTTTAAATTTTATGGCACTATGAATTTGTAAACATGTAGTATTTAAAAAAAATATTTATAACAATAGAATTAATGCTTTATATATAAAAATATATAAATATGAATAATTTATAATTTATATGTTTATAATATAATATAAAAAAATTAACATAATTCATATAACCCACGTAAATCAATCAATCCAATATAAAAAAATTTAATTCATAATTCAATTGGTTTGGTTTGGGTTGGGTTCAATGCATTTAAAAATTTAGATGGATTGGAGAAAAAATTAAGGGAGTTTCACAAAAATACCCAAAAAAAGAAGCTCCACTTAAAACTACCCTGTTTTTTTTCCTTTTAAAATTACTTTTTTTTTTAATTTTCATTTTTAAAAATACCCCTTTCCCTTATTTCCTCCTTCGTCTCCCTGCTTTATAAGTGTTTTAAGATCACCGCTTTCTTCCTCATCACTATTCTGCACTTCATCATCTAAATTATCGAACTTTTTTTCCTGCATCTGCTTGGGTTTTTAGGCCTCAAAACTTGCAAATCTTGAATCCTTTCAAGGACGATTGGTGAAGGAACCTCAGCTTGCAAATTGGTCCTTCTCATACGGATGATCATAAACAAAAAGGAGAAGACGACAGTGAAAGAGATGAGTTAGATTTGGAGCTTAGACTTGGTCATGATCCTTAATTTTCTATTAGGTATTTATATATTTATATACATATAAGCTATATTTGTTATATTATTGTACAGCTATGGAGGAAAATGTTGAAAATTGATCTGATGTTCCTTTATCATTAACAAGTACAATATCTTTTGGCCAATTCTAATAAGAAGATATACGATTGAAGAAGCTATGTTTTGAACTTGTAAGTTTTAAGGAAGAAAAAGAATAAAATCTTTAATACTGCAGATTTTGAAGATGGCCAATATCTCACCCTAGATTTGTTTAGGGTGCTCTTAGATGTCCTTGTGAGTATTCTCTCCTATCTCTTTTCTTGGGATTTAAGTTGTTATTGTGCTTATAATTACATTATTCTACGCAAATTTTTTTTTTATGATCCTATAAGAAATTGAATGTGTTTATTTTGATATTAACAGATTTAGTATATATAGTTGTATTTGTCCATCCTTAAATTTATTATAGATAGATAGATAGATAGATAGATAGATAGAAATGTAATTTATTATAGATTTAGTATAAATCATTTCTAATTTATTACTCTTTATAGATAGATATCCGACAAAAATAAAAGTTGTCTTTTGCACTATAAAACAAAGTTTTTTCTTTCTGAAAATTAATCGGTAAATACTTATGAAATTTTCATTTTTCAGTTTGTAAATGGTAGAATTAGTCTTTTTTTGTTATTAGGAAATTGTTGTTAGTTCAATGTTTGTACAGCTAATCTTTGATAATTGACAAAATCAATAAATTTCGCATTTAGACATCTTTTTAAAAGAAAAAAAAAGTTTTTTGCCGATTTACTTGGCTAAAGGAAGGGGCAAGTGAAATTGTGTTACCCAAAAAGAAAATAATGGTTTGAAGCAATAATTTCTTTTAATTAATAATAATTAAATTTATGATTTATACATTTCAATACAAAAATTTAGTACAAAAAACATAACATGAGTTCAATTCTGTTTTTTGGTATATCAGGCGGTATACTAGATATACCAACCGATATACCAAATTTCAAAATACGTTTGCATTCTGAAATTTGGTATATCGGTATACTAGGTATATCAGTCGGTATACCAAATTTAAGAATAAGTTTGCATTATATTTTTTGGTATATCGGGCGGTATACCAATCAGTATACCAAATTTCAAAAGAAATTTGCATTTCGAAATTTAGCATATTGACTAGTATATCTGTTATACCATCCGGTATACCAAAAAAAGAACATCTTAGCATTCTATAATTTGGTATATTGGTTGGTATACCTGATATACTGCTCGATATACCAAAAAATAGAATATGTTTGTACTCTAAAATTTGGTATACCGACTGATATACTGTTCGGTATATCAAAAAATAGAATATCTTTGTATGCTGAAATTTGGTATACCGTCCGGTATACCAAAAAATAAAACATATTTTGCATTTTGGAATTTAAAGTGAGAAAATAAATTTCCGAAAACAACTAGCACAACAACCTCTTCATCCACACAAATCGTCAAATCCACACTTATGTCAGTAATCCAAAACAACTTTTACATCACTAATCATAACTAAATTCTTATTCAACCTTTTTCTTTAGTATAGCATGCCATGATCGAGGTTTACAGAGGTGGATATAAACTAGTTATTTAAAGTCTTAAACATAAATCTTTACCAATAATCAGTTACCAATTACTCTAACAACAAAAAAACTGCCAATTAGTGACTAAAATTAGCGACGGCACAATTTTCGTCGCTAATTTTGCGACGAATTAGCGACTGTTTTACATTTTCGTTGCGATAATGATATTTGCTATTTTTTGCGACGAAATAGCCACGGAATTAATAAACAGTCGCTAATTATTGGTGAAAGGAGTACGCGCCCTGTTTTGCGACGGAATTAGCGACAAATTTTTCCGCTGCTAAATTTTATAATTTTAGCGACTAAACTTTTAGTAGCTAATTTTGGCGGGAAAATTTAGCGCCTTTTTTACGACGGTTTAGCGACGGAAATATTTCTGTTGCTAATTAGTATTTTGTTGCTGTAATACTATTAGCGACGGAAATATTTAGTCGCTAATCCGTCGCAACTAAATTAAAAAATAAGTTTTTAAATTTCACTCCCATGATTTATGTATAATTTCAAGTAATTTTAATATAGACCATATAAAATGAATTATTGCTTTTGTAACAGAAAATTATAAATTATTTTATAAGTTGGTAATAATTTTTTACCAATTATACCAAAATCTAATGTTATTTATTTAGAAAATTTACATTTTTAATCATAATAATAAACTAATTGTTATGATTATTATATATTTGCGTGTTCAAGATTAATAAAAATAAATATTTATAAAATTTATTATTTCATTTAAAATAATAATAATAAATTTGTAATTTATTTTTATTTTAAAAAATTTAAATCAAATATGAAATTATTAGGAATTAAATTTATTTGTTTATCAATTATCCCAATTTTGAAAGTGTTCAAAGACTATTGAATATGAAATTCGGGCTTAGTCAGCATGAAATATTTTGAAAGACCACGAGACATAGTTTCAATTACAAATTTGTATTGTTAGCACAAAATTATTAGTTAGAATTATTCATTGCTATTTGTATAAAATTTAAAAAGGTGACATAAAAATTTTGAACTTTTATCCAAATAGGAACCTGAGGCCTAATTGAATATTGGATTTAGTAATGAATAAAGGATCATGATTAAAGAGAGACCAAAATAAAGATCTCTGAACCTAATTTTCTCATTCTGTCGGAAATATTTCAAAATTATTGTACATAAATATTGCTAATTAATGTGCCTTAAATATAAGCATTTTATTAATTTCATACTTTTATCAAGTTAAAAACGGGTTGCACATCATTAGATAAGATGTTATCTTTCAATACGACCGTAAAAACCACTCGTATCGCCGTAGTTAAAATATTTTTAAAGTATAAATACTTTTCCTATTAATTTTCTTTCCTATGATTTTAATAGTAGGAATCAAAAAACTTAATTAGAGAACATCTTTATTAGTTTTATTAGAAACTGTTAATCTAATTAAGCTAAAAAAATATATTGTTAGTGGTTTAATATAATTACTTTATATTAGATAAGAAATTTGGACGCTTTTCTTCAACTGTAAAATATGGAACACTGCCAGAGCGAAGGATATAAGCCATGGAAAATCACAAATCACTATTGAGAATATCATTTAATTTTAATAATATTCTATAGAGAATAATTATAAAATAATTTTTATAATAAATATATATATATATATATATATATATATTAAATTAATAGTAATATATATAGAAATGGGTCAAATTATAAGAAAATAAGATGTCAATTTCGATTGGGCTCTTAGGTTGGGCCCTTAGTTAATTGAATTGAAGTGGCATTTAGGTTGGGCTCTTAGGTTTTACTTCTCCAAAATGCAATTGACTATAAATACCAAGAATGCTAAACCCTAATCTTCCAGCGCCCGCCGTTTCCTCTTAAGCTCATTGCCCTAACCTTCAGCGTCGTCTCCTCTCAAGCTCATTGCCCTAATTCTTCCTTCAGTGTACTTGCCCTAATTCTTCCTTCAACACTGACTCCTCTCAACCTACTTGCTCTAATTCTTCCTTCAGCGGCGTCCATGACAAGCAGCTCAAGTTCCCTGTATGTTCTATGTTCCTTGCTTATTCTATAACACTCACATTTTATGCAGAAAGCACGTTTCTAAGAAAGAAATTTCCAATAGATTATTTTAGAATTTTCAATTTTAAGAATCGTTTTTGCTTGATGTTGAAAGCTCTTTGTTGTTAATTTTGAACGGTAAAGATTAGTTTTTAAGTTCTGTAAGTTCAGTTTTTGTTGCATAAAAGAGGCTATTTTTTGGATTTTTTACGTAATGACCAGTTTTATATACGAAGACGATCG
Organism: Excoecaria agallocha; assembly: GCA_037975025.1. NCBI lineage: Eukaryota > Viridiplantae > Streptophyta > Magnoliopsida > Malpighiales > Euphorbiaceae > Excoecaria > Excoecaria agallocha. The sequence continues at coordinate 35,967,419 of CM075816.1, forward strand.
AAAAATCATTTGCCGTTAAATTGGCCTGATTTTTGGTGAGTACATTCGAAACCCTTTTTTGTTAATTTTGGACGGTGAAGATTAGTTTTTAAGATCTGTAAGTTCAATTTTTGTTGCAAAAAAGAGGATGTTTTCTGGATTTTTTACATAATGACCAGTTTTGTATACGAAGATTGTCAAAAATTATTTACCGTTAGATCGGTCTGATTTTTGGTGAGTACGTTCGAAACTCCTTGTTGTTAATTTTGGACGGTGAAGATTAGTTTTTAAGGTCTGTAAGTTCAGTTTTTGTTACAAAAAAGAGGCTATTTTTTGGATTTTTTACGTAATGACCAGTTTTGTATACGAAGACGATCGAAAAATTATTTGCCGTTAGATTAGCCTGATTTTTGGTAATTACATTTGAAACTCCTTGTTGTTAACTTTGGACGGTTAAGATTAGTTTTTAAGATCTGTAAGTTTAGGTTTTGTTGCAAAAAAAGGCTATTTTTTGGATTTTTTACATAATGACCAGTTTTGTATACGAAGACGATCGAAAAATTATTTGCCGTTAGATTGGCCTGATTTTTGGTGATTACATTTGAAACTCCTTGTTGTTAACTTTGGACGGTTAAGATTAGCTTTTAAGATCTGTAAGTTTAGTTTTTGTTGCAAAAAAAGGCTATTTTCTGGATTTTTTACATAATGACCAGTTTTGTATACGAAGACGATCGAAAAATCATTTGCCGTTAGATTGGCCTGATTTTTGGTGAGTACGTTCAAAACTACTTGTTGTTAACTTTGGACGGTTAAGATTAGTTTTTAAGAGCTGTAAGTTCAGTTTTTGTTGCAAAAAAAGGCTATTTTCTGGATTTTTTACATAATGACAAATTTTATATGTGAAGACGATCGAAAAATCATTTGCAGTTAAAACGTACAGTAAATAGTGGTGATTGACTCGTTTAGAATGCAAACAAGAAAATGTATGACAGAAAACGGATACTATTTTTTTTTCTAAATCATCAATTAATATCATAATGGTAACATTTAGTTGGCAGTAACAATAATAATTTACAGATACTCTATACAGAATAGAATTAATACTTACACATGAAATACATAACTATCTATACCTAAGTCAGTTGTTTCGCTTGAACGTATGCATGCCATGTCCGCTTTTTTATCCCATCTATCCTTCACCGTATCAGCCACCTTGACAAACTCACATCATTCTATCTTCAATTAACTTTAGATATACAAAACCATTAAGTGATCTTTACATTACATTCACTGTATACAATTATCATATTAATGAAATTTTACCAATTAATTTAATTATATGAGTATATAATTACCTCAGTAATTAATTTTATTTTTTTCAGTATCATTCAACTAATATTTATCTATTTTTGCATAATACTTATACGAGTAATTGAGTATACTTCATTTTATAAATTATTTAATTAATACTATTAATTTAATAGTTATTTAAAAATATTTTATATTTACTTTGATCTTTATAAATAATAATAAATATAAATTATTTTTTAATGGTAAAAGATTGAATTTAAGATTAAAATTAAATTTAAAATTTTTTAAGAGGGAATTTTTTTTTATTTTGAATTTTTGGAGTGAGTAAAAAATTTAATTAAGTAATTAATTATACATATTTACCAAATCATCCTTAAATATAAAGGCAAAATGATCAAAATTGGGAGGGATATTTTAGTATTTTCAAAATACTAACCCTAGATATAAAAGGCAACTTTCTCTCCCCTCACTCACTACACTTTCTGCCGTTTCCTTCTTTCCATCTTCTCTTTTTTTGGTTTCTTCTCCTGCTTGTCTAATCTACGGTGTTTTGGTGGCTTTCTGGTAAGGACGGCAAAAAGTGGCTCTCTTCTTCTTGTTAAGCCTTTGTTTCTAGTAGATCTGGTAATCGGCAATGGAAGCCGACGAATTGAGTAGCACTGGCAAGCTTCTAACGGTGAGACGATCCTCCCGGTACACTTCGCCCCTCCTTACTCACCGAAAATGTTTAGATCGGAGAGGGAGGTAGTTAGCTATTCAAATATGTACATATAGTTTTATATATTAGTTTTATAGGGTTTTCCGAGTCATACCGGGTTGTGATTTGGAGCTTATAGGGGTGAGTTTTGATTATATTTTTTGGATGGGTTCAAATTAAGCTGAAGATGGCAAATCCTATTTCCTTTTTCGTTCATTAAACTGTTATTTGTTATGAAGTATCTAAATTTGTCAGTATTTGTTTGGTTCAATTTGGCAGGAAAATTAACAAAAATTACTTTACTGGACCTTTGCCCGCATTCATTGGAAATTTAACAGCATTAAGGGGTTTATAAGTACATAAATACTCTAAAAAATTATGGAATCTACATTCTTAGAGTTTGATGTATGTCCAAATATTTGTTCTGTGTGAATTAGTTTCTAGTTTCGTTGTATGTCTTGGTTAATTTCCTTATTACTCAAATTAAGTTGGGATTACTACAAATGGCCCCATTATGCATCTCTATAGCCACCTAAAAGTTAATTCTCTTAAATTTAGTATTCCTTTTTTTTGTTAAATTGAAAGTATAGACTTGAATAGACAATTGCTTGTAAGAATTTGGCATTTCTAAAGAAGAAAAGTTGTTAAAAACAGTTAGTGGATTGTATAAATAATGGTTTGCTATGAACAAAAGATAAGAGACGATGATTGATTGATTTTTAAATGACAATTGTGCATATTTTCATCAGTGATATTAATATACCCATGTAAATGCAATTAAATGCAGACATGGAATTGTACATATCATAGCTCAAGTTTATGAAACTTATAATGTCAAGTTCTTGTTTTGCTTTGAGGTCTTATAAATCATTTACGTTCTAAGCCCAAACCCCAAACATGAGGCCTTTCTCTATTCTGCATTGATTAGGAAAACTTGACATTATTACATGGCAAATATAAATCAATTGCTCCGCTAAAAATTAAATTTGTAACCTTAACTTCAATATTAGTTCTGAATTTCAGATGCACTACCATGTTTTTTAAAATTAAATTATTTTTATTCCGTATTCAGCAACACATGCACTACCACATAAATTATTTTTATTTCATATTCAGCTTACATGTAAGCTTTGTATCTTAGTACGAGAATTAGGGTTTACATTGTGTAAAGCTTAAACATTTGGTCTCTTTGGAGTGTTTAAGAGGTCTCAGTCATCTTGCGTTTCCTTCATGATCTTTCGCTGATCATTAGAGAATTTTGAGTTTGGCTTATGAAAAATTGCTGGAAACTTGTTCAGTTCGGTGGCTATTTCTTATTTTCTACTTCTATGATTAATTACAAAAAGCTCTATTGTGACTTTAAGATGACCAGGTAATAATCATATATTGAGGATTAACCAATTAGTAATTAGTCATTCTTCTTTATGGATTTATTTTTGACACTAAAATGGATGCCTTTGTTATAAGAGTGATGTTTTTTGATACTAGTTAAGAATTATTCTAGCAACTACAAATCATATGCATATGGGTCAATTCATCTGCGTCCTTTTTGATGCTAGTTATGAATTGCAGAGTTTGTTTATTGTTATAGGAATCTAATTAATTAACCATATTAATCTATTTTCCTTTTAATTTCAGCTTATAGTTGATTCTCATCATTAATTGTTTTTGTTAGTAATGATTTTGCATCAAAATAATGTCATGCTACTGGTAATTATAGGATTATACTGAGAGGAACGAGTATGCCAATTATTTTTTTTCTTTCTCTTGCAGGTGGTGTCTTTGATAATTGAGTCACTTGCCTGGTGTTCTATGCTGGTTTTGATTAGTTTTGAAACTAAAGTTTATATCAGGCAGTTTCGGTGGTATGTGCGCTTTGGAGTTGTTTACGTTTTGGTCGGGGAAGCTGCAATGCTTAATCTCATTCTCTCTATGAGTGAATACTACAACAGGTTAGTTATCTTCTTGTTCTCCAAGCTAGTAAGTTTAATCATTCAAGCTATGTTACTCTTTATTTTTCCTCAAGCAGCAATAACAGTTAACATTAGCAAATAAATATTACTCTTGATACTTTAACTTTCCTAATTTTTGATTTCCTTCTTAAAGGAAAATTTCATCAATATTACTTATTTGTTCACAGAAGTGTATATAAAGAATCAAGACAAGCTATTATACATTAGAATAGAGAAAACTTTCTTTATTCACACAATTGTGATTTTATTCGCTGAGAACACATAGCAGTAGTGTTATGACAACTTGGGCTTTTCCTTCTTAATCAATCTTTCTTGAATTCCACTAGTACCTAATCTTTCTTTGTTTACTATGCAGATTTGCATTGTACACATACATAAGTGGTGTTCTCTGCCAGGTTTGTGGTCTTGTTTATTTTGTTTTATTTTTTTTTCCTGTTCTTGTAGAGGCGATATCAATAGATACTCTATTTAGCTGCAAGATGGCTTGGGGTTAGGGTGTTCAACTTAAAGTAATTTGCAGTGGGTGTGGGGGGCTGGGTGGGTGAGGATTTTGGGTTTTAATGATGTCATGTAAGCTAGAGTTGTTTTGGCTTGGTCGACCCTTTGTATCATATAAAATATTGAACTTGATGCAAATGGTGCTTTTCTAATATGTTCTTTTTAATTTCTTTCAAAATCATAGACTTGCTAATTACATTGTGGTGTCTAACCACTTTCTTGCTGCAGCTTGTTTAAACTTTTCAGGCGCTTGTGTAGCAGAATTGTAAGGAGCATGTTCTACTTGTCTTTCTTACCATATGCATTGCAATATTTCTATTGATGCTAACATCCATGTTATGAGATGTATGCAGGCAATTTCTAAAGGACGACAAGGAAGGGAAGCACAAAATATTGTGAGGGTAAGTCGTAATGCGTTATTTCTTCATTCTTGAGACATCTTTTGAAATGCTTACAAATCATTAATTTATATATATGTACAAGTTTATTTAGCTAACTTACGTCTTAAAGGAGTTAGCACAGATGTGCTTATAATTGGATATGAACCAGTTTTAGTAAAGTAAGTGTTAACATTTTAAAAGAAGCATTTTCATTCTATATTTTGTTCAAGCATATTATAGTTCCATTCTTATATGAATTTTATAGCGTCTATGATATTCTGCTGCACTAGAGGAAGTAGATAGCTGTATATGTGTCATGTGTTGGCCTTGGTTGAATTAAAAGACTTGAACTTTCCATGATATTTGCTCTGGGGTTTGCTTCAAGTATGCTTATTTTACTCACTAGGGACTCTAAGTCGTTTGTTCCACTAGAAGCTTATCATTACTGTTGCTGTCATTTTCATTTAATTTTGATTAATTGAAGTTACTAATTTGTGTAGATGATGATTGGAATTTGTGACACGTATTAATGGGTTTGGTTTTTAATGACAATTGAAGGTGGAAAGAAGGATTGATTTGGTCTATGGAGGTGGGAGCGTGGGATTGATGGGTACGTCTTGTTTCTCAGGCAGTCCATGGAACTGGAGGTGGTAGAAATCCTAATGATGAGCTTCTTGTCAAGTTCCTTTTCCATTGCTAGTTTTTGCTCCAGTTTTCTTATTTGTAATGATAAAATTGGGATAAGAAATCGAATTTATTATGTTAGATTGGATATTTTGTTATTAATTACTTGTGTTTTAGGGAAATAGATTGTATAAGCAATACTTTGTATTATATATTGTTATTTATTGTAATGAATTCATTATAAATTATGTATATATATATATATATATATATATATATATGAAAATATAAAATTATTTATATAGTGTACAGGATGTAAATTTAAATATGTCAAAAAAATTTAAATTATGCAATAATTTAGCGACGGATTCGCGACAGCAACTGTCGCTACAGTACAAACATTAGAATTTAACAAATAATTAGCGACAAATATTTCGTCGCTAAATTTTACACTAAATTTGGAATTAGCGACGGATAATTTAGTCGCTAAATATTATTATTATAATTCGACGACTAATTAGGAATATAAATTAGCGACGAAAAATGAGCGACTGATTTTGATTCCATCGCTAATATATTAGCGACTGTTCGTCACGCCGTCGCTAATTCCCAGTTTTTTTGTAGTGTCTTAAGTTTGAACATATTTTTTTTTCAGAAAAAGTCATAAATATTGATCTAAGTCATTAAGATCAACATAACACAAATACAAATTTGTTAGTAGCTTATCATCAAAGGTTTCTGTTTAGAATTTTAGTTTAAATATATAATGTTAAGATATTAAATACATATAAAATTATATATAGAGGGATACATACAAATAAGAATCAATTAACCAAACAATAAAATCGAGTACAAAATCAATTAACAAATATTTAGTTAAAAAAACATATATTTCAAAAATTAAAATTAAATCTAATTGGACTAGATAATCATATTTATCATTTTGAATTCCATCAGCTTCGATTCGATTTGACTTTTTATATTTTTAATGATTTTTAAATTTTTTTATCCAATTCTAATGATTTTTTATATTGTTCATACTATTTTTTTAAAACCTTCTTTTTACTGTTTATTTAAATTTTCATTGTCCAAACCGATTTTTTTTTATTATTTTTTAACTTTTTTTTATTTAGTGTGATATTTAAATATTTGTTTGGTTCATAATTTATTCATAAATCTGGTCTAGACGATATTTTTTCCGTCTAATTAGTTGCTCAATAATTACAAATAATTGCAATATAATTTTTTTAGAAAGAAAAAACACATTGTCATCTCCTGAAGGTTTTTGATTCCTTATTTAGAAAAGAAAAAAAAAAAAAGAAAACATGCTTTTTGTCGTGTAGAAAAATTAATATATTTTATCTTTCGTTTTTTTTTTTTTTTTTAGAAGCATACATTCGAAAATAGGTTAACCTTATTAACTATGGATATTTTATTTCTTTTTCCCTTTTATTATGATTGCACAGACAAAAAGAAGAAGGCCGTGAACTACTTAAAAGTGAATTCTTTTGCTTAATCTAATTATATTCATTTACGGATAAGCCAATAATACATTGTTATAGGAATGGTTGTTCTGTTTTTAGGGCTTAAAACAAAAAGGGGTATTTTTAAAAATAAAAAATTTAAAAAAAGGTAATTTTAAACTTTTTTAAGGAATGGCTGTATTTTTTAAAAATAAAGTTAAAAAAAGATATTTAACGTAAATTTCTCGAAAACCAATTATAATCCATCCAATCCACGATTAAACACCCCTAGCCTGCTAGCCCATTAGGTGAAGCTGCTGTTGGTGCATCACAACAAGCTGAAGGTGCTTTATAAAATTTTCTTTTTGATCTAAAAACTATGTTAAAAATTTATATTTTTTTGGATTTATTTCATATTAAATTTCTTTTCTTCTTAGTTAATGGAAACATGCACGTATATATAGGAAGAGAAGAAGAAGAAAAAGAAAGCTACATGCATAATTTATAGATTCATTGACATAATAAGACAGTAATACACGTATACATTTTTATAAGCATATCGAATTCAGACAGAGCTCTTAATGGCTTTGCTATAACCGGTTTGATCGTCATAATATTTAGACCAAAGCATAACTCCACCATACTTGGCAGAACCCTTAATTGCAGGAAGTACTTTAGAAGTGAGATCAGGCACAGGAATGAATCCACTTCCAGCTGCATCAGGAGCAGCAGGCAATCCCAGGAATATCTTTTCTGCCGGGATACTCGATATCCATTGCTTCCAAGCATCTTCAAGATTTGTAATGCTTGAAGATGAGTACTGGCATGGAGGATTGTTATAGAATTGAACCCAAACATAATCGAAAAGGCCTGTCTTAAGAGCATTCCCTACCCAAGCATCAGGAAAAGGGCATTGGGGAGCGGCGGTTAAGTATACTTTTTGACCCTTTTTGCTATAACCTGACAGGAACCTGGCAAGATCATCCCAATGTTGGTTTGTACCTCCTTCAATGTCAAAATCAATCCCATCGAGAACAGCTGCACCCAGAGGCCGAGACGAAGATTGACCATCTAAGAAGTTATTCCAAAGGTAAATAGCAACCTGCCTTGCATCCTCAGTAGATGTAAGATAGTAACTACCAGCTCCTCCTCCGATTGAAAGCATAACTTTGATGCCTTTAGCTTGGCATGATTTGATATCGGAGCTCAACCCGGTGCAGCCATTGGTGTACGGATCACAATGGCCTGCAAGGTTTATCATAGGAGTCTGCCCATTCCCAAAAGTAGGGAGGAATGCTATTATTACATAGTCGTAGTTTCCTGTTGCACAGGTTTCTGCTAAAGTTGCTTCATTTCCATTCTGGCCCCAGTAGATTGCTATTCCACCAGCTTCTGAACCTACAACAAGCGTTAGAATTAATGATAAGAGAGCTAAAACTGAGGTTGCTGAATTCGAAGCCATTCACGAATTGAAATAATTGTTCGAGTTTGAGAAACAAATATTAATTATCTTACGATCTGCTGCTTTGGTGCTTCAGTTATTACTAGAAGCTCCTCTTTTATAGTGAAAAATTAGTCTTAATTGAAAATGATATTGCTTTGCTGTTACTTCATTGCGACTAATATGGATGAATCAAAAGAATAAACTAATAAAGATGATCAATATGACCACTCTCTTATTCTCAAGTTGTTGTTTTTTCTTACTGTTTCTATGATTTTGGTATTGTTTACCAAAACACTATATTTCATTGAATAGAAGTGCCCAAAGTGTGGTATCTACATATATTATTGGCTAAACGCTCCATTTTGTGGTTGTATATTATACTGCTTTTTTGTCATATGTCTTGTCTAGTTTTGCAATGCCTGTTTGTGCCCGTGGAGCATTAATCGAAAATTGACAACCACTAAACGTTGTTAATTCGGTATAGCTTAATCATATTACCAGATTCTGTTTTAAAAAATTGTAAGTAATCATACCTTTTATTGGAAGAAACATTTGTAAGCATACTCTTTCCGGTAAATCATAAAATTTACCACTCAATTTCAGCTCACAACAACATATGTAACGCTTAGAGTTGATATCAAGACTAAAATTCACTAAATATGTGATGTCTGATTAAATAAACCAGGACTTGAACTATGACATACATAAAAAAAAAAAATCTCTTTTGTTGGTTGACATTAGAGTGCAATTTGATCTTTGATTCACATATAAATAGGCATAGTATACAGTAAGTGTGAAAATAAATACAAATAATATTTTTAAATTTAAGTTAAAAGTCATTAAAAATTTATGAACATCATTTTGATACAACTCATTCAAAGTTATTAATACATTTAAAAAATTTGTCAAAATCTTTAAAAATACTTTTAGAAAATCTATCAAAATCTTTAAAAGTCTATGATTCAAAGTCATTTTGTAAATTAATTATGTATTTAACTTTTGAATTATATATTTTTTAATTTACAAATAACCAAAATTTAGTTTTTCAATCAGAACTAAAGATTAAATGTTAATTTTTTAACGAGTATAAATGAAAACCTTTAGATATTTGAGGGGCCAAAAGAAAAATATGTTTTAGTTTTTGGTATCTATACTATAAATAAAAATTTGTACACTATATATGAAATTTTACATAGTTTTGGGACTCAAATCATCATTAATTTCACTTTTCTTCTACATTATTTCCCACCAAAATAGTTTTTAAAAAAATGAACTCATTTCGCATGTCACCTAGTACTGATCATAGATCGATCACCGGTTTATAAGACAAAAAATAACGAATTTATTAATATCAGTTTTTTCAAAATACTAACCATTAATTAATTCACTATAATGGATTAATCAGTTCATTAAATTCGATTTTTTCAATTTGATCAATCAATATTTTTTGATTAACCAAGTAAAAATTTAAATGCAAACAACACAAACAACTGATTCATCAAACAATAAAAATTAAGCACAAAACCATCCAATTCCGGCAAATCAATACCCAAGTCAAAGTCTGAATAAGCATCAATATAAGCAGGAAACATTATTGTGTAAAGTTCCTAGAGAGGCCTTGCAACGGCCCGAAACAAGAGTGACCCGAATAGTATTTTTAGCAAACCTGAGAATACTAAGGGTACGTTTGGTATGACGTAAATGAATGTAATGTAATGACTAACGTAATGGATTAAAGGATGTAATGTAATATAACATAATTTTGATTACATTACTATGTTTGGTAGCATTAGTAATGTAATGTAATAACAAATACATTACTATGTTTGGTTGCATTATATACATGTTTTGAAATGTAATTGTATTTATAATTAGTAATTAATTTTTATATAATTATCTTATTTTTTTAATTATTTTATATACTTATATATTTATTATATTATAAATATATAAAAATCTAAACTTAATAAAACATAATGTTAAAAAAATTATACTAAAAATGAAAATTCATAAAAATATAATTTTTAACTATAATATTCAAAATAAAGTTTATATATTAATAATAACTAAAAATATCAAATAAATTATTTAATAATACTCAAATATCTCCACTAAGTAAACTTTTCACCCAAATTTCTTTCTCATCATCAGGTATAGTGAAAAATATATCAATTGTTTCATGATCACAACCAATTTTTCTCGTTTCCTGATGTCTTTCACGCATAGTCAAACCACTCAATTTTGTCAACTCACTATTGATCATCAATCTTTTCTCATTTGCATTGCCATCTTTTGATGCTGGACTAAGTCTATCACTAGCCTTTCCAATTTCGATGTTAATAATACAAGCCGACTCTTTAATAACTCTAGCCAAACTTGAAATACTTTCACTTCTACTCCATCATATTTCTAGAACCTAAACACAAAAGGCCAAGTGTTTATGTATATAAGTATTGGCTGAACTCAGTAGTTAAAAAAAATCTACCAACAACAATTACATGACAAACATATCACACAAGGCCAAGTGTATAATAAATGTCCCAGCCCATGACCCCAAAAAAAGCACCATCACCAAAAAAGAATAGCATAACCAAAAAAGAGGTGCGCACAAGGGGATTTCAACTAAAGACCCAGCGGATGCAAGGTACAGCCACAAATGTTTGCACATTTCAACAATGATCGGCATTCAATCCTGACTTTTATTTATTCTTGCTTCACGAGACATCAAATGAGTGCAAGTGAACTAAAGCTTAAACAATTGAAAAGTATGATAGACTCAAAAGAGGGGGCCATAAAGACATTTAATTGAACGGAAAAAAAACTCTAAAATTACAGTCATTTCATAATCAGGCCACAGAGGACTATGTGGTAAAAATGTGATGTCTTCTATCAGGAGTAGGGAGTAAAAATAGAGGACCGTGTGGTGAAAATATGGCAGGGGCATAAATTTATAGTAAGCATGGAAGAAAATTATACCAATACAATATAAAGTGAATGAATTCATGAAAAGCTTTTACACGTGGATACAGTATTATTGTAAGAACAACTTAATGGGATAGCATCGAAGCTAACATGCCATAGCTGCTGGATGCTGGTATCTGTGTGGCACTTCACTTATTTCTATCCTTCTAACTTATTTTGAAATTTTGACAGTCAAAATAAGTTTATGAGTTTATCCTTTTAACTTATATCCCTTTTATGTTTTGCAAAGACAAACATCCAAGGATTTAAGCCCTACACAATGCCAAGTTTAATTAAGGACACCACTATCAAAAAGAAAATTGAATAGTGGCGGAAGAGTACTTGAGGTTGGCAAACACTTGGACAGGTGTTTCTGTTCAGCAACTCTTCAGGACATATGTTGTATGGTGAGCAATTTCAAGCTGAATTAGCCCTCAACAGTGGCACAACTAAGCATTAGATGTGATAAATTAAAGGTCAGATAAGCATTAACAACTCCTCGTAATTAATCACTATCCAATTCATAAAGAAGCTTACAATTTATAAGAATTCTAGTGTTCTGCAGTATACAGAGAAGTTCCACTTAACTGATTTGAGTAGTATATAGAGGCAACATATCATATTCATGTCAGATTTAAAATTGCTAATAGTATAATAAAATATTTTATTAATGTTTCTTTAGCAATTCAAAACATGGGTAAAGGTTACGATTTAATCAATGTTTTTTTCAATTAAAAATCCTTCCCCTTCAAGCTATCCTAATGAAATAATGCTATTCATGCTAGGTTCAGTACTTTTTTAATTTCCTAATCATGGTAAACCAAAGGTATTGCCTCTATCCCCTCCCTTTAAAAACCAAAGAAATGCCTTATTAATATTCTTTATCTGTTCATCATCCCCACTATACAAATGTCACTGTGAAAGACCAAGTATACATAATTGAGAAGAGACTGCAACTGGCATCCACGGTGTCTATGTGTATTAACATCATGATTAGAGAAGTATTTATTCAAAGAGTAAACCCATCAAAGAGGCAAAAAAAAAGGAAAAAAAATGAAATCCTTGCCAACAAATTTCAAAAAGCAACAATTTGATATGCATTTTCCTTTTTGGTATCACAAATGTATTTGCTTCAGTAGCTCAGAGCAAGTTATTCTATAGACAAGCAGGCTGCAAAATACTGTAGGCCACAGATAATGCTTTAGCTGTTACATAGCCTTAATTCTCTATCCGATCTTGTTAGTGTATATAATTAACCTTAATTCTTTATCCTATCTTATTAATATATATAGGATCATACATATGTAAGGCATTTTAGGGACAATATATGCACACATATAACTCAAACTTATAACTGAGAACAACCACCACTTATTTCTCAATCAAATAAAATGAGCTCTGAGCTCAAACTTTATAGGCCACCTAGAAAGAGATCCATCATTGATCTTCGTATACACCTTATACTATACAAGCGATATCCCATACTCATCTTTTCTTTCAATAAGAGTAAAATATCCACAAAAATTTAAACATACCTTTTAATACACGATACTATGAACAGAAAGAAAAACAATGACAAAAAAAAAACAAATGCTTGTAATCAAGCAGACTACTACACAGTAGAAGATGGATCTACTCGATTGCTGAAATGAAAGAATAATAAAGCCATTTTGAACTCAAGAAAACTCAAGATATATATTTTGATCATATATGGACGGATTCTATTTAACAGGGTAGAGAATGAAGAAATTTCCCAAATCAAAAATCGTGAAAGAGAGAAGAAACTAACCGTCAAGAGAAAATTTGAGCAGAGAGTGGTCACCAATGGAGGAAGGCATCGATAAGAGGAGGATGGCACCGACAGAAATGGCGACGGTGACGACGTCAGCAGTGGCAGCAGCGGAGATGAAGGACGAAGATGGACGATGGTTTAGGTTTAGCTTAAGAGAGAAAGGCTGTAATGTAATGAGAATTACTTGGGTTAAGGGAAGGATTGGGGAATACATTTACTAATGCATTCAAAAGTACATCAGTAAATAGGATTACATTACATTAATGATATTTTTGTTAATAAACATAGGATTCATTACAGGATTAATTACATTACATTACATTGCAGGCTACCAAACATAGCCTAAGTTAAATCAAAAAATTTAGGTATAAAATGGATTTAAGTTGGGAAACATTTAAATAGAAATTTTAGGGGAAGTACTAAAGCAAAAATTTATAATTTATTTAGCCCCAACTCTTTTTCTTTCTTCTCTCTTTCATCAGTTCCCATTCCCGATTGCTCTTTCCCATCCCAGCCACCATCACGCACATCTCCTCGTCCAGTTGCCGTCGCCACGGTGCCCTCCACCAGCAGCCACTGGCCTTTCTTTTTCCTTTTCTCTTCAGCGTGCGACAACAGCAGCCCTTCCTTTCCCATTTTTCCTGCGATTTTAGCTTCGAGTGCAGCCTCAAAAATGCTGCCATCTCATTTACTGCAGAGCACTAGAGCTCCACCGGTTCTTTCTGCCATGAATGGTGGCTGAGATGTGAAGTATTAACTCCTAGAAATCCAAAAATAAGAAGGAAGCGGGTTAAAAGCAGATTTTGGGTTAGAGATTTGAATCTAAAAATTTAATCTTGGGGCTAGATCTTCATGTAGGCTTTTATTTCTTGCAATTTATCACATTAATTTCTTTTAAATTTGCATTTTTGTATTGGTATGATTATTTGGTTTGAAGTTGGTGTATGTATTTGCGAAAAAAAGGAAAATGTGAAGGAGAAAGGAAAAGGGAAAGCAAGCAGAGGCCTAAATTGATTTTTTTTTATTAAATTGAAGTAATTGAAGTAGATTTTGCCATCCATTGAGGTTTGCAATTACTAAACTTATTTTTGCTAATTAATTGACTTTATGTCTATATTTAAAACATATGGCATGATGTAATTGTGATAGGATTTATTTAAAATGTTTGAGTCTATTGAAGTAAATTGATGGAGGAAAACTACATAGTTGTGAAAGTTCTTTTTTTATGTGATTATGTTTGGTACAATTTAGTTAACATGTGTGATATTGAGAAGTAATTGAGACTGAAAATATAATGTTTTTTGTTGGAAAAATGCATGTATTTGGTTTTCTTTTGAAATCTGAACTTAATTAGGTTGGTGGCCATTATTTGCTTATGCCATGTGAGTCTATAAGAAAATGTAGAAATTAATGTTTAAAGTGAGAAATTGTGAGAAATGTGAATTGGGTATTAAATCGAACTCTTTGTCAAGAGAAGTTTTTAACTTAATTTATTATTATATATATGTATGTTCGAGGTGGTTATATTCAATACAACTATGATGAATAAAAAAAATGTAGTAAGCAAACAAGAAGAGTAATTAATATTTAGTTATATGTCTTATTTAAATTGAATTGATAATTGGATATAACTTATTATGTGACAGATTTGATTTTTGAATATGTAGTTTATTTGGTTTATACTGAGATAATAATTAAATTTTCATAAAAAATTTTAAATGCCCCTTAGTAAATGATAGGAATTTCTAGATAGGATACAATTGACAAGCTATAGAGATGAACATTCGACCATTGTGATGAATGGTATGACGGTATCATGGGTGGTTGTGTGTTGGGTGGCACGACAGTGGTGTGTTGGATTGGTGATGAGTTGTACTGTGGGTTAATGAGAACCTACAGAAAAGAAATGAGTAATGTACCTAGTATGGGCCAATAGGCTTAAAAAGGCTTCAGTCACATGCATCCCCTTGATGAATTCCATTGATTACTTTGGATAACAAAATAAATCTTCTTTATTTAAATGATTTAAATGTTAAATTATGACAAATATTAATTATGTTTTGTGATTATGATTGAAGGAATATGTGTGCTTGCATGCATAACTTATGGGTTCTTATGATATTAGTTAATGGTAAATTGGTTGATTTAAACAATAAATAAATTATGGATAAATATTTTAGCATGAGAATATGTGGAAAAGTAAATTTAGTGGTTACCACTAAGCAATATGCTTAATGCATAGGATTTTATTTCTACGTGTAGGTGTATAGGTATTTTTAGATAGATAGCAAATCGAAGATCTATCAAAAAGTGAGGAGAAATTCTTTAAATTCATGATAGATACTTTGGCTTAAGATTTATATTTTGATTTTTTGGGAATTCTAGTAACATGGAAAATCATAGATGGCCCTCTAACTGACAATTTTGTAATGAAGTGAAAAATTTTGGGATTATGTTTTGATGCCCAACCTTAAATATTAAAGGATTTATATAATTATATTTATATGGTGATGGTTGTTGGTATCTTTATTAAAGTAAAGATTTTGATTTGAGGTTGTTAAATTTACTACTGTGATTTGATTTGTGATGGATATTGTAAAAGTGTGAATTTTTATTTGTTTAGTAGGGGGATAGAGACCCATATAAGGAAAACAATATTCAATTTTCTATAAAAATATGAGCAGTGTAAGTTTATATAAATTAAAAGATTATAGTAAAATTTAAATTTCATATGCGATTTCAAGATTATAAGATATGTAGCATTCAATCACTACAAAAAAAAACTGTAAATTAGCGACGGACAATTTCTTCGCTAATTTAAATTAGTGATGCCGCGACGAACAGTTGCTAAAAGGCCAGTCGCGAATATATTAGCGATGGAATTTAAAATCAGTTGCTAATTTAGCGACGAAATATTTCGTCGCTAATTTTTTTTCCGTCGCTAATTTATATTCATAATTAGTCGCTGAAATATAATAATAATATTTAGCGATTACATTTTCCGTCGCTAATTATTATTGTATCAATAACGACAGGTTGCCACTAATAACTCCCATCACTAAATTTGTCTCTAATTATTTGTTAAATTCTTATTTTTACATATTAGCGACAGTTATGTTGTCGCGAATCCGTCGCTAATTTATAGCAAAATTTAATTTTTTTCAGTATTTATTAATTTTCATCCTATACACAATAATGATCACACATATACATACTACACATGTATATTTATTCCAAAACATAATATATTCCAAAACACATATATAAAAGTAATTGAAATCATACATAATGTCATCAATCTCTTAAAACAATACAAAAAAATACTAATAATATCCTCCTAAATAACATCAACAATTGTTCCTTCTCCTACTTCTTATCTTCACTTTTAATCAATTTTTCAGACTTTTCTTTGTTGTATAGATGAGCTTGTTTTCCCTCAAATTCACAATCCACAGGAGAATCTACAGTAGCAATTGACAAAACAACTAAATCTACAAAAATCATGAATAATATTTTAGAAGATATGATAGAAACCCACAATCATAAACATCACTAATTAACTCAATTCAGGACATGAATGAAAACACACATTTGCATGTAAAATTCAATAAAAGCCAAGAAAGCTGAAAAATAAGCAATCCATTAAATGCTCAAGAACCTAACAATCAGAGACCATATAGCTTGTAGAATTCCATAGATCCTCTACCTTTTATTTATGCAGTCATACCTGTGGTACTGGGAATAAGAGTTTTGAAAGAAGACCTTATGCTAACACATCATCTTAACTTGTAAACAACAATAAAAAAAATTATCCTTGTAAAATTTTTCACAACATTGAACATAAAAAAAGGACAAAAAAGAGGCCCCTCATATAGAGAAATATCTTGCAGGGATGATGCATATTCCTTTCTTTGAATGCACAAGAAAGTACATGATCACTAAGATAAACAGTGACTATTTAGTTACTAAGAAAATCACGTCATTCTCCTTTCAGAAAAACATTTCAAAAAAAAAAAGCAAGTCAGAACAAGAAATGCCTTGCCTAACCTGTTGTCACCATATACACGTTTGGCTTCCTTAGCAAAGAACTCAATGAAACTCAACCTGTTATTTCAATCATAAGTTTGTATATTTCAAATAGCTAAAAAAAATAACCTAACTCAAAATATATCAAATCATGATAGCTAGTTCATTAAGCACTTAGCATAAAATTAGTATTCGTTCTACGGCATATTCTATCTCTACACAAATATATTGTACCACATACTTCCAAAACACATAAAAATGGTGAATATTCATGCATAAAACTATAGGTTAAATAGAAATCTGATCAGATATGATGGATGCAAAATAAAATCATCTTCAATCAATTACATTAATAAAGTAGCAAACTTTAATTGGCCAAAAGGGAACAAATTAAGGGCTGCTATAGAAGACTGTAACGTGGCAAAAAAAATGTAAGCAATGAATGAGTTGAAATTATGTGGATGAAAGTTGAAAAGTTATGTTAGTAATACTAGAATCAAATGATTCAATGTTAGTCATTTTGTTAATTAAATTTCAATACAAAAGACTAGAATCAGATGATTCAACGTTGTTTTAGTGATACTAAAATCAGAAACAACATAACAATAGCATGTTCCCTTACATTAAGATTTTTTATATAAATTTTTGTTAGTCGACCCAATAGGTACAGTTGCAGGTACATGTAGAAACATACTTCAGTAAATGGAGGAAAAATGAAGATTTAGAAACAAAATTTAAAGTTAATTAAGATAATTAAAGAATTAAAATATTACAAATAAAATTATAAAGGGAAAAACAATTATGAAACCCATGGAATCATATGGATCATCAAATGAAGATGCACTTATTAGATAAAATCTGCCAGATGAAACTGCAATTATTAATTACTGTGAAGCATGAATCAAACCAACAAGAATCTACCCTTCATCTATGTTTTTCTTTTTTTTCTTGAAAAAAAGAATATATTTAATTTATTCTATTCAAACCAAGAGCATTCTCTTTTTGCAGAGACGTCTAGTTATCCATTAGACAAAATATGCTATAAGGCTTACTTTATTAGTGCATCTTTTCGAAAAAATGACACAACTAATTACAAGATGAAATTTTCTAGTGGAAAGATGTACAAAATTTTATTTTGCACCAAATACAAAACAAAGACAAAAAAATCAGAATTAGTTTTCCTAACAAGCAAATAGAATTCTGCTTCAGACCTTGAAAAGTATAGAGAAGGCAGAGTGGGTATTGAAAGATGCTCGGGACAACAATTGACTTTTAAAAAATATGAAGTACATGAAATCCACAACATAGATTATCATCTTTTATACAAGTAAAAGAACATAATTGTTTTGTCAATTTATTAATTAAAGTAACTTACAATTATCATTAAAACATTTATCCCATACCAAGACTACCTCTCTAAATAGTAATGACAACAAAGTTGGAAGTAATAAGCATATATATTTAAATAACGATAACAAAGTAGTAAGCACATTTACCCAACTAAAAAATAGAAAGCATACCCAAGGGCACCCTCTCTTGTAGTATCATGTACTTCAGGTTTCTTTGTCCGTCTCTTTTATAACACACTCTGATGTTGAAACTGGAAGCAAAATTGTCTTATATCTTCAGAATTTAAAATAGCCCAATAAGTTTTTAGCTTTAAACATAAAATTTATATATATTGATAATAGATCAAGCATATAGAGATAGCAAAAATTCAAATCTCATGATTTCAATTTCAATCAAAGCTCATTCACTAACACTAAAATTTGTAACTCTATTACAACAAAAATTATAAGGGAAATATTAATCACTAAAGAAATTAATAGAGTTTGAATGCAAAAGTAGAAAAAGCTACAGTCTAATCAGACCTATAGATTCCCTCTTAGTCTTCGTTAAATATAGCAAAATGTTAGATTATGTATGACTGGGGCAGAGAGACATGAGAATTCCTTAACTAATTTAGTATATACCTATAGCATAATGATTGGTCACCACTGGCATTAATTCAAGCCCAATCATGCGACACAATTAACATGGAAATAGGCATATTAGACTAACTAAACAAGTGAATGACAAAATGGAAATTTGCTTCTCTACATTATCAAAATTATACGTATAAATAACCATACAAACTGGTAGTCTGCATCAATGGAAATCAAAAGCAAAGATGATAATATGCCTGGACAAACCGTAATGCAGTAGCATCTGGCTCCGAAGAACCATCATCAGAAAAGACATTCCTGCAACATAAAAAACTCTAATGAGAATCTTGTAGCACTTTACTAAAAAATCCCCTTAGACAATTATGGTAGACAAAACCAAAAAGTACATGCCAAAAGACAAGAACTGAAAATAAAAGTCACCCTATGAGGAACTTAATTGGTAACTAGGAGTTTCAAATAATTCTATGAAGTAACATACTAATGCTACAATATCAACTGCATGTAAGAATTTCAATTAAGAAAAAAAATATTAAACCATCCTGAATACTCTTAATTAATGAAAGAATGGACTAGAGATACTGCAATAACCAAGTAATATGTTATTTTTTAGGAGATAAATAGTT
Source organism: Excoecaria agallocha (assembly GCA_037975025.1). NCBI lineage: Eukaryota > Viridiplantae > Streptophyta > Magnoliopsida > Malpighiales > Euphorbiaceae > Excoecaria > Excoecaria agallocha. The sequence goes on from CM075816.1 coordinate 35,987,136, forward strand.
AACTCAGCAGTGATTCATGCATGAATCAAAGAAATTAATTCACCAGTACCACAAGATAGACAAAATCATCTGATTGAACTAACTATATGACTAGAAAACACGAAACCGAATTAAATACTAAAAAAATCGAAAAGAAGGATACACAATACCCCTGCTTTAGAAACCCTCAGTTCCATGTCATGACTATAAATCTCATACAGGTACTGGCCAAATTCAACACCCTCCTTTCCCACCTATTTCAGGCGGCGCAAGCAAAGCCACATATGAAGTACAAGCAATGAGAATGTCATTTTAAAGGTCTTCTCCAAATTGAATACTGCATTCAAAGAAGAAGATCTAGATTTAACATTTTCCCCAATTTTTTTCAAAATCCCTAGATCTGAAACTTCTCCCGGTTCTCCAAATTCTTCCTATAATTTATTAAATAAATGATTAATGAAACTTACCTCATGAACTAACTAGGAAGAGTTGCAGCAAAGGGGTTGAAATCTTGAAGAACCGAATAGGGGAAGAAGAAGAAGGTGGAAGAAGGAGAAAGGGCTGACCCTGTCGTGGCGAGAAGGAGAAAATAAGGGGAAGAAGATGACGCCAGCGAGGCTGCTCAGGTAGAGGTGCTTTGATCTGCTTAATTTCATCGAATCACGCGCTGAAAGACCACAGCCACCATTGTTTTGATCTGCTTGTCATCGGAGATAAGGAATGAGCCATAACCATCAGAGGGACCCACTTGACTTCAGACATCACCGGTGCCGGTCACTTTCTCGTCGCTATCTTCACTCACCGGAGAGAGAGCTTCAATCTCAAAACAAGGAAGAAAAACAACGCCGATAAAGATAGGCCAACGTTGGAGGGGTGGTAGACCCTTCACCGGCGACCTGCACTGTGGAGCGACGGCGAGGAGAGCGACAGTGGGCGGCGTCCCTTCCCTGCTCCGTCTCTGCTGATCTCCTTCCCCATGATTTGCTCCTTCTCTTTTTTTTTTGTTTTCTTTAATATATGGCCATATCTTTTGGCCCCAAAAATTATTCCTATTTCCCCTTTTTTTATTTAGATAATTCTAAGAATCTCTAGAATTATTATTATTATTATTATTATTATTATTATTATTATTATTATTATTATTATTACATAATTTATGTTAATTGTGATTTTGAAAATTAAAATGTATTTTAATTTAACACTACTAATTCAAAACAATTTATAAATAATTTCTTAGTCAATCTAAATTCTCAATAATTCATAAGTTAAAAATATTTCCGATTGACTCAAAATTAGGGCATTACAAGTATATGCACCCTGAACAAATCCCTTATATTCACTAATGAAGGTCTACAAGATGTCTACTCTATTATTATTATTATTATTATTATTATTATTATTATTATTATTATTATTATTATTATTATTATTATTATTATTATTATTATTATTCAATAATAGTAGCAAAAGTACAGAAAGTAAAAATTATTATTATTATTCAAAATTTAATCCAATTTATATTCAAATTCAACATGTAAAAATTTAAATATAAATTGATTCGTATGATTTTAAAAAATTGGATTAAATTAGAAAATTTATTCATTTTGACTTGTATGAGTTTAAGTCTTGGATTGAACTATATTGTCTATAAATGTCTTTAGAGATGTGCAAAATCTGACTATATCCAAATAAATCGAATAATTTGATCTGAATTAGATATTCAGATAGAGTTATTATGTTTATTTGGGTCGGGTAGAGTTTCATATACTTAGTGACTAATGCTGGGGGGGAACAACGATGCGAGGCAGTCGATGGTGAGAGAGATCGACGAGAGAAAACGCCGATGAGCTACGCCAGTGACCGGCAAAAGAAACGACATTTATTGCATGGCTATTTTTTTATTATTATTTTCAATAAAATAATAAATTTTATATTACTATTTTATAAATATTTATTTTTATTAATCTTGAACACGCAAATATATAATAATCATAACAATTAATTTATTATTATTATTATTAAAAATGTAAATTTTCTAAATAACTTTAGATATTAAAAACTAATATTCACCGTTCAAAATTAACAACAATGAGTTTTAAACGTACTCACCAAAAATCAGCCCAATCTAACGGCAAATGATTTTTCGATCGTCTTCGTATACAAAACCGGTCCTTACGTAAAAAATCTAGAAAATAGCCTCTTTTTTGCAACAAAAATTGAACTTACAGACCTTATAAACTAATCTTTACCGTTCAAAATTAACAACAAGGAGTTTCAAACGTACTTACCAAAAATTAGGTCGATCTAATGGCAAATGATGTTTCGATCGTCTTCACATACAAAATTTGTCATTATGTAAAAAATCCAAAAAATAGCCTCTTTTTTGCAACAAAAACTAAACTTAAAGATCTTAAAAACTAATCTTCACCGGCCACAATTAACAACAAGGAGTTTTGAACGTACTCACCAAAAATCAGGCCAATCTAACGGCAAATAATTTTTCGATCGTTTTCGTATACAAAACTGGTCATTACGTAAAAAATCCAGAAAGTAGCCTCTTTTTTGGAACAAAAATTGAACTTACAGACCTTAAAAACTAATCTTTACCGTTCAAAATTAACAACAAGGAGTTTCGAACGTACTTACCAAAAATCAGGCCGCTCTAACGGTAAATACTTAATCGTTGAATCTTTACTTACACTATTTCGTATAAAAGCTGTTCAATTTGTATTTGAAGATCCAACCAAACCGTAAACATGCAGATTCAAATGGACTATATATTTGGATTTATCAGATAATATCTTAACTTATTTATTAATATTGCCATGTTTAGAATTTCAAAGCCATTTCTCCATTTTCAAATCAGTAAGTTTTCTCAGTCTTCCGTACCACTCAATTTGGTAATCGCGGTAGTGAAGTTAAATGGTAAGGATGAGTTTAGATGGAGCTTTGAATATTTAGAAAAATAATAGAAATAAAATTGAAAAGTGTGTGTGTGTGTGTGTTTGTGTGTGTGTGCATGTGTGTGTCTATATATATTAGAAAATTTATTCATTTAGAAAAATAATAGAAATTATATTGAAGAAATTAAATTAGAAAATTTATTCATTTTGACTTGTATGAGTTTAAGTCTTGGATTGAACTCTATTGTCTTATTCAACTAAATAATAAATTAAGCTTAAAATCATATACGCATTAAATTGAAACGGTGGAGAGATATGAGGGAAGAGAAAATGTTATTTTTATATATAGGGTAAATTTTTGAAATTACTAAAATGCCCCTACCAAATTTCATCATTTTATCCTTGTATTCAAGGATAATTTTATAAATATATATTTTAAATTTTTTAATAATTTAAAATTTGCTCAAAATTTTAACAAAATAAAAATAAATTATAAATTTTTATAATCATTATATTTTAAATGAAATAATAAACTTTATATTATTATTATATAAATATTTATATTTATTATTTTTCATAATATGACTATGTAATACTTATAACAATTACTTTATTATTATTATTAAAATGTAATTTTTTAAATAAATAAGTTTATATTTGGAAATAATTGATAAAGAAATCAATAGAATTCCTAATACTTTAATATTTGATTTAAATTTTATAAAATAAAAATTAATTACAATTTTTTTATTATTATTTTGAATGAAATAATAAATTTTATATTACTGTTTTATAAATATTTATTTTTTTAATCTTGAACATGCAAATATATAATAATCGTAACAATTAGTTTATTATTATTATTAAAAATATAAATTTTCTAAATAAATAACTTTAGATTTTGGTATAATTGATAAAAAATTATTAACAACTTATAAAATAATTTCTAATTTTCTGTTACAAAATAAAATATTCATTTCATATGGTCTATATTAAAATTACTTAAAACTATACATAAATCATGTGAGTGAAATTAAAAAAAATTATTTCTTAATTTATTTGCGATGGATTAGCGACTAAACACTTCCGTCGCTAATTGTATTACTGTACCAAATTACTATTAGCGACAGAAAAATTTTCGTCGCTAAACTGTTGCAAAAAAGGCGTTATATTTTTCCTCCAAAATTAGCGACTAAAATGTCCGTCGCTAAATTTTCTGGAACTAATTTCATGAATAAAAAATTGTAAAATTTAGCGACAGAAATATACGTCGCTATATCCGTTGCAAAAAATGGCGCTTATACTTTTCACCAATAATTAGCGACTGTTTCTTCATTCCGTCGCTGTTTCAACGCAAAAAATAGAAAATATCCTCCCCACGACGGAATTGTAAGACAGTCACGAATCTGTTGCTAAATTTACGACGAAAATAATGCCGTCGCTAAATTTAGTTGTTAATTGGCAGTTTTTTTGTAGTGAATATTTGGCCCCTAAACAGTTCGGGTATAGGATATTATTAGCCTATTGTCTCGATGTGTAGGAGAAAGCTCCAGAAATACTGAATACATAATGGCAAGGTTACAAGGGAGAATTAATGCGGCTAAACAGGCAATGAATTTAAAGGAAAAATAGCACAGGCAAAGGACTTTGAAGCTGGAAAATCAAAGAAAATTGAGTAGTATTACAAGTACTTTGGGTCAATTAAACAAAAAAAAATGCAATCTATAATCTTAGAGAGATGAGATAAGAAATTAATTACTTACAAGTCAGAAATCCAAGCCTGAGTTCAAATCTAGCAGTGAAGATTGAGATGAGTAGCAGCAAAATGGATGGAGTTGAGGGAGACCAGTGGTGGTGAGAGATAGAGTTGTGATGGTGAGATTTGTAAGAGAGAGGCAAATGGTGAGAAGGAGACCGACAATGAGGGAGAGGCAGATTGCAATAGGGAGACCAGTGGTGGTGAGAGGCAGAGTTGCGATTGTGAGATTTGTAAGAGAGAGGCATATGGTGAGAGGGAAACTGGCAGGAAGAGAGAGGCAAATGATGAGAGGGAGACTGGCGATTAGGCAGAACGAGCTTGGTGTTGAGAGTAGGGATGTGCATTAGGCAGGTTCAACCAACTTGAAGAATCACTAAACCACTCACCTGCTCCGATCCTAAATACTCTTCGGGGCCTTACCAAATCAAACTGATTTTATTGTGGCCCGATCTATCTAACCCGATCAAATTGAATCTAGCAATTTGTGCAACTGATTTGTATGAAAAATTTAGAAATTTGGATAATAGGCATAAAGAAAGAAAATCAAAACATGTAAAAAAGTGAGAACAGATACCAAAACTTTGTGTTGCGCAAGACATGAAAGTTAATGTTTTGCAAATCCATGTTAACGTTCAAATTATAGAGACTTTTTTTGAAGGAATTGTGTTGTGTTAGGTGAATAATGCTAGAATAAAAACACTTAAAGAGAATGTAAATTATTTTGAAGAAGAGTACACAAAAATAAAAAATAAAAAAGAATGAGTCAACCAATAATCCCTAGAACCACACACACAAATATAAAGGTGAAGTAGAATTTTAAAAAAGATTCATAAATTAGTCATATAACAGGCCCCATGCAGAAATGAAACCTTAGGTAAATTTCTACCAACATGCAAAACTTTCATACAAATCCTTAACTTTAGCTCCACTAGCGATTTTTCATAAAAGGAGATCAATTTTTTTTCTTAAAAAGGAGATCAAGTTTAGAAGTTGATTTCATAGGCAACTTGTAATGCCCTAAAAATTTTGACTACATCAATAATACTTTTCGGGTAATGAATAGTATCATTGAGGTGAATAATATCATCCAAGACCCATAGGCACTTTTCTTGAGTAGTAGGAAGCACAATTTATGGAGAGTTCAAGGATTTAATTTGATATAAAATCGAGGTGAAATAGGATTTCAATAGTCAAAAGTAGAAATAAGTAATGGGTTCGATGTGAATAGTGCATCGATTAACACAAGTTTGACCAAGCATGAAAAAAATGTTCGGACCATAGAAAATTATTCTAACCATGGAAAACCATTAAAAATAGCATAAATGAATTTTTGAAAGTAAAAAAATTGAAATACTGAATAAGTAATGGAAAGGTTACAAGGGAGAATTAATGCAGCTAAACAGGCAATGAATTTGAAGGAAAAATAGCACAGGCAAAGGACTTTAAAGCTGGAAAATCAAAGAAAATTGAGTAGTATTACAAGTACTTTGGGTTAATTAAACAAAAAAATGCAATCTATAATCTAAGAAGAGAGATGAGATGAGATATTAATTACTTACAAGTCAGAAATCCAAGCATGAGTTCAGATCTAGCAGTGAAGATTGAGATGAGTAGCAGCAAAATGGATGGAGTTGAGGGAGACAAGTGTTGGTGAGTGATAGAGTTGTGATGGTGAGATTTATAAGAGAGAGGCAAATGGTGAGAAGGAGACCGGCAGTGAGGGAGAGGCAGATCGCAATAGGGAGACCAGCGGTGGTGAGAGACAGAGTTGCCATTGTGAGAATTGTAAAAGCGAGGCAAATGGTGAGAGGGACACTGGCGCAAAGAGAGAGGCCAATGATGAGAGGGAGACTGGCGGTTAGGCAGAACGAGCCTAGCATTGAAAGTCGGGGTGTGCTTTAGGCAGGTTCAACCAACTTGAAGAATCACTAAACCACTCACCTACTCCGATCCTAAATAATCTTCGAGGCCCTACCAAATCAAATTTATTTTATTGTGGCCTGATCTATCTAACCCGATCAAATTGAATCTAGCAATTTGTGCAACTGATTTGTATGAGAAATTTAGAAATTTGGATCATAGGCATAAAGAAAGAAAATCAAAACATGTAAAAAAGTAAGAATAGATACCAAAACTTTGTGTTGCGCAAGACATGAAAGTTAATGTTTTGCAAGTCCATGCCAATGTTCAAATTATAGAGACTTTTTTGAAGGAATTGTGTTGTGTTAGGTGAATAATGCTAGAATAAAAACACTTAAAGAGCATGTAAATTATTTTGAAGAAGAGTACACAAAAATAAAAAATAAAAAAGAACAAGTCACCTAATAATCCCTAGAACCACACACACAAATATAGAGCTGAAGTAGAATTTTAAAAAAGAATCACAAATTACTCATATAACAGGCCCCATGCATAAATGAAACCCTAGGTAAATTTCTACCAACATGCAAAATTTTCATATAAATCCTTAACTCTAGCTCTACTAGTAATTTTTCATAAAAAGAGATCAATTTTTTTTCTAGAAAAAGAGATCAAGTTTAGAAGTTGATTTCATAGGTGACTTGTAATGCCCTAAAAATTTTGACTACGTCAATAGTACTTTTCAGGTAATGAATAGTATCATCGAGGTGAATAATATCATCCAAGACCCATAGGCACTTTTCTTGAGCAGTAGGAAGCACAATTTATGGAGAGTTCAAGGATTTAATTTGATATAAAATTGAGGTCAAATAGGGATTTAATAGTCAAAAACAGAAACAAGTAACGGGTTCGGTGTGAATAGTGCATCGATTAACACAAGTTTGACCAAGTATAAAAAAATTTTCGGACTCTAGAAAATTATTCTAACCATGGAAAACCATTAAAAATAGTATAAATGAATTTTTGAAAGTAAAAAATTGAAATAATGAATAAGTAATGGCAAGGTTACAAGGGAGAATTAATGCGGATAAATAGGCAATGAATTTGAATGAAAAATAGTACAGGCAAAGGACTTTGAAGCTGGAAAATCAAAGAAAATTTAGTAGTATTATAAGTACTTTGGTTCAATTAAACAAAAAAAAATGCAATCTATAATCTAAGAAGAGAGATGAGATGAGAAATTAATTACTTACAAGTCAAAAATCCAAGCATGAGTTCAGATCTAGAAGTGAAAATTGAGATGAGTAGCAGCAAAATGGATGGAGTTGAGGGAGACCAATGGTGGTGAGAGATAGAGTTGTGATGGTGAGATTTGTAAGAGAGAGGCAAATGGTGAGAAGGAGATCGGCAGTGAGGGAGAGGCAGATCGCAATAGGGAGACCAGCGATGGTGAGAGACAGAGTTGCGATTGTGAGATCTGTAAGAGAGAGGCAAATGGTGAGAGGGAGGCTGGTGGGAAGAGAGAGGCAGATGATGAGAGGGAGACTGACGGTTAGGCAGTACGAGCCTAGCATTGAGAGTAGGGGTGTGCATTAGGCAGGTTCAGCCAACTTGAAGAATCACTAAACCACTCACCCGCTCCAATCTTAAATACTCTTCGGGGCCCTACCAAATCAAACTAATTTTATTGTTGTCTGATCTATCTAACCTGATCAAAATGAATCTGGCAATTTGTGCAACTGACTTGTATGAGAAATTTAGAAATTTGGATCATAGGCATAAAGAAAGAAAATCAAAACATGTAAAAAAGTGAGAACATATACCAAAACTTTGTGTTGCGCAAGACATGAAATTTAATGTTTTGCAAATCCATGTCAACATTCAAATTATAGAGACTTTTTTGAAGGAATTATGTTGTGTTAGGTGAATAATGCTAGAATAAAAACACTTAAAAGAGTATGTAAATTATTTTGAAGAAGAGTACACAAAAATAAAAAATAAAAAAGAATGAGTCACCTAATAATCCCTAGAACCACACACACAAATACAAAGCTGAAATAGAATTTTAAAAAAGAATCACAAATTACTCATATAATAGGCCCCATGCATAAATGAAACCCTAGGTAAATTTCTACCAACATGCAAAATTTTCATACAAATCCTTAACTCTAACTCTACTAGCGATTTTTCATAAAAGGAGATCAAATTTTTTTTTTCTAGAAAAGGAGATCAAGTTTAGAAGTTGATTTCATAGGCAACTTGTAATGCCCTAAAAATTTTAACTACATCAATAGTACTTTTCGGGTAATGAATAGTATTATCGAGGTGAATAATATCATCCAAGACCCATAGGCACTTTTCTTGAGCAGTAGGAAGCACAATTTATGGAGAGTTCAAGGATTTAATTTGATATAAAATCGAGGTCAAATAGGGTTTCAATAGTCAAAAGTAGAAACAAGTAACGAGTTTGGGGTGAATAGTGCATCGATTAACACAAGTTTGACCAAGCATGAAAAAAATGATCAGACTTTAGAAAATTATTCTAACCATGGAAAACCATTAAAAATAGTATAAATGAATTTTTGAAAGTAAAAAAATTGAAATACTGAATAAGTAATGGCAAGGTTACAAGGGAGAATTAATGCAGCTAAATAGGCAATGAATTTAAAGGAAAAATAGCAAGGGCAAAGGACTTTAAAGCTAGAAAATCAAAGAAAATTTAGTAGTATTACAAGTACTTTGGGTCAATTAAACAAAAAAAAATAATGCAATCTATAATCTAAGAAGATAGATGAGATGAGAAATTAATTACTTACAAGTCAGAAATCCAAGCGTGAGTTCAGATCTGGCAGTGAAGATTGAGATGAGTAGCAGCAAAATGGATAGAGTTGAGGGAGACCAGTGGAGGTGAGAGATAGAGTTGTGATGGTGAGATTTGTAAGAGAGAGGCAAATGGTGAGAAGGAGACCGGCAATGAGGGAGAGGCAAATCGCAATAGGGAGACCAACGGTGGTGAGAGACAAAGTTGCGATTGTGAGATCTGTAAGAGAGAGGCAAATGGTGAGAGGGAGACTAGTGGGAAGAGAGAGGCAGATGATGAGAGGGAGACTAGCGGTTAGGCAGAACGAGCCTGGCATTGAGAGTAGGGGTGTGCATTAGGCAGGTTCGGCCAACTTGAAGAATCACTAAACCACTCACCCACTCCAATCCTAAATACTCTTCGAGACCCTACCAAATCAAACTGATTTTATTGTGGCCTAATCTATTTAACCCGATCAAATTGAATCTAGAAATTTTTGCAACTGATTTGTATGAGAAATTTAGAAATTTGGATCATAGGCATAAAGAAAGAAAATCAAAACATGTAAAAAAGTGAGAACATATACCAAAACTTTGTGTTGTGCAAGACATGAAAGTTAATGTTTTGCAAATCCATGTCAACGTTCAAATTATAGAGACTTTTTTTGAAGGAATTGTGTTGCGTTAGGTGAATAATTCTAGAATAAAAACACTTAAAGAGTATGTAAATTATTTTGAAGAAGAGTACACAAAAAAATAAAAAAGAACGAGTCACCTAATAATGCCTAGAAACACACACAAAAATACAGAGCTGAAGTAGAATTTTAAAAAAGAATCACAAATTAGTCATATAACAAGCCCTATGCATAAATGAAACCCTAGGTAAATTTCTACCAACATGCAAAATTTTCATACTAATCCTTAACTCTAGCTCTACTAGCGATTTTTCATAAAAAGAGATCTATTTTTTTTTCTAGAAAGGGAGATCAAGTTTAGAAGTTGATTTCATAGGCAACTTGTAATGCCCTAAAAATTTTGTCTAAATCAATAGTATTTTTAGGGTAATGAATAGTATCATCAAGGTGACTAATATCATCCAAGACCCATAGGCACTTTTCTTGAGTAGTAGGAAGCACAATTTATGGAGAGTTCAAGGATTTAATTTGATATAAAATTGAAGTCAAATAGGGTTTCAATAGTCAAAAGTAGAAACAAGTAACAAGTTCGGTATGAATAGTGCATCGATTAACACAAGTTTGACCAAGAATGAAAAAAATGTTCGGACTCTAGAAAATTATTCTAACCATGGAAACCCATTAAAAATAGTATAAATGAATTTTTAAAAGTAAAAAATTGAAATAAATTTGAGACAGAAAAGTGAATTATCGAACCGGTAAATGCACTGTTAGACCAAAAAATTCACTAAAACAGTCTAAATTTCACTCGAAAATTTTCACACGCATAAAGGGATATTTTTCCATATTTTTGAATTAATTTTCATTAATATTTGGTAAAAAAAATATTGGGACCAATTAAATGTTGACAAGTGGCTGATTTATAACTCTTAGATCAAATAATACATGGATTAATCATAGCCATTCATTTGGGATATTTATATAAGAAGAATACATAATTTTTATAAACCTAAAATCATCTTCTTCTCCTTCATTCCTCCATGGCCGAAACCTCTCATTCATGAACATACCATGCAAACTTTCTCTCTCCTCCTAATTCACATGAAATCCACCATGAAATCTTACACTAATTTAATCCTAAGCATCTTCTAAGCCTCAGTTATGTGATTTGTGAAAAAGAAAGTGAAGAAATTGAAGAAGAAGAAAATACCCAAGTAAAAGTTTGAGATTTTGTAAAATTAATTAGGAATTGATGAAATTAAATTTAGTTCATGTGAATAATGTTGAAATTGCAAGGAAAACTTAATGATTGTGGCTTCCATGAATTCGGTCTATATGAGGAAAACGAAGAGGAAGGTATGAGAAGGAAAGATAAGGGTAAAAAGAAAGAGATTTAGTATAAAGCAAATGAGTAAAGTTAAATGGATACTCAAACTTAAGGATTTCAACTTTTGTATGGGTATGTATGACCTAGGTTTTGTATATAAGGCAAATATAATTAAAAATAACGTAATTAAAGTCAAATTTGATGTCAATTAAGTAAATTTAAATGATTAAGAGGATGAAAAAGGGACTAAAATATTGAAATCCTATTATGCACCCAATATGTAACTATAAAGGAACATGTTTGGGAATGAAATTATAATGAATTGATGACAAAAACATATGAATTATGCCTAAAGAATATGAATGAAATGAGCATTGGAAGAAAAATAAAATCTAAAATATTGTTACTTGATGACTGAAGTGAAAGATGTATGAAATGATGTGTAAATAATAGTGGAAATTGATGAAAAGTGAATATATGTGATAAAGAAATGTTTTGATAAACGTTGTATATGGTACTTAAATTTTGTACCATTATATAATGGAAAATTATAAGTAAAGTGTGTATATGACATGTATATAATATGGGTATGAAGAAAATTGATAATATGAGATGTGAAAGTAATGTTTGATAAAAATCGTATTTGGTACATAGTGTAAACACTGGGCACTGAAATGGCTTTTAATCAGGTTTACTTGATGAGAATACTATTGTTCATAAATAAACAGGGAATGGAAGTGCTAACTCTCCCCCCAAGTTTATTTTTTTTAAAATGCCTTTTAGGCTCTCTTTCAAGGTTTTTAAGGTCAATAATGTCTTTTCAAGTATATATGTAATACCCTTATCACTAGACCTAACGGAACAGTGTAAAAAGCCATAATTTTTTTGTTGACTTACTTAATCTTTATTTCTATTTTCAAATCCATTACTATAACCTTAAGTTATATTGTCGCCGACCTATAACTGTTCAATGTTACTATTCATTTTATGAAAATTCAGCAATATAACGGCTATAAATCTAATTAGCCCCTTGAAACACAGACAAACCATAGCCTTTCAAAGGCACAGTAATAAAGTAAACATCAATGTATATAAATCCATTATACATAACTTATGTCCAAACAATCCCATTCATATCCACCTCATGTTTAATTCAATATTCACATACTTCTTTATACATTTACAATAGATATCTTTTACTACAATCCCCAACGTCTATACATTATATATATATATATATATATATATGCCAAAATGATTCCAATTTATGTGTTTTAACAAAACTTCTTTTTCGAATGTGCACTACTGCTCCTGCTTTTCGGTACCTACACGCAGCAAAATCTAGGTGCTGAACATTAATCATGCCCAACAGTGACTAACAATCCTAATATTTTCCTTTACCCTAATATTATTCTATACATAAAACAAATAAGTTAAACAACTTATAATATAATATCCAATTAGGCACATTTCTCTCATTTTCATTTTAAAAGCAACTTTATTATATTATTAGCAACTCTTTTTACTTAATATCTAAACTTTAATTAATTTTTCAATTAGGTCCCTAATATTGTATTTATTTTTAAAATTGCCCTTTTTGACCAATATTTACAAAATTACCATTATATCCATTTGTTTTCATTTTTACCCTATAACTTTACTCATAGATTACAAAATACTTCTTATTTTAACATTTCCATGTAAAATTACGCTTTTGATCCTTATATCTTACAAACTTCATTTTGACACTGTCGGGACACCAAATTATCATTATACCCTATATAATCATTTTTTAATCATATTTACTCATTAAATACCAGCTTTGATAAAATTACCATTTTTCCCCTAAACTTTTTGTTTCCTTTCAATTAGGTCATTTTTCATGTTAAACTTCATTTTTAACTTGCTTTTCACATTTTTAACTCATTCTTAATATAATGTCCCTAGTACAATTTTGGCAGAAACTTTCAGACCGAATATATGGGAAGTGGATCCCACAGAACCACACACAGACTGAAAAATGATCCTAAAGGACCATTTCTCAAAAAATAAATTTCAGAATAGACAGAGGCTATGAAGATCAATGATCTTACCATAGCAAAGCAAGTCACCATGACTTACACCATGGTATAGATGTCCCTATGGCCAGCCAATTATATTCTGAGCTAGGTTTTGACTGCTTGACTATTTCTAAAGGCACAATCTCATTAAATTTCAATTCATTATTCCATTTTCCTACCATTTCATTATTCATTTTCACTTACTTCAATTGTCAGTCAAACTTTTTAATCTTTTTACACAACTTGTGAATTATTTCACCATAATTCACCATAGTTAACCATTTTCTCATCAAATTATGCATTATCTCTCATTAATTTAACATTTTCATTACATACATAAAAAAAATTTGCCTCTAAAATATTCATTTAATTTTTATAAATTTTATAAAAATTCATGAGTGTGCTATTTCATCTCTAGTATCCATTTAAGGCTTAATTTCACCAAATTACACCAAATAAGCATTATTTCTCCTTGGGGTAATATTCGGCCAACATGGGAAGTTCACCATATACAAGTCTAAAAATTAATTTAAGCATTCTATTACACTTATTCATGGTCTAATTTCATTATTCTAGTGTCAATTTCAATTACACACCCTTTTATCAATTTTTTTCCTAAGTTACATAAAGGAAAATCACTAAAATTTTAGGAAAATAATAAGATTCATTAGGCACTAACCTATTTTTCTTGGTCTAGCTTGTCTAGATTTCTTTTTCTTTCCCTTCAGTCTTGAGAGCTTGAGTTTCCCCTTGATTACCTACCATGGCCGAAATTTCCATCCATTAAAACCCTAGTTTTTTTTTTATCTTAAATGCACAAAGTAACATCATAAATGGATTCTAAACACCTAAAACTAGTTAGAAACATCTTAGAAACAATTTAACATCAAGAATCCATCTTACCTCTTTTTGATACCTAAGCTTAATTCTTTAAAATCTCTTGCTTTCTTGGCTTAAATAAAAGGATGGAGGCTTAATTAAACATCCAAAGGGGTAGAATTAGAGTTAGGGTGCTTGATTTTAGGGAGAAATTTAAGGAATTAAGAAGAAAATTTGAGAGAGAGGGAGAAAGAGAATTTAGGCCAGGAGAGGGGTTGAGGATGGAGGTGAGTTCTTCTAGTCTCTTCCAGAAACTTTCACTTAAATCTCTCTCCCTAATGGCCTAAGGTTGGGCCAAACTAATGGGTCCAATCCAATCCATCAAGCACACTAATTACCCACTCAAAGCCTCTAATTAATTTCTCCAATTTTTTTACTCCAAATTACTACAATTTTGATTTCATCACTCTTAACACATTAAAAATAGGTTGTACGCAAAATTTTGGTTCAATTAGAGTCCGTTACCGATCCGATTTAATTAAATCGATCCGATTCGACAATTACCGGTATCACCGAAAAAATTATTTTTTTATACCAAAATATGCTACATGAAATTTTATTAAGATCTGAAAAATATGGCAATTTTTGGAGTTTATTTACTATTTTTAAAAATTTAATCAAAGTTAGTCAACCCTTATTGTAAAGAAAATTGACTCACTAACTTTTTCGTATTTTTGACTTTTAGAGGCCTATATGGCCTCAATTCTACCTCAAATTTCAATTTCATACTCACCATGGCCAATACTTTTCGGTTGTTAAATAAAATATTTTTCACTTTTGGGTAAATTTTCAGCCCGAAAATACTATTTACCATCGAAAATTTACTGTTCACTGCTAAGCCGATGTTGAAGCCATTACAATATATCCATTTTTTCCTCCAATAGGAAAAAGGAGCCAGAAAAGTGACTCAGTGATGATTCACGACCTTGACTCACAGGTCAAGGCCGTGACTCGTCTCGTGACTCGCCACTAAGTAATGGCCTGAAGTGCATCCCACACGCTCGTAATTGCCAGGTGTCCAGTGCATCATTGGGAGTGAGTCAAGGCCGTGACTCGCTTCTAGTGACACAAGGCCTTTGACTCACGAGTCA
Source organism: Excoecaria agallocha (assembly GCA_037975025.1). Classification (NCBI taxonomy): domain Eukaryota; kingdom Viridiplantae; phylum Streptophyta; class Magnoliopsida; order Malpighiales; family Euphorbiaceae; genus Excoecaria; species Excoecaria agallocha. The sequence goes on from CM075816.1 coordinate 36,002,428, forward strand.
AGGCTGTGACTAGCTTTTTTTTTTCTAGTTTTTCTCAAAAGACTTCTACAAAAATATAGGATAAAAACTCTAATTTTTTTTCAATACTTATCTGAGCATTTATTGCTTATGGTGTGTATTTAAAAGAGGATAAAAATCATTTTAGATGGGGGTTTTCTCTCTCTCTAAGAAAAACACAGAAAAATTATCCCTCTCTTTCTCTTTAAAATTCTCTATTTTCCAAACCAAAAATTGAGGAAGGAGGAGAAAGCCAAAAGCACTAAATCCTTGATGTTTGAGCAAACAAACACTTAAGGTAATATTCATAAGCCCTAAATACCGTTAATCAGTGTTTATTTCATTTTTACATCCATTAATGCTCCTTTATTCTTTAATTTTTCTATTTCTTTGATTTTTTGATTTAATCTTGTAAAATACTTTAATTTTTATGTTTTATGATTGTTTCGGTCATCAATTTGTAAAAATCGTATTAAATCTTATGAAAATTGAGTAAATAGGATTTTTGGAGTTTTACTATTCATTATTTTCAACCTTAGATTCAAAATCAATCATCCATGTTTTTTTCAAATAATACACATATAAAACTACCTTTTTAATAGTATGCATGCGGGAATTAACATTCCTTTTTAAAATGATTCAATAATAAATCCTTCGATTTATGTATAATTTTACCTTTGCATAGTTAAGTTTATTTTTATATCATACTTTTACTACTTTTTATGCCATGTTTTTATTGCTTTCAATATAACATGCTTTACAGCTCTCCATATGTGAATAAATGCGCCTTTACTTCTTTAGCATAATTATTCACGTGAGAAAAGAGATATAAAATAATTGATCTCGAAATCCACTTATACAATATTAATCAAGGTATGAATAAAAGTGAGATCCCAAACTATCTCTGGTTTTGGACTTATAAAGTTAGAACTCATTTTTTCAATGCTTTACAAGGTAGGAACTTCATGATACCTACTTTATGGTGTCCAATAGACGCACTCATAGCTTGATCACCGATAATGAATTAAGAATATCTCGAGACACGGTTTCATGTCTTTTTAAGCCCAAGACTTGGCGAATTGGGTTGACTCCCTATCGATTGCGAAATGACTAGCGTTCACAAGTTAAATGAATCTTTGTCTGGTCTCAGACCCTAAACTTTTGGGGATAAACCGAATGCCATCGGGGGTTCATTACGTGTCACACATAGATTATGTATCAATACATAATGTGAAAAATATGAAAAGAATGAGAATTTTGGTATGAAATGAGAAAGTGTAATATATGAATTATTTTAGCCTTAGTAATTAGTAGAAAAATAAAAAATATGATATAGTTAGCTAGCCATATATAGGGACACCGTAATATATATTTCGCGGTAGTAAGTTATGATGACTTGCAAAGTGGACTAAAGGTGGCTTCACACTAAAAAAGAAAAAAAAATTGATAAAAAAAGAAAGAGAAAAATGTAGAATATGACATATATGGACCTTGGGGTCCAAGTCCCGCACATTTGATTCATTTGTGAGGTTGTCATTGAAAACACTAGGGCAAAATGGTAATAATGAGATGAAAACAAAGTTGAAGGATAAAATTATAATTATTTACTAAAAATTAAAAAAGGGAAAATAATAATTTAATGATAAAATAGCGGAATAAGAGGCAAAATGGTAATTACATGGATAAAAGTGTAATATTGGTGATAAAAATAAGAATGGAAGGGCAAAATGGTAAAAATGTGATGAATATTTAGTTAAAGGGAAAAAATGAAAATAAAATGTTAAAATGGCTAAATGAATTGTAAAATTGTAATTATGCATGAAAATAAAGAATAGATGGTAAAATGGTAAATAAGAGATAAAATAAATGTGATGGTGGTGGCATTGTTAAAATCAAGGTAATTTGGTAATTTTAGTATATAATTGAAAGCTAAAAAGAAAATAAAATTGTGAGTATAGGCTAAAACTATTAGAATTAAGGATTAAATGGTAATTTGGTAAAAAATTCAAGTTTTAGGGACTAAATTGTCATAAAACGTAAAAATTGTGGCAAAACTGTAAAAATATGCCTATATAGGCAATTTAGAGGTAAAACGAAAAATTCGACTCAAAATTGTAAATTTAGAGATAAAATAGTAATTTTAGTAAAAGATGGTGCCCTCGTGGCAAAAATGCAATTTTGTTGAAAATGGAGTCATTTAAGGGTAAACTTGAAATTGTGTAGTGGAAATAAATAAATAAGAGGTTAAACTGTAATTTGAGTTAAGAAGGTGCATAAGAGTAAAATATGTTGTAATGGAAGGAAATAGTGAAAATATGAAATTTATGTGGCACATGAAGGGAAATTAAAGAATAAAAGTTAAAAACCGAAACCGATATAACGGTTAACCGATAGTAATGGACTGATTAACCGGTCTATGCTCATCCCTAAGTAGGGTATCCAAAGTTAGGCAATATTTGTTTAACGCATAGTATTTTTCTACGCACGGGGACAAGTCAGGTAAAAGGAAGAAGCCGGAAAATGAAGTATGGGAATTTTTGTGGCATATATATATATATATATATATATATATATATATATATATATATATATATATATATATATATATATATATATATATATATATATATATATATATATATATATATATATATGTTGAGAATGAATTTTTCGTGTAATATTAAGATGGGCATGTATATTATAAGTGAATGCGTAAATACTATACATGTATGTGGGAACCTTTGTAAATAATGAGGTTGTCATGTATGAGTTAATATTATGAACTCATGTGAATTTTAATATTTTGTGAATGATTGAGATGAATAGTACGATTGAAGAGTTGTGGTGGATGTTGATTTGATTAATTCTAAAGTGCTGTGTGGATGTTGGTGGTTGACGAGGATGTATCTATTATTTGAAAGTGTTAAATTTGATATTTGCAGGAGGGTTAGTTAAGTAGGTAGCTGTTATGCTGTCGAAATTAATGTTGAATAAATAGTATTTTTTGCGAGTAATTAAATAGGTAATGCATGAAAGTACAATAAAGAAAAAGACGAGGAAAAAATTTTACCATACATTCAATAAGGTAATTAAAGGATAATATAGGTAATATTGCTAGTGTGTGTAACATACCAATATTCAACACAATGATCAGGTACAATATTGTGTTATACTACTGCAGTTGGCAACATGCAAAGAGATTTAGGTTTTAGTTTTAGGGATTTGAAAGTGAAAAGAGGTTTTAGGTAGAATGAGATTTGAGAGAGCCGTTTTTTAGGTGTTTTGTATAGGTTGGGTTCATGGGGCTTTAATTCGACCAAATGTATCAAGAATTCTCCAACCCTGTTCGATCCAAATAACCCTAACAATTCGATCCAAACCTATCCGAATATCAACTTTAGGCCGGATTGAGTTTGTTGGCAGATAGTAAGAGGTGAGAGAGAGGTTGAAATAGGAAAATGTTAGTTTTTTTTTTTAGGGATTATTAAGTGTGTGTGTGCACATATATATATATATTTAAAAAATTTAAACGGATCAATTAATCTAAACTGTTTATTTTTTTAGACCGTGGATCAAAATCGATAATTCATAAATTAAAAATATATAAATCGAAACCGAAACCCCAGTTCAATTTTGAATCTGTTTTGCTGTTCACTATTTTTCTGATTTTTTTCAACCTTCATCAGTTCACCCACAGCCATCCACATGTCAAAAATAAAATAGTATTTAATTTTATCTAAAATTATATAAAGTAAAAATTTAGTACTTTTAAAGATAATAGTTATTTTTATTTTTTCATTTTTAATTTGTCTTAAAAAATTATTATCAACATATTCAAATAATAAAAAAAATATTTTATTATATATTGAATAAGAAAAAGCAAATAAAAGAAAGTGACCGATATGTTAATTTTCCTACTAATTCATTTTCTCATGAATTTGTAATGTATAAATTTTTAACAAATTATTCACTCAATTGAATCAAAGTAAAACAGAAAAAAATGAGAATTACAATAAGCAATAATTTTTTTAAGGTTTGAAAATATGCAATTTGTGTACATTGAAAATTGGATTTTATACAGGTGTTAGAGTTTTAAGAAAAAAAAATTAAAGTCATTATTTACCACTGAACTTTTTAAACTGGTTAAAACATGCTATCATATTTTCTCTTGAGTTATTTTTGCTATTAAAATTTTAAAAATGAGAGAAAATAGCATTATTTTTTATATTGAAATCAATTATATAATGTCACGTATCCTACACTTTAGAGTAAATATATTTATTTTGATTAATTCAATTGTAAAAATGACCTTTTTAAAAGGTATAGTGGCAATTTCGTTTCTGAAATTTTAATGTCAAAATTAACTAAAAAAAAGTTTCGTAGTATTTTTTTTAACCAATTTAAAAATTCAATGGCAAAATATTACCTTAATCAAAGAAAGAAAAAAGGCCCATAGGTTAATTTGACAATCTTAATTTATGTGTATTGTAATTTTATTTTTTTCGCTGTTTATTTTCACTTTGCATAGTTTCATTCTCTTTTTGTTATTTAGGAAAAAAATTAGTTTTAGTACGATAAATTTTAACATATTAACTGATTTGTAAGAATAAAAGAAGTAAAAGAAAAACAAATCAATCTAAATCTTATTCGAAATCAGGAGTTATTAAGATTAAAACAAAAATTTAACTTTGTAGATGAGGAAATTAAAATCAAAACTTACGAACCTGAAGCTAAATAATAATCTAAATAACCTAATAAATTTAACTAGAAACCTAATTTTGGATTCCGAGCTAATATAGAATTTCAAATTTTTTTTGTATATTTTTTAAATTAATATATAATAACAATTTTATGCACTTCGTATTTTTCGATCTGTATTTACTAAGATTAAATATGAACTGATTAACCAATTTATAAGTAAAAAAACTAATCAATCCATTAACATCAGTTTTTTAAAATTATTAACCATTAATTAGTACATTACATTCGATTAATTAGTATATCAATTTCGATTTTTTAAATTTAGTTAATTATTATTTTTCAATTAATTATTAAAATTAAAAATATAAAATTATATAAAAGTTAAATAAAATTCAATTTAATTTTAAATGTTTAAAATAAAAATTACGAAACAAATATAATTTACTAATCAAAATTTATGTTCAGCAAATTAACAGTTAATATTATAAAATAAATTTAATATTTATTGAAAATTATCATTCTTAATTTTAATTCAAAATTTTGTATAATATTAATTATAAAAACATAAAATTTAAAATATAAAAAAAATATAATTAAATGTTATTACATATGATAAAAAATATATATAAAAGTTAATCGATTATTAACATATAAATATTGCTATATATGATATAATATAAATTTAATTTAAAATATTATATAAATTTTATATTAAAATATAAAAAATTAAATTATAAAAATAAAAATATAATTAATATATATATATATCGGATTTTCCAAGCATTCACGCTTGGTAGAGGGACACTGCAAGGCGGCCTTTAATACTTGGATTTTCCTTAGACGAGACTGAGCCCTCTCCAGAACCACCTCAATTCTATCCTTCTTCATCTTCAACGTTCGGTATTTTTTTCCTCTTTGATTCTCTTTTTTCTTGCTCCTCCCTGCCACCACAACTATACTTCTTTCTCTTCTCACTACTTGATCCTATTTTCACAAAGATTTAAAAAAAAAAAATTCTTAGGAATGTATAAGAGAGGAAAATTCTAAATAAATTTATAAATCTCTTGAAACCTATACATACATGATAATCGTTATTTCATTTCTTTTTTAACTAATTCTGAATTAGTGCCAATTTAAATATAACATTGAGAATAAAACTTGTCACTGTAGTCCACTACGCTACACCATTAAAACCCACAAATTTACAGCCTTTAACATATATATATATATATATATATATATATATATATATATATATATATATATATATATATATAATGAATGGAGAAAGATAATATGGGCTGACCTTGAGTTGAAACTAGGTGGTGGGGGGAGGAAGGCGATTGAGGTGGAGATGATTGTTGGGATTGAAGAAGAAAGATAAATGATTTGAGCTCAAGCTTTAAGTATTCAAAACGATTTGGATGCTGAGTTTCCAGAGTTTGTAGATCTTGATGCGCTTGTACTAACACGTCCATTTTCGTTTCTCTCTCTCTCTCTCTACGTCTATGGAGATGTAAAAACTATTTCACAGTATTTTGATAGAAGGAGAAAAGTAGGGGACAAAAGAGGAGACAATACGGTCAGCTAGCGTGTTTTAAACCTGGCAGGTCATCCGGTCAGCTGCCTTTTTTTACCTAGGGATCGTGGTGGAGTCCATGATCGGACGGTAGCAGGAACCACAAACGGGCAGGAGATATGGTTGATGGTTTCCTTATCAATGAGCAATAAAAGAAGTGGCTTGTTATGGTTTTTAAGTTTCTTTTGACCGTTCTCGAGAACCCAAAAGGCCTTTTAATAGGCCCCGGCTCCTGTCCTCGCGCGAGGAGCAATCCTCGCACAGTTACAGCCATGACTAAAAAGTTGAGTAGTCCTGTCCAATATTATTAAAATCGAATCGAATAAATAATTGATAAAGTTGAAGGTTCGTGATTCGATCGATTCAATCGATTTTTTTTTATTTTTAAAATATTATAAATTACTATAATTTTATAAATACTATTGTATAAAAATTAAAAAAATATCCATCAAACATTAATATATGTCACAAATATCCTAATAATAAATTACAAAACATAATTTTAATTTTATTATTACAAGTAATTAATTATGAATTTTTGAATATTATATATTAAAAACATAAAAATACAAACATATTATGAAAAAAATTTTCTTTTTAGATGGAGTACTAATGAAACAAACAAAAAAAATATTAACCTTGCATATATGAGTATAATTATATTTAATTATAATAAATTCAAATAGATAATAAGTATATTAAATTATTAAGTGACATCTTTAGAATTTAAAATACTAATTTTTTCAAAGAAATAAATTATGAAAATTTCACATATATATATATATATATATATATATAATTACAATGAAACAAATAGATAATAAATATATTAAATTATTAAGTGATATCTTAAACTTTAAAATACTAATTTTTTTAAATAAATAATAAAAATTTAATATATATACACACACACATATATTTGATTACAATGAATCAAATATATAATAAGTATATTAAATTATTAAGTGATATATTTAGAATTTAAAATACAAATTTTTTTAAATATATATATATATATATATATATATATATATATATATATATATATATGGGGTGAAAAAATACAAAAAAAATATTTTTATGCAATTTTCAGCCAAAAATCCGATTTTGTCCGGTTTTTTGATTTTTCGGTTCAATTCGATTTTTTCGGTCCAATTCGATTTTTTGCCAATCCGATTTTGTGCAGTTGAACTAACCGATTGACCTATCGTTTGAGATTAAATTGGTTCAACCGGTCGATTCGATCCGATTTTAATAACTATGGTCCTAGCCATTAGTATTTCAATGGCAACCGGACAGAAGAAGAAGAAAAATGGCGTTACAGTTTGCACAATATCACCTATGATGTGACCCTCGTTGGATGGGATTCCATCATTCTCCATATTCCATCACAATATTTAATAGAATTCCTCCTTACATATGGAAGAAGTATTGTACAATGTCTAACAGAACAATTTTGCCCTCCTCCCTTCCTTTTAGAATTTTTAAACTATAAGTTTATTATTGTAATTTTAATTATAAAGCAATATATTATTTTTGACTGTATAAAGCAAAAGGCATGTAAGATATATAATGTTATTTTCATTTGAATAATATTTAAAGTTTTTTATTATATTTTAACATAATTGTCTTAGATCTCTTTTTTCTTAATTTTGTAAATTTAACATAAAATATAGCAAATTTGTAAATTTAATTTTTACGGATCAATAGTTATTATATAAATAAAATGCTTAAAAATTTTAAATTTTCAATTAGCACAAATAATCAATTTAAAATATTAAGAGAAATAAAAATAATTGATAATAGCTTGAATTATTAATAATTGCCACGTTGCAGCTTTGCTGTCGCTGCATCATTTCCTTTATGAGCTTATCGAGCTCCTCATTTGTCAAAGTTATTTTGTTGGAGTATGGGGTTCGGGTTTTCAAAGTTAGGGGGCGTTTGTCCTGAAGGTTTGTGGTGTTGGTTAGGGTGCTGCTAGATGCGATAGAGTTGTTAGGAGAGCCTGGACAAGCTAGGGAGTAAGGCTAGGTATGACAATTGTAGGTGTTGTGGCAGGTAAACTGGTGATGGGAAGGTGTTTGGAAGCACCCTGGGGAGTGGGCTCTAGAGGCTGAAAGACTGGTATGTGGAGTGGTGGTGGTGTGCTATTTTGGTCATTTCTAGTCTGGGTATTTTCGTCTTCGAAATTCATGGTGCTTTAGGGATGGTTTCGCGCTCACTACACTAAATGATAACAGCTCAGATTTACCATATTAATATCTAACCTGACTTGGATAATAGATTGCTTCAATGACACTTGAAAACCAAAAAGATCTGGCGGGGGTCAAGCAGGGGACACTTCGATGGTCAAGTCAGAAGAGATTTAACGAGAGTATTTAGAGTAGAATTTGGCTAAGAGAGCGAAAGTACTTGACATTTTGCTTATTTATAGGGGTTTGAATCCTTCTCTAACTAGGAATCCCTATACTCATAGAATTTCTATTAAGGAAGGCAAACAATTAGATTAGGAAGCTATAATTGTAACTTCTAAGATAGACAAGATAATGGCGCGAGGTAGGTTAAGTCACGTGATCATTCAAAACTGTTTAAGATGACACCGTACGAGGGGCTATGTCGGATCTAAGCTATCGAGGATAAGGATAACCGGATTATCCAATGGAAACCAATTTCCATACTCAGTTATCATAAGTCCCCCCCGAAGTGTGAGATATTCATGTCGATAAACTGAGCAATTGCTAAGAAGTTGACACCTGGCCTCTGAGCAAAATGAGACGTCTCTTCAATCCTGACAACCTTCATGACATTGAAAACCTCAAAGCACACAATACTAGCTGTACCTATAATTACACCTCGAACCCTACACTCTATCATAAATGCTATCAAATCTCTTCAATTCCTGGCTTAGCTCGACTGTACACACATCACTCTACCATTAGTACTATCCTCCTATAAAAGCACTCCACATTTTCACCTTTTGCCATTTTCACCACTTTTTCCCTTCTCTTGCATTCTTTCGAGCGTTCATCCGCCTTTATAATCCCTTTATCTACATTCTCCCTTCCATCTTTCTAGGTTAGTAATTTGAATCTTTCCTTTCTAGCTTTTCTTATGCCTTTCTTGTTTTTAATTTTATAGAAATGAGCGAGTTCGAGGGTTCTAATGAGTTTAAGGTAGACAACTTAATCGATATAACAACACCAAGTACTTTCTCTCTAGACATCTCCTTAAGTGATGATCTCTAGGATGTACATTTCTGAGCTTCTGTCTAAAACACTTCTCACTTTAGAAATTGAGCTCACAGGCAAACCCTAGAGTAGCCTAAACTAGGTCAATAATCAAAATCAAGGATCTAGTCAACCTTTGTACCACCCGTGCATTCCTAACCAGTACACCCATCATGCTCCAAGTAAGCAGCTCCATGCTAATACAAAATTAAAAAATAAAAAGAAAATAGTAGTTTATAAGGCTGACTTTCAAACTAAGGTGACCCTCCCACCTAGGCAATTAGAACTTTACTTTTTAAATTATTATGGCCTCACAATCGGCCAACTTCATCCTAATGGTTGGCTAACCCTTTCTGCCATTCAAATATGGACTTTAGAGCGAGGTATTTACCTAACCCTTATGTTATTTAGGGTTACACATATAGTTGGACTTTGGGTTATGGCCGAGGACCATAAATATATCTAAGCTCTAGTTGGATGTAGAGTTTTTTTTGATAAACTAGATAGTCTAAAAAATTGGAAAGATCGGTTCTTCATAGTGGAGGACAAGTGGGAATTTTTCTTTCAAAACACTTGAGGCCAATTCATAAACCAAAATGACAATGCCTTGCTGCTCAACCAAGAGGAAAAAGAGACCCTTGCTCGAAGAAGGGAGCTCGCCCAAGAGAAAGCAGATGTCTACAAGCAATTGGACTCCGACTCTGAAAAAGTCAAACAAAGAAATAAATGAGGTAATTATTTTTGCTTTTATGTTTTGAGTATGATATTTTCTCATTATGTCTTTATTTTGCAGCCATGAAGAGAGCCATTAAGCAATCCCTCAACGATTGCATGAAATAGAAGAATAACAAGGTTGGCGAAAGCTCGGGGCAAGTGAATGCATCTCACACCCCTATTCCTGCCAAGTAAGCTCTGGTCCCTCCCCGCCTATTCAAGAGAGTGTGGTGCCTACTTCTCCCACCAATACACTGTTAGTGTAAGCCCTAGCCCCAATGCATTGTAATAAAGCACTTTGAATTAATAAAATGAGGCATTTGTTTTATCCTTTGTATTCCTGTGCATATAATTTGATAAAACTATCAAAGAGTGTTGTTTCGGTTAAAGTTATCATGTGTGAGGCACATGGTTGTAAGACCTTGAAACAAATGAGACATCATTCTAAATATCCCTAGTCAGTCATTGTTATAGGAATAACAATGAATTAAAACTAGTATGCTCTCTCTGATATTATGAGTTCTATCTTACGAATCATTAGGACAAGAGTGTCAATCAGAGATCATAGATACATGTTAAAGAATATGGTATCTGGATACGATCTGCTCATGAGAACACTACATGGTATAAGTCATAAGTGTTTCTCATATGCAAGTTTTGTATCGGAGTCCTTAGACCTGAAATCTCTATGAAACTCTTTATGAATTACTGTGTACTTTGACATATACCTAACGTGCTCGTAACAGAGTGACAAGTACGGGTATGATTAGGTATGCATTAATTCATGTTAGAGAGCATGAGAGAAGTGAAGGGATTACCCCTCTCAATAAGAGAGAAAATATCATTGGGCACTTGATCAGTGAACTGAGAAGTGTATGGCCATACTGAGATGAAATAAAGAATAATCATTATTTATCTGAGAGTTCAATGTCACTGGAATATCAAGAAAGGAATTAATATATATAAGGATGACTAGTTCCATGCCTTATATTAATTCTGATATTTATGGGTAAGGGACTATGCAAAATTGCATTAGGTCACTAAATGCCATATGCATTTTCATTTAATTTGGAATACTATAATATCTTTCTAGAGAATATATATAGCCTTTGAATTAATTTATTAATTCATTGCCAACATTAAATGGACATATAGGATCACACACAAAGCATTGGGCTTAAAATATTTAATTAAAGTATTGAGCATTAATTTGGGCTTTTAATTAAAGTCAAATTAATGTGTGTAATGGGTTATAAAATTGCTATTGGGCTTTGGTCCATGAGAGAGAGAAATTCAGCCCACAAGGTTTAATTTCAATTAATTAATTATCTTGTGTTAATTTAATTAATTGAGTATTAAAGCCTAAAGGATTTTAATTAAATTAATTCACTTGATAATTGGATGGTGTGGCCGAAATTCCAAGATAATATCAATGGAATTTTGGCACATGATTAATTCTTTTATTAAGTGATTTATTTGATTAATATGTCTTACATTTATCTTAGATTAAATAAAAAAGGATTATCTTGGATTAAATGTATTATCTTAAGGTGTTTTAATCAATATATATTTCTTATTTTAAATAAGTGATAAAGGCTAAAATTAATTATCTTAAGGTAGTATATTTTAGCTTGATCACTTAAGAAAATAAAGGGATATATATTAAAGAAAATAAAACCCTAAAGACATATATTTTGCTTTTGGCGTGAAAACAAAACCTAGCCACCATTTGCATTTTGGCGTGAATTACATCCATCTCTCTCTCTTAATTTTTGGTCCAATTTTCACAAGGAGAAAGGATTGTTCCTCATTCTCTTGTGTTCTTGGGTAGTAAAAGCAACCTAAGAGAAGTACAAAATCAAATTTTGTAGCTTCAAACTATAGCCATTACATAATACCTTAAAAGAGAGCTAGCAATCTCGATTTTAAGCCAACGGTGCAATTGTGTGTGTGAGAATAGAGGGAGTGTCGTAAAAGGCTGTTCCTTGGCATTGGTGATCAAGATCTAAGGTGGATAAATTCATCTTGGTTGCTGGTCATCACCAAACTCAAAAAATTAAAAGGCATCCAAAGTTGTAAGTTTTAAACCCTAAAATTGCATGTTTCGATTCTTGCTTTGGATTTGTATGGTATGTATGATGAAAACTTTTTGTTTTTTCGCTGCATTATCATCACATTCATACCATGTCATATTCCATCAGTGGTATCAGAGCCTAAAAATTCTTATTTTAGTGCTTTAGATGCATGAAAAAATTAATTAAAAATCGTCATTATGAAAACATGCAAATCTGAAATTTTCTGTTTTGAGTTTTTTTGCATTGTTTTGGTGAAAAAACAATTTTAATTGATTAGATAGGTATTATAATTAATATGACATGTTAATATACTATCCTAAGATTTTATTAGGGCTGGTAATGGTCGGATTTAATTATTTATACCTGATGGTACATGTTAATTATGAAACTAGGTGCTAGTTGGCATGTAAATTGCTAGTTTAACAACTAGTTTTCAAAATTAAATGTAAAATTGATTTTGGCATGTTTTTAAGTGATTTTTAAAGATTAAATATCAGGTCTGGACATATTTTAAATTTGGTTTTAATTCTGGTCCATGAAAATTTAATTGATTAATTTTAAAATCACTTAAAACTATGACTAGTTTGTGTTTGTTACATGTTTAATCAACATTGTTTGTTTTGTTTTGATTAAAATGGTAAAAAAACATTTAGATCAGATTGGTACAGAATATTAAATCAATATTTATGGAATTATTTAGATTATTAAATGACTCATAAAATTGATTTAAATGTTTGTACATTTTATGGCATTACATAAGCATTAAACAACTAGTTTTTGTTGTTTGTTTGTTTTTGCATGAATGCCGTGTACTATATATGTGTTCTTCATGATTTTATATTTTTAATTCATGTTAACACATATTATATGTATTTTTAATGTTTATGGGCTGTATGACATAAAATTAAAATGGCAAAATTGGAAATTATACCAGAGTTGATTTATAGCACAAATCTAACTAGTTAGTGTTTTGGGCTTTTAAGAGAACTTATTCAATAAGAGGATTTAGTCAATTGGGCTTTGGCCCAGGCCCATCATGGGGTCTTCTCTTAAAGGTTCAAGTACACAATTTCCATTAATGGGCTTGGCTAAATTAATTAAAATTGGACTTTGTTTTATCCATGAATGCTATGTATATTTATTTGCTAATTTGGTGTGATGAATGGATATGCATGGTGCATTCATGGGCCCTGGGTTTTGTAATTAAATATGGCCTGCAAGCCATTATATTTTGTTGTAAAAGTTTTTCATTTATTTTTTAGAATAGAATATACTTGAAGACTTTGTAAATCAAGACGAAGCCCACCGGAGTGAAGAAGCCAAACTCGAAGATTCTTATATAATAGTATAGAATCTTAGTTGTAGGTTTTTGGGCCTATGTTTGTCATGCTTTACTTTATGCAATTATTTATATATGCATGCTATGTATGGATGACAAAGCGTATGCCATGTAAGCCGTAATAAAATGAATTCCTAAAATAGTAAGTCACAAAGTTGCCTTCCTAATTCGAAACATGTCAAGGCATCGATCATCGGTCACGTAGACTAGGAGTCCTAGATGTGCCCAATTATCTTTGTGAGGCATGGGTTGTGAATGTAGGTTGGACTTATCATGAATAGGGATGCCCGGACCTAGGCAACTAATAAATGGGTTGTGCTATAACATCTTAAGATGTTAGCCCATTTGATCCAAGAGTCATGTACGAGATCTTATTGGAGTTTTCCTACCTAAGTAACTTAACTTGTTAGGTGTACAAGCTCAGCTTGACTAATAAGTTGTTATGAAAAGTGGATCTTGGCCCACATTAAATCAATAACGCGAATTATTTAAAGGGATATTAATTCGGTTTGTGGGATCATAAATAAGACCTCATTTAATCTTGCTAAATTTTATTGTAGATTGAAAATGGCATCTTCAAACAACAATTTCTCATTGCGATCGGTCCTTGAAAAGGAAAAATTAAATGGCACCAATTTCATAGACTGGTCTCGAAACTTAAGAATAGTTCTTAAGCAAGAGAAGAAGTCGTATGTTTTGGATGCACCCTTACCTGAGGAACCTGCTAGGAACGCTTCTGTGGTTCAAAAGGAAACTTTTGAGACCAAGAAAAGTGACTCTAATGATGTGACCTGTTTGATGCTAGCCACTATGGTGCCTGAATTGGAAAAGCAATTTATGGACCAATAGGCCTATGCGATCATGGTGCACCTCAAAGAGATGTTCCAAGAGCAAGCTCGTCACGAGAGGTTCGTGACAAAAAAGGCCTTAATTTCTTGCAAGATGGCTGAGGGTACTCCTGTTAGTACCCATGTACTTAAGATGAAAGGGTATCTTGATACTCTTGAGAAGCTTGAGGTACTAGTGCCAAAGGAATTGGCGACTGACTTGATCTTAGGATCATTGCCTGCTGCTTATGATCCATTTGTGATGAATTATAACATGCATGCAATGAACAAGTCAGTCACTGAGCTTCATGGGATGCTTAAGAATGCTGAAGAGAACATTCGAAAGACCAAACCCGTATTAATGGTTCAAAAGGGAATTAAGAAGGGACCCACTAAGGGAAAGGGAAAGGGAAAGGGAAAACCCAAGTCAGTTGGGAGTGCACCTCAGGCCCAATCCAAGCCCAAAGCGCCAAAACTCAAAGAGAGTGAGAGCACTTGCTTCCATTGCAACAAGATAGGGCATTGGAGGAAGAATTGCGCTCTCTTCAAGGAAGAACAAAAGAAGAATGGAGCCAAGGCATCCAGTTCTGGTATTTTTGTTGTTGAAATTAACCTTTCTATTTCTACCACTTGGATATTGGATACCAGTTGTGGTTCTCACATTTGTTTAAATGTGCAGGGGCTAAGAAATAGGCGGTTACTTGGGAAGAATGAAGTGGACCTCCGTGTGGGGAATGGAGCATGAGTTGCTGCCATGGAGATAGGCGACTATCACCTTACTTTACCTTCCGGACTTTGTATTGTTTTGAATAATTGTTATTTTGTGCCTGCTATGAGTAGAAACATTATTTCAGTTTCATGTTTGGATAATGATGAATTTGATTTTGTTATTAAAAATGGCAATGCTCATATTCGTCGCCAAGGCATTTCTTATGGCAATGCCATGTTGCAAAATGGCCTTTATATCCTTGATTTACAAAACAAAGAGTCCATATACAACATTAATACAAAAAGGGTTAAATCAAACGAATTGAACCCTACTTACTTCTGGCATTGTCGTTTAGGACATGTAAACGAAAAACGTATTTCAAGACTCCACAAAACTGGAGTGCTTGGGTCATTTGACTTAGAGTCTTATGACACATGCGAGCCATGTTTGCATGGAAAAATGACAAAGAATCCTTTTAACAAGAAAGGTGAGAGGACTAATAACTTATTGGAACTAATACATACCGATGTATGTGGACCTTTAAGTACACAGGCTAGAGGTGATTTTAGCTACTTCGTGACATTCACAGATGACTTCAGTAGATATGGCTATGTCTATCTAATGAAGTACAAGTATGAAACTTTTGAGAAATTCAAAGAGTTTAAGAGCGAAGTAGAAAACCAACTTGGCAAAAGTATAAAAACCATTCGATCAAATCGAGGTGGCGAATACTTAAGCCAAGAGTTTGACAATCATCTAAAAGAGTGTGATATTATTTCACAGCTCACTCCTCCTGGAACACCTCAATGGAATGGTGTGTCCGAAAGGAGAAATCAAACTCTGTTGGACATGGGTCGATCTATGATGAGTCAAGCTAATCTTCCTATCTCTTTTTGGGGTTATGCATT
Source organism: Excoecaria agallocha (assembly GCA_037975025.1). NCBI lineage: Eukaryota > Viridiplantae > Streptophyta > Magnoliopsida > Malpighiales > Euphorbiaceae > Excoecaria > Excoecaria agallocha. The sequence continues at coordinate 36,018,504 of CM075816.1, forward strand.
AGAAACTGCTATGTTTCTATTGAATCGTACTCCAACTAAAGCAGTTGAGAAGAAGCCATACAAGGTATGGACTGGGAAAGAACCCAATATGTCTTTTCTCAGGATTTAGGGCTATGAAGCACATGTTAAGAAATTAACATCTGACAAACTAGACTCTAAATCCAGTGTCTGCTTGTTTGTGGGTTATCCCAAAGAAACAAAGGGATACTATTTTTACTCACAAGCCGAGAACAAAGTATTTGTTGCTCGCAAGGCTATTTTCTTGGAAAATGAGTTCCTTCTCAAGAAAGACAGTGGGAGTAAAGTAGAGCTTGGAGAAATTCAAGCGCCATAAACTCCTATAGAGGATGGTTTGGAAATGGGATCAAGTTCATAACCAATTGTGGAATAAGAATCCATTACACAAGAACCTAGAAGGTCCGGTAGGGTACGTCAGGAGATTGAGAGATATGGATTTCTAATCACTGACAGTGACACTATTGAGTTAGTAGATCGTGAGGATCCTACTACCTACCGAGAAGCTATTGAGAGCCCAGACTCGGAAAATTGGCTTGAAGCCATGAAATCCGAGATGCAATCAATGTACGATAACCAGGTTTGGACCTTGGTTGATCCATCAGAAGGTGCTAAGGTAATTGAATGCAAGTGGCTATTCAAACTCAAAGCTGATAAGACCTACAAAGGTAGACTAGTAGCAAAAAGTTTTCAACAAACTCATGGTGTAGACTATGACAAGACCTTTTCACCTGTAGTCATGCTCAAGTCCATTAGGATCTTGCTTGCCATAGCTGCATATCATGATTATGAGATATAGCAAATGGATGTCAAATCTGCTTTCCTCAACGAAAATTTACTTAAGGATGTGTATATGACATAGCCTGAAGGTTTTGCCAATCCCAAGCATCCTAAGAAGGTTTGCAAGCTTCAAAAATCCATTTATGGATTAAAGCAAGCATCCCGAAGTTGGAATCTTCATTTTGATGAGGCATTCAAAGAATTTGACTTCATCAAGAACAAAGATGAGCCTTGTGTGTACAAGAAGGTTAGTAGGAGCATAGTAGTATTTCTGGTCCTATATGTGGACGACATCCTTCTCATTGGGAATGACATTCCAACATTGCACAAGGTTAAGCAATGGTTGGGAAAATGTTTCTCAATGAAAGACTTAGGTGAAGCCGAGACAATACTTGGTATTCGAATCTATAGAGATAGATCGAATCGGCTTTTGGGACTAAGTCAGGATGTTACTCATGCACTAAGTGTAACTAGTAGGTTTCAGCAAGACCTTGGTGAGAAGCACTGGTCTGCTGTAAAAGGGATTCTAAAGTACCTGCGAAGGACTAAGAATCACTTCTTGGTGTATGGTGGTCAAAAAGAGCTCGTCATACAAGGTTATGCCGATGCTGCTTTTCAGACCAGCACTCAAGATTTTAGATCGCAATCTGGGTTTGTTTTTGTTTTGAACGGTGGTGCTGTCAGCTGGAGAAGCTCAAAGCAAGAAACCATTGCCGACTCAACTACTGAATCTGAGTATATTGCAGCAAGTGAGGCTGTAAAAGAGGCTGTTTGGATTAAAAATTTCATTACTGGATTAGGAGTGGTCCCAAGCATCCTAGATCCATTAGAAATTTTATGTGATAACAACAGGGCCATCGTACAGGCCAAGGAGCCCCGGTCACACCAGAAATCCAAACACATACTCAGGAGGTACCACCTGATTAGAGAAATCATTGATCGTGGGGACATCAAGGTTAGCAAGATAACAAGTGAAGACAATGTAGCAGATCCTTTGACGAAACAATTGCATCCAAATCTGCACGAAGCTCATTTGAGAGCGTTCGGTCTTAGGGCTATGCCCAATTAGGACTAGTGCTAGTGGGAGATTGTTAGTGTAAGCCCTAGCCCCAATGAATTGTAATAAAGCACTTTGAATTAATAAAATGAGGCATTTGTTTTATCCTTTGTATTCCTGTGCATATCAATTGATAAAACTATCCAAGAGTGTTGTTTCGGTTTAAGTTATCATGTGTGAGGCACATGGTTGTAAGACCTTGAAACAAATGAGACATCATTCTAAATATCCCTAGTCAGTCATTGTTATGGGAATAACAATGAATTAAGACTAGTATGCTCTCTCTGATATTATGAGTTCTGTCTTACTTATCATTAGGACAAGAGTGTCAATCAAAGATCATAGATACATGTTAAAGAACATGGTATCTGGATACAATCCGCTCATGAGAACACTACATGGTATAAGTCATAAGCGTTTCTCATATGCAAGTTTTGTATCGGAGTCCTTAGACCTGAAATCTCTATGAAATTCTTTATGAATTACTGTTTATTTTGATAAACACCTAACGTGCTCGTAACAGAGTGACAAGTATGGGTATGATTGGGTATGCATTAATTCATGTTAGAGAGCATGAGAGAAGTGAAGGGATTACCCCTCTCAATAAGAGAGAAAATATCATCGGCCACTTGATCAGTGAACTGAGAAGTGTATGGCCATACCGAGATGAAATAATTAATAATCATTATTTATCTGAGAGTTCAGTGTCACTGAAATATCAAGAAAGGAATTAATATATATATGGATGACTAGTTCCATGCCTTATATTAATTCTAATATTTATGGGTAAGGGACTATGCAAAATTGCATTAGGTCACTAAATGCCATATGCATTTTCATTTAATTTGGAATACTATAATATCTTTCTAGATAATATATATAGCCTTTGAATTAATTTATTAATTCATTGCCAACATTAAATGGACCTATAGGATCGTACACAAAGCATTGGGCTTAAAATATTTAATTAAAGTATTGAGCATTAATTTGGGCTTTTAATTAAAGTCAAATTAATGTGTGTAATGGGTTATAAAATTGCTATTGGGCTTTGGTCCATGAGAGAGAGAAATTCAGCCCACAAGGTTTAATTTCAATTAATTAATTATCTTGTGTTAATTTAATTAATTGAGTATTAAAGCCTAAAGGATTTTAATTAAATTAATTCACTTGATAATTGGATGGTGTGGCCGAAATTCCAAGATAATATCAATTGAATTTCGGCACATGATTAATTCTTTTATTAAGTGATTTATTTGATTAATATGTCTTACATTTATCTTAGATTAAATCAAAAAGGATTATCTTGGATTAAATGTATTATCTTAAGGTGTTTTAATCAATATATATTTCTTATTTTAAATAAGTGATAAAGGCTAAAATTAATTATCTTAAGGTAGTAAATTTTAGCTTGATCACTTAAGAAAATAAAGGGATATATATTAAAGGAAATAAAACCCTAAAGACATATATTTTGCTTTTGGCGTGAAAACAAAACCTAGCCACCATTTGCATTTTGGCGTGAATTACATCCATCTCTCTCTCTTAATTTTTGGTCCAATTTTCACAAGGAGAAAGGATTGTTCCTCATTCTCTTGTGTTCTTGGGTAGTAAAAGCAACCTAAGAGAAGTACAAAATCAAATTTTGTAGCTTCAAACTATAGCCATTACACAATACCTTAAAAGAGAGCTAGCAATCTCGATTTTAAGCCGACGGTGCAATTGTGTGTGTGAGAATAGAGGGAGTGGCATAAAAGGCTATTCCTTGGCATTGGTGATCAAGATCTAAGGTGGATAAAGTCATCTCGGTTGCTGGTCATCACCAAACTCAAAAAATTAAAAGGCATCCAAAGTTGTAAGTTTTAAACCCTAAAATTGCATGTTTTGATTCTTGCTTTGGATTTGTATGGTATATATGATGAAAAATTTTTATTTTTCCGCTGCGTTATCATCACATTCATACCATGTCATATTCCATCATACACTTGCCAGTAACAACCCTTCCAATGCTATTACCATCTCCTATGCGTCTCTAACTTTTGTACCTACTAATTTATCTCCCCCAACAAACCCTGGTTGACTTTTCATTCTACTCCCCAGTCCTTCTTCATCTCGTATCAAAAAAGGCGAGAGTTTTTCCCGTTCCCCTGACTGAGATGATAAGTTCAACAAACTGCTAGATGAAGTTCAAGCATTTTTTCTACAGAACAAAGCCTACTGCTCGTCTAACTCTGAATTTAATAACTTCTGTTCCCTACTCACTTGTATTCCTACTGAGGTGTCACCTTTCCTGAACCTGACAACTGATCATCTATGTTCGGTTATATGCCGACACCAAGTTGATGTAAGTTTTTTTTACACTGCCTTCAACCTTTATAGTAATCTTAGCTTAACATTTATTTTTGCAGAGTTTTATTCTATTCAATGCTATAATGAGCAGGATAAATTGGCTTGTGCTCTTGGTGAAGAAGGAAAAAAGGGTTTTGACTGAACTAAAGGAGAAACTCTAGGGGGCTAAGTAAGAGGCTAGTAGCTTGGCGAAGAGAATAGCTGATGCAGAGGCTAAGGCCAAACAGCCAGTAGAGGCCCAAAACAAGGCATCAGAAAAGTTAGTTAAGAAATTAGCAGAGCTCAAATCCTTGCTTACCAAAGAGAGGGAAGGAAGTAAGGCTAATAAAGCGGAGCTTGAGAAAGCAAGTGTTGAACTAGAGACAGCCAAATCGAGAAAGCTGCTCTCAAAAAAGACCGAGCCGAGCTGGAGAATAGATGCACTACACTCAAAGATAAGGCCATAGATCTTATTGCGGAGCAATGCATTGCCTATGGTGGAAAACTTATCAGTACTATCAAAGAGAAATATCTGAATGAGGAATTCTCCTGGATGGATGAGATATATCCAGATAAGAATTAGATATGATTTTTCTTTTTGCTATAGCCTTTGAGGCCAACTCATATATTGCTCAATATTTTCAATAAACTTTTTGTATTTATTCTAATTCATACTTTGATGTACTGAGCTTGTTAATATTTCAAATTATTTAACAAATAATCCAAGCCTTATGAAAACTTAAACTAATTCAGACAAGATCAAATAATCAAAAGAAATCCAAAATTTTAACAAGTGGCCAAATACTGAAAATGCTCATGCTTAAGCTATCGAGTTGAGCTATTACATAAAATTATGCTTGTGGAAAAACTGTCGAAATAAGGTAAAAATGATCATATGCTAATGGAAAAAATGTCAAACTGAGTTGGAAACACAATGTACTTATGGTGAACATGCCCAATTGAGCTAAAAAAATACAAGGTACTCATGGCAAATATGCCTTATTGAGTTGAAAAAATACAATATGCTCATGGCGAACATGCCTGATTGAGCTGAAGAGGGCTCGTAGTGAAAATGCCTATGAGCTCGGAGAATTTGCTTATGGGAAAATTGTTTATGAGCTCATGTGAAGTGCTCGCTGCCTATGAGCTAGGATGAAGTGCTCGTGGCGAAACTGCTTGTAAGCTCAGATAAGGTGCTCGTGGCAAAACTGCCTATGAGCTGCTAACCCTTACTCGTGGCAAAATTGCCTGTTCGAGCAAGGTTACTTATGGTACTTCTTCAAGTTAGAAATATTCCATAAGTGTGGCAATATCTTTCCTGCCATGTCTTTAAGTCAGTAAGCTAAAAAATTAACCACTTTGTGTACTTTGAATGGACCTATCCAGTTGAGGCTTAGTTTGCTAGCCCCCACAACTGTCTGGGCTTTAATGGCCTTCTTTAGAACCAACTCACCTACATGTAAAGTTTAGGGCTTTAACTTGCTATTATGGTATGATGCCATTTATTGTTTATAAGTTGTTGCTCAGATCTGGGCTTACTCCCTTTTTTCTTCAAGTGTATCTAAATAGTACAACAACGACTCCTTATTTGCTTCGTTATTGTGTTGCTCATTCCTCGAGTTTGGCATTCCTATCTCACAAGGGATAATTGCCTTTATGCCATAATTCAGGGAGAAAAAGGGGTTCTATTGATGACCGAGTGATGTTTGGTATGACCAAAATATGTTGTTCAGTTCATTGACCCATAGGTTTTTGGCTTCATCAAGCGTCTTCTTCAAGCCCATCAGGATAGTCCTATTGGTTACCTCGGTCATGCCATTCTACCGAGGATGGTATATTGATGTGAATTTGATCTAGATGTGCAATTCTTCATATAAATCCCTTGAAAAATGAATTATTTTCCATTATCAGTAATAAAAGTATGTGGGATACCAAACCTGGTTATTATTGACTTCTGAGCAAATTTGATTATATTTATTGGGGTGATGGTTGCTAGGGGCTTGGCTTCGACCTATTTGGTCAAGTGATCCACCGCCATTACTAAGAACTTCCATTGCCTAGTATCCAATGGAAATGGCCCAAGTATGTCTATTCCCCATTGCGGGAAAGGCAATGGACTATATATTGGGGTTTGCCAGATAGATCCTTGGTGAATTATTTTCCCAAACCTTTGGCATTTATCACACTTTTTTACCAAATCCTTCGCATCTGCCTCCATTCTTGGCCAATAGTATCCTTGTAGAAGGGCTTTTCAAGCTATTATTTGAGCTCTTTCATGTGCCTCGTAAATGCCTTTATGTATTTCTTTGAGCACATACTGACTAGGGGTGAGAGTAGGATCTTTGATAAAGTTTTTCGTCTAAAATTGAATAAAGACTAGAGCACCAAACTATCTTTTTAGCTTCTACCTGATCTTCTAGGAAGGCACCTATTTTAACAAATTAGAAGATCGACAATTGCCATCCATCTATCAGTTCATTCATCCGAACTAAGAATGTTTCATAAGAAGGCTAAGTGATAACGACCCAAATTACATCTTTTGATTGTATGGCACTGTTTGAGGACACCTGCTTGGCCAATGAATCAACCCTTTTGTTTTCTTCCTGAGATATTTGCTTGATTGTTCACAAACTTCCTCCTTTTTGTAGTTGAGCCAGTAAAGCAGATAACAGGTTTCTATACTTCACCATTACTTGTTCTTTATCCTCGAACCTTCTTATTAACTGGCTAATGACCAACTAAGATTTAGAATAGAAGGCTGAGTGATGACAACCCAAATTACATCTTCTGATTGTATGGTGCTGTTTGAGGACGCTTGCTTGGTCAATGAATTGGCCCCTTTGTTTTCTTCCTGAGGTATTTGCTCGATTGTCCACGAACTTCCTCCTTTTTCCAGTTGAGCCAGCAAGGCAGATACCAAGTTTCAATACTTCACCATTACTTGCTCTTTAGCTTTAAACCTTCCTATTAACTAGCTAACAACCAACTGAGAGTTAGAATGGATAAGTAAAGAGTCAAGTTTTACCTCAAAGGTGAGTTGTAGTTCGAAACAGAGTGCTTTATATTCTACCACATTGTTGGATGTTGGAAAAGATATTCTCACCATTCCTCGTATGAGGATTTTGCTTGGACTAGATAGTATGACCCCTACTCTAACTCCCTCGGATGAGGCTGCTCCATTGACATATAACTTTCAAGTTACCTTATTCTGCTCAACAGGAAGAGCATATAGCTCGACCACAAAATTAGCCAACACTTGCGCCTTTATTGCCAACCGAGCCTTATACCTAACAACAAATTCTCTGAGGTGAGCTGCCTATTTACTTATCCTTCTTGATTCCTCTGGCTTTTACATCACTTTTTTGAGAGGAGTGTTTGTCCGAACAATTACCGTATATGCTTGAAATTAAGGGCAAAGCTTTATTGTCGAGTTGATTAAGGCTAGGACCAACTATTTAAGGATCAGATATCTCAGCTCTGTGCCTTGAAGGACCTTACTAGTATAGTATATGAAAAAATGCTACGTGTTTTCTTCCCTAATCAAAACCAAACCTACTATCTTTTTTAGAAATTGAAAAGTACATGAATAGGTTTTTGCCTAGCTGCGGTTGACTGAGTAATGGAGGAAAACTCAAAAATTGCTTTAGTGCTTTGAAGGTGGACTGAAATTTTGAGCTCCACTTGAAGTTTTTCAAATTCTTCAAGGACTTATAGAATGAGAGGCATCATTTGGCCAAACAAGAGATAAACCTTTTGAGCACTGAGTATATGATTGATTTTTGTGGCTCCATTTTCAAGATGGCTTCAATCTTTGTTAGGTTAGCTTCTATTCCCCTCTTTGAAATCACAAAGCTAAAGAACTTACCGGACCGAACTCTAAATGCACACTTATATACACTTCCATATTCTGACTTATATGCTCTATAAACAACTTGTTCATTAACCTTTGATAGGTGGCTCTCGCATTTTTAAATTTAAAGGGCATCACTTTGTAATAATATGTCGGTCTATGAGTAATGAAAGCTATTTTTTCTTTGTCTTTCAAATTTATTGAGATATGGTGGTAGCTTGTTGATGCATCCAAGAAGGCATACTCTTTGAATTTGAATGTTGAATCCACTAACATATTTATATTCGGCAATGGATAGCTGTTCTTTGGGCAGGCTTTATTCAGGTTGGTGAAATCTATGCACATTCTCCATTTACTATTAGCTTTCTTTCACCAATACTATGTTGGATAGCCAGTCCAGATATAACACTTCTTTTATAAATCCATTTTTTAGTAATGTGTTTGTTTTTACATTTATTGCCACTTGCCGCTCTGATGTGTGATTGCACTTCTTCTACTTGATAGGTTTGGAACCTAGTTGTATGCTCAGCAAGTGAGACATGACATCCAGTGAGATGCCAGTTATATCTAACGGTTGTTAAGTGAACACATCTATATAAGATTCTAACACTGCTAGTAATAATTTTACTTTTAAGGTAGGCTTTCTTGAGGCTATTCTCACTATCTTTTTAGGCAATAGCTCTACCTCCTACAATAAGTCTACTGGTTTTGCTTTTCGAGCAACATCAGTTGGGACATCCATTGTATCAACTAGGAGGGCTTGCTTTGCCTCTTTTAACATAGTAACATATGTCTTCTTAGCTACAGTTTGGTTTCCTTAAAGTATGGTTATCCCTTCTGGTGTTATTATTTTCATAATCAACTTCTGCATGTAAATGCAAGCTTCTACTGTAGTCAATAGAGGTTAACAAAAAATTGTGTTATAAGACAAAGGCATATTCACTACCATACAACATGGCATACATGACCTGATGGTTTAATAGCCTCCTAGCTACAAGTTTAAGTTAACCAAGCCTTTGACCTTGACGGGCTGTCTGGAAATATCGATCAGTGGGACTATTACTTCATTCATTGGGCTTGGCATTCCTAAAACTTTGTAAGCTTGCAGGGTGATAAGATTTACTACACTGCCCGTGTCTACCAGGATTTTTTGCATCAGGAAATCTTTAATTATTGCTTTCTACTACCAGTGCATCATTTTGTGGTTACCGAACATGTTTTCTCTGTTTATATGAGAACTGAATGATGTTTGTTGGGGTAAGCGGGCTAGATTTGAGTGAGAAGACCTCCTTTGTTTCCTCTTTTTTGAGTCTCCAAAAATGTCATAATACCTTCCCTCTACGATCACATGAATCACTCTTACTGGGGAATTTTTGCTACTGCTGCCTTCTCTCCTACCTGATTGCCTTGATGGGGACCATCTGTATTAACTTTTACTTCTTTTAACAAATTGCTTTAGCTCACCCTTCTTAATCTAGTACTTTATTTCTCTTTTAAGCTTCATACAGTCATTGGTTTTATATCCTTTATCTCTATAAAAGGTGCAGTATAGACTCTGGTCCCTATTCGAACCCTCTTTCATGGGCTTTGGCCAATTTACGTGGTCATTCTTCTTCATTCAAGATAGAATCTATGCAGGGGAGACATTTAGTTTGGTGAACTACTCTTCGCTTTGGCTAGCCGGATACAGCTTCAAAACTATGTACATCCTATTAATTCCTTTTATAGCCTAGGAATCATTCCTTTATGAACTTCCTCTCTCCCGAACTATTCATTGAGAACTTTCATTGTCCTCCTTTGCCTGCTCACTGTATTTCAGCCTCCTAGCTTTATCTATCCGAATGCACTTGTGGTCTCTATTCATTAGCTTTGTAAAATCAAAGGGAGTTTCTTGCTTAAGGAATCACTGAAGTCTTGACACTTGGTGTTCTAGCTGAGGGCATTGATGGCCACTTTTAAATTTAGATTTTAAATATCCATAGCTACTAAATTCCATATGTCCACGTAGCTGCACAAGGAATTTTCCCCTTCTAGATGACTTGATGTAGGTCGGTTGAGACTTTGGTTGGTCGAATGGCTGCCATAAACTTTGCTACAAACATCTCAGTGAACTGCTAAAAGTTATTTATAGAGTGTTCTAGTAAATTTCTGAACCAAATATGGGTGGACTGTTAAGTTCTGTGAAAAAACCTTATAGAGAGAATATGGTGTGGTGAAACTGATCTACATGTGCTCGGGGATGCATGCTTTTATTATAATTTAGTAGGTTGGATAGTTTAATGCTCGAAAAGGGAGTGAAAAGTATGGCTTTAGAGGGGGGAGATCGAAAACTACCCTGGTATTGTGTTATATTGCGGCTTTGTTGCAGCTGTATCCTTTCCTCAACAAGCTTATCGAGCTCCTCCTTTGTTAAAGTTATCTTTGATCCTGTATCATTTTGTTGGAGTATGGGGTTTGGGTTTTCAAAGTTAGAGGGGTGTTTATCCTGGGGGTTTATGGTGTTGGTTGGGGTGCCGCTAGATGCGATAGAGTTGTTAGGAGGGCTTTGGCAATCTGGGGAGTAAGGCTAGGTATGGGAATTGTAGGTGTTATGGCAGGTAAATTGGCGATGGGAAAGTTTGTGGAAGCACCCTAGGGAGTAGGCTCAAGAAGCTAAAAACCTGGTATGTGTGGTGGTGGTGGTGTGTTATTTTATTCATTTTCGGTTTGGGTATTTTCATCTTCGGAATTCATAGTTCTTTAGGGATGGTTCCATGCTCACCACACCAAATGATAATAGCATAGATTTACCTGGTTGATATTGAACTTGACTTGGATAACAAATTGCTTCGATGATACTTGAAAACCAAAAAGATCCGATGGAGGTCTAGCAAGGGACACTTCAACAGTCAGGTTAGAAGAGATTTAATGAGAGTATTTAAAGTAAAATCTGGCTAAGAGAGCAAAAATAACTAGCATTTTGCTTATTTATAGGGGTTTGAATCTTTCTCTAGTTAGGAATCGCTATGCTCGTACAATTCCTATTGAGGAAGGTATGCAATTAGTTTAGAAAGCCATAACTATAACTTTCAAGATAGGCGCAACAATGGCGTAAGGTAGGTCAAGTCACGTGACCATTCAAAATCGCTTGATACGACACTGTACAAATAATAATAATAATAATAATAATAATAATAATAATAATAATAATAATAATAATAATAATAATAATAATAATAATATATGTAACAATATTCTAAAATATAGTTAACTTTAATGAGACATGTTAGCCATATATATATATATATATAATTTGGACCACATCTAATCAAACTTTAAAATTTTTTCTTATATTTAAACTCTTTTCAGGATTGCATAAATGAAAGGCATAATAAGCATAGACAGAGTATAAACGGAGGGCGGGTTGAATCCGGACTTAGCCATAGAAAAAATATTTAAAATAATTTTACTATACAAAATTACATATAGATAATTGTTTTTTATTTTACAATGTAAATATAATATTTTAAAAGATTTTTTTTTTCTTTTCATACTTAAAAACTAAAATGGTCATATTTTTTACAACTCTTTTTATGTTTTATTTTTAAAATCTCACTATAGGCTTTTTCTTCTTTTCAATTCATTTGAAATCTTTTTACGAAATATAAATTGATCAGATTGATTCGGACTGGACCATAATCCAATTATATTATTATTAAATTAGTAATAACTAATAAACCATTAAAGTTATAAAAGATTGAATTATAAATGTGTCAAGCTCTATTTTTTTAGATAGCATGAAACTATTGAAACTGTAATTAGATCTATCAAATGGATTGGGTCAAATGAATTCAAGTCAAATCATTCATTTCATGTAATTTTCAAGTCAGTTCACTTTAGATTTCAAGTCAAGTTCAATCATTTTAATTAGATATAACAGAGTTATAAATAATTAAGTAATAATGATAATAATAATTTAATATATTTTGTTAAAAGAATTCTTATACTTTTAATTAGCTAGACCAAAATTACAATTAATTAAATAAACACCTATTATGTGGCAAACAAATTAATAAAATAATTATTTGCAAATAAAATAAATAAAAAAATTTATAATTATACAAAAAGATTTTAACTTTTTACTACTTTTATACAAAGAATAGATAACTTATACAATGTTTAAAAAAAACTTATTCTTTTAAAACAATATATAATTTTTATTAAAAAAATATAGATATCGAATAGATCCTAAGAACAAAAAAAATAAAATTATTAAAAATACAGCCATACAATATGTTATTTGATTCTATCCATATGTATTAGTTTTGAGTTGATCCATTTGACCTATAACCAATCTTTACTCAATTTTTAATTTTTAATTTTTCAAAATTTTAATAGTTTTCACCTTAGATGATCATTTTGATAGATTATATTCGATTGGGTTTGGATTTATGAATCATAAGCGATACTCTTGAGATTGTCAAAATGAGGAAGGATGCGTGAGCCAATCGAATTGTGGATCACCTCGAACATGTAAGAAGGCTAACACTCTGATAATTGCGAATTATACTATGTTTTTAGTGTATTTTTATATGTTTAAATTAGTTAATTTAGTTTTAATTTGGTTAATTTTATGATTAATTAGTTAAATTGTGTGTTTGTAGGTTTAATTGTAAGTTTTGGTGTTTTTAAGGGCTAAATTGAAGAAAAGAAGGACTTAATTGAAGAAAAGAGAAGATTTAAGGGCAATTTTGGTAATTTGGAAAGTTAGAAGTTTGAGTCTTGTGGAGTATAGAGGAGGAGCACTCAGGGGAGTGAAAAAACTACTCACTCAAGCTATATTTCACTCTCTTGAGTGTAAAAACCACTTACATAAGCTAAAAAGCACTCTCTTGAGTAGTAAAAACCATTCACCCGAGCTATAAACTACTCACCTGAGTATTTCAAGAACTCTATCAATTAAAGACTTCCTATTTCATTAAAACTCAATTCCTCTCTCATTTAGGAAAGATATCAAAATTTCTTCTTTGGAGGCTATATAAGTAGACCTAAGCACTAGACTTGAAGGAGAGAGATAATTATGAATTTTACTTTTAGTTTTGCCTTAGTTTTAGTTTTCTCAATTGTACAATAGTTTTAGCTTAGTTTTTCTATTTTCTTAGTATTTAATTCTCTAAAAGACTCTAGTTTTTTACTAGTGTTCTAGGAAGTCATCAAGAGTAAGTTTGAAGCTTCATGAGTATTATATCTCTTTAATTTATTTTTCTTTTATTTAATCATGTTTGGTAAGTAGTTTTTTCTTTTTTTTGCTAAAGGATTCTTGAACCCTTATACTTTTATTGTAATGACTTAGTTTGAGCTTTAATTCAATGCAAGTTTGATTATTTCTTAGTTCCTAAGAAAATTCTTATCTTTGGTTGTTATTGAATTGATGATTGACTTATTTGATTAATAGTTGATGATTGATTTAAGTATGATATATGATATACATGTTCTTAGGTTAAATAATTAGTATTGATAAATAATTATTTCCAGAATTTGAGATTATTGTGTACTGGTAAGAGTGGATTAAAAGTAAGAAAAGTTGAACTAAGAATAGATTGAAGTTAAGTTTGCTTGAAAAAGAGTTTAATGGATTCCTAGGAGTTTAAAATCAGATCTTTATGCTAATTATTGTATTATTCCTAATAAGAAGATTTAATGCTTAAAATGATAGTCTGAATAAGATATCCGAATTTATTTAACTGGTTTTTCAATAATCACTTGTGTTACTTTGGTTTGAGTCATTGCAGTGGAAGTTGATGTGGATAGTTCCTTTAGCATAAGTGTTTTAGTGATTGCTCTGTTCTTAATTTATGTTAGTCTAGTTTTAGTTTTTGTTTTGCTTTATTATCCATTTAGTTTAGTTTTTGCTTTTGATTCAAAAACTTGGAAAATCTCAAAATAATTCAATTCAAATATAGATATTTTATTTAGCAATCCATGTTCCCTTAGGTACGATATTTAGGGTCTTAATCTTATTTTCCTATATTACTAGCTGATCTAGTACACTTGCTAGACACTGGTCACACTTTGAAACTTAAGTTAGCAAGCGACTTAGAGAGAGAAAGTAGAGAGAGTCTCAAGAGTGCAATACTTGGAGTCCTTAAAGGATTGGACTATTTATAAGAGATAAGACCTACTAAGTAGGGAAACTCGAGTGGGAGTGGTTGGTAGGCAGAGAGCATGGCTGACAGTAATTTGATTATCCATACCTTGTTGAGTGTGTCAGTACAACTAACACATCATGGCTTGTCAGGTTGACAGCATTTGGTGGCGACTAACAAACGTGATTTGACAGGCTGTACATGTCTGATGGGACTTATCTTATGGGCTATTGTCCAGCAAAATAGGCCTTGGGCATCATAGGCCTTATAAAATTATATATATTATCATTTGTACCCCTCAAAGCAATCCGATAGGGTTATGAAATAGAGAGCTTTTGGCAATCAACTTTAGGCGGAAAAATTTGAAATACATTTGAAAGGAGCAACGTTTTGTGTGCCTGAGGGGACAATTGTCTGTCATTAATTGTGACTCTTCGTGCAGCATACCAGCCATTCGTTGATCAATAGCAAGCTTACACGTGGTAAAAAGAATTGATAAGGCTTATTAAAGATTGGGTTTAACTTGTCGAGGAAGCAACTATACCCTTATAAATAGGTCTACTTGCTTCACTTATCCACTTTTTACAAAATTCAAGTTTCTTCCCTTAGATTTTCTCTGAAGTTTCCTGAGTTTCTTCAAAATTCCTAGATGTTTTTGCAAAAGCTACTAGAGTTCATCTTATTCTTTTGTTAAATCTTCACCAAAACTACCAAGTAAGTCTTGTTTTACTTGGATGTATTCAAATTTTGTTGAAATTTTGAGTGATTCGGAGCCTTCATCTTCATCTTCATCTTCATCTTCATCTTCATCTTCTTCTGTGCCTGTCAGTGAGGTTGTTTAATTTTTATCCATTTATAACAACTTATATATTTATTTATTTTTTCCTATTTCCTCTAAAAATGGCTATTAATAATGGCAACCCCCTTTTTCCTATTAGAAATGAAATAGATACTTCACGGATGGCACCTTATAGCAATAAACCAGTGGTATTCAAACCTACAAAGTTGCTGCCTGAAATAATATCTCTCTTCAGGGAGAGATATAACCTTTTGAGTGATGTGGCCATTATGGCATGCCCTGTATCTATGTCAGCTAAGGAGGGTCCATTCGGGAATCTTGCAGTGTGGTTAATCTATTTCCTGTTAGTGGTTATGCCTTAGGCCAAACATTAAGCCCTTTATGTAATGTCACATTTCATTTTATAAAATTGAATTTTCTTCATGTTATTATATTATTGGCATGTTACGTTATAACAATATTTATAAATAGCAATCTAATGTTATTTTGACTACTCCTAGTAATTTATCATTAAATAAATAATGATAAATAAAGACCAGTATAAGTTTGATTGATAATCATGAGATGATTATATATATGGTGATATGAATTAAACTTATAAGTACTTGTTAGATAGCAGAGTACTGGATAGACCCGCAATGAGATATTACATGGGTTAATTTCATTAGTGATCTTATAATAGTTATGTTGTCGATCCCTAAACCTGAGATTATCATAGTATCCTACATGATGAACATTATGTTTTGACATAATCAAACATTATCTTTAATCAAATAATTATAAAGATTATAATTGGACATAATGAGAATCATGCAAAGGATAGTGAATAATCAAGAAGAAATTTTTCCCTCTCTTATAAGAGAGATATCTATTGGGCCCTTCGATAAGTAAGACTAAGAAATGCATGGCCGTGCTCCAATAAATTGATGAAGCGATTAATATCATTTGATATTATCAGTTTACTTAGTGATCGAGAAATTATATGTTTGGATTATATAAGTTTGACATGGACCATGACTTATGTTCAAATAAGATATCATGTGATAAAGGGATTATAACATGTTTTATTAGGTTAAAATCGAATTATCGATATTCATATTATTTGGGTAGTAACAATATCTTGCTATAGGCCGCTTATGACTTATGGGCCCATGATGGGATTTAGGGCCTACTGCCAATATAATATGAACCTATTGGGTCGCACACATAGAATGTGATAAATGAACTAAGGGTTAATTCGAGCATTTCAAATTTTATTTTGTGATAAATTAAAATTCAAAATAAACAACAAATAATAATAATAATAATAATAATAATAATAATAATAATAATAATAATAATAATAATAGTTAAGATTAATATTATTATTATTATTATTATTATTATTATTATTATTATTATTATTATTTTAAATAAGAAATAACGTATTTCTTATTTTAATAAGAAAAGTGGGCCTGAAGTTTTCTCTCTCTTAATTAGGGTTAGGTCAACTATATATATACATAGTGATGTATATATAAAACCCTAATAAAGTAAAAAGAGTGAGTTATAGTCGTCACTTAAGAGAGAGAAAAAAAATCATTTTCTTCTGTAATGTCAAAAGAGAGAAAACAAACCCTAGCCACTAAGGAAAGGAGTTAGCACCTCGGGCGATTCTCTTCATTGTATTCACGTGTGGATACCGGTAGATGGTGTCATTTCGCATAAGATCGCACCTGCAATTTGATTTATCTACGTTTCGAGAGGTTGGTAATCGTTATACTTCTCTTCCTATTAAATCAATTGGATCACTTGGATCCGTGGTGGGTTTCTATTATTCCACTGTGAATTTTATTTACTATTCCAAAACCCAACATTTCTAGCCTAACTTGGCTGCTACTATGCAATTCTTTTTCAGTCCATTTGATATCAGCATTTTAGAGGGATATAGGTTGGCTTCCAACCAGATAAACCCGAATGAATGGAGGACGATCACTGGCTTTAAGGCCATAGGCAAGAACCTAGGCATTGCCACTTCTCTATAAGTGTTGACACACTTCTTGTTTATATCCGGTCGGAGTGATGAATTGGACTATTATTTCACCACTAGGTGGAAAAGGGAGCTTTTTGCCCTCTCCAATTCTTTAAAAAGATATAAAGATAAATACTTTTTGATCGGAAGGAAGGGAGGCTTTGGGTTGAGTCTCCAGCGATCAGCTAAAACCAACAATCTTGGGGATTTTTCTTTAGGGCTAGACATATTTTCCTCAGATATAGAGACCCTCATGGGTTTTGCCATAAGTCACAGGAAAAATCTTATATTTGTAGGCCATTTATTGGCTAGGTATGATACCAGTCTTTCTAATGCTCCTGATTAGTCTAGGCATATTGGTCCTTTAGGGTCATCCAGACCTTCTAATGCTAAACATGAGCTTTTGTTTATGCATGTGTTTTCATTTTATTTTGTGACTTATGACTATCGATCTTAATTTTGCAGCTTTAATTGGATCTAGAGCTTTCGAGGGAGTTAGCCAAATGAACCAAGAAGATATGAGAGGAGAAATAACCTAGGGAGGCTCAGAGGAAGAAATAGGTTTCTCAATCTGCTACTTAGGGAAAAAGGACTTTGAAGTCAAAGAGATTCACGTTGAAAGCTTGATCGCTTAACAATGATAGTGCAGCTACACCCGATCCCCCAGTTGCTCTAATCGACCCTTCTGCAGAAAGGTTAGATTTGCCTTCATTTATTCCTTTTCCTCCTAAAGAGTCTAAAGTGTCGACTGAAGGTGGCTTCCCTATCTTCTCTAATCAAACAATATTCAAGGGCCTTAGAGCCTTGGCTAGCATTCCTCTAGCTAGAGTTCCTTCGATTAATGCTTTTTCCCCAGCGATTGGGTCTATAACTATGAAGACCTTCTTGGCCCAAAAGTTTGGTCATAACTATTCCTTTTAGGATAGTTAGGTATTGGATTTTATGAGCTTTGGTTTCATGTCTGATAAGGACATGATGGACATAGGACCAATTAGGTCACCGATCGAAGAGTTTAGCAAGTTCAACCGTTGTTTCGCTTCTGTAAGAGTTCTAACCTCTTTTCTCCTCTCTTTTCTTTTCCTATTAAAATACTTTTAAAATTAGTATTTATAACTTCAATTGTTGTAACAGGCTACTTAGAGGGCCATGCACCTTTATGGAAAGAGTTTGGGCTGGTAGGCAAGCTGTCTCAAATGGCTCAATTAGAAAGCAAGTTGAAGGCTGATGTCAAGGTGCTCCATAAAGAGCTTAAAGATCTTAAGATAGAGCAGGAAGAGCTCATGAAAAAATATGAAGCCAACCTTCAAGCTATCCAATCAGAGCATTCCACTCAGGTGGCAAGACTGTCAGCTAAGATCGAGAATTTAAAATCAAAGTGGCCTCTATAGAGTCTATCAACAAAAGCTTTCAAGCTAGGTTGGATTTTTTTCATAAGTCACACCAAAAACACTGGTGGCCCAAAAGAATCAGTTATTAGAACAAATAGATCCAGCTCAGGATGATCTCATCACTTGGGTTTTGCTTGCTTGTGAGCAGCATTGCCTAGGTAAGGATTTCATCTTCTTAAAGGATCCGAATAGTTGGCCCAAGGCCCCTTCTCTAGAAGAAGAGGGTGAGGATGATAGAGGTAGCCATTCAATCGGAGATGAGGAGGGAGATGAAGGTACATAAGAGTGATATTGCGATTTTGTACTTGTGTATTTTCTTTTGCACAATTTGCACTCGAACATTTTAACTTTTAATGGAATATCACACCATTGTATTCAATCACTTCCAAATTTCCATTTTTCAAAGTTTTTAAAGTGATTTAACCTGAGTTTTTATTTCATAAGTTAATAGATTTTAAATCCAATCGTTGTTGGATTGTTGCCATTTTAACTTAGATTAAAATTCGATAATTTAGTAAGATTATAATCCAATCATTTTATTGGCAATAGTGGCTATTTTAACTTGGAATTTGAAATATTTGAAATGATAGTAAGATCGATCATTTTAACAAAGTATTTCATTAATTGATTTAGTCACGATTGGGATTATATTCATTGACCATTTCAATCGGGATATGAAATATTACAACTCAAAGTGGCTCATTATGCAATATATGTTTTCAAGACTTCTACATTTTATAATTTAGGGATGTCTGACCCATCTAGAACTTTGAACGTATAAGCGTTTTTGCTCAAGACTTTAGAGATTTCATAAGGCCCTTCCCAATTAAACATGAGCTTTCTGACCCCTATATTTCTTGATCTGATATCAGCCTTTCTGAGGACCAAGTCACCAATATTGAAGAATTTTGTCTTGACTTTACTATTATAGTAATTATCTATCCTTTGCTTGTAAGCTGCTATCTTCACATAAGCATATTTTCTTTTTTCTTCTGCTATGTCCAAATCTTGCCTTTTTTTCTTACGCATCATCCCGATCTGTGTAAAAATTCAATCAATAGGAGGGAATTCCGATTTCCATTGGTATGACAACTTCTGATCCATTGACAAGATAGAAAGGAGTTTGCATGATTTTGACTCTTGGTGATGTTCGGTAGGACCACATGAGGCTTTGCAATTCTTTAGTCTAGTTGCTCTTAGCTTCTCCCAACCTCTTCTTCAACCCGTCAAGAATTGTTGTGTTGTAGAATTCTTTTATACCATTGATCTAAGGATGGGTGACTGAAGTGAATATCAAATTGATTTTTAGATTGCAGAAGGATCTAAATGTTGTGTTATTGAATTATTTGCCATTGTCAGTGATGAAGACCTTTGGTAGGCCATGCCTATAGTAATATCTTTCCATGCAAAGTTCTTCAACTTTTCAGCAGTGATTGTAGCCAATAGCTCAATTTCTATCCACTTACAAAAGTGGTCGACTACTACAACTATAAACTTTATTTATCATTTGCCTTGTGGAAATGGACCTAAGATATCTAATCCCCACTAATTGAATGGCTAGGAGATTCTAATCGGGGCTGCTTAGATGCTGGCTATCTAATTATTCTGCCATGGATTTGGCATTATTGACACCTTTCGACCCTTTCTTAGGCATCCTTGAAAATGTTAGGCCAAAAGTATTTAACCTGTAAAACCTTTCTGGCTATCGCTCTGCTAGCTTCTTAGGCACTATAAATTCTTTCATAGATTTCCCTGATTATATAATCCTTATCTTCTCTTGAGACATATTTTAGCCAGGGATGACTGAATTCCTTTTTGTATAATTTATGCCCAATTATAGAGTAATTGAGTGACTTTCTTGTGATCTTCCTGGCTTCAGCTTCATCTTCGAGTAGTTCTCCGGACTGGAGGTATTGAACAATCCTAATAAGCTTAATCTTTCTCATATTTATGTGAAGTATGATAACAAGATAAATTTTAATAGGATTAGATGGTATTAGTGTTTGTAATCCTACCTGTTTGTCTTTGATTCATAGTGTTCGTTTGGAGATGCATAACTTTTAAGCTATCGTAATTGTCCCTGTTCATAGACAAGCAAACTTTGTAGCTAATTTTCTTTCTCATTTTATGTACAATTTTCCTCTTGGATGCCATACGATTATGAACCTTCCTAAGTATATTTTTTTTATTTGTTTCATGATTTAGCAAAAATTAGCTATTTAAGGTAGTTTGTGGGTTTCCACCTTTACGTGTGAAAAAAAAGAAAAATTGTATATAGCTTTAAATTGTTTAGATATTGCTAATGTAATTAATATAAGGATGGACCTTTCATGGTCTACCGATGGTTTTGTATAAGACATCTTGAACTGGGTACCATATTTTGATTTTGTCTAGTTTAGAAATGTTCGGAGATAGTTAATTGCAAAATCGCTCGCTTGGCTAGAATTCCTCTATGTCATAAGGGGCTTTTTTTATTAATGCTATTAAGGCAATGCCTCATTTGACTCTAACAAAATAATATAATAAAATTCATTATTAAACTACACCTATAAATACTAATAAATATGTCTAATAAGCAAATTAAAATGTAGAAACAAATTGGCTAAAATAGCCATATAATTCATAAAACTTCATATCATTTATTTATAGCATGTAAAAAAATAATAGACCAAATGCAAACAAAATAACAAAAGTTTATGTGAGCCTATATTTTAATGCAAAATTAAGGATATTCACCATTATCATAATTAGCTCTTAACTTGACATGCCACCTATACTTTTGGCATGGGTCTTCACCAAAAATCAATCAAAGTTATTTTGATGTATAAAAATGCTAAGTTCAGTAATTTTTGTAAAACAAAAAAAAATTCTTTTATTACTTTTACATAATTTGGCATAAATTCGGTGACCATGAGTGAAATCAACCCCTATATTGAGATATAGTCCTTTGTTATTCATCATACAACATGAACATTTGGAAAATGCCTTATTAATTTTTGTTAATGTCAATAATCATAAGAAATCTATTGTTGTTGCATTCTCACTTTTTTTAAAAAAAAAAGGATAAGGAAAGTTATGTATGAGTATTTTGCAGTTTCTTGAGTGCCACAAATGGAAGATGTTCAGATGCAATTCTTATTGATCAGACACATCATTGTTTAAGAAAAACTAATAGCTCAACACAAACCTTTTTCATGGCATCTAATGAGGAATACAAATAGGTAGGTTATGTATCAAGAGGTCTTAATATCATTTTAGTGAACTTGTGTATGATGACTACATAGACTTTGAATTTGAAAGGAAATTGGTAAAATTTGTATCAAACTATAAGCTCCATAAGTCACAATAGGTAAAAGAATTGTATGCCAGGCAAGTGGAATGGGAAGAAGCACAAGTGTTTTACTAGCAAGAATGTCAACAACCTAAATATGTGAGTCAACACATTCTTTTGTGAGAGTTTTTGTGAAGCTTAGTGTGATGCACGCCCGAGCCTGCCCTTCGCTTTCGGGTTCACTATCGGAGGCTCGCTTTTAGGATTTAAGATCGAAGGAGGCTCACTTTTAATCAACCCATGAAGGTGACTACTAGTGGGCTCAAAGAGGCAGGTATAATAGAGTCGCCACCTAACATAAGGTTAGGAATTAATTCTCAACCTCATTTTAATGCCCAAATAGAGACTGATATTTATGACATCCCTCTTACTAGGCATTTTGGGTAGGTGTTAGTTTACAATCGAGTTTTAAAATTAATTCCCTCTCCTCTCTCACACAATGCATTTTTCAATAAAGCTAAGTAAATATCCCATTCAAGTAAATAAAACAGTAAAAGATAGTATAAATAAATCTAATTAATTATTATAGAGGCAACTTTTCCAAAAAAATAATCCAAAACAAGATCAATATACATACATAAAATGGGCTATCGATTTATTTTGGAAGCATTGGCTCCCTTATGCATATTTACAAAGAAGGCTTTTAGTACAATGTGTGAATTTAGGTGAAAAAAAATTGAACATTAGTCTATGTTTTGTAAAAAAAACCCAATTTATTTGTTACAAAATGTTTTAAATGTCTTTTTATTTTGAAGTACTTGAAAAATTCTTTTTTACTAACTATTACAATTACAAAAAAATAATAAATCCAAAATAAAAGGAAATCGAAATAAAATGAACAAAAAATATAATAAATAAAATAATGCAAATTATTATTAACTGAGATATTCAGAAAGCATAGATGGTAACCAATTCAGGGGCACGACTTGCCATGCAAAAAACCATAAATCCTCCAAAGCCATAAAGGCACCAAAATTCTCGAAAAATCACAAAAAAAGTTGAATTAGTTTAAATCCTTGAATAATACAATTGAAATAATAACACACATTCATATACGCAAACAAAAGATATTTAAGTGCATAAACAAATCATACAGAAGCATGTTCCATAAAAAATGCACATATATCATAAGAAATTAATAAATAATACACCAATACATGATAAACATAAAATATACAAGAAAAAGACAAAAAAATACTCCTATAGATGCTAAAAAAGGTGAGGGACAACCTAAGAGATAACGAGGATGGCCTAAGAGGATCTAGGGATGGGACAGAAGGATGGGCTAGTGGTCCCATCCGTCTATTCATCTTCCTGTCCGTCACCTCTAGACAAAAAAATGCAGAAAAATGGCCAAAATGTAAGAAAATCATGCAAAGTAAGTTTCTCATCCTAAACATGCAATATTTAAACATTAAATCATGTTAAAACATATCAAAAATATAGAATTATATATTAACCACATTAAAATCACAAAATTATAGAATACGCAAAAAGAGGAAAAAGCTTTACATGCAAAACAATTGAGGAATCTCAATGAACCTATCATGCTTCTAGCATATCAGATGAATCATACTTCAATAAGACATGCATATTATTCAAATATAGAAATCAAAATGAATTAAATTGATATTTAATGGTCATAAGATTATGTGAATGGATTATAGAGAGAGAAAGTGAGAATATGGCTACAATATTATCTTCAGGAGATATTCTGACTCTTTGAATTTTGTAGTCTAGAAATCTTCTTTGAATCATGCTCCTTGATTCTAAAAAGAAGATATGAAATTTGTTTTTGAATGAGTGTGTGTTTGACAAAGATTTGCTAGAGTAAAATACCTTAGAGAGAGAAATAAATTAATTTTATTTTTCTCTAATGGTAACTCTCCAAAATAATGATTCCTATCCCTATGAAAACCATAGATTTTAGTTTTTATACCTAAGTGAGAATTTTAGTCCAATTTAAACTCAAAAATCGCCCAAATATGGAATTAATCTCAAGAGATAAAAACTGTCCTTTTTCAAAACCTAAGAAAACATGGGAAGATTTGGGTTTTGAGCCAGGGACAGGTGTCCCTCAATGAGGGGTAGCCATCCCTCATCAATAAACCCTAGTTTTTCCAAAATACCCCTGATTTAGCCTGCATAGGAGAGAGGGGCCCACAGATAGGCACCCCTTAGGTAATAGACGATCGTCTATCACCCACGAAAGTCTAAATTAAGGTTTTTATACATATACTATAAAAAAACTCAAAAATATTTGAAAAAATTTGGAAAATCATGAAAAATCTTTAAGAGAAAATGAGAAATCCATGATCGGAGCTTCGAGATCCGAACCTGTTATTAGCAATATGCTATTTTCTCATGATCGGGTAACCCTAATTAAGGCTATCTTAGGTTACGGTGTCTACAACTTCCCCTGATTTTGGGGAACTAGTGCATTGGTTCTAAAGTGAGCCAAAATTCAGAGTACAAGGGAAAAAGATGCACACTTAAGGTAATAAATCTCTTGGCTAATAAAATATGTACCTCTTAAAATAGTGAGTCTCTTGGTCGAGTAGTTATCGTCATCCTGTCGACTCGTTAACCCTAAATTTGGATATTTAACATCAGCTTATGGATGTGTTAATCCTGTATTGATTGTTCAATTAGTGACTGGGGCATGTAGAAACGAGACAGATTGATTAACTTTGATTAGCACCTGGGGCATGCTGAATCAAGTTATTTGAATGCATCTAATTAGCACCTGGGCTATGTAGAATCGAGATGGCTTAAGACTAACTCCATTAAAGGCAGCAAGTCTCCACCTATCTAATTAGTGCTTGAGGCATGCAGAATTACGATAAGAAAAAAGGTTTTCCCTAATTAGTGCTTGGGGCATACAAAATCAGGTTGACTTGGTTGCATTTGATTAGTGCCTGGGGCATGCAGAATCAAATTGTTGAAACACATCATGACTAGTGCCAATTTGTCAGCATGCAGAGCCAGAACGATATGTCGTACTTTGATTGATGTTAGAGTCATCCTGCAACATCAAATGAGATGATTAGGGTAATATTTGATTGGTGTTATTCATTAGCGGACTTGTTGGTTGTTCTTTTTGAGAGATTTGGTTGCTCTTTTCTGAAGTAATACTCCATCAGTGATATTTCTGACAAATATGTATATGTCCATCGGGGAATCACTAAGATGCTAGAAGTTATGCATCTGCGATGAGTTCTTAGGATGTTGGAATCTATTTTTGGAATATTCCTTACTGTCTCTTGTCTAATAGTTCTTTGTTTTCAACATTAGCCTTATGGATTTTAATGTGTTCAAATCAAAGCCTCTCATGCTCTAATGAATGGTGATGGTTGCTTCGGTTTATGGTGAATGGACCCCTGTTTGGGTAATTCTTGGTGGTGAAGATGGGAGCCTTTATTTTCTTATTGTTGAAGGAGTAAATGTAAGCCCCCTTGGTGGGTTGTTGAGAACCTGGTGTAAAAGATGTTAAAATATTAGTGTGCTACTTATTGAATCTTATCATTTTTTCTTTCTTCCTTTTTTTTTCTTGTTTTTTGTTTGTGTCTTGTTTCTATTATTTAGTTCTATTATTATCATTATCTTTTCTTTAGCTTTGTTTTGTCATGGTAAGTTATCCTGCAACATCAAATGAGATGATTAGGGTAATATTTGATTAGTGTCATTCATTAGTAGACCTGTTGGTTATTCTTTCTAAGAGATTTGGTTGCTCCTTTCTGAAGTAATGCTCCATTAGGGATATTTCTTGCAAATATATATCTGTCTACTGGGGAATCACTTAGATGCTAGAAGTTATGCATCTGCGATGAGTCATTGGGATATTGGAATCTATTTTTGGCATATTCCCTACTGTCTCTTATCTAGTAGTTCTTTATTTTCAACATCAGTCTTATGGCTTTTGATGTGTTCAGATCAAAGCCTCTCACACTCTAATGGATGGTGATGGTTGCTTTGATTTATGGTAAATGAACCCCTATTTGCATAATTCTTGGCAGTGAAGCTGGGTGCCTTTATTTTCTTATTGTTGAAGGAGTAAATGTATACCCCTTGGTGGGGTTTTGAGTACCTGTTGTAAAAGATGTTAAAATATTAGAGTGTTACTTATTGAATCTTGTCCTTTTTTCTTTCTTTCTATCTTTTTTTTTCTTTTTTTTTGTTTGTGTCTTATTTTTATTATATATTTTCGTTATTATCATTATCTTTTCTTTAGCTTTGTTAATTACAAGTGGTTGTTCTCTTGTCTGCTCAAATATAAACTTGAAGCTTGGCATCACTAATGTCAAAGGCTGCAGGATTTGTGCTATCACATCTGTTGGCCTCTCTGACCCCTGCCCAACCTGAAGGACTACTCGAGAATGGCTCTCTAAGTACTTCATCAAATCTCCCCTTAGGTACTTAATGTACCTCCTTAACTCCTCATCAGTCTCAACCACAGCTTGCTAGCCCTAGGAACCTTTATCTCGATGCATGTGCCTTGGTCCTTAAGCTTAGTAAGGGAGTCATCAACCCCCGGTAGGGACTCATCAAATCTACAACCTACAGTCTCTATACCTGCTTTAAGGCCTTGTACCTTTACTTGTAAGGTATGAACAGTCACTGGTAAGGCCTAAAGAGATTGTACTGCCATAAGTATGGTCTATAAAGTATACTCTTAACATTTGCTAGATGCCTCAAATGCTATTAACCTCATAGAGAAGTCATCTGATAGAGTGGCTGAAGATGTCTGGGCTGGAGAAGGAAGAACATATGGTGGAGGTGCAGCCAAGGTGGATGCCCATAAGTTGGAGGAGTGGTAGAGGATGATGCTCCTGGATGTCTATAAGGAGAGAATCTCACAGCCGGTGACCTCTGGTGTTTGATGGGAGATCTGGGTCGTATCGGTGTTTGTGGCGATCCACCCAAAAGGTCATGTAGGTCAATCTGCATGTCAAATGCATAATCAAAGTCTATCCCTGCCCCTTGTGACTCCTATGACCCATGGGGCTTATCCACCTAGTTAACCTATTGGGGTGGCTACTACATCCAGAACTATGGGATCAAGACCATATCTCTCTCAAGTCTCTATCACTGTAAATCTATACTCTCCCTCACGCCCCTCTACGGGCTCCTCCATACTTATAGTGATGGCAGCCTACAAATCTATATGCATACTGTCTAGGATAGGGTCTCTAAACTCCTATTTTCATTCTCCTAGAGACAACAACAACCTCATAATGACTCCTCCCACACATACTTGGGTCCCTGGCATGGTGCCTACCTTAGTTAATGTTGCAATGATCTCGTGAATGATGTCTATGCATTAACCCTCTTATATCCCTTATAGACAATTGATATCCACTAAAATGAGGTTTCCTAGACTCCCGGTGCATCCTAGGTATAAGGCGAATAACACTTTTTGGAGATACCTGTATATCTGGAGAGCCAACATTATGCTTTTCGCCTTGTCTAAATCATAGATGGCTCTTGGTAAGGTCACTGCTCTTCATTTGTCCTTATCCATTAATTTAGGGGGTGTGATTGAGCCTGGTCCACTGGGAAGTCCTATGGCCTCTACAAATCTGCTCATAGTGATGCTAAATGGTATCCCCAAGGCTCTGAATCGTACAGCTCCATTCTTGGTGTTTGACCACTAATAT
This sequence comes from Excoecaria agallocha, assembly GCA_037975025.1. NCBI lineage: Eukaryota > Viridiplantae > Streptophyta > Magnoliopsida > Malpighiales > Euphorbiaceae > Excoecaria > Excoecaria agallocha. The sequence continues at coordinate 36,045,842 of CM075816.1, forward strand.
GCCCTATATTGTAGGTTAGCAAGGACCTCTTGAGTGATGTTTGAATACGTCCCGTAGGCCAGGGAAAAGAAATTGATCTAGCCTGCATTGGCTAATAGCTTGTCAGCCTCCTGTAGCAATCCGAAGTCCTTAAGGAACTATCTGGACATATATCTATTTGCCCTAAACTAAACCTGGCCTAAAGCTTGGTATCTCGTAGCCTGGTCGGGTGTCATGTATGCTGATATTGGCCGTGATGGCTAGGGGCATGCTATCCTATGAGGCATCTTACAAGAAATGTTATGTGTTAGTCTAAAGTTAACTTTAGTTGCAAGCAAATCAAAATGTTAAAAATTATGAGAATCTTGATATCATTTGAAATAAATATTTACAGCTAATCTACACAAGAAGTGCTTGACTCACACATAACTCTAACAATCATGCATGGAAAATGAGGCATAAATATCTATTACATGCTTTACGAGAAATTAAATTTTGGCAGTATTTCAGCTAAGAATGTAATTACCTCCATGTACACAAACATATTTAAAATAACACCTATCATAACCATTGATAAACTATATTTCATGCTTTTTGAGAAATTTATACAAAATTTTGGTAGCATTTCAACTAGAAATGTGATATCCCCCCCACACAAGAGACATATTTAAAGGAAAACAATACATCATAGGTCTTCAGGGCCGCCAAACAACATAGTTATCAACATTTGATGCTTTACGAGAACAATAAAAATTTGGCAGCATTTCGGCTAGAAATGACAGTGCCCCCTACACAAAAAATGTCTTTCAATAACACACAATTAGCCACAGGCCATCACGGCTTCCAAACAACACAAATTCAAACTATTTATACTTGGTGCGATAGCAAAAATAATGCAAAAAATGCCTCTAAAAATTCAAAGGTCACGTATATTATTGCCTAAAATGAGAATACTATAGATTTACATACTCACACATAAGGCATTTTATTGTATATAGTGTCATGCGAAGAAAGCTTGGTAATTACACTACCTTACTTAGACTACAAGGCATTATTGACCTCTAAAATAAAAAGACAATAAATACAATAAATGCAGACAAAATAGTAAGTACTCGCATCCATCATACCTAAAGCTAAAGGTTTCTAGCCTAAATTATGTTCTAACTTAAAAGAAAAAAAGTTGAAGAGAAATAATAAAGAAATTAAATTGTACTTACTTGGAGAAGGTAGAAAGAAAAAAGAAAAAATGGTAGAAAAATGATGCTCCTTAAAGTGCATCTTGCTCACAGGAGTCCGTAGGCACAAACGGCTCATAAATTAGATGACAGACGAGGGAGAAAGGCTTAAAAAATCGTAGAGAGAATTTAAACATCGGAGATTATTGAGTTTTGGCCCAAAAATGCAAAAAATGGCCTTTATATTGCTGGAATCAAGTGAGGGATGGGAAATTCATCCGGGACGACATACGAGACTAAAAAGTGTCCCATCCTTCAGGCCAAAATGACCAAAATGCCCCTTATTCTTAATTTTCTCTTATTTTTCACATTTTAACTCCATTTTCTTCAATTTTTTGACCATTTTCATTAATTTTTCATTCTATATCCATCTAAAATTTATTTACAATATTATTAACACTTTTTTTATGAGTTACAATATTATATTTACAACATTTACAAGTTTTAATTATATTTTACTACATACAGGTGTCCAAAAGTTTGAAATCCCCATTGAAATTAGTCATTTCTCTATGGATGAATAATTTTTATGTTCTAGACATTTCAGATCTTCCCAAGCTAAATATTTAGGTCATCAAGACTTAGGCAAATGCAATAATATGTATGTGTAATACATGGGGCATACAAATGTGTGACTCTTGGCATTCCAGAGGTGAGGGACGAGTAGCCCATGGCTCGCTCTTGGTGAGGGATTGCTCATTACTGTCCTAAGAGACAATGAGGGGCAGCCTAAAAGGAGCTAGGGATGGGACAAAAGGATGGGCCGGTGATGTCCCATTCGTCGAATGAAGAACGACCTTCTGCCAGTTCATCTTTTCGTCTGTCACCCTTAGAAAGAAAGGAAAATGTAAAAAAATGCCCAAAATGTAAGAAAATCATGCAAAGTAAGTTTCTCACCCTAAACATGCAATATTTAAACATCAAATTATGTTAAAAAATACATAATTATAAATTAATCACAAAATTACAAAATATACAAAAAAAAGAAAAAGTTTTACATACACAACAATAGAGGAATCTCAATGAACCTATCATGCTTTTAGCATATCAAACGAATAAAAAATGAATCATACTTCAACAAGACATGATATTATTCAAATATAGCAATCAAAATGAATTAAACTGATATTTAATGGTTATAAGATCATGTGAATGGATTGTGAAGAGAGAAAGTGAGAATGAGCCTAGAATATTACCCTTAGGAGATATTTTGGCTTTATGAATTCTATAGTCCAGATATGAACTCTAAATCATGAAATTCATTTTTGAATGAGTGTATGTTTGACAAAGATTTGCTAGAGTAAAATACCTTAGGGAAAGAAAGAAATTAATTTTCTTTTTTTTTTTCTAATGGTAGCTCTCCAAAATAATGATTCCTCTCCTTATGAAAACCTTATATTTTAGTTTTTATACCTAAGGAAAAATTTTAGTCCAATTCAAACTCAAAAATCCCCCAAATTCGGAATCAATCTCAAGAGATAAAAACTTCTCTTTTTTAAAATCCAAGAAAATGTTGGAAAATTTGGGTTTTGAGCTAGGGACGAACGTCTCTCAATGAGAGGTGGTCGTCCCTTATCAATAAACCCTGGTTTTCTCAAAATACCCCTGATTTATCCTACACAAGAGAAAGGGGCCTATAGATAGGCACCCCTCAAGTGATAGATGGTCATCTGCCACCCCTAGAAGTGCTAATTAAGGTTTTTATGCATATTTTTTTAAAACACTTAGAAATATTTAAAAACATTTAGAAAGTCATAAAAATCTTTAAGGGAAAATGAGAAATCCACTATTGGAGCTTTGAGATCCGAATATACTGTCAGCAATATACTATTTCCTCACAATCAGGTAATCTTGATCTAAACTACCTCGGGTAAAGGTGTATACACCTAGTTCTCAACTAATCAATTTGGTAGGTTTGTGCAATACAAGTTTATAAAGTTTATTTGAGGAACAAAATAAAGTGTTATTCAAAAATAAAGATTGCATACTAGCCAAGCAAGATCACTTGACGCTATTAGAGAAGCGGGTTAATTTCACTCATGATTACTCAACTTATGCTTAAATAACATAAAAGTAATTATATAATTTTTTCATGACAAAATTATTACTGAACTTAGTAGTATTTTACACAAAACTCATCATGATTGGTTTTTTATGAAGACCATTACTGTAGTGTTGATGTGGCATGCCACGTGTGCACAAGTAGTTGACGTCAGCTAATGACGTGGACAAACACGCACATCCACGTGTGATGGCAATGGTTTTTACTAGAAACCAGTCATGATAAATTTTGCATAAAATACTATTAAGTTTAGTGACAATTTTTTCATGAAAAATTATTTAGTTACTTTTGCGTTATTAGACTTAAGTTGAGTGACTATCAGTAAAATTAACCTTTAGAGGAGCAAGCAAATAAATTGTTCACAGCAAATGCACTTAAAGAAGTTAATGACTTGCGAAAAATTTTATATTCATGTAATATGTTCTATTTTTGACATTAAATGCATGTGTAAAAGTGTATACTAACATTTATGCGTATATGGTTAAGCATATGGTATATTTATGTCTTATAGTATATTCACATAAATGAACTCATGTTAATAGTGATCTTCTTTTGCTTAAAAAAGTCAAGCACGTGTGCATCAACTAATGGATGAAAAGTTTTTTAAATATCTATATTATAGATTAAGCTAGAGTTATTAAGTGAGACATTTTATTCATCTAAGCTACGAATTAAAGACCAATATTTTTGTACTTACAATGTCAAAAGGTATGGGGCCCCTGATGAACAAAAAAATAGGACAATTATTTTTGGCAAGAAAGGCTAAACTTAAGTGCATACGCCATAAATATGAGAAAGTGGGAATACCAGGCAAACATATTTTTTGCATTATGAAGGATGAAAATTTGCAACAAATCCCCGATTCGTTATTAAAATATCGATGGACAAAAAATTATTGTTGATAAAACATTGGGCCGACACCCCCGTTTGAAAAGACAAATGAGGAAATGAAAAAGAAGCAACCCAAATTACTTGGAGCAGGTTTTATTGATTTGTCCGAGATTGCTGCAATAAACAATGATATATACAACGACATAACAAGAGAAATTAAGAATATGCTTAAGAAATATAGAGAATTTCATAATTTAGGGGTTTTCTTATTTTTGGTATTTATTTGAAAAAAGATTATATTTTTGGTGTTATAGTAAAAAAATTTGAAAAAATAAGGTGTTAAAAAATTGTAAGCACTGTGTCATTTTGTGTCAGTATGGATCCTGTATCCACATTTGAACATGCTGTATAAAAAAGGTATCACTGTTTGTCTTTTTTGTAGAACGAAATGACAAAATTTCATGTGTTTAAAAAAGTAAATGGTGGGGCCCGAGCATGATGGGAAATGGCAAAAAGAAATGCTTTTGTTGCACCGGCCGCTTGTCAATGTGTGGGCCTTGCACATGATGGAAAACAATGGACGTGCATGCCATGTTTTGTACAATTTTTTTAAAAAGATGTAATTGTAGGTGCACAGAATTTATTGTGTGCCACAGAGCACATAGTAAATCCTGTGCCCTGAGGCAGAACACGAGATTCTGCAATATATTATTTTTTATAATTTGCCTTAAATACCAATATTTCCATTTATTTCTCACCTTATATGCCTTAATCTTGCCCTTGCTCTTTCTTGCTTTCTTTCTCTTTGAATTTTTTGCACTGTCTTGCTTTCTTTCTCTTTAAATTTCAATAGTTAAGTAATAGTTAAAAAGTTTTATTGAAATTCCAAAGGCAATTTTGTTGAAGGCTACATAAAAGGTAAATTTTGTTAATATAGTAAAAATTAATTCTTGGTTTTTAATTTTTAACTTATGACTAACTTTATTTTCCTTTTTAAAGTGTAGGTGTTATTAAGTTAGACAATATAATTCCCATCAATATTTTTAAAGATAAGTTATTATATTTTTTTTATTTTGAGTGATTTTAATTATTGTACAAAATTGAAAAATTTAGTTGTAGTTGGTGCAAAAATTGATATTTATTTTTTTAGCATGAGGAAATTATAATTAAATAAATAGTTACATAACAAGATTAAATTTATAAATCAGTATTGGTTCGAACATTTATTTTTTACTCCATTGTAATGTGTTATAAATTTATATACGATTTTAAATTTTATAGTTAATTTTTTGTTAACAAAATTATTTAATTGATCCATTAATTATAATTTTTTTTCAAATAATGTATGAATTAGAAAATATAGATTTTTATGGATATTTTTTTTAATTTATAAATTTTATATAAATTTTATGGTCATTTTTGTAATTTATGTATATTTTTATGTGGAAGTTGATGGATGCAATGTATTTTTATAATAAAACAATAGATTGAAAATAGTTAATTTTGATAAATAACATATTTTATTTTAACTTCATAAATTATAATAAAAAAGGAAATTTAAACTTTAATTTTTTTTTGTAAATAACATTTATTTTGATGTATTTCACATTATAGATGGTATTCACATATTTAGCTCCAAGTGCAATGATGAGTGACATTTCAAAGGCAATTTTCAAGCAAAAATGGAATGATTTATGTAGCAATAGAATTGAAAAAGGCATGAAAACTTGTGATCATATTATAAAAATAAGTAAAAAATTGCAAAATATTATAATGGACAAATATCCAATCACAAAAAGAGAGATGGTGGAAGCTCTATGGATGATAGTGCCATTAACTTATTTCAAATCTGTCATGGAAATTTGAAATATGCCTCATGTGAAAAAATATTGGGAACTTATACCCATATTTGCGAAAGATATTTAGTGAAGATGATTTTTTAAAAATCACAGATACAATTCTAGTATCTCAAAGAACTTATTATAGGTGGTATAATTATAACTTATGGCCTAAATATTATGTTCAATAGTACATGTAAAAAATTAACATGTGTGAATGCCAAACCTTTGCATAAGTTAGAAACATCCCATCTTAAGATTGGCAAATCACTGGCCATGCTAATATGAGCTTCTGCAAAATTAATATATGAGTGGTGCACTGATGGAAAGTGAAATTGTGAGATATTATATTGATCACCTACGTAAACTCTAATATCATTCATGTTCAAATTCTGAAGGCCTTCTGTCACATGGATTGAACTATTTAGAAGAAAGTGATCATCCATTCCAATAGTGGTTTCCTCACCAGCATCATTTGAGTCTATGTCTTCATCATCCTTATCTGGATCAAAATTTGGAGAAATATACCTATTATTGGCAAAATTTCCATCATCGCATGCAACATCTTTACAATCAAGGCTAGAACATGATGCAAAATTCATTTGATTTTGCCTGCTAAATGCTCTGATAGGACTTGCTTCTACAGTTTCCAAATCATCAACCCCTTCACATTATGGTCGATCCTTAAACTGTGTACCAAAATCAGACCAACTTCCTCACGCTAAATAGGATTTATCACCAAAAATATTTCTTATATTAATCGATGGGATGGTATTTTTGTCTACTTCAATATTCATGTGATTAACATTATTAAACGCATTTTGTTCATCTTCGATACAAATTTTTTCAGTATCAACAATTAGCTTTGCAATAGTATGAAACAAATTTTTCAAAAATTTGATTAATGTCATTATCAACAATTAAGTCCATAGGCACCCAAGATATTGACCCTCGATTATTAATAGGACACCTCTATATCAATCAACTAACCCCCCACGCCTAGACCTAAATCTAATTTAACTGATATCTTATGAACAAGTTCTATAAATGTCAGTTTGTTCTTGACCTTCAATCTCTTCGATCTTGCTGAGGGACTTGAAGTATCATAATGGTAACCAGATTTGTTCCATAATGATTGTCCTCTAGTATGAATTATAAACATTGTTGGAATCGATATTTTCTAATCCTCCATTATATATACATATTTAAAAATTAATGCATCAATTTACTATTTTCATCATAAATAAATTATTTATAAATTTTTAACTCATTTATAAATTTGATCATTTTATACGACTAATTTTTTTTAAATATTTATTTGTCTAACAAATAAAATTTTTATAAATTTTTTAAACTAATTGCCGACATTAAAAATTTTAGTTCACTTTTCAAATCTTGCGATTTATATATATTTTTTTCCTTTTTAAGGTACTTATTTTTAATTAACATATTATTATATATGTGGACTATATATGTGTGTGTGTGTATGTGTGTGTGTGTGTGTGTGTGTATTTCTTAATAAATTTTTTAATTTTTTATATAATATAATGTATGTTGATTAAAATCAATAAATTTATATGTCAATTTACTCTCATATATTCCTAAATATTAAAACATGAAAAAATAAAAGTAAAATAATATAACTAAATTCAAACCACTAATTACTCTACAATTGTTGAAGATTATAATTTATCTAAATAAATCATAAAATAACATGAATAAATTACTTAATTAATTATCTTAATTTTAACTAAAGCTCTTTTTAAAAATAAAAAAAATAAACTAACAGTAACTTACCTTTAAAAATATTGGCAAAAATATATTCTAGCCTTTATAGCACCTACAATATTAACAATGAAAATAAAGTTATTAATAAATTCAGTAAAAAATTAAAATTTGACTAACAAAATTAATTTAAAATATATTCACATGAATTACCATTTTTTTAATCTTTAATAAAATCATTTATAATAAATTCAATAAAATATTTTGTAATAACTTTAACAAAATTACTATCACTATCATGGAAATTTGAATGTAAAATGAAAAATTAGGAATAGGAAAAAATAGAGAGAAAATAAGGAAAGAAACAAGAATGTTGCATATAAGGTTAGAATGAGAAAGTGGGAATGTTGGTTATTAAGGCAAACCTTATTAAAAAAAAACATTACCAATTCCCATGTTCTGGTACAGGGCACGAGAAGCACCTGCAGGTATAACTTTTAAAAATAATTTTATAAAAATGGCAAAAATTTTCTGCCATTTTTCAATAGGCATGGGCCTAACACGCTGACAGGCATACACTGCAAAAAATGACATCTCTTTTAGCCATTTTTTATATGAGCAGGCCCTACTGTTTTCATTCCTCAGACACGTGAAATGGTGTCATTTCACAGAGTAAAAAAGGCAGCCCAACATGTCGTTTTTTATTCAAGAAAATTAAATGTGGACGTGGGGTCCATATTGATACAAAACAGCACAATCAATACAAGAAAAATCTAAAATACCGACAAAAAAATTCCATAGGTAATTACTGATAAAAAATCATTTCGTAGGAAAAATAGTAGGGGAAAAATGTTTATTGCGATGGAATAACAATTTCGTTGTAAAAAATGGAGGAAAATTTTACTACCAAACATTACCGATGGAATTGAAAAATTTATCATAAAATTGGCACCAATATTTCGTGGCTAAAATTGCACACGAGATTTAACGACAAAATGTATTTTTTGTTAGTAATTTACCGATGAAATGTTCTTTCTATAGGTAATTTCTCTATGGAATTGTGTTTCCATAGGTAATTTACCTACAAGACTTAGCTTCATCAAGAAATTACCGATAGAAATGTTTTACATTAGGAAAATTACCTATGATAGCACTATTCTATAGGAAAATTACCGATGGAAAGATTATTCTGTAGGTAATTTTCCTATAGATTTAAATTTCTATAGGTAATTTCCCTACGGTACTATTTCCAGTAGGTAATTTATCTACAAAATGGCATTTCCATTGGTAATTTTTCGACGAAAGTTAGTTTCCATTGTTAAATTATCTGCAAAAATTTCATTCTCTAGGGAAATTAAAATAAATTTAAAATTTGGTTTTTGTTAGCTTTCCTTCTCATAATTAATCAAATCCTTTTCTTTTCCCTAAACCCTCAAAAAATTGCTCCCCTATCCCTTTTCTTCATTCTCACCATTTCTCTCTCTTGTCTTAGGCTCTTTTTGACCTCAGCTCATCTCTATAAAATTGACCATTTTATTTGTTCTCTCCATCTCTTGCTCTCGTGCCCTAGGTCTGTGGGATTTGATCAAATGAGGTTCAATTTTTAATTTTTTTAACTTATAACAAAACAATGTTAGTCCTTACTTTCTCTTACATTACAAAGCTTAGTTTCTTTTGCTTTCTCTCTACAAATCAATCAATTGTTGAAAGCAGAGTTATTAGATCGTCGGCCAGGGATTCATCCATTGCTTTGGATTCCACGTTAGTCCTTCCTTTTTCTATTTAGTTTTTTTTATTTCAAATGCTTAGTAATTGTTGATGGGTTCTGTTCTAGTTTCTATTCTAGTTCATGGGTTTCTTTCTTTTACTCTTGCTATTTTATGAATTGTGTGAAGGAAAATAAATTTTCACTTTGTTTGGCTCAAATTTTGTGTTTGTTAAATATGTTTGGCTCAAGTTATGTGTTTGTTAAATCCTTAAATACCAAATGCCCAACTCTAACCAATGTAGAAATAAGCAATTTTTATATATGTGTGTTTTAAAATTTTGTTATTCTTTCAGATCTCTTACTTTATAATTCTTTTTTTGCTAAAATTTTAAGCATCTGATTGAATTTTGGCATCATAAATTTACTATGTATTTTGGCAATACTGTATTGTGTGGAAAGAAGGAACAACTTGAAAAATAAAAGACTGGAGAGATATATAAGAGAGAGTAATGTTATATTTTTATCTAGTCATTACTGTTGACATGAAACTAGCATGTAACACTGGTTTGTGGTTTGCTCCTTATTATTATTATTATTATTATTATTATTATTATTATTATTATTATTATTATTATTATTATTATTATTATTATTATTATTATTATTATTATTATTATTATTATTGACTATGATTTTCCTATTTAGTGTTTTCATATTTATTAAGGGTATTGTTGCAAGAAATATGGCATTATATTGTTGGAATTTAGAATTATAGATTTTTAAATTTATTAGGTATTCGGATAATGGACTTGAAAACCAAGTTATGGTTGAATTAATGGGATGGAATCAGATAATAATTTTGGATTTTATAAATCATGATTTGTTATTTATAACCCAAACAAATACATAAGCAACCTATTGTTTACATTGGGTAGGTTTAGATAAAATTTTTAGCTGACTCAAAAATTATTAGTTTTATTTAGAAAAAGAAATTTTATTCCTTATTCATAAGGTAGTAATTGGTGCAATAGAATAACATAAGGCAAAATATTTGGTAGTTGGTACAGATAGAAATCATAATTAATGTTGCTTGCTTTATTCTAATTATTAACGTTTACTACTAAATAAAGAGATTTTCTTTTAGACAAATACTGTAATAGACCTTGTTAATGGCCTTAACAATGATTAAGGATTTAGACATGATCATGATTATTGTTAATTGCAATTCTAAAATAAATTATTATAAGAGATTACCACTAAATTAAACACAACAAACTGCTTTTGGGGGGATAAAGAAATTTATTCTTGTTGCTCTTGTTATTTAGCATACATAGTTGTCCATTATGCAATATTACTTCCCCAACACTAGGATGTGTATCAATATAAAGAAAAAAGAAAGAAAGAAAAGAAAAGTTACGATAGAGATGTGCACCAACCACAAATGTCAGTAATTTTTAATAATGTTATGCTTTTGTTTCCCCAAATAATAATGTTATGCTTTAACATATAGTTTCCTTTATCTCAACCATTTAAACATTATACTTTCCTCTGTCAAGCATGTTGATTCTTTAGTTTAAGTATTTGTCCATTGAAAAACAAAATAAATGTCCCAACAACTAAGAATGGTCTAATCATCCCCTTAAAATGATCTATTTCGATGCATGTTAAACTATCTAAGCTCAAATGAACAATCAATTTTACTTACAGTTATTAGACTTACGCCTAATCGCCCAAAAGTAACTGACTTATTTTTTGCGACTTAAATGTCACAGAACTTATCAAATTTTTGCAGAAAAATCATCTTAATCAGTTTTTGATGATAATCCTTGCCAAAATGCTAACGTGGCATGCCATGCCATATGCCTGAACACATATGGTATGACACGTCAGTAGCCACGTCACCGAAAGAGGCCATATCACATGACACATCAGCACGTCATGTCATATTTCTGGACATACGTGGCCTTTTTGGTGACATGGCTACTAACGTGTCATGCCACGTGTTTTCAAGCATATGATATGATGTGCCACATCAGTATTTCAGCAAGAGTAATCATCAAAAATTAGTCAAGATGATTTTTCTGCAAAAAGGTGATAAGTTTAGTGACATTTAAGTCATAAAAAATAAGTCAGTTACTTTTGGACGATTAGGTGTAAGTCTAGTGAACATAGATAAAATTGACCCCTTAAATGAATGCATGTACACTGTTTTGTAATTAAACAACCTGCTATTATTAAAGAAGACATAAATTAATTTAAATCTTGAGGAGCGACAATTATTTCATGCCGATGTTTTGTTTTTATGCTTAAATGAATATGATTGATTTTAGTTTTATGTTCCTTAACTTTTTACATTCTTCCAATACTTGTTTAACCCTTTATTTTAATCATTTATATACTTCTTTTGGAGGCTTATTGTTAAATGTTCTCAGTGCTTACCATGGGTGACATATTGTGGTAGCTCAGATGTTTTACTATATCTAGAGGATAAGAGTGTTCTTAATCCACTTTTAGCGCGACATCTAGAATTTTTGGGATTTATTTTTCATCATTAAAGAAGTTCAATACTTTTAGACCAAATATACTAGTGTTATAGATGCTAAGTAGCATTCCATTGGTGCAGTAAATAATTTCACTTATTCATCCTTAATTATGTTCATCACTAGTACTTCATAATATAATTAAATTGATGAATTTCTCTATTTGGATGGATAGATGTATATACATTTTTCTTAGAATTATCTATTTATTTTGTTTGCAAACATGAGTTTATCTATTTTGATGAAGATTTTACTTATCTACTAAACTTTTTTCTTTTTTATTTTTTTTGCATCTTTAATTTGTCTGAACTCAACATTTCAAAATTTGAATACTTGCAAAAGAAATATCAACAAAATTTTGATAAGAACACTTTGATGATCAAATCTGTCAATAGAATACCCATGGAGAAATATGCATATGCTAGCATTTAATGAACAAGCTTATAATGCCTTATAATGCCTTTATTAGGTTATTTTAAGGTCCAAATGACTAATTATGAACTCAAATAATTATTTATAAAATCCATCATTTGTAAAATTTATTTTGTTATTGTATCCATCATGCCTAAATATGCATAAAATGTTACATCATAAATCTAATTATGAAAATGCCTTTTCTAAATAATAGTTATGAAAAAATGAGTAATGTCGATGTGATACATGTCAGAGCCATGCTCATATCTAGTTGGGTTCTCGGAGGCCTGCTTTTACAGTTCAAGATCGAAAGAGCCTTATTATAACTCATAAATTGGTTGCTTCGCAACAAAAAAGGGGTCAAGCCCAAATTATTATTGGTAGTTAGCTTATGAAAGCATCTACTAATGCGCTCAAAGAGGCAGGTATCATGGAATCACCACCCACAGAACGTTGGGAAATGAATCTCGACCTTTTTGATGTCCAAATAGAAATTGGTGTTTGGGACATCACTTTTACTTGGCACCTCAGTTATATGTTGTTTTATAATTGGGTTTTAAACATTAATCTGCTCTCTTCTCTCATTCAATGCATTTGCGATAAAATTAAATAAACATCCTAATCAAATAAAAAAAACGGTAAATAAAGTGATAAATAAGATAAATCCTACTTAAATTATTACAAAGGCAAATCGTCCAACAAAGAAATAAATTACATACATAAATCAAAGCATTCATTTAGATTGGGAACATTGGTTCCCATTGTTAGTGTAAGCCCTAGCCCCAATACATTGTTATAAAGCATTTAATTTAATAAATGAGGAATTTATTTTATCTATTGTATTCCTGTGTATATCAATTGATAGAACTATCAAAGAATGTTGTTTCAGTTTAAGTTATCATGTCTGAGGCACATGGTTGTAAGACCTTGAAATAATAGAGACTTCATTCTAAATATCCCTAGTTAGTCATTGTTATGGGAATAACAAATGAATTAAGACTAGTATGCTCTCTCTGATAAGATGAGTTATGTCTTAAGGATCATAAGGACAAGAGTGTCAATCAGACATCATAGATACATGTTTAGAACATGGTATCTGGATTCAATCCATTCATGAGAACACTATATGGTACAAGTCATAAATGTTTCTCATATGCAAGTTTGGCATCAGAGTTCTTAGACCTAAAATCTCCATGAAATTCTTTATGAATTACTGTATGCTTTGACATACACCTAACGTATTCGTAACAGAGTGACAAGTATGGGTATGCTTGGGTATGCACTGATTCATGTTAGAGAGCATGAGAGAAGTGAAGGGATTACCCCTCTCAGTAAGAGAGAAAATATCATCGGCCACTTGATCAGTAACTGAGAAGTGTATGGCCATACCGAGATGAAATAATGAGAAATCATTATTTATCTGAGAGTTCAGTGTCACTGAAATATCAATAAAGGAATTAATATATATAAGGATGACTAGTTCCATGCCTTATATTAATTTTGATATTTAAGGGTAAGGGATTATGTAAAATTACATTAGGTCACTAAATGCCATTTGCATTTTCATTTAATTTGGAATGCTATAATATCTTGCTAGAGAATATATATAGCCTTTGAATTAATCCATTAATTCATTGCCAATATTAAATAGACCTATAGGATCACACACAAAGCATTGGGCTTAAAATATTTAAATAGAAGATTGGACATTAATTTGGGCTTTTAATTAAAGTCAAATTAATGTATGTAATGGGTATTAAAATTGCTATTGGACCTTTGTCCATGAGAGAGAAAGATTCGGCCCAATAGGATTAATTTCAATTAATTAATTATCTTGGATTAATTAAGTTAATTGAGTATTAAATCCTAAGGGCATTTAAATCAAAATAAATTAATTAAATGGAGATAAGGTGACCAAAAATCCAAAGATAAATTCAATGGGAATTTTGGCAACTACATATCCTAAATAAGTGATGGTTTTGATTTAAATGTCTTATGTTTATTTTAAATTAATTTGAATTTAAAATTTAAAGGAGTTTGAGTTAATGTATGTCACTTAATTAGGAAGTGATGGAGGATGAATTTACTAGCTAAAATATAGTAAAATTCGGAATTAACACTTATCTAAATTAGTGAGATATATTAATGAACTAAAACTAAAAACCCTAGACGTGAATTGATCTCTCTCACACTCTTGGCCGAAATACACAGGGGGAAAATATTTTTTCTTGTTCTCTTGTGTTCTTGGGCAGCAATAGCAACCTAAAGGAAGTACAAGATCAGATCTTGCAGCTTCAATCCATTACCATTGCCAATTACTTTACACATAGAGCTAACACTCTCAATTTTAAGCCTTCATTACATTTGTGTGTGTGAACATAGAGAGGAGTGGAGTAAAGGCTATTTCTTTGGCATTGGTGATCAAGAACTGAAGCATATAAGTTCATCCTAATTGCTGGTCATCATCAAAATCAAGTCTTGAAGTGCATCTAAAGTTGTAAGTTTTAAAACCCTAAAATTGCATGTTTTCGATTCTTGTTTACGGATTGCATGGTATGTATGATCAATTTTATTATTTTCTCGCTGCGTGATCATTATATATATACCATGTCATATTCCATCACCCATTATGGAAACACTCTGTTTTGGATTATTGTTCTTTTTTTATTCATTGTTATTTTGTAAATGCTTGTAATCATCCTCTGCTACTTAATTATGTAATTGTAAAAAATATGTTGTACACTTATACTAAAAGCAATTTTCCCTAATAGTTCCCACATGCACATTTTACAAAAAAAACCCTTTTATTCTTTTTTGTAATTTTTGGTTGAAAAATTCGACATTGATCAATTTTATTTAGGAAAATAACAAATTAATTAATAAAAATGACTTTAACTGACTTTTCCATTTAAAGCGTGTAGGAAAACAATTTTAATACTATTTATTATATCTCTAAAATGAAATATGTCCAAAATAAATAAAATAAAGCTAAATAAAGCAAAATAATAAATAAAATGAACGTAAATAAAATAAAATAAACGAAGAAATAAATGAACTAATTGGGGGTATGACTCCTAATGAATGATCATCCCATGAGGCACTCTAAAAGCACATTGGATCAATTACTCACACAAAGCTATAGAAAATCGATAAATTAGCATCACAAGAGAAATTATAAAAATGAAAACAAATTAAAATAACAATATAAAAAATTTTATAGAAAACAAGCGTGCATACACAAGCAAAACATTTACAGAAAGACACAGGAATGAATTAACACACCAAATATCAATAAAATAACATAAAAAACAATGAAAAAGGCACAAAACATATTAAAATAGAAATTAAATTGACCATAAAAACCCCTGGACAAGTGATGGAAGCCCTTGACCAAAGAGAGACGGGATTAGAAAATCACCATGATGTCCCATCTGTTGCATTGATAGACAACCATCTATGGTGGTTTCTTCCCGTCTATCACTCGAGGGATAGATATAAAAAGCTAAAAATCAACACGAAACTCACCAAAATCTTAAATAAATCCTAGATATATGATTATAGGGATCTAAAATATGCTAAACCTAAGATTCTAGCCCTAAATCATGTTTTAACTAAATAATAAACAAAATAATACATCATTTTAAAATAGGAAAAAAATCATGCATTCTTCTAGAAAACATACCAAAAAAATATTATTCTATCACACATACAAGTTTCGATCAATATGGCATTCGACTAAGCATGTAAATCTAAATAAATAACACACAAGAAACACACTTAATATTATAGAACAACACATATGAATGTGATGAATCTAGAGAGAGGAAGAGAGAAGGAGATCTAGAATATTAGTCTCAAGAGATATTCTGATCATGTATGCCTTGAAGTCTAGATTTTTGCTCTGATTCTTGGTTTTTATGTTCAAGAAAAATAAACAATTTTTGTGTGTTTGGTTGGATCAAAAGAGTGTGTTGAACCCTTGGCCTTAGAGAGAGAAGAATTGATTTCTTCCTCTCCAAGAACTTGTTCTTACTTTTTTTTTTCTCAAGATGATCCCCTCTTAAAAAAACCCTAATTTTCTATTTCATACTTGGGGAGGAGTTGGGATTGCATTCCAACTCTAACTCTCCAAGTATAGAGGGACTGATCCTTGTAAATTCGAGCTAAAATCCGTAGAAAATCTATCTTTCATTTTTGAAAAATAGAAAAATGTGGGAAATTTGGAAGTACAACCATAAAAGGGTGTCATTCGTGATGGATGGTCATCCTTTAGATAAAAGCTTTAAATTTACAAAAATGCCCCTGATCTGACCTTGATAGGAGAGAAGCGGCCATTGACGATCGTCCCTCACACGACAGATGACCGTCCGTTATGGGATATTACTGACGAAATAACTATGGAAGTGCAAATCTGTCGGTAAAAATAAAAATCTTGCAAAACGGCGAAATTTTTAGAGACGGAAAATATAAACGGTCGGTAAAATTGGTGGGAATTTTTGGCGCCATTATTTAGTGACAATAAATTCTATCAGTACCTATAACAAACATTTTTTCTATGCACCGATAGAAATTCCGTTGGTAATATGATGTATGCTTTTATTTTAAATGCTTTACCGGCAGAATAGCGATGAAAATCCTAATTCGTCGGTAAACAAATGCGGCATATTTTGGCAGCATTTAGCAATGGATAATATCATCGGTGATCCGTTGCTATTTTTTAATAGTACAAAATAAATGATTATTAACGGATAGTATACGTTACTACTACCAGTAGAGCGTAAATGCTGAGTTCACCATTATTGAATATTATTCCACCTTAAATGATAATTTTTTATTTTTTACGATAATCAAAGAAATAATTATAAAACATCAATTTTATAAAAACAATTATAATTATTGATAAAAATATTTTTATATTTTAATTTTTTAAATTCTAATTAAAATTAAAAAGTGATAATATATATATAATTATTTTTTAAATTTTAAAAAATATATTTTAAGTGTGATAAAGTATTTGTCTAAACATGTTTTCATGGGTCCCCCAATAAGACATTAAGACCCACCGCCAAGACTTAGACTTTAGACTTGTAAAATGGAGCAGTGGAATTTTCCAACTTTACAAAACGCGTTGTCGGCCACTAGCAAAGTTAATCAATTTTGTGACTCTGCTTCAATCTTAATTCTCATTGTGCTTCATTGATGTCTCCAATTTCCTACTAAATCTTTTTGTTCTTCCATCAAAAACTATTTCTCCTTTCTATTATCTCTTCCATAGACTCTACTACACCAATTTCTTTGCAAAGAACGCAAAGAAGCAGCATGGTGGACGTAATTGTTTCCTTAGCTATTGAAAGAATAACTGATTTATACTTTGATTATGAATACTTTAACAATAATAATCACCAAGTCAATTTGTTATTATCTAAGGCTACAACCCAACGATACTATAAAATTGAAATTCATTTACTAATAAATCAATAGTTTTCATTCTCAATTAAATTAAATTTCTTTGAAAAAATAAACTCTCAATTTTGTTGAATAGTTTTTTGATGATGTGGATGTTTGCGCATATATATTATTTTCTTAAGATAAAAATAAAAAATTTTAGTGATGAAAATCTCCATAAAAAAAAATTAACATTAACAAATCCGAAACAGGTAGAAAGCATATTTCCAAATGCAAATTGAACAACCTTGATAGAACTAAATAACGAACCCACATTTGACAAAGATTTCAAAATTATATCCCAATTCCAATCTCAACTTCAACAATACCTACTTAAATGATAATCAATTATTAGAGCTTGAACCGCATCACAAGATATATACAAGAAAATCAATTACGAAAGTGATAATTTGGTAGAATATCATTATAAATTGTGATTAGGCATATTACGAATTTATAACAAAATTATAATAAAAAATAATTTTTGAGAGGAAAAAAACAAGTGGGAATGTTATAAATTTAGGGTATTGGTTGTGACATAGTTGTCTCCTCCTCACCTCCTAATCATCTTTCTTTCGGTCCCTAAATTTCCTACTGATTTTCTTACCACACTTGAAATATATATTTTAAAATTTATATATTACTTTATCACACTTGAAATATATTTTTTAAAATTTTAATATATATATATATATATATATATATATATATATATATATATATATATATATATATATATATATATAATGAAAACCAAAACCCTATTTCAGTTCTTTCTTCCTTTTACGCAAAAAGCCACCGCCCCCTTTTCGTTAACAAATGCTCGGTTTCTCTCATAAAACCCTTTGAGATGGGTTTCAGACTCCATCTTCTCCTCTCGAGCCCGATCATACCTTAGCCAAACGTGCCTCTCACTTCCTCTGTCAGCTCGCCAAGAACGGTAACCTCTCTCTTTTTCCATTTAATTTTTGAATTTTTGTGTTATGTAATTTCTTTCTAGATTTATATTTTGTTGTTTATATCTGCTCATGATACGTTACAATTCCGAAATAAGGCTTCCGGATTGACTTGATGTTCTTATTTTCCCGCACTTGCTTGTTTAATTAGTATTTTACTTTTAAGTGAAAAATTTGTGCTTTTTATAGTTTATTTAGGGTTTTATGGCTCTTGTTAACTTGAGTTTTTTCAGAGGAGATTGTGAATTTGATCGTGGATTGTGGTAATGTGCCTGCGCTGGTGAAGTATCTTCAAGTGCCTCTACCTGTGAAAGGTGAAACCAGTCCAAAACCGTATGAGCATGAGGTGGAAAAAGGGAGTGCTTTCGCGCTTGGGCTTCTGGCAATATAAGTACTCAACATATAGCCTTTCTTTTTTCTTGTTTTTGTTTTTTTTTTGTTGGTTTTCTTTCCCATTTTTTCTTCCTTCAAATAATAAACTATACAGTTAACGCTATACCTTATCTTAAGAGTTTTGATGTTTTTGCACCCGTGAATTTCCTATCTTTCAGTTGTCGTAATTATGAACCATCTACTATTTTGTTGGTTAATTAAAAAAGAGAAAGCTTGATAGAGAATGTCTAGAATTTAGCTGCACTCATTCATTAATTACTTGTTGTTTGTAGCAACTTTATGACGGTAGCAGGATATAATTGAGTTATGAACATAGAACGTGGGCTGATACTCGAAGAGGAATTGGGTTCTCAGGCCCAAAATTCTTTTAATTTTATGATTATTGTCTTGTCCTTTGTAACTTTCTCAGGCCCAAAATTAATCTTTAAGAGCTTCAAGCACATATCTGTTAAAATTTACATGTGCGTTGAGGGTCAGTCCTTGAAAATCCAAGCAATAGTATAATAGGACATTAATTACTAGTTCTGTTTGAGTCTGTATCCATTTTGTAAGCTCCCTATTTCTTTTCTAAGATCCAGTAAAGATGCTTTCGGATAATGGTGTTCAATGGAGTGGTAATTTGATGCACAGGAAATATATGTTGCACGTATCATTCCATCAAAACACGTGTCAGGTTTGCTTTTATTATTATATTGTGGACTATACATATAGGGTTATTATAATCACCTTGATAATATTGATGCAGGGTTCATTACAGTCATAACTCCGCCCAATGAAGCAGTGTTAGTGGCAACACCTAATATAATGAGTCTGCGAGATGCAGATAGAGTGACGGGGCTTTTGGAGTGCGGTGGGATTAGGGATATAAAGATGAATAGTTGGGTTAGTGTTTAATTCTCTTCTGTGAAAAAGGTATTGCTCTAAGGAATTTATTTATTACTGAAATTTATATCATGATCAGGATGTATAATTATTGAAATTTATGTATTTGTTTTGTTAATACTAAAGGAACTTCATAAAGTCAAGAGGAAAAGTGCTGCTCTTCAAATGCAACGGTTTGTAGGTGAAGAAAAGAATGTTAGTATACCTATTGAAGCATCTTCATTATATATGCTATTTCCTCACATAATTTATAGGTGTTAATGATGACACGAGCTGCATTATTGTTGTAGGAAAAGATCAAAATTGTTTTCCTACTTTAGATGTAATTGCTTTATGTTAACATATAATGTATATAATTATACATTTGTTTCTCTTTTGCCTGTTCTTCATTTCTTTCAAGTGCCTTAAATTCATTAATCAGAAAACGAGAACATTATAATAGTTTGCTGAGATACAATCAGTTTGGTGTGTACACCAGCATTTATGCTTGCATGCATGTGCTTAGATGTCTATACTCTTTGTTTAGTATCCTCCCGTTTATAGATTTGTGATGCTAACCACCTTCTTGTGTAATTCCAGTATAGATCAAAACAAACATAGATCAAAACCAAGCTTGATTGAACGTTTTGAGTTGTTTGTAAACAAGCATGAGGTACCGTCATTCCATCTTTTAATTTATGCTACCCTTTTTTTATTATTCATTGTTTGCTTCGTCTCTTTAATTCATGTTGCTTATGGTCAATGTCCTTGAACTGCTCAAATTTGCAATGCATATACTGAATTGAATGATCCTATGGTACATGAGTGATTTGCTGAACAATTTAAGGTATGCTTTGTTCATTGCAACGTTTTATTTTCAGAAAATCATCTTGAACTTCTGTTCGAAAGGGATTAATTTTTTTTCTTTTTTCCCTTGTAACTGTAGCAAGTGAGGGGTTAGATTTGGAGCTGAGTTCGATTTCGTGTGATGGGACTGGAGATGTTGTCAAGTGATGATAAAATTTTACATTATCAAGTCATTTTTGAAATAGTTGATCATTTGAGCCCTTGTATTAGTTAAGTAATTGAAATGTTATAACATATAACAGATATTTTTTTTTTCTTTTTGGTTTTTGTGGTTGTTTTCCATTTTAATGTATATATTGATTTTGTTATATAATAAAATTATTAATTGATATATACCTTCAATTTAAATTTTAGACTGTTTGTATGGAAGTCATTGTGTTTTGTAAAGGGAAATATATAATTGAAAAAATAAATAATAAATTATTTTTACCAACAAAATACCGACGGATATATCTGTCGCTGTTTTTTATAATAAATTAATATTTTGTATTAATTAAATTTATCAACGGATTACCTGATGAAATATCCAACCGATTTTTTAGTAAATCTACCAACGGAATATTTTATATTTTTGTCGGTAAAATCCGTCGATAACTATTATAGACGGATGTTTCCGTTGGTAATTTGGTACCTACGAGCGTTTTAAGGACGGAATTATTCCGTCAGAAATCCATAAAAAAATTGTCGGTAAGGCCTTTTCCGTCGGTAAAACGCCCTATTCCGTCGGTAAAAATCCATCGGTAAAATCAATTTTTTTGTAGTGTTATTTAAAATAAGAATAGTAATATTAATATTAATTATTATTATTATTATTATTTTCATTTATTTTGAATTTTCAATTTATCACAAAATAAAATTCAAAACACCTGAATTAACCCTTAGTCCATTCATCACATTCTATATGTGTTACTCAATAGGTTCATTTTATATTGGAAGTGGGCTCCAATCCCATCACGGGTCCACAAGTCATAAGCGGCCTCTAGCAAGACATTATGACTATCCAAATAATATGAATATCAATAATTCAATTTTAACCTAATAGAACATGTTATAATCCCTTTGTCACATGATATCTTGTTTGAACATAAGTCATGGTCCATGTCAAACTTATATAGTCCAAACATATAATTTCTCAATCACTAAGTAGACTGATAATATCAAATGATATTGATCGCTCCATCAATTCATTTGAGCATGGCCATACATTTTTCAATCCTACTTATTGAGGGGCCCAATAAACATCTATCTCATAAGAGAGGGACAAATTCTTTCTTGATTATTCACTATCCTCTGCATGATTCTCATCATGTCCAATCATAACTTTTATGATTATCTGATTAAAGATAATGTTTAATTATGTGAAAATATAATGTTCATCATGTAGGATACTGTGATAATCTCAAGTATAAGGATTTATAAAATAACTATTATGAGATCACTAATGACAATAACCCATGTAGTATCTCATAGTGGGTCTATCCAATACTTTGTTCTCTAACAAGTATCTATAAGTCTAATTCATATCACCATATATAATCATCTAATGATTATCAATTAAACTCATACTAGTCTTTGTTTATCATTATTCCTTTAATAATAAATGACTAGAGATAGTCAAAATAACATTAGATTATTATTTACAAACATTATTATGATGTAACATGCCAACAATATAATAACATGAAGACCACCCAATTTTATAAAATGAAATGTGACATTACATAAAGGACCAAATGTTTGGCCTAGGGCATAGCCACTAACATTAACCTCCTCAGCTAACCCCATAGTCTAGAGAAACTACTTAGATAAGAAGTGGATGGATTAGAACTAAACTCGAGATAAGGCTTAATATCTATCGACTTGTCGAGGATTTATATATGCCGATGTGGTTAGAGTTGGTGTAGAATGTGCATCTCTGCGTGGCATCTCTCTGAACTCGGATACTTCCTAAATCTTGGTTGTTTCCTAAATTTTTGAACCTTCTCCACATCTAGAATCCTTTTAAGCTTTCACATTATCTATGAGCCTTTTGAATTTCCTAAAAAATAAAAACAAGGAAGAATGCAAAAATATGTATGTGCAATGCATGGGACATGCAGAAAAGATTCATTTGGGCAGTCTAAAGTTGATAGATGGGCTGGCTGTGGCTCATTTCTTGAGGGATGGTCATCTATCATCCTTTTTGTAGAAATTATGTGAATTTTCTTGGTCTTTGTGCCTTTTTCACCTCCTCTTTTCTAAGAAGCTTCCTTCTAGGTATTCTTCTTTCTTCCCTTCTTTTCGTTTTAGCTATTTTTCTCTAATTATTTACTTTTCCTTTTTTTTAGACTACTTGAGAATAGCTATCATGTTGACCTATTCCCTTGCAAAATTACACCGATTATTAGATGACATGAGAACTTAGGAGGATCCACTTTTGGATTTATATTCCGACTTGAGATTTTTGAGGAGAGTGTCATTTGATAGGAACTTGATCTTTGCTGCCATTTGATACTAGGACTCGAGGTTCCATGTGTTTAGGTTTACACATCAAGAGTTGTGTCCTTGACCTGAGGAGTTTGTTGAGATAGTTGGTGTGAGGTTTGTGTCTAGTACTTGATCGTGTCTACCTCTCATTATTCCTAACTACCCTAGAGAGGTGGCTCATGCCTTGGGTATCCTTCCTTCTGAAGCTAAGGGTTTAGTACCTCAAGGGAGGACATTTTAATCAGAGCCATTGACTGATGTTCTAGTTGACTTTGATGATGTGCCTACCTTTCAATCTATTATCATCTTGCTTTGTTGTTTTGCTCGATGCTTACTAGTGTGTTCAGATGATCTGATAATTGGGGATGATTATGGATTATTCAGTGTTGTGGATAGTGTGCATAGGGAGATCCATTTCCCCTGATTTTGCTTGAGACTATTCTTGGCTTGGATACTATTCGAAATGACCTTTTCACTTGCTTTACTGGTAGTCCCCTGTTGTTCTAGGTATGCCATTGTTTGGAAGGTAGTGCACCCCTTGTGGGTTTTCACAATAACTTTTCTTATTGAAAAACACATCCTTTTAGGTTTTCACATATTTCCTTGCCTTATTTTTGCTTGAGATGAATCCAACTCAACCCCAAAGGACTTTTTTTCCTCTTTTTATATTTTTTACAGATATGGCTGTAAGAGAAGTTGAAACTATGGTCAAAGCCTTTACATTAAGCCAAAGCTGCGAGAAATTACCCTGTGAGGTATGTTATCCTTAGACATATGCGACTTGGATTTGAGTCGAACCAGGAGGGAGTCAACTGGATGGCACAGTTGATAGATGATGATATCGCGTTCAAGTATACCTGGCTCCCCATTTCTTCTATAGTTCGGGATGGAGTTTCTGGATGTGTCCTCTTATGTAGATTGCATTGGGCCGCCTTTTACATTACCGCTCACTGGGCTTACTAGTTCATGGATCATCAGGTCATCATCATGTGCCCATTGAGTTTATGAGGTGGTATACTCTTTGTTCCTTTTCTATTGGAGTATTACCAGGGGATTTGGACTCAACTCCTTATGAGGATTGTCATTTTTGAGATTGCTTCTTATGACTTCACCACCTCCACCTCGTACAAGCAATGGGTCACAAGTTCGGTAGCTGACAATAGGATTTCTCACCTTAGGCACCTAGATGGAGAGAGAGATGTGATATAGATACACTAGATCAGTTATTATCATGGAATATGGTTTTACTTTTATTAGAAATTTTACATTTTTAACACATAAAAAAGGGAAAGAACTACTTTTGGGTATATTAATATTGATTTTGAATACATGTATGGCATTTCTTTCTGATTTTGGTACACATCATCATTATTTAGCATTATCCCAATAACACATATTACTTAATCTTGAAAATGAAAATTTAAAAGCAATATAACTACTATTATTAATACCCCTACTCGAGTTTTTTGATTGATTATTTTCTCTCAGCCTTTAATTTTTACCCAGGATGCCTTTTTTGATTTTCTCCCTGATGAGACACCTAATTTTAGCAAGGCTTCCGTTTTTAATTTTTAACTCGTGAGGCTATTCTTCTTTTCTTTTTCTCTTTTTAGTCTTAGCCATGGAACCTTTTCAATCTGCCTATATTTACTGGCTCTTTGAACTCATTGCCACCACTATTTGAAAAAAATGGTAGCTCCCTTAGATAATAGCTTCTTTAGCACAAAAGGTCCTTCCCAAGTGGGCCTAAACTTGCCTTGAATATTTGGGATTCTAGGTCTCATCTTCTTGAACACCAGATCTCCCTCCTTCAAGGGATGTCCCCTAACCTTTCACCCAAATAAATAGGCTAGTCTTTTTTAATGAACCTGATTGTGCTAGTATTCATGTATCCTATCTCCATCTAGCAAGTTAAGCTGCAATATTCGCTATCTAGCCCATTATATTTCTGGTAATTCAACTTCCAAGACCACCTTCAAAGACTGATGCTCAATTTCCACTAGCAGTATAACTTTTGTCCCATAGACCAAAAAAATAAAGTAACTCCTATTAAAGTTCTAGTTGTGGTCCTATGACCTTATAATGGAAAAAGTAGCTTATCGGCCCAATATTTATAAGTTTAAACCACCTTAGCCAAAATTCTCTTGACATTCCTGTTGGCTATTTCTATTACTCCATTTGCCTGAGGTTGATAAAGAAAAAACTTATAATGTTGAGCCCCATATTTTATGAACATCTATCTGGTTTTACCAGAGAACTGCAATCCATTATTTGATACTATGTGGTGGGGAAAACCATATCTACATATTAGATTCTTCTCAATGAATTTAGGCATGTCCTTAGCATCTACTTTCTTGAATGACTTTGCCTCTATCCAATCGATAAAGTAGTTAATAGCCATTATAATGAACCTATGCCTACTTGAAGTTGGCAGATGAATCATACCTATGATGTCATGTAAAATGTCTATCTTTTTATGTGTGTTTTTCTCTTATTTATATAGTTAAATATGTAATATTATATGTATTTTTATGTGTTTATGTCCAGTTTATGTGTTTATGTTTGTTTTTAGGTTAAAATTGGTGAAGTGTGAAGAAAATAAAGAAGATGGTGAAATTTCGAAGGAAAAGATCATGAGTAGTGAAGTGGTTCACGACTCGGATAGTTTTGTGTGACTAGTGAAGAGCCTCACGAGTGGAGAAGGAGGAAGAAGAAAGAGCAAGCCATTCACGAGTCACAGCAGTAGTTCACGAGTTGTGAAGGTAGTCACGACTCATTAAGGAGAGCAGCACAAATCATGACTAAAGCAAAAAATCACGAGTCCAGAAAAATAGCTGAAGATCACGACTCGTGAGGGTGTTCACGAGTCGGACAAGGCACTGTTTACCAAACGGTGTATTTTTTGCACTTGAGTTTTCAGCCATACATTATGTCCTTTCAGAGGCAATCTTTCGTGACTTATTTAAGGGACATACCTGTAGAGTTAAGAGAGATTTTTTTTGGAGAAAAACTTTAGAGAAAAAAAATAATCAACAAATTCTTTTACTGTTTTCTTAAGAACATTTTAGTTGTTTTGGACAATTTCATTTTACTTAGTTTTAGAGGATGACAAAAGAGCAAAGCCAAAGGAATAAGAGATTTATCAAAAGGTCAAAATAGAAAGTAAACCCTGGGGAGTGATATTTTCTTGTCTCTTATTTCATCTTTATGTAATTTTGTTTATGGCTAAGTTCTTTTGATACATTTAACTATTTAATTTAAGTTGTTATTCATCTACTTATCTTTGTCTATTGAATGTTTATTTTATTTATGTATGAAGTATGATTTAAGTTTGTTTAAGTGCTTTGATTTGCTTAATATGCTTGATCACCATATTAAGTATGTTAGTCATTTAATTCACAATGAGAGTTGGAATTCTTTGATGGAAAGATAAATGAATTTACTTAAAGCATTGAATTCATTTAGAAATAAGGAATTCACTTTAAGGGGTTAAAGAATTGGCATAAAACTTCATAGTTTTTATTTATCTCTATAATGACACGAGAATACTTATAGACTCTAAGTAAGAACATTCTTTATTGACAATGAGAATTGCTTTAAAGAAACTTGGCTAAATTCTCCATTCATATCATTCATACAATTGTTAATTAATTCAAAGATGAACTTGTTTTATTTGGTTATAATGTATGTCCATCCCATCTTTTAAGTAATCTATTATCCAAAATTAACTTAATATATTTTAATTAGTTTAGTATTTACATTAATTGCAAGATTTTAATTGAAATTGTTACCTATATATTTACTTTTTGTTACATCAATATAAAATTTGCCCCGTTCCCTTTGGAACGATACCCTACTCGTACTATACGCAGTTTAGTGAGACTAAAGGTTCAAATAAATCCCCATTAGATTTTGGCGCAGTTGCCGGGGAACAGTTTAAATGAATTTTTAGTGATTGATACAAAAGCGTAGATGTTTTAGGTTTTTATGATATAAATTAGTTATTTTGATGTATGAAATTTTATTTGATGTTTTGTTTGTTTTATTATTAGAGTTTTTGTAATAGTTTTAGACTAAAAGTATTTTTGATTTGTGTAGGGAACTTAGAAGGAAGCTATAAGAGGAATTTAGTTTGCAAGTAGAAGGAGAACAAAGTGCGAAGTTGGAGGAAGGTCATAATATTCCAATTATGGCGGGTGAAGAAAGGAGAACGCTTGGTGATTTTGCGATGTCAAATATTTCGAAAAGTTTTGAAGGAATAGTGGCACCGGCTATTGCTAATAACAATTTCGAGATCAAGCCGGCTGCCATTTAAATGGTGCAAAATAACCAATTTGGAGGTTTGCAAGGGGAAGACCCTTATGCTCATATCCTTGCTTTTCTTAATGTGTGTGCTATGTTTAAAATTAATGGAGTGAGTAATGATGCCATTAGACTTAGGTTATTTCCGTTTTCTTTAAAAGAAAAGGCTCAAATTTGGCTTGCTAGTATACCTAGTAAGACAATTACTACATGGGACCAATTAAAACAAGCTTTTCTTCATAAGTATTTTCTACCACATAAAACGGAAAAATTTAGATATCAAATATCTACATTTAAACAATTGCCTAATGAAACCATTTATACCTCTTGGGAAAGATTTAAGGAACTTCAAAGGCAATGTCCTCATCATGGCTTGCCGGATTGGATGATTCCTTAAATCTTTTACAATGGGTTAATGGAGGAAAATAGAAATATTGTTAATGCTTCTTCAGGTGGGAAATGGTTGGAGAAAACTGCTAAGGAAGCTGAAACTTTGTTGGAAGAATTAGCCTCACAAGGCTATATGGGAGAAGAACCCATTATGGCGAAGGCTAAGGCTAAGGGGTTTTTGGAATTGGATTCCATTAATCTTTTGACAGCTAAGGTAGAAGCTTTGACAAAAATGGTAAGTAATTCTCACTCCAATGTTGAAAATGTTAGTCAAGTATGTGAGAAATGTGGTGGACCTCATATGCATGCTAATTGTAGTGAGGGGTCTAGTGAGGATGTCAGTTTTGTTCAAGGGAATTATAATCAAAGGTTGGGTCAAAATTCTAATTATTATAACCCACAATGGAGAAACCATCCCAATTTTTCTTGGTCTAACCAAAATGCCCAATTGAACCCTCCTAATAATAATAATCACAATCATATGAAAAAGTTACCTAACCCATCACCTTTTCAAATAAGCTACCTTTTAACTCCTAACAACCTAAATCCCATTTAGAGAATTTGATGGAGCAATTTGTTAATCATCAAATGACTACTAACAAGCAAAATGAGGAACAATTTAGGCAAATAAACACTAAAATTGATCAACTTGTCACTCATAATAAGATGCTTGAAATCGAATTGGCTCAACAAGCCACTTCTAGTGATAAACCTTTAGGCGAGCTACCAAGTCAACCTGAGTTTTTGCCTCATGAATCGGTTCAATCCATTATGTTAAGGAGTGGGAAAAAGATTGAGAGTAATAGTAAAAGTGATGAGAATCTTATTGTGAATGATGATCATGTTGTGGATGTGAGTGAAAATGATAATAAGCTTAATGAACCTAAAAAAAATATAACCTTATCTAGGGAAGATGGACCTAAAGTTAATTTGAATGTTTTGCCATTTCCTCAAAGACTTATTAGAAGAAATCTTGATAAGCAATTTGGCAAGTTTTTGAATTATTTGAAGGAACTTACTATAACTATACCCTTTGTGGATGCCATTAAAGATATGCCTTCATGGGCAAAATTTTTAAAAGAAATTGTGAGTCAAAAGGGTATACCGGGTTGAAGAATATGGTTATGTTTCTTTGGTAGAAGAGTCTAAGGCTATGTATTCTAAATACCCACCTAAGCTAAAGGATCCGGGTTGTTTTACGGTTCCTTGTGTTATAGGTGGTACATATTTTGATAAGGCCCTATGTGATATGGGTGCTAGTGTGAGTCTTATGCCTTACTAAATTTATAAAAAGCTTGATTTAGGTGAGTTAAAGCCTACTAATATGTGCTTATCAATGGCGAATAAGTCTATTTCACACCCTATAGGCATATTAGAGAATATTCCAACCAAAGTGGGTAAATTTGTGATTCTTGCTGATTTTGTTGTGTTAGAAATGGATGAAGATCCTGAAATTCCCATTTTGTTTGGTAGGCCATTCTTAATTACTGCTGGGGTTGTTTTTGATATGAAAAATGGTAAAATATCTCTTGAGGTTAATGGTGAAAATATTGAGTTTAACATTTTTGGCATGATTAAATCTTCACCAATAGAGGTGGTAAATAAAATTGATTCTTATGATGTTCTTGATGAGTGTATTGATAGTGTTGTGTATGATTGTGTGAGTCAAAACCCTATTGCACCTTATTGTTTGAATGAAAGTTGTGATGAAGTTTTGCAAGTTGCCTCATATCCCTCCTATGGAAGATTCTCAAAAATTGAGTCTTTGAGAAAGGATGAGGATATGTCATCAAAGATATCTAAGGAGGAAATCAAGCTTGAACTCAAGCCACTACCAACAAGCTTAAGGTACGAATTTCTAGATGCAAATTCTCAATTACCATTCATTGTTAATTCATCAATTGCTAAGCATAATGTGGATGCTTTACGTGGTATTTTACTTGCTCATTGAAATGCTATGGGATATTCAATTAGTGATTTAAAAGGGATTGTACCTAAGGTTTGCATGCATAGAATTTTGTTGGAGGAGGATTCTAAGCTATCTATTGAAGGTCAAAGAAGGCTTAATCCAACTCTTAAAGAGGTTATGAGGAAGGAAATAATTAAATTGCTTGATGATGGTATAATTTATTCTATAAGTGATAGTAAGTGGATGAGCCCAATTCAAGTTGTCCCTAAGAAGGGTGGTTTGACTATAATTCGTAATGATAGCAATGATTTAATTCCTACTAGGACTATCACGGGTTGGCGTATGTGTGTGGACTATAGGAAGTTAAATAAGGCTACAAGAAAGGACCATTTTCCTTTACCCTTTATTGATCAAGTTATTGAAAGATTGACTAATTTTTCTTACTTTTGCTACTTAGATGGGTTGAGTGGTTTCTATCAAATACCAATTCATCCATATGACCAATCTAAGACAACTTTTACATGCCCATATAGAAATTTTGCATTTACGCGAATGCCTTTTGGTTTGTGTAATGCACTAGCTACATTTCAAAGATGCATGTTTTCTATCTTTAGTGATCTTATTGATCAATGTGTAGAAGTTTCCATGGATGACTTTAGTGTGTATGGCACTAATTATGAGGATTGTTTATCTAATCTTTCTAAGGTGCTTGATAGATGTATGGAGCATGGTTTGGTTTTAAATTGGGAGAAGTGCCATTTTATGGCTCAAGAGGGTATTGTTTTAGGACATTTAGTTTCTAATAGGGGGATTGAAGTTGATAGAGCTAAAATTGAAATAATTGCTAATTTTCCTCCTCCTAAAAATGTTAGAGATGTTAGAAGCTTTCTAGGCTATGCTGGTTTTTATAGGAGGTTTATCAAAGATTTTTCTAAGATAGCTAAACCCTTATGCACGTTGCTAGGTAAAGATGTTGATTTTCATTTTGATGAGGCATGTCTTAAATCTTTTGAAACTCTTAAACATGCTCTTGTCACTTCACCGGTGTTACAACCACCAAATTGGGATCAACCTTTTGAATTGATGTGTGATGCTAGTAATTATGCGGTAGGGGCTGTTTTAGGACAAAGAATTGATGGAAAGCCTTCTGTTATTTATTATGCTAGCAAATTACTAGATAATGCCCAAATTAATTACTCCACAACTGAAAAAGAACTCTTGGCTATTGTGTATTCTTTTGATAAATTTAGGGCTTATCTTGTAGGGAAAAAAGTCATTGTCTATTCTGATCATGCTGCTCTTAAATATCTCTTAAGTAAGATAGATGCTAAACCTAGATTGTTGAGATGGATTTTAATGTTACAAGAGTTCGATTGGGAAATAAGAGATAAAAAGGGGAAGGAGAATTTAGTTGCGGACCATTTATCTAGGTTGACTCAATGTGTTTTGCAAGATAATGATGATGGGGTACCTATTGATGAAGCTTTTCATGGGGAACATCTTTTTAGTGTAGTTTCCAAGGAAACTCCTTAGTTTGCTGATATAGCAAACTACCTAGTAAGTGGTATGCTTCCTTATGGTTTAGATTATAGGCAAAGGAATAAATTCCTTCATGATGTGAAGTTTTACAATTGGGAAGAACCTTTATTATATAGGAGATGTGCTGATGGATTGATTAGGAGGTGTCTTCCTCATGAAGAAGTTGGTGAAGTATTAGCTCATTGTCATTCTTATGCTGTAGGTGGTCACTTTAGGGTTTCTAAGACAACTTCTAAGGTTTTACAAGCTGGTTTTTGGTGGCCTACAATGTTTAAGGATGTTAAGGACTTTGTATTAAGTTGTGATAAGTGCCAAAGAATGGGAAATTTGTCTAGGAGGAATGAAATGCCTTTACATGGTATTTTAGAAGTTGAATTGTTTGATGTGTGGGGTATGGACTTTATGGGACCATTTCCTAGTTGTTTAGGGAATAGGTATATTTTAGTTATGGTGGATTATGTATCTAAGTGGGTGGAAGCAATTCCAACCATTGCAAATGATGCCAAGGTGGTTAAGAAGATGCTTAAGAAAGTTATATTTCTTAGATTTGGAACACCTAGGGCCATTATTAGTGATGGTGGGTCTCATTTTTTCAATAAAGTTATAGATCAATTATTGAGAAAATATAATGTGACTCATAAAATTGCTACACCTTATCATCCCCAAACTAGTGGACAAGTTGAGATTAGCAATAGAGAGCTTAAGTGGATTTTAGAGAAAACTGTCTCTAGGTCAAGAAAAAATTGGGCACTTAAGTTAGATGATGCTCTTTGGGCATATAGAACAACTTTCAAAACTCCTATAGGTCTTACACCTTATCAATTGGTTTATGGTAACTCTTGTCATTTGCCAGTTGAGATTGAACATAAAGCTTATTGGGCAACTAGGGTATTAAAGTTTGATATGTAACAAGTTGGTAGGAAGAGATTGCTTCAATTACAAGAGTTAGAGGAACTTTGTATGAATGCCTATGAAAATGCCAAGTTATATAAAGAAAGAACTAAATCATGGCATGATAAACATGTTCTAAAGAAAGAATTTCAAGTTGGTGACATGGTTTTGTTGTATAATTCTTGATTGAAGATTTTTCTTGGAAAATTAAAGTCTAGATGGTCGGGACCTTTCAAAGTTGTTCAAGTTTTTTCTTATGGGGTTGTTGATATTGCTAATGATAAAGGAGAGATTTTTAAGGTAAATGGACATAGATTGAAGCCTTATTTCATTGGTGATGCATTGGTTCCTTTTCACAAAGTTTCTTTGATAAATTCTTCTTTTGCATACTCCTAATATTCTTTTTGTTTTTCCTTAGTTCTTTTAGTTTGAATTTATATATTTTATGGTTTTATTGTAGACTACATTATATGTTTTATATAGTTTTTATGTTCCTTAGCTTATTTTTCTTTGTTACTTTAATTTTTGGATCAAGTTGTTAAGATTTTGCAGAGAAGTACATCATGTTCACGAGTGCATCATGATTCATGAATGTGTTCACGAGTATTCCAAAGGCTTCATCCATTCAGTCGTGAGCAAAATCACTAGTCGTGAAGAGTATCACGTGTAGTACAGAAGCGAAAGGCTCACGAGTCGTGACTGCCATACCGACTCGTGATGATTTCCATTTTTGTCTATCCCTATTTTTTTCACGAGTCGTGAGATTCCTGCCGAGTCGTGACCATTGCTTCCTTAACACTCACTGCCTTCTCTTCACGAGTTGTGAGGAACATGCAGACTCGTGAAGTACTGTTCCAAGAGTTACGAGTCGTGTTTTTTTTCACTTCCTATTTTTATTTTTATTTCACTTTTATTTCTTCTAATTAGGAGTATTAGTGGTTTTTAATTAGATTAACTACCCTTTATTAACTTAAATTTAAGAGGGGGAATGGTTATAACTTAAATTTAGGGTTTCAAAACATCATCTCTTTTCATTTTCCCTTCTTCTTCTATAAATACTGTGGTAGTTTACTTTTCATTTTTTTCCATTCTCTTGTTGGAATTTAACGGTTGGATGCATCACATACATGAGCGGAATTTTAAATTTTTTTAACCATTAAATCTGATCTTGCCATGAATATACAAAATATCTATATGAGAATAAGAAAAATCACTTTTGATTTTTGTTGAACAGTTGATTTTACTTCGCACCGGGTTGTCGCAAACCACGGTGTCCAAAATTGAACACCTCCAATGAGTAATCCACACTAGAGAGGGTAAATTAAACCAACAAATTGGTGTTTAACTAGGGCTGGCCGAAATTCCCAAGAGCTAGCTTGGAGTTGGTGCAAAAAGGAGAGAGAGAATAAGAGAAAAGACTTTCTTTTTGTTTTAATCACTTAACCCTAATTCCTCATTAGTTGGCCTTTTATAGTTAGGTTAAAATTCCAACTCCTTAATGAGATTGGGCTCTTTAAAACTGCTGGAGAATTATTAATTGGGCTCTAGAATTAATTATAATCATTTGGGCTTAATTAAATCCAATTTAATCCTTTTCATAAAAGTCTATGCACAAAACCCACAAACTAGGCCCTTTGTACAACTAATTGGATTTAAATACCCAAATGGATTCCAAATCCAACCAAATTAAATATGTGAGTTCCATAACACTTATGTAACATATATAAATTAATTTGGTCCAATAAAAAGCCCTCTAAGCCCTTCTGTATGGAGTTGGCGTGTGGCCCTCTTCTGGAGGGCTTCCTCCAACTTCTTCATTCCTTTGGCCCTTTATAATTTTTCCAATGGACCTATTAATTATTATATCAGTCCTATAACACTTATAGTAGTCTTATAACACTTATAAGATAATAATAATTAATCATAAAATACATTATTTCAATTAGGTCCAATTTTGCAGAACATTTCTCAAAAGTTTCGCGAACAATTTTATTTGATCATAATTAATTAAACTCTTTAATTAATTATTATCTTATTCACTTCTCTACCATCATAATAATATCAAATATTATTATCCTTGTTATTTTACCATTTTACCCTTTTCTCTATATGTGTGTGACCTATTGGGTTCCTGTCCATGTTGGCAGTATAATATGTAATTGTGAGTTCTATTCAAAACTCACATGATTTAAACTCCTTTAAATCATTTTATCAATCTCTATTGATATTTTGATACATCATTATACAAGTCATGATTGGCCTCTAGCTAGGCATCGTGACTACCCAAATGTCAGGAAAGTCATGTGGTTTGACTGTACCCTTCCATAGAAACAGTTACCGTGCAATTACTCCTTTCACCACTCTTATCTCAACTAGATTCTGAGTATGAATTTCTGTTAACTCATATAAATCGAATTATGTATGTTCTATTAATTTAACCATTGTTCCTAAAATTCCCTTCATGGATCTCCATCCATCTCGGCATATTACTCTGGCTAGAGATTCTCTAAACAAGGCAATTATAGAATCATGCGAGATAACTTCCCTTGTTAAATCTGGGATGGTGAATCCTTTTTCAATCACTCAATTATCTTCAAGTAGGTCATGATATATCCAATCTCCTAACTATGTTCACTCCCGGTTGGAAGTAATCAGTTATGGAGTCAAAGTATACCACTTGCTACTTAAGTTAACTTTGGTGATCGCAATTCTAAGGATACTTGCACAACCGCTATAAAGAGATTCCTCACTGACATAGATTTAATATCCATGTGAGGATTCTCTATGCAAGTCTCCAATGAACTTGTTCTTCTAACAAACATCCACATGTTAGCTTTGATTATCTTCTATAATCACAGTTATGAGAACCATTGCTTGAACCATTCAAGAAGCATAACATGTGCTAGTCTGTCCGAATTAATAATCTCCTATCTTGTTAATTCTATGACTAGGGATATTTAGATATTAACACATTTGCAGGCAATAGTCATCTCATATCATGAACACTTTCATGATTGCCTTTGCACTGTATTTATAATATCTAGGACTTCATTTATTAATTTAAGATTTACAAACTCATGTACTTAAACATAGCATTAATAAATGAATGACGCGTTTTATTAAGAATATAAATTTTATACATATGAAAAACATCCCTATTACATGGGCTCTAGGGCATACTCTCTAACAATCTCCCAATACATATGAAAAACATCCCTATTACATGAGTATGAATTTCTGTTAACTCATATAAATCGAATTATGTATGTTCTATTAATTTAACCATTGTTCCTAAAATTCCCTTCATGGATCTCCATCCATCTCGGCATATTACTCTGGCTAGAGATTCTCTAAACAAGGCAATTATAGAATCATGCGAGATAACTTCCCTTGTTAAATCTGGGATGGTGAATCCTTTGTCAATCACTCAATTATCTTCAAGTAGGTCATGATATACCCAATCTCTTAACTATGTTCACTCCCGGTTGGAAGTAATCAGTTATGGAGTCAAAGTATACCACTTGCTACTTAAGATAACTTTGGTGATCGCAATTCTAAGATACTTGCACAACCGCTATAAAGAGATTCCTCACTGACATAGATTTAATATCCATGTGAGGATTCTCTATGCAAGTCTCCAATGAACTTGTTCTTCTAACAAACATCCACATGTTAGCTTTGATTATCTTCTATAATCACAGTTATGAGAACCATTGCTTGAACCATTCAAGAAGCATAACATGTGCTAGTCTGTCCGAATTAACAATCTCCTGTCTTGTTAATTCTATGATTAGGGATATTTAGATATTAACACATTTGCAGGCAATAGTCATCTCATATCATGAACACTTTCATGATTGCCTTTGCACTGTATTTATAATATCTAGGACTTCATTTATTAATTTAAGATTTACAAACTCATGTACTTAAACATAGCATTAATAAATGAATGACGCGTTTTATTAAGAATATAAATTTTATACATATGAAAAACATCCCTATTACATGGGCTCTAGGGCATACTCTCTAACAATCTCCCACTTGCACTAGAGCCAATCACTCATATGTCTCAGACCCATACTATTTATATGGTGATCATGCTTAATCTGGGAAAGTACTTTAGTGAGGGGATCTGCCACATTGTCATATGTAGGAACCCTTTCTATTTTCACATCATTTCTAGCTACTATTTCCCTTATGAGATGGTAGCGTCTGAGAACATGCATGGATTGCTGATGAGACTATGGTTATTGACAATGAGAATTGCTTTAAATAAACTTGGCTTATGATCTTAAAATCTTAGGCTTTATGATCACTATTCTCTCTTAAGCATGGTTAGTCTTGAGACTTTATATTCTTGATGTTGAATTTAGTAAATTTAGGTGACTTGATGATTTAAGATGCATGTTTTATGTCTTGATGTACTAATATTTTGAGTGTTAAGGTGTTTGAATTCATATCAATCTTATTTTAAGTAAAAATTGAGCAATGCTTTATAATTTAACTTACTTAGTTTAACTTGAGATTAAATTTTCTCACTTTTCTCTTGCTTGGGGACAAGCAAGGTTTAAGTGTGGGGGAATTTGATGTCATGTAAAATGTCTATCTTTTTATGTGTGCTTTTCTCTTATTTATATAGTTAAATATGTAATATTATATGTATTTTTATGTGTTTATGTTTGTTTTTAGGTTAAAATTGGTGAAGTGTGAAGAAAATGAAGAAGATGGTGAAATTTCGAAGGAAAAGATCACGAGTAGTGAAGTGGTTCACGACTAGGATAGTTTTGTGTGACTAGTGAAGAGCCTCACGAGTGGAGAAGGAGTGAAGAAGAAAGAGCAAGCCATTCACGAGTCCCAGCAGTAGTTCACGAGTCGTGAAGGTAGTCACTACTCATTAAGGAGAGCAGCACAAATCACAACTAAAGAAAGAAATCACGAGTCCAGAAGAATAGTTGAAGATCACGACTCGTGAGGGTGTTCACGAGTCGAACAAGGCACTGTTTCCCAAATGGTGTATTTTCTGCACTTGAGTTTTCAGCCATACATTATGTCCTTTCAGAGGCAATCTTTCGTGACTTATTTAAGGGACATACCTGTAGAGTTAAGATAGATTTTTTTTTGGAGAAAAACTCTAGAGAAAAAAAAAATCAACAAATTCTTTTACTATTTTCTTAAGAATATTTTAGTTGTTTTGGACAATTTCATTTTACTTTGTTTTAGAGGATGACAAAAGAGCAAAGCCAAAGGAATAAGAGATTTATCAGAAGGTCAAAATAGAAAGTAAACCCTGGGGAGTGATGTTTTCTTGTCTCTTATTTCATATTTATTGTAATTTTGTTTATGGCTAAGTTCTTTTGATACATTTAACTATTTAATTTAAGTTGTTATTCATCTATTTATCTTTGTCTATTGAATGTTTATTTTATTTATGTGAGAAGTATGATTTAAGTTTGTTTAAGTGCTTTGATTTGCTTAATATGCTTGATCACCATATTAAGTATGTTAGTCATTTAATTCACAATGAGAGTTGGAATTCTTTGATGGAAAGTTAAATGAATTTACTTAAAGCATTGAATTCACTTAGAGATAAGGAATTCACTTTAAGGGGTTAAAGAATTGGCATAGAACTTCATAGTTTTTATTTATCTCTATAATGACATGAGAATGCTTATAGACTCTAAGTAAGAACATTCTTTATTGACAATGAGAATTGCTTTAAAGAAACTTGGCTAAATTCTCCCTTCATA
Source organism: Excoecaria agallocha (assembly GCA_037975025.1). Lineage (NCBI taxonomy): Eukaryota > Viridiplantae > Streptophyta > Magnoliopsida > Malpighiales > Euphorbiaceae > Excoecaria > Excoecaria agallocha. The sequence goes on from CM075816.1 coordinate 36,083,940, forward strand.
TCATTCATACAATTGTTAATTAATTCAAAGATTAACTTGTTTTATTTGGTTATAATGTATGTCCATCCCATCTTTTAAGTAATCTATTATCCAAAATTAACTTAATATATTTTAAGTAGTTTAGTATTTACATTAATTGCAAGATTTTAATTGAAATTGTTACCTATTTATTTACTTTTTGTTACATCAATATAAAATTTGCCCCATTCCCTTTGGAACGATACCCTACTCGTACTATACGCAGTCTAGTGAGACTAAGGGTTCAAATAAATCCCCATCAACCTATGATGTCTATACCTTATGTGGTGAATGGCCATGGTGATGTAAGGTTACATAACTCAAAAATTGGCAAGTGTCTCAGGTCTGCATACCGTTGGCACAATTGACATTTCTATGACATACTTATAACAATCAATTCCCATTGTGAGCCAGAAGAATCCCTAGAACATAATCTTCTTTTCTAAGGTCAAACCATTCATATAGGCTCCACACACACCTACATATGCCTCTTTTATAACCTTCTTAGCCTCCTTCTCAGTCAAACATCTCAGCTGAATGCCGTTTGGTTACCTATTGCAAAGTGCAGCACCTACAATAATGAACTGATTTGATAGTTTTTGGATAATTCTTTGGTTCTTTTTAGTGGCTTCCTTTGGAAATTTCGACCTTTCTAAATAATTTTGAATGTTGTAGTACCATATCTTCTCATCATCCACTTTGATGTCCATAATTTGCTCAGTCTCGAAGTATAGTTTGTTAGAACTTGAAATCAAAATTGGCCTCATATTTACTCCTTATGGATTATCCCACATTGATATCAAGGTGGCCAAGGCATCTTCTAATTAGTTCTCATCTCTAGGCACATACTCGAAAGTGCAGACCTCAAATTGGCCACTCAAAACATGCAGACACTTGAGGTAGGGCAATAAGCATTCTTCCTTTATTGACCATTTACCCCTCACTTGATAGACTACCAAGGATGAATCTCCAAATATTTCTATAGATTTTGTACCTACAACTAGTAAGGCTTCCAACCTAAATATACATGCTTCATATTCAGCTTCATTATTCATGGCCTTATACCTCAGTTTCTTGGCTAACGATATTTTCTCTATCTCTAGGGTTACTAAGATTACTTATACTCTAGCTCTTTTGTTGTTCGCAGCTCCATCAAAGTACATCTACCAATCTTGAACTATTATGGCTATAATTGTTAGAGAGTATGCCTTAGAGCCCATGTAAAAGGGATGAATTTCATATGTATGAATTTATATTCTTAATAAAAGGCATTATTCATTTATTAATGCTATGTTTAAATACATGAGTTTGTAAATCTTAAATTAATAAATGAAGTCCTTGATATTATAAACACAGTGCAAAGACAATCATGAAAGCGTTAATGATATGAGGTGTCTATTGCATGCAAATGTGTTAATATATAAATATCCCAAGTCATAGAATTAACAAGATAGGACATTGTTAATTCGGACAGACTAGCACATGTTATGCTTCTCGAATATTTAAAGTAGTGGTCTCATAACTGTGATTATGGAAGATAATCAAAGCTAACATATGGATGCTTATTATAAGAATAAGTTCATTGAAGGCCTAAAAAGAGAATCCTCACATGGATATTAAATCTATGTCAATGAGGAATCTCTTCATAGCGGTTGTGCAAGTATCCTTAGACTTGAGATCACTAAAGTTATCTTAAGTAGCAAGTGGTATATTTTGACTCCATAACTAATTACTTCTAACTGGGAGTGAACATAGTTAGGAGATTGGGTATATCATGATTACTAAAGTTATCTTAAGTAGCAAGTGGTATATTTTGACTCCATAACTGATTACTTCTAACTGGGAATGATTACTCCTTATCATTTTATCATTTTATCCTTTACTCTATATGTGTGTGACCTATTGGGTTCCTATCCATATTGGCAGTATAATATGTAATTGTTAATTCTATTCAAAACTCACATGATTTAAACTTCTTTAAATTATTTTATCAATCCCTATTGATATTTATGATACACTATTATAGATATCATGAGCGGCCTCTAGCTAGGCATCATGACTGTCCAAATGTTAAGAAAGTCAAGTTGTTTGACTATACCCTTCCATAGAAATAGTTACCGTGCAATTACTCCTTTCACCACTCTTATCTCAATTAGATTCTGAGTATGGATTTCTATCAACTGATATAAATCTAATTATGTATGTTATATTAATTTAACCATTGTTCCCAAAATGCCCTTCATGGATCCCTATCCATCTTGGCATATTACTCTAGCCAGAGATTCTTTAAAGAAGTCAATTATAGAATCATGCAAGATAACTTCCCTTAATAAATTTGGAATGGTGAATCCTTTATCGATCACTTAACTAACTTTAAGTAGGTCATGATATACCCAACCTCCTAACTATGTTCACCCCCAGTTTTAAGTAATTAGTTATGGAGTCAAAGTATACCACTTGCTATTTAAGATAACTTTGGTGATCTCAGGTCTAAGGATACTTGCACAATTGCTATGAAGAGATTCCTCACTGATATAGATTTAATATCCATGTGAGGATTCTCTTTGCAGGTCTCCAATGAACTTGTTCTTCTAACAAGCATCCACATGGTAGCTTTGATTATCTTTTATAATCATAGTTATGAGAACCACTACTTGAATCATTCAAGAAGCATAACATGTGCTAGTCTGTTCGAATTAACAATGTCCTATCTTGTTAATTCTATGACTAGGGATATTTAGATATTAACACATTTGCATGCAATAGACATCTCATATCATGAACACTTTCATGATTGCCTTTGCACTATGTTTATAATATCTAGCACTTCATTTATTAATTTAAGATTTACAAACTCATGTATTTAAACATAGCATTAATAAATGAATTATGCCTTTTATTAAGAATATGAATTCATACATATGAAATACATCCCTTTTACATGGGCTCTAGGGAATACTCTCTAACAATCTCCCATTTGCACTAGTGCCAATCACTTATATGTCTTAAACCCATGTTATTTATATGGTTATCATGCTTTATCTGGGAAAGTGCTTTAGTGAGGGGATCTGCAACATTATCATTTGTAGGGACCCTTTATATTTTCACACCATTTCTAGCTACTATTTCCCTTATGAGATGGTAGCGTCTTAGAACATGCTTGGATCGCTGATGAGACTGTGGTTCCTTTGCTTGTACAATGGCTCCATTGTTTTCACAATATAAAGGAATCAGATCAACAATGCTAGGCACCACTCCTAGTTTAGATATAAACTTTTTGATCCAGACTGCTTCTTTTGCTACTTTTGAAGTAGCAATGTACTCAGCTTCTGTCGTGGAATCGGCAGTTATTTCTTGTTTGGAACTCTTCCAACTAACTGCCCCTCCTCCCATTGTGAACACAAAACTAGACTATGATTTAGAATCATCTTTGTTAGATTAGAAGATGGCATATGTATACCCATTTACTTCCAAACTACCCTCCCCATATACCAAGAATATATCCTTAGTCCTTCTCAAGTACTTAAGGATATTCTTGACAGCTGCCCAATGTTCCTCTCCAAAATTGGATTGGAATCTGCTTGTGACACTTAAAGCAAATGCTACATCTGGACGTGTACATAACATAGCATACATGATAGAACCAACTGTAGATGCATATGGTATTCTATTCATGCTCTCTCTATCCTTTAGTGTCTACGGACACGTAGACTTAGAAAGGTGTTTCCCATACATCATAGGTATAAACCCTTTCTTAGAGAGATCCATATTAAACCTCTTTAATATTTTTTCTATACATGTACTTTGAGAAAGACCTAGCAACCTATTGGATCTATCTCTATAGATCCTTATTCCTAAAATATAGGATGCTTCTCCAAGGTCTTTCATGGAGAATTGCTTATATAACCATATTTTAACAGATTAGAGAAGAGAAAGGTCGTTTCCCATGATTAATATGTCACCCACATATAGAACTAGGAAGATAATTGCACTACCACTGACCCTTTTATACACACAAGGTTAATCTTCATTCTGTGAGAAACCAAACTCTTTGATTTTCTCATTAAATCTTATATTCCAACTCTTAGAGGCTTGATTCAATCCATAAATGGATCTTTGAAGCTTGCATACCTTTTTTCCATCTCCTGATGTGAACCCTTTTGGTTGTGTCATATACACATCCTCAGTTAGATTTCCATTTAGGAAAGTTGTTTTCACATCCATTTGCCAAATCTCATAATCCTAATGAGCTGCAATGGCTAAAAGTATTCTTATAGACTTAAGCATCGCTACAGAAGAAAAGGTTTCATCATAGTCAATACCTTTTTTTTGACGATAGCCTTTTGCTACTAAGAGAACTTTATAGGTAACTATATTACCTTCCATGTCAGTCTTCTTTTTGAAGACCCATTTGCACTCTATGGGTTTTATCCCTTTAGGTGGTTGAGTTAAAGTCCATACTTTGTTCTCATACATGGAGTCCATTTCAAATTGTATAGCCTTAAGCAATAAATCACATTCTGAACTGTTCAAAACTTCTTGATGGCTTGTAGGCTCATTGTCCTCTACTATAGTTATGTCTCTATCTCAATCAATGTGAAATCCATATCTCATAGGGATAGAATGCATCATAGCAGATCTTCTAGGATTTTGTGTATAATTAGGTTCAACTATAATCTCATTATTATGAAATCTAGTCTCGTGTTCAATCGATTGATCTACTTCTATTTGTGGGTCTTGAACTTCACCAAGTTCAATTTTACTCCCACTGTCCTCCTTTAGGAGAAATTCTCTTTCCAAGAAGACAACATGCCTTAAAACAAACACCTTTTGTTCTAAAGGATGATAGAAATAGTATCCAAATGTTTCTTTTGGATATCCCACAAATAAACATTTGTTAGACTTAACATCTAGTTTGTCTAACATTGTCCTCTTCACATAAGCAGGATAACCCCATACTTTCATATAAGAAAGTGTGGGTTTCTTGTTATTCCATATCTCATATGGAGTAACATCAACCGATTTACTAAGAACTCTGTTAAACACAAAAACAACAGTTTCTAGTGCATATCCCCAAAAGGACTTAGGCAAGTTTGCTCAGCTCATCATGGATCGAACCATATCTAATAGTGTTTGATTTCTCCTTTCAGATACACCATTTTGTTGTGGTGTATATGGTGGAGTCCATTGAGATAAAATCCCATTATCTCTAAGATAATCTTGAAATTCTTGACTTAAGTACTCTTCACCTCAATTTGATCTAAGAGTCTTAATACTCTTGCCAAGTTGCTTCTCAACTTCATTTCCAAATTCTTTGAACTTTTCAAATGCTTCTGATTTATATTTCATTAGATAAATATATCCAAACCTGGAATAATCTTCTATGAAAGTAATGAATTAGGAGTAACCTCCTCTGGTATGTGTAGTCATTGGACCACATACATCTAAATGTACTAAGTCCAAAACCATTTTAGCTCGTTCTCCTTTTCCAATAAAGGGAGCTTTTGTCATTTTTCCCAATAAACAAGATTCACATGTATTAAATGATTCATAATCAAATGATCCTAAATCACCTGACTTGTATAATTTGGTCATGTATTTCTCATTTATATGGCCTAAATGACAAAGCCATAAATACGAGGTATTTAGATTGTCTTGTTTCATTCTCTTGGTATCTACATTATGCACTTCTTTAATTAAATCAAGAACAAATATACCATTCTCAATGATAGCTTTAGCATAAAACATATTGTTCTTAAAAACATAACAACATTTGTCTTTTAAAGAAATGTCATAATCATTCAATAAACAACTGAAAGAAATAATACTTTTGGATAAAGCTAGAACATAATAAAAATTATTTAATTCCAATATTAATCCACTTGGAAGAGGCAAATGGTAAGTCCCCATAACTGTTGTAGAGATGTTTTGTCCAGTAGCTGACTGTAGACATATTTCTGCCTTTCCAACTATTCTAATGCTTTTAAGCCCCTGTAGATCATTACACAAATGAGATCCACATTCGGTATCTAATACCCAAGATTGTTTTGAAGCAATAGAATAAGTATTAATTTCAATCATATGAATACCTAAAGTAGAAGCATCAGTTTGCTTCTTTTCCTTGAGAGAATCTAGATAGGCCTTGCAGTTACGCTTCCAATGATCATCTTTTCCCCAATGGAAGCAAGTTCCTTTGGGATTCTCTTTCTTAGAAACCCCACCATGCTTTGGTTATGCCTTGGTCATCTTATTCTTCTTTTGCTTCTTGCCTTTAGCATAAGTGACAACCATGACACTTTTTGAATCCTTCTTAAAGGATCCATCAGCTGTTTTGAGCATGTTGATTAACTCAGGAATGGTTACTTGGATCTTGTTCATGTTGAAGTTAAGCACAAAAAGTGCATAAATTAGAGCCAATGAGTACAAGATTAAATCTATGTATAGATCATTATCCATTACATAGCCAAGTCTACTCAAATGTTCAATATACCCATACATCTTTAATGCATGAGTAATAGCCGAAGTGCCTTCCACTATTTTGCTGCTAAATAGTGCTCGAGCAATCTCATATTGCTCAGTTCTTGCCTGAGAAGAATAAAACTCCTCTAGATGCAAAATGATGGTTTTAGCATCCATCATCTCATGTTGCTTCTGAAGCTCTAAGGACATAGCACCCAGCATCAGATATGCTGCTGCTTTACTATCCTCCATATATTTTCGATAAGTGCCCTTGATCTCATCAATGGCATCATTTGATGGAAGTGGTGGTGGATCTTTAACAAAGACATAATGGATATTTTCAGCTCTGAGAACAATTCTCACTTGTCTAATCCAGTCAGAATAGTTGCCGCCAACTAGCTTGTTATCCAAGATTGATCATATGTTAATGTTCGATGTGCTCATGATGATGACCTAGATGTGAAAAGAAAACATATGAGAGTATGTTCATATATATTTATGCATTAATTAGGTCTTTAATTAATCTATTTACTCCCACTATTTTATTGTGAATTAATAGCCCTCACTATATAATCAGAGAAAACCTGATGGTTTTCTTAGTGGGCCAATATCCAATCCTTAATATGTAATTTGACCTTGACTGTGGTCAACAAGCTAAACTGCATACCCTTGAAAGGTAGGTATCTCTACACCAATTGTGTCTCTACACAACTATTTGATCATTAGGTTATCAACTCTTGATACATGCATATCATATATGCATTCCCTAGTCTTACCTCTAGAACCATTAGCCTTGACTGTGGTCAAGAATCTAATGGGCTAGCTAAGATGACCCATTTAATTAGATTCGAATATATTTGATATAATGTGAGCTTGACTGTGGTCAATGTTGTGATCCTAGCAAGTATACTAGATCAACAAGTAATAAAGTGGGGTATAGTTAAGACCCGCAAATATCAAACCTAAGGGATAAGGGTTGTTTTAAGCTAGATATCTAAAGTTGAGTGAGTTAATATGAGATAATTCCCAAGTTTTTGATTGAGAGAGCATACTAAATCTAATTAACAAAATAAATAAATAAAGAAGATAAGCTAATTAAACTAGAGATTAAAACATTAGTTAAAACATTGCTCAGGTTCACTCATCCACCCCATATCTAATGTGAATTAATTTTACCTAAAAGCATACATGAATGGATCTGGGATAACCCTTTAAACCCAAGTGTCCCGTTCTGGAGCCAACTATTCTAGTTGCTAAATGTCCCATTCCGGAGCCAAGCAAACCAAAACCCATCTATTTCACTCCATACTCTAGTCTTAAAATCACAAATACTACACATCTAGAGTCCCATTATGGAGCCATCCAAAATAGACAACATTCATAATAAAAAAACTGAGCAAAATCATTCACAGCATCCAATCCACTAAGCTCAATACCAATTAAGACATATGATAGGAACTATTTATCCATGCACGGAAGATAACTTGATAGATTGAAAAACCATGAGATACAAATAAGTAACAGTGAAATAGACCATTCATTCATGTATAAATCAAAATATGCTCAATATTCATATTGTGAGTAGGGGATTCAAAGATCCCCAAGCAATAAAACTACAAATTAAACATAAATAAAGTATAAATAGAAAGGAAATAGGAAACCCATGAAGCCATTTGTAGCTTGTGAAGCTCCAATCCGAATCCAAGCCTTCTCCTTCAAAGCTCCAATAAAATGAAGAACACGGCTTAAAGTAAATGAAGAAAATTAAATATAACCCTAACTTACATTGGAAAATAAATCTAATCTAAGGTTTACATTAAATTAAATCTAACCTACAACATAAAATGAAGGGAAAACATAAGAAAATAGGAGGAAAAAAACCCTAGGTCTAAGTGTGGTGGCTCTCCTCCCTTTTTCCCTTCTCTTTTCTGCCAAAAAAATGCAGCTTTTATAGAGATCTGCTGATGGCCACAGCTGAGACAAAAGTGTCCCAGCCGTGCCCAGTCAGGTTAGGCATGGTTTAGAAACTTTTTGTCTCAGCCATGTGCACTTTCTAGACTAAAAAACTCGAGTTCTGCATTGGCCAAGGCCGGCACAAAATGGTCTCAGCCGCAGCCCCTTAGAGAAGAAAAACTAGTCCCATAAATTTATCAGTTTCTGAATATTTCATCTTTTAACCATAGCTTTGTAACATCTTGATCTACATTTTCAATAGTGGAGATTGGATTCTGATGTCTGCAATTCATTCCAAAAAATGAAATGGTGCGGATTGGGGATTCTTTAAGGGGCACAACTGGGACCTTTTTGTCTTAACCATGCTCTTGCCTATTTTTCTGGACAAGAGTGAAAATTACCCCAATAAACACACCAAAACATTGTAAATATCAATATAATGTCATTTTGAATAAAAAGAGAAAGTTATTACACAAAACACGAAAAATCATACAACATAAAACATAGACATAAATAAAAATATACTGAAATTAAACAATAAAATTTGAGTTATCAGTCAACAACCCACACTATAAAGAACTCTGATTCTCCTCCAATTAATGGAAGGCTTATATACCTTAGTATTTGTTTGAGGGATTTTAGTTAATTAAGTCTCATTATACATGGTTGGCATACATTGGTATGCATCCTATATCTATCACATAAATATAAGCATACAAATATGGTATAGTTATGAACTTTACTGCATTGATTTCCCTAAGCTAAAAGGCAAATCAAAAGGTCACACCTAGGTAATATGCATGATTCAAACAAGTAAAAATAATTACATTATCTTTAATCTTGTTAGATCTCCATCTGGCCCATCTTGCTCCTTGATAGTGGTCTTCATCTCTATCTCTAAGTCTAATCTAAGTAATCTAATTACATATTACAATTTGAAAAAGAAATACAAACCAAAAACAAGTGGTCGGGATATAAAAGTCCTCAATGGGCTAAAACATGCATTATGCTCAATCACATTAGGCCTTTGTCCATAATTATGCATCATGCCAATCATTCACCCTTATATGCATTACTAATGCATAAATTTAAACACATAATGGATTAATAACTTTGTTTCAACTCTTGAAACATACTTTTGAGTTATTTTAATAATCTGATCAAATTAGGAAACTTTTTCCATTTTGGAAACTTTCATTTTAGGAAACCTTTTTGCATGCATGTGTTCTTGCCTTAATTATAAATCCAATTGATTATTAATTGATTATCAATTGATTATTTAATTAATTAATCATATTAAATAATTAAAAAAATAAATTTTTGGCTTAAAACAAAGGGTAGGCCGAAACCCACATTGTAAACCCTAAAGTGTGTTCACACAAACTAGTTTTGTGTCTATTGGACCATTTAGGCCTTTTGGAATGAGCCAAGCACACTCCAGCCCTTAAAACACATTCATAAACTTAATTATAGATTATGATATTTAATTTAAATCAACTTCTTGGGCACACCAAGTCATTCACTAATTTAAATCAAGTCCGTAAACACAATTAAGCCCATTAAGTGGTTTTAATGAATTAAAATTAATCCAATTAATTTAAGGCCCATTTTAATTAATTAAATTAATTAAAAATACATTAATATATTAGATATATCAGATTTATAAGATTAAAAATCGTTATAAACATTAACTCACCAAGAAAACACCATGAACACACGAAGAACACCAATTTATTGAACTTTTCGACTAAACTAGTTTTGATGCAAAACTTGTTCGATTTTAATTTTGTTTGATCCTATGGATTAATATCACATATTAAAAACATAAATTATCATCAAAATAATTTTAGAGTGGATCAATAAAAATTTAATTTAGAACAGCCCCTAAAATGTTTATTGAAAAATAGAAACCTTACACGCCAAAAACCATGATTCTTTTCTCAAAAGAATCGTTTTTATTTTTCATTTCTATATTTGATAACATACATAAAAAAATCAATATTTCTCATTCCTGAACAATAAAATATGATATTTTAAAGTTTATGAAATAAATAACTCAAAAATAAAAACTATTTCACAAAATATAGAATTATATATTCATGTCAAAATCGAGGCTCTGTACCATGTTGAGAATTATCGGTTACATGCATCACAAACATAAGCAAAATTTAAATTTTTTTAACCAATAGATATGATCTTGCCATGAATTTAAAATATAAATATTAATGGTAATAAGAAAAATCACTTTTGATTTTTGATGAATAGTTGATTTTTCTTCTAACCGGGTTGTTGCAAACCATAGTGTCCAAAATTGAACACCTCTAATTAGTAATCCACACTAGAGAAGGAATAAACAAACCAAGAATGGAGCAACCACAAGGCTGGCCAAATTCCCCTTGACCCTAGCAAGGGGGTGGCGGCTAGGGTTTTTGAGAGAGAGAATTTCTTTTTCACTTAATTGTTCACTCTTCCCTAAAATTCGTATCACTTGGATTTTTATAGTTAGGTTAAAAATCCAACTTCATAATAGGATTGGGCTCTTTAAAATTGCTGGAAAAATATTACATAGGCTTCTGGAATTATTAATAATTTATTTGTGCTCAATTAAATCAAATTTAAGTCCATTCATAAAGGACTATGCACTAAACCCAAAAACTAGGTCCTTTGTGCATACATTTAGATTTAATCACCCAAATTAATTCTAAATCCATCCAAATTAAATATTTAGGCTCAATAACACTTATGAAATATATTTAATTTATTTTGGTCCAAGAATTAGTCCTTTAAGGCCTTCTATCTGAAGTTTACGTGAAACCCTTCCTCTAAAGGGTTTCTGCACCAAAATAAATTCCTTGGGCCTCTTTAATTTCTCCAATAGATCTATTAATTATTATATCAGATTTATAATACTTATAGTCCAAGAATAATTAACTATGAAATACAATATTTCAATTAGGTCCATTATACAGAATATTTTTAAAAAGTTATGCGAACAATTCCACTTGATCATAATTAATTAAACTCTTTAATTAATTATTCTCTTGTTCATTTCTCTTCTCCCATAATAATATCAAATATTATTATCCTTGTCATTTTACCATTTTATTGTTTACTCTATATGTGTGTGACCTATTGAGTTCCTGTTCATATTGGCAGTATAATATGTAATTGTGTGTTCTTTCAAAACTCACATGATTTAAACTTCTTTAAATCATTTTATCAATCCTTATTGATATTTATGATATACTATTATACAAATCATGACCAGCCTCTAGCTAGGCATCATGACTACCTAAATATCAGGAAATTCAAGTGCTTTGACTATACCCTTCCATAGAAATAGTTACCGTGCAATTACTCCTTTCATCATCCTCATCTCAATTAGATTCTGAGTACGGATTTCTGTCAACTCATATAAATCTAATTATGTATGTTCTATTAATTTAACCATTGTTCCCACAATGCCCTTCATGGATCCCTATCCATCTTGGCATATTACTCTTGCTAGAGATTCTCTGAACAAGGCAATTATAGAATCATGCAAGATAACTTCCCTTAATAAATCTAGGATGGTGAATCCTTTATCGATCACTCAACTAACTTCAAGTAGGTCATGATATACCCAACCTCCTAACTATGTTCACCCCCAGTTGGAAGTAATCAGTTATTGAGTCAAAGTATACCACTTGCTACTTAAGATAACTTTGGTGATCTCAAGTCTAAGGATACTTGTACAACCGCTATGAAGAGATTCCTCACTAACATAGATTTAATATCCATGTGAGGATTCTCTTTGCAGGTCTCTAATGAACTTGTTCTTCTAACAAGCATCCACATGTTAGCTTTGATTATCTTCCATAATTACAGTTATGAGAACCACTGCTAGAACCATTCAAAAGGCATAACATGTGTTAGTCTGTCGGAATTAACAATGTCCTATCTTGTTAATTCTATGACTAGGGATATTTAGATATTAACACGTTTTCATGCAACAGACGTCTCATATCATGAACACTTTCATGATTGCCTTTACACTGTGTTTATAATATCTAGGACTTCATTTATAAATTTAAGATTTACAAACTCATGTGTTTAAACATAGCATTAATAAATGAATGATGCCTTTTATTAAGAATATGAATTCATATATATGAAACACATCCCTTTTACATGGGTTCTAGGGCATACTCTCTAACAAACTTATATTATAATGACTTGATCAAAAAGAGAACACAAGTGATTATGAAGAAATTAGATGAATAAAGCAAGATAATTTAACTCAAGATTATCATTCGAAGCCTCAAACCTTTCCTGTTCAGAATATTCAACACTTAGCATAAAGATTTGGTTTTAACCTCCTAGATGTCTATTAAACTCTTTTGCAAGTAAATTTAACTTCTATCTATTCTTGATTTTAACTTTTCTTAAATTTAATCTATTATTATGAACACACAACTATTCCTTAACTCAAAATATAATCATACATTAATACCAATAAATTAACCTAAGAACATGCAAACCTATAATCATACATAAGTCAATCATTAACTATTTATTTCAATAAGTTAACAATCGGCTTATAAACAATCATAGGTAAGAATTATTACAAAACAAAGAAATAATCAACTCGAGTCACATTAAGTGCAACTAAGTCATTACAATATAAATTTAAAGCTTTAAGAATCCTTTAGTAAAAGTAAAGAAAACTACTTATCAAACATGATTAAAATGAAAGAAAAATGAAAATAAAGAGATACAATACTCATGAAGCTTCAAACTTGTTCTTGATGAATAATTGTTATTATGTACCTGCTATGAGCAGAAACATTATTTCAGTTTCATATTTGGATAATGATGAATTTGATTTTGTTATTAAAAATGGCAATGCTCATATTCGTTGCCAAGGCATTTCTTATGGCAATGCCATGTTGCAAAAATGGCCATTATATCCTTGATATACAAAACAAAGAGTCCATATACAACATTAATATGAAGAGGGTTAAGTCAAACGAATTGAACCCTGCTTACTTCTGGCATTGTCATTTAGGACATGCAAACGAAAAACGCATTTCAAGACTCCACAAAACTGGAGTGCTTGGGTCATTCGACTTAGAGTCTTATGACACATGCGAGCCATGTTTGCATGGAAAAATGACAAAGAGTCCTTTTAATAAGAAAGGTGAGAGGACTAATGGCTTATTGGAACTAATACATACCGATGTATGTGGACCTTTAAGTACACAAGCTAGAGGTGGTTTTAGCTACTTCGTGACATTCAGAGATGACTTCAGTAGATATGGCTATGTCTATCTAATGAAGTACAAGTCTGAAACTTTTGAGAAATTCAAAGAGTTTAAGAACGAAGTAGAAAACCAACTTGGAAAAAGTATAAAAGCCATTCGATCAGATCGAGGCGGCAAATACTTAAGCCAAGATTTTGACAGTCATCTAAAGGAGTGTGGTATTATTTCATAGCTCATTCCTCCTGGAACACCTCAATGGAATGGTGTGTCCGAAAGGAGAAATCGAACTCTGTTGGACATGGTTCAATCTATGATGAGTCAAGCTAATCTTCCTATCTCTTTTTGGGGTTATGCATTAGAAACTGCTGCGTTTCTATTTAACCGTACTCCAACTAAAGCAGTTGAGAAGACACCATACGAGTTATGGACTGGGAAAGAACCCAATATGACTTTTCTCAGGATTTGGAGCTGTGAAGCACATGTTAAGAAATTAACATCTGACAAACTAGAGTCCAAATCCAGTGTCTGCTTATTTGTGGGTTATCCTAAAGAAACAAAGGGTACTACTTTTACTCACAAGTCGAGAACAAAGTATTTGTTGCTCGCAAGGCTGTTTTCTTGGGAAAGGAGGTCCTTCTCAAGAAAGACACTGGGAGTAAAGTAGAACTTGGAGAAATTCAAACGCCACAAACTCCTATAGAGGATGGTTTGGAAATGGGATCAAGTTCACAACCAGTTGTGGAACAAGAACCCATTACACAAGAACCTAGAAGGTTCGGTAGGGTACGTCAGGAGATTGAGAGATATGGATTTCTAATTACTGACAGTGACACTATTGAGTTAGTTGATCGTGAGGATCCTACTACCTACCGAGAAGCTATTGAGAGCCCAGACTCGGAAAATTGGCTTGAAGCCATGAAATCCGAGATGCAATCAATGTACGATAACCAGGTTTGGACCTTGTTTGATCCACCGAAAGGTGCTAAGGTAATTGAATGCAAGTGGCTATTCAAACTCAAAGCTGATAAGACCTACAAAGGTAGACTAGTAGCAAAAGGTTTTCGACAAACTCATGGTGTAGACTATGACAAGACCTTTTCGCCTGTAGTCATGCTCAAGTCCATTAGGATCTTGCTTGCCATAGCTGCATATCATGATTATGAGATATGGCAAATGGATGTCAAAACTGCTTTCCTTAACGGAAATTTACTTGAGGATGTGTATATGACACAGCCTGAAGGTTTTGTCAATCCCAAGCATCCTAAGAAGGTTTGCAAGCTTCAAAAATCCATTTATGGATTAAAGCAAGCATCCTAAAGTTGGAATCTTCGTTTTGATGAGGCAGTCAAAGAATTTGATTCATCAAGAACGAAGATGAGCCTTGTGTGTACAAGAAGTTTAGTGGGAGCATAGTAGTATTTCTGGTCCTATATGTGGACAACATCCTTCTCATTGGGAATGACATTCCAACATTGTAAAAGGTTAAGTAATGGTTGGGAAAATGTTTCTCAATGAAAGACTTAGGTGAAGCCGAGACAATACTTGGTAATCAAATCTATAGAGATAGATCAAATCGGCTCTTTGGGATGAAGTCAAGAAAAGTACATAGACAAAGTACTAAAGCGTTTTAGTATGGGAGACTCAAAGAAAGGGTACATACCTTTGGCTTTGGGAGTTTCTTTGACTAAAGAACAGTGCCCTAAAACCGAAGAGGAAAGTGACAACATGAGTAAATTCCCATATGCATCTACTATTGAATCTATCATGTACGCTATGTTATGTACTAGGTTGGATGTTGCTCATGCACTAATTGTAACCAGTAGGTTTCAGCAAGACCCTTATGAGAAGCACTAGTCTGCTGTAAAAGGGATTCTGATGTACCTGCGAAGGACTAAGAATCACTTCTTGGTGTATGGTGGTCAAGAAGAGCTCGTCATACAAGGTTATGCCGATGCTGCTTTTCAAATCAGCACTCAGGATTTTAGATCGCAATCTGGTTTTGTTTTTGTTTTGAACGGTGGTGCTGTCAGTTGGAGAAGCTCAAAGCAAGAATCGTTGCCGACTCAACTACTGAATCTGAGTATATTGCAGCGAGTGAGGCTGCAAAAGAGGCTGTTTGGATTAAAAATTTCATTTCTAGATTAGGAGTGGTCCCAAACATCCTAGATCCATTATAAATTTTTTGTGACAACAACAGGGCCATCGCACAAGCAAAGGAGCCTCGGTCACACCAGAAATCCAAATACATACTTAGGAGGTACCACCTGATCAAAGAAATCATTGATCGTGGGGACGTCAAGGTTAGCAAGATAGCAAGTGAAGACAATGTAGCAGATCCTTTGACGAAACAATTGCGTCCAAATCTGCACGAAGCTCATTTGAGAGCATTCGGTCTTAGGGCTATGCCCAATTGGGACTAGTGCTAGTGGGAGATTTTCAGTGTAAGCCCTAGCCCCAATGCATTGTAATAAAACACTTTGAATTAATAAAAATGAGGCATATGTTTTATCCATTGTATTCCTGTGCATATCAATTGATAGAACTATCCAAGAACGCTGTTTCGGTTTAAGTTATCATGTGTGAGGCATATGGTTGTAAGACCTTGAAACAAATGAGACATCATTCTAAATATCCCTAGTCAGTCATTGTTATGGGAATAACAATAAATTAAGACTGGTATGCTCTCTCTGATATTATGAGTTCTATCTTACGGATCATTAGGACAAGAGTGTCAATCAGAGATCATAGATACATGTTAAAGAACATGGTATCTGGATTCGATCCGCTCATGAGAACACTACGTGGTAGAAGTCATATGTGTTTCTCATATGCAAGTGTTGTATCGGAGTTCTTAGACCTAAAATCTCTATGAAACTCTTTATGAATTAATGTGTGCTTTGACATACACCTAACGTGCTTGTAACAGAGTGACAAGTACGGGTATGCTTGGGTATGCATTGATTCATATTAGAGAGCATGAGAGAAGTGAAGGGATTACCCCTCTCGATAAGAGAGAAAAATATCATCGGCCACTTGATCAGTGAACTGAGAAGTGTATGGCTATATCGAGATGAAATAATGAGCAATCATTATTTATCTAAGAGTTCAGTGTCACTGGAATATCAAGAAAGGAATTAATGTATATAAGGATGACTAGTTCCATGCCTTATATTAATTCTGATATTTATGGGTAAGGGACTATGCAAAATTGCATTAGGTCACTAAATGCCATATGCATTTTCATTTAATTTTGAATGCTATAATATCTTGCTAGAGAATATATATATAGCCTTTGAATTAATTCATTGCCAACATTAAATGGACCTATAGGATCGCACACAAAGCATTGGGCTTAAAATACTTAAATAAAGTATTAGGCATTAATTTGGGCATAAAAGCTCAAGGAGAGCAAGAGCACATGCTTCCATTGCAACAAGATAGGGCATTGGAGGAAGAATTGTGCTCTTTTCAAGGAAGAACAAAAGAAGAATGGAGCCAAGGCATCCAGTTCTGGTATTTTTGTTGTTGAAATTAACCTTTCTATTTCTATTACTTGGGTATTGGATACTGGTTATGGTTCTCACATTTGCTAAAATGTGTAGGGGCTAAGAAATAGGCAGTTACTTGGGAAGAATGAAGTGGATCTCTGTATGGGGAATGGAGCACAAGTTGCTACCATAGAGATAGGCGACTATCAACTCACTTTACCTTCTGAACTTTGTTTAGTGTTGAAAAATTGTTATTATATGCCTGCTATGAGCAGAAACATTATTTCAGTTTATTGTTTGGATTTGGACGGATTTGATTTTGTTATTAATAATGGCAATTCTCATATTCATCGCCAAGGCATTTCATATGGCAATGCCATGTTGCAAAATGGCCTTTATATACTTGATCTAGAAAATAAAGAGTCCATATACAACATTAATACAAAGAGGGTTAAGTCAAATGAATTAAACCCTACTTACTTCTGGCATTGTCGTTTAGGGCATACAAATGAAAAATACATTTCAAGACTCCATAAATCAAGAGTACTTGGGTCATTCGACTTAGAATCTTATGACACATGTGAGCCATGTTTGCATAGAAAAATGTCAAAGAGTCCTTTTAACAGGAAAGGCGAGAGGACTAATGGCTTATTGGAGCTAATACATACCGATGTATGTGGACCATTAAGTACACAAGCTAGAGGTGGTTTTAGTTACTTTGTAACATTCACATATGACTTCAGTAGAATGGCTACGTATATCTAATGGAGTACAAGTCTGAAACTTTTGAGAAATTCAAAGAGTTTAAGAACGAAGTAGAGAAACAACTTGGAAAAAGCATAAAAGCCATTCGATCAGATCGAGGTGGCGAATTCTTAAGCCAAGAGTTTGACAATCATCTGAAGGAGTGTGGAATCATTTAACAGCTCACTCCTCCTGGAATGCCATAATGGAATGGTGTGTCCGAAAGGAGAAATCGAACTCTATTGGACATGGTTTGATCGATGATGAGTCATGGTAATCTTCCTGTCTCTTTTTGGGGTTATGCATTAGAAACTGTTGCGTTTCTACTAAACCGTACTCCAACTAAAGCAGTTAAGAAGACACCATATGAAGTATGGACTGGGAAAGAACCCAATATGTCATTTCTAGGATTTGGGGCTATGAATCACATGTTAAGAAATTAACATCTAACAAATTATAGTCCAAATCCACCGTCTGCTTGTTTGTGGGTTATCCCAAAGAAACAAAGGGATACTACTTTTAATCACAAGCTAAGAACAAAGTATTTGTTGCTCGCAAGGCTCTATTAGAGATCACTTACTTAGGTGGATTTGAACAACAAAGATGAAAAATCTTAACTTGAGATTAGAGCACTGGGGAGAGTGAAAACTACGTGGTGGGTGAGTGAGAGAATAAGTGAAAGAGTGTGTGCAAGAGTGAATAGAAAAATGGGAGAGTGGGCTTTTAAAAGAGAGGCACTCAGGTGAGTGAATGATCACTCGGCTGAGTGAGGGAGCACAACTTCAAAATGGAAGAAGGAAGGCAAAGCAAACAAGTTAAGTAAATGGCCAAAGATGGAGCACTCGGGAGAGTGGGGAATACCACTCGGCAGAGTGATGAGTGCTGCATTTAAAGGCTGGGAAAATATATAAAACACTTAGGAGAGTGATTTTTCACTCAGGGGAGCACTTAGGCACTCGAGAGAGTGAGGTAGTCACTCAGCCGAGTGAGGTATGGTTGTCCTTTCTCTAAAAAAAATTTCTTCTTTGTTTTCAACCTTAATTCCTCCATTGCACACCTGTTTTACTAATTGCTTCACTCCTTTTTTAAATTAGCCTTTGTGTCTCTAAATCACACTCCTTAAGATAACATTAAACCATGTTTTTGCATCCACTCAAGTAAATCATTCCTCAACCAGTTTTATGTCTAACTCACATAATAACTTATAACACTCACTCAATCTCAAATTTTCCTTAAACATAAGTCTCCCTTTCTTAAATCTCACTTAAAACCAAAATCTTATTCAAGCCTTTAATCATATCGACACCATAATTAATGCATTCAAAAGACAAATCACACTTTTAATTCATGAATCAAAACAAAATCTAACCACACTAAAACAAACTAACACCTAAGTAATAAAAGCACGACAAAAACAAAACAAAACAACAAATAAAACAAAAATTTAAAACAAAGAAAGTAAAGAGTTAAAGAACATAATTTT
The DNA here is from genome assembly GCA_037975025.1 of Excoecaria agallocha. Lineage (NCBI taxonomy): Eukaryota > Viridiplantae > Streptophyta > Magnoliopsida > Malpighiales > Euphorbiaceae > Excoecaria > Excoecaria agallocha. The sequence continues at coordinate 36,103,328 of CM075816.1, forward strand.
GAGTTTAGGAAGTCCTCAGCTAGACTTGTAACCCTTGTATTAGTTGTGAAACACCATGGTTTCCTTAGCTACCTCCATTTGCCCCACTTGATATGGTTTTAACTTGTGACCATTGACTTTGTATTCATGCCCATCGTTCGGACTCTTGATAGTCAATACTGTAATGTTATGGCTTGAAAACACTTAATATGGCCCAAGCCATCTGGATTTTAGTTTTCTCGAGAATAATCTAAATCTTCTATTATATATTAAAACCATCATTCTAAGAACAAATTCCTTCCGATTAAGTTTCTTTTCATGCCAATGTTTCGATTTTTCCTTATAGAGAGCTTTATTGTCATAAGACCACTGTGAAAATTCCTCCAGTTCATTGATCTATAACTTTCTTTTGTCTCCTGCACATCTCAAATCAAAGTTAAGCAATTTTATAGTTTAATATGCCTTATGCTCTAATTTGACCGATAAATGACATGCTTTCCTAAAAACTAATCTATATGGAGACATGGCTATAGGGGTTTTAAATGTAGTTCTATAGGCCCAAAGAGCCTCATCTAGCCTTGGTTACCAATCTTTTCTAGAATTATCCACAATTTTCTCCAATATTAATTTCAATTCCCTATTAGACACTTTGACTTGCCCATTTGCTTGAGGATGATATTGGGTAGTTATCTTATGCCTTACATCAAATTTTCTAAGTAATGCTTAAAATTGATAGTTGACAAAATGTTTGCCCCATCACTAATAATAATCCTTGGTGTTCCAAAACTAGTGAAAATATTCCTCCTAAGGAATTCAAACACAACTTTAGCATCACATGTCCTAGTAGCTATTGCTTCTACCCAATTACTTACGTAATCCCCAATAGCTAGGATATATTCAAACCCGAATGAGTTCGAAAATGGCCCCATAAAATCAATTCCCCAACCATTGAAAATCTCTACTTCTAACACATTATTCATGGGCATTTCATCCCTCTTAGATATATTTCCTATCCATTGACACCTATCACATAATTCTATGAAAGACTTAACAGCAGAGAAAAGAGAAGGCCAAAAGAAACCTAACTGTAGAATTTTTTATATTATATGATTTGCTTCATGGTGACCTCTAACCTCTCCTCCATGATATTATCTTATTATATCCTCTTTCTCCTCCTCCAGAACACATCTTCTAACAACTTGGTTCGAACAAATCTTAATAAAATAAGGGTTATCCCAGAGATGATGTTTTTCATCCACTTGCAATTTCTTCCTTTGTTGCTAAGTGAAATCCTTTGAAAGGTATCCTCATGTAAGAAAATTGGCAATATTAGCATACCAAGGAGTTTAAGTTTCACATGCATAAATAACACAAATATGTTCATCAGGGAATAACTCAAAAATTTCTCCCTTTTTCTATATTTGCATGATCCAATCTAGGTAAATGGTTAACTACAAAGTTCTCAGCTCCTTTTTTTATCTTTGATCTCCATATCAAATTCCTGTAGTAGCAAAACCTATCTAATGAGCCTCAGTTTGGAATCCTTTTTAGAAAAAAGGTTCTTTAGAGCTGTATGATCCGTCCACACCATAACTTTAGAACTAAGGAGATATGATATGAATTTCTCAAAAGAAAACACTATCGCCAAAAAGCTCCTTCTCCGTGGTGGTGTAATTCACTTAAGCTCCAATAAGTGTGTGACTTGGATAGTAAATGGTATGAAAAATCTTCTCCTTTTGCTAGCCTAAAACTGTTCTCACTGCATAGTCACTAGTATCACACATTATCTCAAATGGCAAAGTCCAATCTAGTGATGCTATGACTGGTGTTGTGATTAGCTTCTACTTTAACAAGTTAAATGCCTACAAACACTTATGATCAAAGTTAAATGTAGCATCTTTAAGCAATAAATTTGAAAGCAGTTTAGCTATTTTAGAAAAATCCTTATAAACCGATAATAAAAGATGACATGACCAAGAAAACTCCTAATACCCTTAACACTCGTAGGTGGAGGTAATTTATTAATCACATCTATTTTTGCTCTGTCTACTTCAATTCCTTTCTTATGCCCTAACACTATCCCTTATCTTACCATAAAGTGACATTTTTCCCAATTAAGAATAAGATTAGTTTCTTATCACCTTCCTAAGACCAAATCAAGATTAGAAAAACATGACTCAAAATCTCGACCATATAGTACAAAATCATCCATAAAACCTCCATGAATTTCTCAATAAAGTTATGAAAAATAGCCATTATACATTTTTAGAATGTGGCAAGGGCATTATAAAGACCAAATGGCATTCTCTTATATGTAAATGTACCATAGAGGCATGCGAATGTGGTCTTTTCTTGATCTTTCGAGGCTATAGGAATTTCCATATATCTTGTATAACCATTTAAAAAATAGTAGAACCTATTTCCCACAAATCTCTCTAACATTTGGTCAATAAAAGGTAAAGGAAAGTGATACTTTCTAGTGGCATTATTCAATCTCCTATAGTTTATACACATTCTACCTCCTATCACTATACGTGTTGGGATAAGTTTATTATTTTCATTAGTCACAACAGTCATTCCTCCCTTTTTAGGTGCATACTGGATCGGACTAAACCAAATACTATTTAAAATAGGATAGATAATATTTGTATCAAGTAGTTTGAGTACCTCTTTTTTTACCACTTCTTGTATAGCTGCAATGAGTCACCTTTAGGGTTGTACCATAGGTTTGAAATCATTCTCCATAGGTATTCGGTGTGTATAATAAGTGGGGCTAATTGCCTTCAAATCAGACATCTCCCAACCTATGGCTCTTTTATGCTTTTTCAATACTTATATAAGCATTTCCTGTTCCAAACTTGTCAAAAGTGAAGAAATGATTACTGGTTTTGCATTATTTTCCAAAAATACATATTTTAAATAAGAGCGAAGAGTTTTAAGTTCATAACCTCCCTTAGGAGGGGATGGTTCATCTACCTTATTTCTTCCTCTTTATGTTCTTTTTCTAACTTTTCTATCAGCTCTTTTTCCTTTTTCTCAACTTCCTCCTCATAATCAAATAAAATTTCTTATTTCTTTTCCTCCATAAATTATTGAATACCATTTATGAAGTAAATGGACTCTTTAAAATCATAGGAAGGGTGTTTCATCACCTTATTCACATTGAAAACCATTTCTTCCTCATTGAACCTTAATGTAACTATTTGTCTATATACATCTATTAAAGCCTTCGCTGCATTTAAAATGGCCTATCAACTATTAATGGTACCTTTCGATCCTCCTCTATGTCCATGACTACAAAATCAACTGTGAATATAAAATTTTCCACTTTTACCAATGAGTCTTCAATAATACCCTTAGGTTTCTTTACCGATCTATCCGCTAATTGTAGTGTCATTTGGGTTTTCCTGATATCACTTAAATTTAATTTCCTACAAATTGAATAGGGCATTAAATTAATACTAGCACCTAAATCATATAATGCATGTCCAACAAAATTCCCTCCTAATTCACATGGCAAAGTGAAACTACCAGGATCCTCTAATTTTTTAGGAATTTTGTTCATTAAAATTGCACTACAATTTTCAAATAATTAAGCCATTCCTACACCCTCTAGCTTTATCTTGTTAGAAGATAACTCTTTCATAAACTTAGCATATTCACTACAAGAAAATTAGAAAATAGTAACAAAAATTAGCAACCGAATTTGTTGAATTTCTGTTGCTAATAAAAATTAGCAATGGAACATTCAGTTGCAAATTTGACGGTTGGTATTTTTAGCAACGAAAATTTCTTCTGTTGCTAAATTTAGCAACGGATCTAAATTTTCGTTGTTATTTTTACCAAGGAAATTTGAATTTTCGTTGCTATATTTAGCAACCAAAATAAATGTTCGTTGCTATATTTAGCAACCAAATGGAAATTTTGTTGCTATTTATAGCAACCGAATCAATTTTTGTTGCTATTTATAGCAACCGAATTGAAGTTTTCATTGCTAAATTTTGCCAGAATTATAAAAAAACTACGACGGAATGTTCGTCGCTATTCTGTCACTAAATTATTGTTGATTTTTTCCACAAAATTACTTTAACTTTCGAAGTTAGAAAATCAATATTTATGCAAAAGCCTATATCTGCCAATTATCATAAGATCTTAAAAAATTAAAGCTAAATTATGTCAACCAGAACACCATCACATAAGGAAGCCAATGATGTTTCAACAAATAAACTTTTTCGTCATTCTCCAAAACCAACATCAAGAGTCGTACAACAAATAAATAAACTAAAAAACACTAAATTAACTAGAAGAAAAAGTTAGCAGCTCTATAATTGTTAATGAGACATCACTTAAAACAAGAGAAGCCTTCAAAAATTCTATTCAAGAGCTGGTACGTAATTCTATGGAATAATATTTCCAATGAGCAAGCATACAAGGAAGAATTCAAAGGTTCGTATGTAAGCACAACTAATTAAATAGAAGGCTTTGGTTCGTATATAAGAATACATGCACATATGCATTGGTCTACTCGAGAAGAGAATTAGGAGGAATTCTGATTGATTTAGCTTTAGATACCCTTAACCACTGGGCATGTTAGTTCAACTACCAGGTTAGGACTCGCGATCTAATTTGATAAAAAATAAATTATTTTCTTTTTCTTTTGATTAATGAATTTCATGAGAAGAATTTCTCAAACTGCTTACTCAAATTGACAATATGTTTGTGATTTGATTACCGCCCCACAAATTGACTCTTTTCTATTACAACAATAAATTACTATGGTTTATAATTATATGACTTTAAACTTTGAGTATTGCATATCTATATTACATATAATTGTCAATAAAACAATTAAATTATTTCTTTTCCCAATTCTCATCATGCAAATAATAATAAAAATATCACTTTATAATACTAAACAAAATTTCCAAATTATAGATTGAGAAATAAGAAATATGGCCTGAGATAAATGCTCATAACCCATTAGGTTTTTGGACCATATTTGAAAAGGATGTGTGCATGATATTGGTGTATGGGCCATTATACTAAATCCAAATGCATACCCATGTTATTTTTTTTTGTCACCAATCCAACAATATATATATATATATATATATATATATATATATATATATATATATATATATATATATATATATATATATATATATATATATATATATATATCCACCTTTTAATAATTTTTAAAAAAAGGGGTTGGAAAATTACCGTATATAATATATATGTATTCATTTTCCATGCAATGCATAATCAAACAATAATGGTGGGAGTAGGCATATCATAACCATATATCTGAAATCTCTAATAGTCATATCACATATACACCTAAGTGATAAAATCATTGTTTTTCATCACAAGCACAACCCACACAAATGAGAATAGAAACAGAGAATACCATATTTCTGCTTCTATAGTAACTTGGTAGCACTAAAAACCAGGGGATTTAGCATTCCTAAAAGAACATCCTTGAGAACAGTTAGCAGAGGTCTTGCAGCTGGAGTGGTTACCAATTGATTATAATGCATTTGCAAAAGTACAGTAGCAACTCTGCACAAAAGCTCAACTTGGAATGCAATGAAAGTGACTTCAAGAATTAGAAAGTAACATAGAGACACCCTTCCATGAGTTAGTGATGAAGATAGTTCATGTATAGGTGGGGGAAAAATTTCCATAACATAATTTCCAAAAGCACAGTGGTATAGAAATTAAAGAGATTCCAAATTTTAATGGCATCTAAGAAAAAAAATATGCAAGCACATGCAATATATATTTCATTCAATTGTTTTTACATGAGTGCTAACCTTATCAGGATTAGAGGCCCAATCCTTCAAGTAGGATAGAGCTTTAAAGCATCTGAGAATGGTAAAGCCTACAACGAAAACCACTTGTCTTCAGAGTTCCAGAAGAACTAATGACAGACTCAGAAATCAAAATATGTTAAAATCAACTCATGCACAAGCCTAATAGCACAAACTTATGACAGTAGGAGAGAAATGATCGATTTTTTTCTGTCTAGTTGACAAGCCATTAGAACTTCAAGCAATGAAGGTACCAATCCTCTCTAATTGCATTTTTTCAAAGGCCAGAAAAGGCATCTATTACATCTTCAAATTGACTGAAATAATAATGAGAATTGGACATGAAAGGTTGACAGAAGCAAACAAGGACCAATTATCCCAAAAACTTTTAGAGAGATTGACTACACCACATTAACACTAAAACACCTCATTCTTTAACTTAATGAAAACTCCAATTTAGCCCTTAAAGTTTGGCTAGTTTTATTTTCGTTGACTCTTAATTTAATTTAAGCACAAAAATCACATCTCTATACATTCCACACTACCTTTATATTCAGTTAAAAACATCTATAGGTTAATAGTTTAAAAAAAAATAATACAGACAACATTTAGCAAAAATCTATAATCACTATATTCCAACACTTAACACTTCAATCACCATTATATATTTAAACACAATATAAAGTATAATTAGAATCACACCTAAACAAGTCACTTAATTTAAGCAAATTTAAAATTTCTAATCAAAGATTTCGATTTTTAAATAAATTAATCGGTGATCGGAGCTTCGCCGGAACGGTCATCGGAGATGCACTAATGCCGTCCATTTGTAGCTGGAATCACCGGCAGCCACCTAGTGGTGTTCACGCACCTTAACATTGCCCTGTTTGGTCGGGATTTACCTTAAATATCACCAACTTCTTCTTCTCCGATCTCCTCATTGCCAGCGATTGGAAGGGAACGAAGAATTTCAGAGGTGTACTTTGCCTCAAGGAACCTTCCGGTACCATCCATTCCACCTCTCATCGCCGGTGTTGACCGAAAAAAGGGAAGCAAAAATCGAAATGGATGGAGAGGAAATCACAATCCACACTAGTTACGACTAATTAAAGGCAGAGCAGTAGTTGCGATGGAGACGAGCAGCGGCAAGCGACAATCGGCAGTGAAATAAGGTCGGTCGATCGCCGGCGTTGGTGGCTCGCCTCCTCACTCAATGATGTCCCTTTGTTTTTTTAATAAACTTATGGCCACACCATCTTCAATCATCAAGTGCTGAAATTTCTAGGGACTTTCTTTTTTCTCTTTTTTTTTGTTTTTAACTCATTCCCTTCTTTTTTTATTACAAATTAGAGCCACTTACAGTCTTTTGATCCCGACCTCTTTATATATATATATATATATATATATCTTAATTATATTACTTTATGATTTATTATAGAAACATATTTTAATTGAAACCACTAATTCAAAATTCTAACAAAAATAACACTTAGTCGTCATAAATCTTCGAAAATTATACCCCTATTCAACTGTATCAAAGTATGATTTACAAATTAGGAAATATTTTCAATCGACTCAAAGTCGGGGCGTTATAAATTTGATAGCCCAAATTGCTTCCTCGGCTAATTTGTTTTGTTTTGGTTATTAGAAAAAAAATATAGGTGTAGAAATCTTGATGTATATCAATATTCAAATTAAAAGGTTAACCAATTAATAAATATTTTTTTGAATCATAATTAATATAATATTTATTTTTCAATTTACTTTTAAATTTATATTTATCTCCTATCTTTTTTTTTTGAATTTCAAAGAATAAGGAAAAGATAAAATTAATGTTGAAATTTTTATTATTAAAAAAAATTATGCTCGTATTAAATAATTCATGTTGAATAATTATCATAATTTTAAGGAAGGCTATTGAGCACTTATAACTTATAGTTATGAATAATTATTCATGTTTGAGTAATTTTAAAATATAATTTAAGTGCAAATTTAATGTCCACTGAACACTGAATTAATTACTAGCTCTACTCCTAATGAAAAAACACATCATTGACATTGCATTTAAACTAATTTATAACAAAAAATACATATATTTCTCCACTTTTAAACTAATTTAACAATATCTAAACTAAATCTAGTTAAAGAAAAACCAATTTTGTGAACTTCTTAAAATACATTCTGCGATGATGTAAGCAAAAAAACAATATCTCTAATATATTGATAATTTGATATTCATAATTTACAATTTGCGGATCTCTTGCTTTGGCCAGCATTGTCAACTTGTCTCCCCATTCAAGTAAAAAATAATATTAATTTAATTAGCAGCAAAGAAATATATCATAGCTTAATTTCTATTTTATATTTCTAAAAAATATAAAAAATACTTAAATGCCCCTAATTTACCAACGGAATTTAAATTTCGTTGCTATTTTAGCAACCAAAAATAAATCCGGTTGCTATTTAGCAATTGAATTCTATTTCGGTTGCTAAATAGCAACAAAAATATATTTTGGTTGCTTTTTTAGCAACCAAAAATAAATTTCGTTGCTATTTTAGCAATCGAAAATTAATTCGGTTGCTATTTAGCAACGAAATTTATTTTCAGTTGCTAAAATAGCAACCGAAATATGTTTTCGTTGCTTTCGTTGCTATTTAGCAACCGAAATAGAATTTCGTTGCTAAATAGCAACCGAATTTATTTTCGGTTGCTATTTTTCGTTCCAATTTTTTTCGTCATCTATTGGCGCCTTAATTAGCAACGAAATAGTGATTCTGTTGCTAAATTTTGGCGCCAAAAATTCCCTCCACTTTTAACAACGGAAGATAACCAAAAATTTTTCCATTGCTAAATCTACAAAGTTTAACCAATTTTAGCAATGAAAATTATTTTCCGTTGCTATTTGGTTTTTCGTTGCTATTTCCAGATTTTCTTGTAGTGATTTAGGCATGTGCAAGAAAGCTTTCACAAATGGTAAATTTACATGTGACTTTTTAAACATATCTAAAAATCTTGTTAATTGTTCATTATACTTTTCCTTCCTAGCTAGAGATGGATAAGATAATTTAGACTCATCAAGCACAGTAGAAATGAGTTTTTCTTTACCTTAACTTTTCTCAACAATAAGAGATATCTCATCATTAGATTTAGATTCATAATTTCTTACCTTCGGTGTCGGTTCCACTAAATTCGAAGATTTCTTACCATTTTCAGCTTCTTTCACCTCCTTTCCACTTCTCAAAGTAATTACCTTGGCTTTTTCCTTTGGGTTCCTATCTACGTTGGATGGAAAAATGCCATGTGTCCTATTTGAGATAGAGTTAGCAAGTTGGCCGACTTAATTTTCTAAATTCCTAATCGAAGCATCTTGATTTCTCATGCAAATATCTTGTGATTTCCACCTAGCATCTTGATTAGCCATAAATGTTGTTTGAGCATTCATAAAGTTAGCTACCACATTTGTTTTACCAGGAAGGTAGTCAATCAAGCAATCATAGTCCTTGATGAGTTCCAGCCATCGTCTTTGTCGTATATTAAGCTCTTTCTATGTAGGCACATATTTCAAACTTTTATGGTCAGTATAAATGTAGCATTTCTCCCCATATAGATAGTGTCTCCATGTCTTAAAAGCAAACACAATGGCTGTTGGCTCTAGATCATAGGTAGGGTAATTTCTTTCATATGGTTTTAATTGCCTAGAAGCATATGCCACCACCTTTCCTTCCTGCATAAGCACACACCCTAATCCATTCCTAAAGGCATCACTGTAAATGACATAAGGTTTACCTGAAATGGGTTGAGTGAGAAGGGAGCCTAAGTGAATATGTTTTTTAGCTTTCGAAGCTTTGCTGACATTTCTCTATCCATTGAAATCTGGCATTCTTCTGTAGTAACTTGGTAAGTGGGGAGGCTATCACAGAAAATCCCTTCACAAATTGCTTGTAATATCCAACTAATCCTAGAAAGCTTCAAACTTTAGGAACATTTTTAGGTGGTTTCCAATTAAGTACGACTTTAATTTTTTCGGGATCCACCTTGATGCCTTCGGCTGAAACTATGTGACCAAGGAAAGCAATTTCATTCAGCCAAAACTCACATTTGCTAACTTTAGCATATAGCTACTTGTCCCTCAGTGTTTGCAGTACGATTTTTAAATGTCGATCATATTCTTTTGGTGTCTTAGAATAGACTAGGATGTCATCGATAAATACCACAATGAATTGATTCAGATAAAGATGAAAGATACGATTCATCATATCCATGTAAGTAGCCAATGCATTAGTGAGACCAAAAGGCATAACTACCAATTCATAATGCCTATACCTCATATGAAAAGTAGTCTTCGGGATGTCTGCTTCCTTTACTCCAAATTGGTAGTAGCCCAATCTCAAGTCAATTTTTGAAAATGTACAGGCACCTTTTAGTTGATCGAACAAATCGTTGATTCTGGGTAATAGATATTTATTGTTTATGGCAACTTTATTCAGCTGCCTATAGTCAATGCATAGTCTGAGAGACTATCTTTCTTCTTTACAACTAACACTAGGGCTCCCTAAAGGGAGACACTCAGATGAATGAATCCTTTTTCTAACAATTCCTGCAGCTGAGTCTTCAGTTCTTTCAATTCTACTGGTATCATGCGGTAAAGAGCCATGGTAATTGGTGATGTACTAGGTAACACATCAATGCTAAATTCAACTTCCCTTGTTGGAGGTAATCCTTGTAATTCATCAGGAAAAATATTAGGGAAGTCTCTAACTGCAAGCACATTACTAACTTGCAGCTTTTAAACCTTAAATTCAGTAACAAAAGCCAAATAAGCTGCACACCCTTTTCTAATGCATATGTGCACTACAGTGGCTAAGATGACATTAGATAAGAAATAAGATCTTCCCCATATAACCAAAATTTCTTGATCTTCTAGGGTTTTCAAAATGATTTTTTTCAAACTACTGTCGACAATTGTTCGGTGTTTATGGAGCCAATCCATCCCCAAGATAATTTCAAACTAGTGGAATGGAAGTTCGATCAGATATGCAGGGAAAATAGTATGTTATATCTGGAGTGGACAATCCCTATATACCTTGTTCATAACCACACTGTGACCTAAAGGGTTACTTACCAGGATATCCTAATCTAACTATTCTTTTTCTAATCCCTTTCCCAGTGCAACTCAAGTGCTCAAATATGAATGTGTAGACCCAAGATCTATAAGTGCACAAACAATATTATCAAATAGGTAAAAATTACCTATAATCACATTTGGAGTGTCCTATTCCTCCCGAGCTCTGACTGTATAAGTCTTGGCCTAAGATGGCCTGTCTGAAGCTAGGGGAGCTGAGGCATTACCTCAAGTGAATTTAGTCCCATTAGGTCCACCTCTAGCTCGACCTCGAGCTAAAGGAGCACCCTATCTGCTAATGGTAGTCTGTACAGCTAATGTGGTAATTTGTATCGACACTCTAAAATAGTTCTTCACTAGATGATCTCGGGATCCACAACTCAGACATGCTCCTATCAGTCTCCAGCACTCCCCTGCATGTTGTCTCCCATAATGCTCGTAAACTGGCACCTTTGGTCTAGTAAAACCCTGGGCTCATAGGGTATTACTCACGAATACAATAGAAGAGGGTGGTTGTGCTGTGATAAGCTGACTCACTACTGGCATGGCTAAAGACTCCTATGGGGGAGCTGCTATGGAAACCCTGGTTCTCTTGCTGGACCCACTGCCCGATGCTCTTGAGGCTGACCTTCTTCTCTACTAGAATCTGGCTCATCTACTCACTTTTTCTTGCTGAACAGTCTCCATCCTGATAGCTGCATCTACTAACTCCTTCCTATTTGTGTACTCTCGCACTGCTAAGATATTTCTCAAATCATCATGAAGGCCTCTCTCAAAAAGTTGACACATCTTCCCTGGAGGAAATTTATATTCTTTCATATAGAAATTCAGCCTCTCAAATTCCCAATCATACTCTTGGACCATCCGTGTACCCTAGCGTAATCGCCATAAAGCCTCCTCCATAGCTCTTTGATACCCTCTGCCCACATATTTATCTCGAAAATGCTTGTAGAAATAATTCCAAGTAACCTGCTCTGGTGGTGTATGACTTCTAATTGTGTCCTACCATATCTATGTCGGCCCCTAGAATAATGCTACTGCTCGCTCAAGCTTTTCTTCTGGTGGACTGTGTGTGATTTGAAACAACCTCTCAATCTTATTAAGTCATTCTTCTGCCTAGGTAGCTGTAATTAGCTCTCGACCATAAAAATCCTTTGCACCCAATCTTTTTAATTGCTCCGACATAGATCTATTAGATGACTGGGGTGGTGCCTGCTGTTGAGGTTGAAATCTCTAAAAAAACTCCGCTATCATCCGCATAACATCAGCTAGTGTAGGAGACAGAGGAGTTTGTGGCACTGGTGTAGGAGTCTGCTGGGAGGGCCGCTGCGATCTAGTACTCGGTATTGATTCCTGTATTTTTGGGCTCATAGGAGCCTTACTCTCAGCATCACTCGCTATCTCAACAATTTGTCTGGAGCCAGAAGCCATAGCCAGTACTAAAATGCACAAGTGATAGATAAGATTCAAATTCCATCATTTATATCACAATATAGTGGCATGTACTTGTATCATTATCATGTGTTCACCCGTTCTCTTAGTTAACATCACATCCTACGCATTAACTCCAATTTTAGGACCGCCTAAACCATGCTCTGATACCATTTAATGTAACACTCTTTATACAATTACCAAGCCGATATTATTTTATTAATATTTTCACTACAGTTAATTTATTATTTAATTTGAGAAAATCTAGCAACATGACGGCTTAATATTCATACTGCCCAAACTTGTAATATTCAAATTACACTTCCAAAAATCATTCCTCCAACTCCCAAACTTCAATTAATCAACACAGCACTTCAATATAATTCATCATACAATCAAATAAAGGTATTGCTTCAAGCACACCAGCCGTTAAATTTATTACAGTCATAAGTTATTACGGATAAACTTCATAAGATACTTTGAGAATTATGCAAAATTTTACAACCCAAAAAGATAAAAAAAAGTTATTCTACTTTGTACATTCCACTATAGATCTCCGGTGCTAGTTGGCTACACCTATCCCTACGTGTATTCATAGTAAATTACATGCTAAGCAACATAGTCGCTTAGTGGTGGATACATTTATATAAAATTTCACTTAATATATAAATGCTATGCATTTAAATCAATTAATTCATTGATATTTTAAGTAAATTAACAATTTTCATAAATTCCAAATTTATTCTCCTTATATTAAAATGTTAACCTAATTGGCTCAAAAATTTTGTTTTACATCTAATTTTGCTATTTCACCATTTTAAGTGAAAATTTTCAATTATACCCCTGAGGTTTGACTTTTAAAATTTGGACCTAATTTTGACTTTTTTCATTGACTTTTCTTCCGTTTCACTAATTTAACTCCAATTTTAACCCGGTCGATTCCCTTTGGCTTTTATTTCATTTTAATTACACAAATTACAATTTTGTCATTAAAATTTTTCTTTTAGGCGGAAAGCTATTGTTTAGTCCCTGTGACTTTCTTTAATTACTATTTTATCCTTTTTAATCATATTACTCGTCTTGACCATTATAATCACATCTTTACCACTGGTTGACCATTTTGCCCTCAGTTAATTGCGTAATTATATTTTCGCCTTTATTGAACATATATATCTCATTTTCACCTTATTTCATTCCTATTCACATTTTTAATATTTTAAAAGCCCTAAATGCCCCTTTTTCATGAATTTATTCAAAATTACCATTTTGCCCCTAGTTATAGACAATAAAAAAACCATAAACCAGATAAGTTAATGAGCAAATCCAGTAGATGGAAGCAATCATACCACTAAGGTATGATGCTACTCCTTAGTGTGTTAGTGTAATGAGCTAGCTAACAGTACATTCTCACTTTTCCAGTATAGTAACAGTAAGTAATAGTATAGCAACAGTACAATATACAAAACGTCGCGGGGCAAGTGCCTCTATGGATAACCATACTATCCTAGGGTCTTGGGTTACCCATTAAACACTAAGGGCATGATAAATCATTAAATTTTTATACTTCACATTATTTCTACACTGTTATACATAATAAACACATTATGTTAACATTGTCATGATTTCATTTCTATTCATTCAAGCTCATTACTTGTACATTTCGGAATTATACACACATTAATACAAAAATACAATCAAAACATACCATTAGCCACACATATATTATCTGGCCACTCAAAGGCCTCATACTTACACATTATTTTATCCTTCCTTTTTATGCCATACATATTTTTATATCCCGTTCAAGCATCATTATGGTGTAATACACTTAGTTTACCTTAAAATTCTTAAGATTCACAAACTTCCATCATTATGTACACATACATACATTAATGTAAATTCATTATTTTTCACTTTAATTTCCTCCATTACATTTCTCATACCTAAATTTATTCAATTTTCATTAAGAAGTCAATTAAAGATCAAGCTACATTAAGGTACCCTAAGGTACCATGTTTGGCCAACTTAGCATCACTCACTTTTAATTAAGCTTCCTTACTCAATTAAGTTTCTAATGACTCTAATTAACATTATATCACATCAATTTAAATTATTTCAATATTTTATGTAATTTAACATAGTTACACAATGTAAAAATCATGAAAAATCCAACTAAATTAGTGAAATTAAATGTAATTTGTATCCACTAACCTTAATTAGGCTTAATTTCCACCTACTCCTTTTTCTTTCCCATTCCTCTTTGGCTTCTTCCTTCCTCTTTGTTTTCTTCTTTTGGCCGAATTTGAAAGGGAGAGAAACAAAAGATTAATGCATGTTTTAAGTAATTCGAAGCCACTACTATAATCCTCCAGTCTAATTCTATATGTCTATGCAATTTCCCCTTCAAATTCTACCTAAAACTCATGAAATCACAAAATTTCATCTTAGGGTTCTTACCTGAAATCCCTAATTTCTTGGCCTCTTTTTGATAAAAATATTTTTCTAAGTTAAAGAGGATGTATGTTTGAGTATTAGATTGTAATTAGGGCTTGTGGTTTAGAGAGGGAAAGCTTGAAATGAAGAAAAATTGAGGAAAGGGCAATAAGGGAGGGTTTGAATTTTAAAGAAAAGAGGGGGGGCAAAATGTGTAGATTTTTGAATGAATTTTAGATGTCTGTAATCTTTATCTCATGGTTGTTTAGTGTGTTTTTAACTATATTTTTAGCGTGTTTTTAGATGTTTAATTTAGTAAATTTTGTTTTAATTTAGTTAATTTTATGATTAATTTGTTAAATTAGTTATTTGTGGGATTAATTGAGAATTTTGGTGTTTTTAGGGGTTTAATTGAAAGAAGAAAGGTTAAAATTGTAAGAGGAAAGAAGACTTGGGGTAAAAGTGAAAAAATGGACAAGATTATTTAAATGGAGCACGTGAAGATAGAAATTGTGCTCTCCCAAGGAGGAAAAGTGCTCTCCCAAGCACAAATCCTGCTCTCCCTAGCAGAAATACTGTTCTCCTATGCAAAAAAGGAAAATTATCAACAAAAGTCTTCTAGTTCAAGAAAAACTCCAACTCAACCTCAGAAATGGAAATCTTGGCCAGTAAAACTTCTTCTTTAGCAGAGATTTCACTATATAGAAGGCACCAAAGCTAAAGAAAAAGAGGGGGATCAAGTAGAATTCTTTAGTTTTAGTTTTACATTATTTTTCCAGTTTTTCTATTTTTTTTTCTTTTCAACTTTTAGTTTTTAAATATGTTTAAGAAGTAGTTTTTTCTTCTTTTGCTAATGGATTCTTGAAAACTTATATTTTCATTATTATGACTTTATTTTGAGCTTAATTTTAATATCGGTTGATTATTTCTTGGTTTTAAGTATATTCTTATCTTTGATTGTGTTAAGATTAATTGTTGGTTAATTGAATAAATAACTAAAAATTGGTTTTGACATAGTTAATAATTTGCATGTTCTTGGGTTAACTCTTTAATGTTTATGCATGATTATTATCTGAAATATGAGATAATTATGTCTTAATTTTATTGGTTAATACTAAGAGAGGAAGAAATAAGAATAAATGGGAGTTGAATTACTTGAAAAAGACTTCAATGAATATTTAGAAAGTTAAAACTAGATTCTTATGCTAAGTATTAGATTTTTATATGAGTTTAATACTAAGAATGATAGACTTGAATAAAGATATCTGGCTTTATTACTAGTTTTTCCAATGATAGACTTGAATAAAGATATCTTGATTTATTACTAGTTTTTCCATAATCACCGGTGTTCCTATTGAATTTAAGTCATTATAATGAAAGTTAAGGTGGATAGTTTCTTTAGCAAGAGAATTTCAGTTATTATTTCATTTTCAATTCATGTTAGTTTAATTTTAGTTTTTGTTTTGTTTCATTGTTTATTTAATTTAATTTTTTCCTTTAAATCAAGAACATTTGGGAAATAATCTCGGATTAATTTAATAGATATTATTATTAGCAATCCAAGTTTCCTTGGGTATGATATCTAGGGTCTTAATTTATATTTCCCTATATTACTAGCCGATCTAGTATACTAGCTAGACACCGGTCAGGGATTGAGAGAAATTCAATTTCACTGGGAAAAATGAGTTAACTTAGTCATCCTATCCACAATCACCCAGATGGAGTCATGTTGTGTTCTTGTAAAGTAAACCAAATACAAAATCCATAGTGATCCGCTCCCATTTCCATTCTAGTATAGTGATAGGATGTAATATTCCCGAAGGCACTTGGTGTTCAGCCTTAACCTATTTACAAATTAAACATTTTTTTGCAAAATCCATTCTCTCCTTCTTCATCCCCGGCCACCAGTATGATTTCTTTAGTTCTTGATACATTTTATTACTACTGGAATGCATAGCATAGGGGCTACTGTGAGCTTCTGACAGAATGCTTTTCTTTAATTCTACATCGCTAGGTACATATATTCTACCTTCATAGTATAAGCAATCAACACGACCTAGGGAAAACTTAATAGTTTTTCTTGCCTGTGTCTGAGGATGGGAGATAACGGAGGTTAGACTTTCATCTTGTCTCTAAGCAACATTTACTTATTGAAGCCAATCTAGTTTCATTGGCATTTTAGCCACAAGTGCTCCATCTTGAGCCATATTTAATTTCACTTTTATGGCTCGTAAGGCCATTAAATACTTCCTGCTGAGCGCGTCAACTACCATATTTGCTTTACTAGGATGGTAGTCAATCAAGCAATCATAGTCCTTGATAAGTTCCAGCCATCATCTTTGTCGTAGATTAAGCTTTTTCTGTGTAGGCAGATATTTCAAACTTTTATGGTCAGTATAAATGTAGCATTTCTCCCTATATAGATAGTGTCTCCACATCTTCAAAATAAACATAATGGCTGCTAGCTCTAGATCATGGGAAGGGTAATTTCTTTTGTGTGGTTTTAACTGTCTAGAAGCATATGCCACCACCTTTCCTTCCTGCATAAGCACACATACCCTAATCCATTCCTAGATACATCACCATAAATGACATAAGGTTTACCTGAAATGGTTTGAGTGAGAACAGGAGCCTAAGTGAACATGCTTTTCAGCTTTCAAAACTTTGCTGACATTTCTCTGTCCATTCAAATCTGGCATTCTTTTATAGTAACTTGGTAAGTGGGGAGGCAATCATAAAAAATCCCTTCATAAATTGCCTATAACACTTAGCTAATCCAAGAAAGCTTCAAACTTCGGGAATGTTTTTAGGTGGTTTCCAATTAAGTACGGTTTCAATTTTCTTGGGATCAACCTTGCTACCTTAGACTGAAACTACATAACCAAGGAAAGCAACTTCATTCAGCCTAAACTTACATTTGCTAAATTTAACATATAGTTGCTTGTCCCTTAGTGTTTGCAATAGATCTTTAAATGTCGGTCATGTTCTTCTAGTGTCTTAATATAGACTAGGATGTCATCAACAAATACCACCACGAATTGATCCAAATAAAGATGAAAGATATGGTTCATCAAATCCATGAAAGTAGCCAGTGAATTAGTGAGACCAAAAGGCATAACTACAAATTTATAATGCCCATACCTCGTACAGAAAGCAGTCTTCAGGACATTTGCTTTCTTTACTCCAAGCTGGTAGTTGCCCGATCTCAAGTCAATTTTTGAAAATGTATTGGCACCTTTTAGTTAATTGAACAAATTGTTGATTATGGATAATGGATATTTATTTTTGATACTAACTTTATTTAGCTGCCTATAGTCAATGCATAGTCTGAGAGACCCATCTTTCTTCTTTACAAATAACACTAGGGCTCCTCAGGGAAAGACACCCGAATGAATGAATCCTTTTTCTAACAATTCTTGCTGCTAAGTCTTCAATTCTTTCAATTCTTCTAGTGCCATACTGTAAGCAACCATGGAAATGTTAGAGAGTATGCCCTAGAGCCCATGTAATATGGATGTTTTTCATATGTATGAAGTTTATATTCTTAATAAAAGGCATCATTCATTTATTAATGCTATGTTTGAATACATGAGTTTGTAAATCTTAAATAAATAAATGAAGTCCTAGATATTATAAACACAGTACAAAGGCAATCATGAAGGTGTTCATGATGTGGGATGTCTATTGCATGCAAATGTATTAATATCTAAATATCCCTAGTCATAGAATTAACAAGATAGGACATTGTTAATTCGGACAGACTAACACATGTTATGCTTCTTGAAAGGTTCAAGCAGTGGTTCTCATAACTTTGATTATGAAAGATAATCAAAGCTAACATGTGGATACTTGTTAGGAGAACAAGTTCATTGGAGACCTGCATAGAGAATCCTCACATGGATATTAAATCTATATCAGTGAGGAATCTCTTCATAGCGGTTGTGCAAGTATCCTTAGACTTGAGATCACCAAAGTTATCTTAAGTAGCAAGTGGTATACTTTGACTCCATAACTGATTACTTCTAACTGGGAGTGAACATAGTTAGGAGATTGGGTATATCATGACCTACTTGAAGATAGTTGAGTGATTGACAAAGGATTCACCATCCCAGATTTAACAAGGGAAGTTATCTCGCATGATTCTATAATTGCCTTGTTCAGAGAATCTCTGGCCAGAGTAATATGCCGAGATGGATGGAGATCCATGTAGGGCATTTTAGGAACAATGGTTAAATTAATAGAACATACATAATTAGATTTATATGAGTTGACAGAAATCCATACTCAGAATCTAATTGAGATAAGAGTGGTGAAAGGAGTAATTGCACGGTAACTGTTTCTATGGAAGGGTACAGTCAAACTACATGACTTTCCTGACATTTGGGTAGTCATGATGCCTAGCTAGAGGCCAATCATGACTTGTATAATGATGTATCAAAATATCAATAGAGATTGATAAAATGATTTAAAGGAGTTTAAATCATGTGAGTTTTGAATAGAACTCACAATTACATATTATACTGCCAACATGGACAGGAACCCAATAGGTCACACACATATAGAGAAAAGGGTAAAATGGTAAAATAACAAGGATAATAATATTTGATATTATTATGAAGGTAGATAAGTGAATAAGATAATAATTAATTAAAGAGTTTAATTAATTATGATCAAATAAAATTGTCCGCGAAACTTTTGAGAAATATTTTGCAAAATTGGACCTAATTGAAATAATGTATTTTATGATTAATTATTATTATCTTATAAGTGTTATAAGACTACTATAAGTGTTATAGGACTGATATAATAATTAATAGGTCCATTGGAGAAATTATAAAGGGCTAAAGGAATGAAGAAGTTGGAGGAAGCCCTTCAGAAGAGGGCCACACGCCAACTCCATACAAAAGGGCTTAGAGGGATTTTTCTTGGACCAAATTAATTTATATATGTTACATAAGTTTTATGGAACTCACATATTTAATTTGGTTGGATTTGGAATCCATTTGGATATTTAAATCCAATTAGTTGCACAAAGGGCCTAGTTTGTGGGTTTTGTGCATAGTCTTTTATGAAAAGGTTTAAATTGGGTTTAATTAAGCCCAAATGATTATAATTAATTCCAGAGGCCCAATTAATAATTCTTCAGCAATTTTAAAGAGCCTAATCTCATTAAGGAGTTGGAATTTTAACCTAACTATAAAAGGCCAACTAATGAGGAATTAGGGTTAAGTGATTAAAACAAAAAAAAGTCTTTTCTCTTAATCTTCTCTCTCCCTTTTGCGCCAACTCCTAAGCTAGCTCTTGGGAATTTCGGTCATCCCTAGTTAAAAACCAATTTTTTGGTTCAATTTACCCCTCTCTAGTGTGGATTACTCATTACAGGTGTTCGATTTTGGACACTGTGGTTTGCGACAACCCGGTGCGAAGTAAAATCAACTGTTCAACAAAAATCAAAGGTGATTTTTCTTATTCTCACATAGTTATATTGTGTATTCATGGCAAGATCAGATCTAGTGGTTAAAAAATTTTAAAATTTCGCTCATGTATGTGATGCATGTAGCCGTTAAATTCCAACATGGTATCAGAGCCATGGTTTTGCCATGGATATACAATTCTATATTTTTCTGCGGAATAAGTTTTGTTTTGTTTTGAGTTATTTATTTCATGAACTTTAAAATATTAGATTTGATTGTTCATGAATGAGAAATATTGATTTCTGGTTGTATGTGTGATCAAATAAATTTGGTGGAAACAAAAACGAAAATTTTGAATGATTGTGATTAGGGTTTGGCGTGAAACCCATTAGGGTTTTACGTGAAACCCTAGGTGATGTAGGGGCTGTTCTAATTTAATTTCTTATGGATCAATTTAAAAATCATTTAGATGATATTTTATATGTTTAATATGGGATATTAAGCCGTAGGATCGAACGGAATTAAAATACAACAAGTTTTGCATGAAAAGTCGAAAAGTTCGATAAATTGGTGTTCTTCGTGTGTTCTTGATGTGTT
This sequence comes from Excoecaria agallocha, assembly GCA_037975025.1. NCBI lineage: Eukaryota > Viridiplantae > Streptophyta > Magnoliopsida > Malpighiales > Euphorbiaceae > Excoecaria > Excoecaria agallocha. The sequence goes on from CM075816.1 coordinate 36,124,121, forward strand.
CTAATTAGAACGACTTTTGATCTTCTAAATCTGATATATATGATATATTAAATGTTTTTAATTAATTGGATTAATTAAAATGGGCCTTAAATTAATTTGATTAATTTTAATTTATTAAAACCACTTAATGGGCTTAATTATGTTTACGGACTTGGTTTAAATTAGTGAATGACTTGGTGGGCCCAAGGAGCTGATTTAAATTAAACATTATAAAAATTAATTAAGCTTATTAATGGGTTTTAAGGGCTGGAGTGGGCTTGGCTCATTCCAAAAGGCCCAAATGGTCCAAAAGACACAAAACTAGTTTGTCTGTGAACACAGTTAGGGTTTTTCTTCTGTGGGTTTCGGCCTACATTTATTTTAAGCCCAAAATTGATTCTTTTAATTATTTAATATGATTAATTAATTAAATAATCAATTTATAATTAATTAATAATCAATTGGATTGATTATTAAGACAAGAACACATGCATGCAAAAAGGTTTCCTAAAATGAAAGTTTCCAAAATGGAAAAAGTTTCCTAATTTGATCACATCATTAAAATAACTCAAAATATAGTTTCAAAGGTTGAAACAAAGTTAGTAATCCATTTCTTTATGCATTAGAGAGGCATATAAGGGTGTATGATTGGCATGATGGTTAGTTATGGACAAAGCCCAATGTGATTGAGCATAATGCATGTTTTGGCCCAATGAGGACTTTCATGTCCCGGCCACCTGTTTTTGGTTTGTATTTCATTTTAAATTGTAATATGTAATTAGATTACTTAGATTAGAATTGGAAATAGAGATGGAGACCAATATCAAGGAGCAAGATGGGCCGGATGGAGATCCAACAAGCTTGAAGATAATGTAATTATTTTCTTGTTTGAATCATGCATACTACCCAGGTGTGACCTTTTGATTTCCCTCTTGGCTCGGGAAATCAATGTAGTGAAGTCCATAACTATACCATATTTGTATGCTTATATTTATGTGATAGATATAGGATGCATACCAATGTATGCCAGGCATGTATGATGAGACTTAATTAACTAAAACCCTCAAACAAATACTAAGGTATATAAGCCTTCCATTAATTTGAGGAGAACCAGAGTTCTTTATAGTGTGGGTTGTTGACCACAGTCATGTTGGAATTTAATGGTTACATGCATCACATACATAAGCGGAATTTTAAAATTTTTTAACCATTAGATCTGATATTGCCATGAATATACAATATAACTATTTGAGAATAAGAAAAATCACCTTTGATTTTTGTTGAACAGTTGATTTTACTTCGCACCGGGTTGTCGCAAACCACAGTGTCCAAAATCGAACACCTCCAATGAGTAATCCACACTAGAGAGGGGTAAATTGAACCAACAAATTGGTGTTTAACTAGGGCTGGCCGAAATTCCCAAGAGCTAGCTTAGGAGTTGGCGCAAAAGGGAGAGAGAGATTAAGAGAAAAGACTTTCTTTTTGTTTTAATCACTTAACCTTAATTCCTCATTAGTTAGCCTTTTATAGTTAGGTTAAAATTCCAACTCCTTAATGAGATTGGGCTTTTTAAAATTGATGGAGAATTATTAATTGGGCCTCTGAAATTAATTATAATCATTTGGACTTAATTAAATCCAATTTAAATCTTTTCATAAAAGACTATGCACAAAATCCACAAACTAGGCCCTTTGTGCATCTAATTGAATTTAAATACCCAAATGGATTCCAAATCCACCAAATTAAATATGTGAGTTCCATAACACTTATGTAACATATATAAATTAATTTGGTGCATGAAATGGGCCATTAAGGCCTTCTGTATTGGAGTAGGCGTGTGGCCCTTACAGAATGGCTTCTGCCAACTTTCTTCATTCCTCTGGCCCTTAATAATTCCTCCAATGGACCTATTAATTATTATATCAGTCTTATAACACTTATAGTAGTCTTATAACACTTATAAGACAATAATAATTAATCATGAAATACATTATTTCAATTAGGTCCAATTTACAGAACATTTCTCAAAAGTTCTGCAGACAATTTTATTTGATCATAATTAATCAAACTCTTTAATTAATTATTATCATATTTACTTCTCTACCTTCATAATAATATCAAATATTATTATCCTTGTCATTTTACCATTTTATCCTTTTCTCTATATGTGTGTGACCTATTGGGTTCTTGTCCATGTTGGAAGTATAATATGTAATTGTGAGTTCTATTCAAAACTCACATGATTTAAACTCCTTTAAATCATTTTATCAATCTCTATTGATATTTTGATACATCAATATACAAGTCATTATTGGCCTCTAGCTAGGCATCATGACTACCCAAATGTCAGGAAAGTCATGTGGTTTGACTGTACCCTTCCATAGAAACAGTTACCGTACAATTACTCCTTTCACCACTTTTTTCTCAATTAGATTCTGAGTATGGATTTCTATCAACTCATATAAATCTAATTATGTATGTTCCATTAATTTAAAAATTGTTCCTAAAATGCCCTTCATGGATCTCCATCCATCTCGACATATTACTCTGGCAAGAGATTCTCTGAACAAGGCAATTATAGAATCATGCGAGACAACTTCCCTTGTTAAATCTGGGATGGTGAATCCTTTGTCAATCACTCAACTATCTTCAAGTAGGTCATGATATACCCAATCTCCTAACTATGTTCACTCCCAGTTGGAAGTAATCAGTTATGGAGTCAAAGTATACCACTTGCTACTTAAGATAACTTTGGTGATCTCAAGTCTAAGGATACTTGCACAACCGCTATGAAGAGATTCTTCACTGACATAGATTTAATATCCATGTGAGGATTCTCTATGCAGGTCTCCAATGAACTTGTTCTTCTAACAAGCATCCACATGTTAGCTTTGATTATCTTCCATAATCACAGTTATGAGAACCACTGCTTGAACCATTCAAGAAGCATAACATGTGCTAGTCTGTCCGAATTAACAATATCCTATCTTGTTAATTCTATGACTAGGGATATTTAGATATTAATATATTTGCATGCAATAGTCATCTCATATCATGAACACTTTCATGATTGCCTTTGCACTGTGTTTATAATATCTAGGACTTCATTTATTAATTTAATATTTACAAACTCATGTACTTAAACATAGCATTAATAAATGAATGATGCCTTTTATTAAGAATATAAATTTCATACATATGAAAAACATCCCTATTACATGGGCTCTAGGGCATACTCTCTAACAATCTCCCACTTACACTAGAGCCAATTGTTAGTGCAAGCCCTAGCCCCAATACATTGTAACGAAACACTTGAAATTAATAAAATGAGGCATTTGTTTTATCCTTTGTATTCCTGTGCATATCAATTGATAAAACTATCCAAGAGTGTTGTTTCGGTTTAAGTTATCATGTGTGAGGCACATGGATTGTAAGACCTTGAAGCAAATGAGACATCATTCTAAATATCCCTAGTCAGTCATTGTTATGGGAATAACAAATGAATTAAGACTAGTATGCTCTCTCTGATCTTATGAGTTCTGTCTTACGGATCATTAGGATAAGAGTGTCAATCAGAGATCATAGATACATGTTAAAGAACATGGTATCTGGATTCGATCCGCTCATGAGAACACTACATGGTACAAGTCATAAGTGTTTCTCATATGTAAGTTTTGTATCGGAGTTCTTAGACCTGAAATCTCTATGAAACTCTTTATGAATTACTGTGTACTTTGACATACACCTAACGTGCTCGTAACAGAGTGACAAGTACGGGTATGATTGGGTATGCACTGATTCATGTTAGAGAGCATGAGAGAAGTAAAGGGATTACCCCTCTCGATAAGAGAGAAAAATATCACCGGCCACTTGATCAGTGAACTGAGAAGTGTATGGCCATACCAAGATGAAATAATGAGTAATCATTATTTATCTGAGAATTCAGTGTCATTGGAATATCAAGAAATGAATTAATGTATATAAGGATGACTAGTTCCATGCTTTATATTAATTCTGATATTTATGGGTAAGGGACTATGCGAAATTGCATTGGGTCACTAAATGCCATATGCATTTTCATTTAATTTGGAATGCTATAATATCTTGCTAGAGAATATATATAGCCTTTGAATTAATTTATTAATTCATTGCCAATATTAAATGGACCTATAGGATCGCACACAAAGCATTGGGCTTAAAATATTTAAATTAAGTATTGGACATTAATTTGGGCTTTTAATTAAAGTCAAATTAATGTATGTAATGGGTTATAAAATTGCTATTGGGCTTTGGTCCATGAGAGAGAAAAATTCAGCCCACAAGGTTTAATTTTAATTAATTAATTATGTTACATTAATTAAGTTAATTGAGTATTAAAGTCTAGAGGAATTTAAATTAAATTAAATCACTTATTTATTTAATGAAGTAGCCGAAATTCCAAGAGATAATTCAAGGAATTTCGGCACATGGCATTTATTTAAATTAAGTGATTTCATTTATTTAAATGTCTTATGTTTTATTTCAAATTTGAATTTAAATTCAAAGGAGTTTAATTCAAAATATATTACTTATCTTTAGGAAGTGATAGAGTTTGAATTAATTATCTTAGGATAGTTGAATTCAGATTAATGACTTGCCAAAGGATAAGCATATATATTAAAAGAAATAAAACCCTAAACCTAAGTTTTTTGGTGGCATGAATAGTAACTCGTGAATAGTAACTCGTGAATAGTGACTCTCTCTCTCTTAATTCTTTTGTTCAATTTTTCACAAGGAGAAAGGATTGTTCCTCATTCTCTTGTGTTATTGAGCAGTAATAGCAATCTAAAGAAGTACAAAATCAAGTTTTGTAGCTTCAAACTATAACCCTTACACAATACCGAAAAAGAGATCTAGCAATCTCAATTTTAAGCCGTCGGTGCAAGTGTGTGTGTGAGAATAGAGGGAGTGGCGTAAAAGGCTGTTCCTTGGCATTGGTGATTGAGAACTAAGGAGGATAAAGGCATCTTAGTTGCTGGACATCACAAAATCAAAGAATAAAGGCATCATCTATTGTAAGTTTTAAAAATCCTAAAATTGCATGTTTTCGTTCCTAGTTTTGGATATATATGGTATGCATGATAAAATTTTTGTTTTTCTGCTGTGCTATCATGATTATCATACCATGTCATATTCCATCAGTGGTATCAGAGCCTAGACATGCTTATTTTAGTGCCTTAGATGCATGAAAAAATTAATTAAAAATCGTTATTTTAAAACATGCAAATCTGAAATTTTCTGTTTTGAGTTTTTTGCATTGTTTTGGTGTAAAAACGATTTTAATTGTTTAGATAGGTATTATAATTAATATGACATGTTAATATACTATCCTAAGATGTTATTAGGGCTGGTAATGGTCGGATTTAATTATTTATACCTGATGGTACATGTTAATTATGAAACTAGGTGCTAGTTGGCATGTAAATTGCTAGTTTAACAACTAGTTTTCAAAATTAAATGTAAAAACGTTTTTGGCATGTTTGTAAGTGATATTTAAAGATTTATTATCAGGTCTGGACATATTTTAAATTTGGTTTTAATTCTGGTCCATGACAATTTAATTGATTAATTTTAAAATCACTTAAAACTATGTCTAGTTTGTGTTTGTTACATGTTTAATCAACATAGCTTGTTTTGTTTTGATTAAAATGGTAAAAACACATTTAGATTAAAATGGTACAGAATATTAAATCAATATTTATGGACTTATTTAGATTATTAAATGACTCATAAAATTGATTTAAATGTTTGTGCATTTCATGGCATTACATAAGCATTAAACAACTAGTTTTGTTTTTTGTTTGTTTTTGCATGAATGCCGTGTGTTATTATATGTGTTCTTCATGATTTTATTTTTAATTCATGTTAGCACATATTATATGTATTTTTAATGTTTATGGGCTGTATAACATAAAATTAAAAATGGCAAAATTGGAAATTATACTAGAGTTGATTTATGGCACAAATCTAACTAGTTTGTGTTTTGGGCTTTTAAGAGAACTTATTCAATAAGAGGATTTAGTCCATTGGGCTTCGGCCCAGGCCCATCACGGGGTCTTCTCTTAAAGGTTCAAGTACACAATTTCCATTAATGGGCTTGGCTAAATTGATTAAAATTGGACTTTGTCTGATCCATGAATGCTATGTATATTTATTTGCTTGTTTGGCGTGATGAATGGATATGCATGGTGCATTCATGGGCCCTGGGTTTTTGTAATTAAATATGGCCTGCGTGCCATTATATTTTATTGTAAAATTTTTATTTATTTCTTAGAATAGAATTTATTTGAAGACTTTGTAAATCAAGACGAAGCCCACCGGAGTGGAGAAGCCCAACTCGAAGATTCTTATGTAATAGTATAGAATCTTAGTTGTAGGTTTTTGGGCCCATGTTTGTCACGCTTTACTTTATGCAATTATATATATATGCATGCTATGTATGGATGACAAAGCGTATGCCATGTAAGCCGTAATAAAATGAATCCCTAAAAATAGTAAGTCACAAAGTTGCCTTCCTAATTCGAAACATGTCAAGGCATCGATCATCGGTCACGTAGACTAGGAGTCCTAGATGCGCCCGATTATCTTTGTGAGGCATGGGTTGTGAATGTAGGTTGGACTTAACATGGAATGGGATGCTCGGACCTAGGCAACTAATAAATGGGTTGTGCTATAACATCCGAAGATGTTAGCCCATTTGATCCAAGAGTCATGTACGAGACATGATTGGAGTTTTTCCTACCTAAGTAACTTAACTTATTAGGTGTACAGGCTCAGCTTGACTAATAAGTTGTTGTGAAAAGTGGATCTTGGCCCACATTAAATCACTAACGCGAATTATTTAAGGGGATATTAATTCGGTTTGTGGGATCATTAAGACCTCATTTAATCTTGCTAAATTTTATTGTAGATTGAAAATGGCATCTTCAAACAACAATTTCTCATTGCGATCGGTCCTTGAAAAGGACAAATTGAATGGTACCAATTTCATAGACTGGCCTCAAAACTTAAGAATAGTTCTTAAGCAAGAGAAGAAGTCGTATGTTTTGGATGCACCCTTGCCTGAAGAACCAGGAAGGAACGCCTCTGCGGTTCAAAAGGAAACTTTTGAGACCAAGAAGAGCGACTCCAACGATGTGACCTGTCTGATGCTGGCCACTATGGTGCCTGACTTGCAAAAGCAATTTATAGACCAAGAGGCTTATGCGATCATGGTGCACCTCAAGGAGATGTTCCAAGAGTAAGCTCGTCACGAGAGGTTCGTGACAACAAAGGCCTTAATTTCTTGCAAGATGGCTGAGGGTACTCCTGTTAGTACCCATGTACTCAAGATGAAAGGGTATCTTGATACTCTTGAGAAGCTTGAGGTACTAGTGCCAAAGGAATTGGCCACTGACTTGATCTTAGGATCATTGCCTACTGCTTATGATCCATTTGTGATGAATTATAACATGCATGCAATGAACAAGTCAGTCACTGAGCTTCATGGGATGCTTAAGAATGCTGAAGAGAACATTCGAAAGACCAATCCCATTCTAATGGTTCAAAAGGGAATTAAGAAGGGACCCGCTAAGGGAAAGGGAAAGGGAAAGGCAAAACCCAAGTCAAGTGGGAGTGCACCTCAGGCCCAATCCAAGCCCAAGGCGCCAAAACTCAAAGAGAGTGAGAGCACTTGCTTCCATTGCCACAAGATAAGGCATTGGAGGAAGAATTGCGCTCTCTTCAAGGAAGAACAAAAGAAGAATGGAGCCAAGGCGTCCAGTTCTGGTATTTTTGTTGTTGAAATTAACCTTTCTATTTCTACCACTTGGGTATTGGATACCGGTTGTGGTTCTCACATTTGTTCAAATGTGCAGGGGCTAAGAAATAGGCGGTTACTTGGGAAGAATGAAGTGGACCTCCGTGTGGGGAATGGAGCATGAGTTGCTGCCATGGAGATAGGCGACTATCACCTCACTTTACCTTCCGAACTTTGTATTGTTTTGAATAATTGTTATTATGTGCCTGCTATGAGCAGAAACATTATTTCAGTTTCATGTTTGGATAATGATGAATTTGATTTTGTTATTAAAAATGGCAATGCTCATATTCGTCGCCAAGGCGTTTCTTATGGCAATGCCATGTTGCAAAATGGCCTTTATATCCTTGATTTACAAAACAAAGAGTCGATATACAACATTAATACAAAGAGGGTTAAATCAAATGAATTGAACCCTACTTACTTTTGGCATTGTCGTTTAGGACATGCAAACGAAAAACGCATTTCAAGACTCCACCAAACTGGAGTGCTTGGGTCATTTGACTTAGAGTCTTATGACACATGCGAGCCATGTTTGCATGGAAAAATGACAAAGAGTCCTTTTAACAAGAAAGGTGAAAGGACTAATGGCTTATTGGAACTAATACATACCGATGTATGTGGACCATTAAGTACACAAGCTAGAAGTGGTTTTAGCTACTTCGTGACTTTCACAGATGACTTCAGTAGATATGGCTATGTCTATCTAATGAAGAACAAGTCTGAAACTTTTGAGAAATTCAAGGAGTTTAAGAACGAAGTAGAAAACCAACTTGGCAAAAGTATAAAAGCCATTCGATCAGATCGAGGTGGCGAATACTTAAGCCAAGAGTTTGATGATCATCTAAAAGAGTGTGGTATTATTTCACAGCTCACTCCTCCTGGAACACCGCAATGGAATGGTGTGTCCGAAAGGAGAAATCGAACTCTGTTGGACATGGTTCGATCTATGATGAGTCAAGCTAATCTTCCTATCTCTTTTTGGGGTTATGCATTAGAAACTGTTGCGTTTCTATTGAACCGTACTCCAACTAAAGCAGTTGAGAAGACACCATACGAGGTATGGACTGGGAAAGAACCTAATATGTCTTTTCTCAAGATTTGGGGCTGTGAAGCACATGTTAAGAAATTAACATCTGACAAACTAGAGTCCAAATCAACTGTCTGATTGTTTGTGGGCTATCCCAAAGAAACAAAGGGATACTACTTTTACTCACAAGCCGAGAACAAAGTATTTGTTGCTCGCAAGGCTGTTTTCTTGGAAAAGGAGTTCCTTCTCAAGAAAGACAGTGGGAGTAAAGTAAAACTTGGAGAAATTCAAGTGCCACAAGCTCCTATAGAGGATGAGTTGGAAATGGGATCAAGTTCACAACCAGTTGTGGAACAAGAACCCATTACACAAGTACCTAGAAGGTCTGGTAGGGTACGTCAGGAGATTGAGAGATATGGATTTCTAATCACTGACAGTGACACTATTGAGTTAGTAGATCGTGAGGATCCTACTACCTACCGAGAAGCTATTGAAAGCCCATACTCGGATAATTGGCTAGAAGCCATGAAATTCGAGATGCAATCAATGTACGATAACCAGGTTTGGACCTTGGTTGATCCACCGGAAGGTGCTAAGGTAATTGAATGCAAGTGGCTATTCAAACTAAAAGCTGATAAGACCTACAAAGGTAGACTAGTAGCAAAAGGTTTTCGACAAACTCATGGTATAGTCTATGACGAGACCTTTTCGCCTGTAGTCATGCTCAAGTCCATTAGGATCTTGCTTGCCATAGCTGCATATCATGATTATGAGATATGGCAAATGGATGTCAAAACTGCTTTCCTCAACGAAAATTTACTTGAGGATGTGTATATGACACAGCCTGAAGGTTTTGTCAATCCCAATCATCCTAAGAAGGTTTGTAAGCTTCAAAAATCCATTTATGGATTAAAGCAAGCATCCCGAAGTTGGAATCTTCGTTTTGATGAGGCAGTCAAAGAATTTGACTTCATCAAGAACGAAGATGAGCCTTGTGTGTACAAGAAGGTTAGTGGGAGCATAGTAGTGTTTCTGGTCCTATATGTGGACGACATCCTTCTCATTGGGAATGACATTCCAACATTGCAAAAAGTTAAGCAATGGTTGGGAAAATGTTTCTCATTGAAAGACTTAGGTGAAGTCGAGACAATACTTGGTATTAGAATCTATAGAGATAGATCGAATCGGCTTTTGGGACTAAGTCAAGAAAAGTACATAGACAAAGTACTAAAGCGTTTTAGTATGGGAGACTCAAAGAAAGGGTACATACCTTTGGCTTTGGAAGTTCCTTTGACTAAAGAACAGTGCCCTAAAACCAAAGAGGAAAGGGACAACATGAGTAGAATCCCATATGCATCTGCTATTGAATCTATCATGTACGCTATGTTATGTACTAGGTTGGATGTTGCTCATGCACTGAGTATAACCAGTAGGTTTCAGCAAGACCCTGGTGAGAAGCACTGGTCTGCTGTAAAAAGGATCCTTAAGTACCTGCGAAGGACTAAGGATCACTTCTTGGTGTATGGTGGTCAAGAAGAGCTCGTCATACAAGGTTATGCCGATGCTGCTTTTCAGACCAGCACTCAGGATTCTAGATCGCAATCTGGGTTTGTTTTTGTTTTAAACGGTGGTGCTGTCAGCTGGAGAAGCTCAAAGCAAGAGACCGTTGCCGACTCAACTACAGAATCTGAGTATATTGCAGCAAGTGAGGCTGCAAAAGAGGCTGTTTGGATTAAAAATTTCATTAATGGATTAGGAGTGGTCCCAAGCATCCTAGATCCATTAGAAATTTTCTGTGATAATAACGGTGCCATCGCACAGGCTAAGGAGCCCCGGTCACACCAGAAATCCAAACACATACTCAGAAGGTACCACCTGATCAGAGAAATCATTGATCGTGGGGACGTCAAGGTTAGCAAGATATCAAGTGAAGACAATGTAGCAGATCCTTTGACGAAACAGTTACGTCCAAATCTGCACGAAGCTCATTTGAGAGCGTTCGGTCTTAGGGCTATGCCCAATTGGGACTAGTGCTAGTGGGAGATTGTTAGTGCAAGCCCTAGCCCCAATACATTGTAACGAAACACTTGAAATTAATAAAATGAGGCATTTGTTTTATCCTTTGTATTCCTGTGCATATCAATTGATAAAACTATCCAAGAGTGTTGTTTCGGTTTAAGTTATCATGTGTGAGGCACATGGATTGTAAGACCTTGAAACAAATGAGACATCATTCTAAATATCCCTAGTCAGTCATTGTTATGGGAATAACAAATGAATTAAGACTAGTATGCTCTCTCTGATCTTATGAGTTCTGTCTTACGGATCATTAGGACAAGAGTGTCAATCAGAGATCATAGATACATGTTAAAGAACATGGTATCTGGATTCGATCCGCTCATGAGAACACTACATGGTACAAGTCATAAGTGTTTCTCATATGCAAGTTTTGTATCGGAGTTCTTAGACCTGAAATCTCTATGAAACTCTTTATGAATTACTGTGTACTTTGACATACACCTAACGTGCTCGTAACAGAGTGACAAGTACGGGTATGATTGGGTATGCACTGACTCATGTTAGAGAGCATGAGAGAAGTGAAGGGATTACCCCTCTCGATAAGAGAGAAAAATATCACCGGCCACTTGATCAGTGAACTGAGAAGTGTATGGCCATACCGAGATAAAATAATGAGTAATCATTATTTATCTGAGAATTCAGTGTCATTGGAATATCAACAAATGAATTAATGTATATAAGGATGACTAGTTCCATGCCTTATATTAATTCTGATATTTATGGGTAAGGGACTATGCGAAATTGCATTGGGTCACTAAATGCCATATGCATTTTCATTTAATTTGGAATGCTATAATATCTTGCTAGAGAATATATATAGCCTTTGAATTAATTTATTAATTCATTGCCAACATTAAATGGACCTATAGGATCGCACACAAAGCATTGGGCTTAAAATATTTAAATTAAGTATTGGACATTAATTTGGGCTTTTAATTAAAGTCAAATTAATGTATGTAATGGGTTATAAAATTGCTATTGGGCTTTGGTCCATGAGAGAGAAAAATTCAGCCCACAAGGTTTAATTTCAATTAATTAATTATGTTACATTAATTAAGTTAATTGAGTATTAAAGTCTAAAGGAATTTAAATTAAATTAAATCACTTATTTATTTAATGAAGTAGCCGAAATTCCAAGAGATAATTCAAGGAATTTCGGCACATGACATTTATTTAAATTAAGTGATTTCATTTATTTAAATGTCTTATGTTTTATTTCAAATTTGAATTTAAATTCAAAGGAGTTTAATTCAAAATATATTACTTATCTTTAGGAAGTGATAGAGTTTGAATTAATTATCTTAGGATAGTTGAATTCAGATTAATGACTTGCCAAAGGATAAGCATATATATTAAAAGAAATAAAACCCTAAACCTAAGTTTTTTGGTGGCATGAATAGTAACTCGTGAATAGTGACTCTCTCTCTCTTAATTCTTTTGTTCAATTTTTCACAAGGAGAAAGGATTGTTCCTCATTCTCTTGTGTTATTGAGCAGTAATAGCAATCTAAAGAAGTACAAAATCAAGTTTTGTAGCTTCAAACTATAACCCTTACACAATACCGAAAAAGAGATCTAGCAATCTCAATTTTAAGCCTTCGGTGCAAGTGTGTGTGTGAGAATAGAGGGAGTGGCGTAAAAGGCTGTTCCTTGGCATTGGTGATTGAGAACTAAGGAGGATAAAGGCATCTTAGTTGCTGGACATCACAAAATCGAAGAATAAAGGCATCATCTATTGTAAGTTTTAAAAACCCTAAAATTGCATGTTTTCGTTCCTAGTTTTGGATATGTATGGTATGCATGATAAAATTTTTGTTTTTCCGCTGTGCTATCATGATTATCATACCATGTCATATTACATCACCAATCACTCATATGTCTCAGACCCATGCTATTTATATGGTGATCATGCTTAATTTGGGAAAGTTCTTCAGTGAGGGGATCCGCCACATTGTCATCTGTGGGAACCCTTTCTATTTTCACATCATTTCTAGCTACTATTTTCCTTTTGATATGGTAGCATCTGAGAACATGCTTGGATCGCTGATGAGACCGTGGTTCCTTTGCTTGCACAATGGCTCCATTGTTGTCACAATATAAAGGAATCGGATCAACAATGCTAGGCACCACTCCTAGTTCGGTTATGAACTTTTTGATCCAGACTGCTTCTTTGGCTGCTTCTGAAGCAGCAATGTACTCAGCTTTCGTCGTGGAATCAGCAGTTGTTTCTTGTTTGGAACTCTTCCAACTAACTGCTCCTTCTCCCATTATGAACACAAAACCAGACTGTGACTTACAGTCATCTTTGTCAGATTGGAAGCTGGCATCTATATACCCATTTACTTCTAAAGTTCCCTCTCCATATACCAAGAATACATCCTTAGTCCTTCTCAAGTACTTAAGGATATTCTTGACAGCTGCCCAATGTTCCTCTCCAAAATTGGATTGAAATCTGCTTGTGACACTCAAAGCAAATGTTACATCTGGACATGTACATAACATAGCATACATAATAGAACCAATTGCAGATGCATATGGTATTCTATTCATGCTCTCTCTATCCTCTAGTGTCTACGGACACATAGACTTAGAAAGATGTTTCCCATGCACCATGGGAATAAAACCTTTCTTTGAGAGATCCATATTGAACTTCTTCAATACTTTATCTATGTATGTACTCTGAGAAAGACCTAGCAATCTACTGGATCTATCTCTATAAATCCTTATTCCCAGAATATAGCATGCTTCTCCAAGGTCTTTCATGGAGAAATGCTTAGATAACCAAATTTTAACTGATTGGAGAGGAGAAATGTCATTTCTCATGATCAATATGTCATCTACATATAGAACTAGGAAGACAATTGCACTCCCACTGACCCTTTTATATACACAAGGTTCATCTTCGTTCTGTGAGAAACCAAACTCTTTGATTTTCTTATTGAATCGTATGTTCCAACTCCTAGAAGCTTGCTTCAATCCATAAATGGATCTTTGAAGCTTGCATACCTTTTCGCCATTTCCAGATGTGAACCCTTCAGGTTGTGTCATATACACATCCTAAGTCAGATTTCCATTTAAGAAAGCTGTTTCCACATCCATTTGCCAAATCTCATAATCATAATGAGCTACAATGGCTAAAAGTATTCTTATAGACTTAAGCATCGCAACAGGAGAAAAAGTTTCGTCATAGTCAATACCTTCTTTTTGATGATAACCTTTTGCTACTAAGCGAGCTTTATAGGTAACTATATTACCTTCCATGTCAGTCTTCTTTTTGAAGACCCATTTGCACCCTATGGGTTTTATCCCTTCAGGTGGTTGAGTTAAAGTCCATACTTTATTCTCATACATGGAGTCCATTTCGGACTGTATAACCTTAAGCCACAAATCACGTTCTGAACTATTCAAAAATGTTTGATAGCTAGTAGGCTCATTGTTCTCTACTACAATTATGCCTCTATCCAAATCTATGTGAAATCCATATCTCACAGGGATAGAGCGCATCCTAGTAGACCTTCTAGGATTTTGTGTATAATCAGGTTCAACTGCAATCTCATCTTTATGAAATTCTGTTTCGGGTTCAATTGGTTGATCTACTTCCATTTATGGGTCCTGAACTTCACCAAGTTCAATTTTACTCCCACTGTCTTCTCGTAGGAGAAACTCTTTTTCCAAGAAGACAACATGCCTTGAAACAAACACCTTTTGTTCTAAGGGATGATAGAAGTAATATCCAAACGTTTCTTTTGGATATCCCACAAATAAACATTTATCAGACTTAACATCAAGTTTGTCTGATATTGTCCTCTTCACATAAGCAGGACAACCCCATACCTTCATATGAGAAAGCGTGGGTTTCTTGTTATTCCACATCTCATATGGGGTAACATCAACCAATTTACTAGGAACTCTGTTTAACACATAAACAGTAGTTTTTAGTGCAAATCCCGAAAAGCACTTAGGCAAGTATGCTCGGCTCATCATAGATCGAACCATATCTAATAGTGTTCGATTTCTCCTTTCAGATACACCATTGTGTTATGGCATATAAGGAGGAGTCCACTGAGATAAAATCCCATTATCTCTAAGATAATCTTGAAACTCTTGGCTTAAGTATTCTCCACCTCGATCTGATCTAAGTGTTTTAATACTTTTACCAAGTTATTTCTCTACTTCATTTCTGAACTCTTTGAACTTTTTAAATGCTTCAGATTTATATTTCATTAGATAGATGTATCCAAACCTGGAATAATCATCAATGAAAGTAATGAAGTAGGAATAACCTCATCTGGCATGTGTAGTCATTGGACCACATACATCTGAATGTATTAAGTCCAAAACCACATTTGCTCGTTCTCCTTTACCAATAAAGGGAGCTTTTGTCATTTTTCCCAATAAACAAGATTAGCATGTATCAAATGATTCGTAATCAAATAATCCCAAATCACCAGACTTGTGTAATTTGGTCATGCATTTTTCATTTATATGGCCTAAACGACAATGCCATAAATATGAGGTATTTAGATTATCATGTTTTATTCTCTTGGTATCCACATTATGTACTTCTTTAACTAAATCAAGAACAAATATACCATTCTCAATGATAGCTTTCGCATAAAACATATCGTTCTTGAAAATAAAACAACACTTATTCTTTAAAGAAATATAACCGTTCAACAAATAACTGAAAGAAACAATACTTTTGGATAAAGCTAGAACATAATAACAATTATTTAATTCCAGTACTAATCCACTCGGAAGAGGCAAATGATAAATCCCCACAACAGTTGTAGAGATGTTTTGTCCAGTAGCTGACTGCAAACAAATCTCTGCCTTTTCCACTCTTCTAATGCTTTTAAGTCCCTGTAGATCATTACATAAGTGAGATCCACATCCGGTATCTAATACCCAAGATTGTTTTGAAGCAATAGAATAAGTATTAATTTCAATCATATGAATACCTGAGGTAGAAGCATCGGCATGCTTTTTCTCCTTGAGAGAATATAGATAGGCCTTGTAGTTATGCTTTCAATGACCATCCTTTCCACAATGGAAGCAAGTTCCTTTGGGATTCTCTTTCTTGGAAACCTTTTTCTTGGAAATCCCACCATCCATTATCTCATGTTGCTTCTGAAGCTCTGAGGACATAACACCCAGCATCAGACATGCTGCTGCTTCACTATCCTCCATGTATTTTCGATAAGTGCCTTTGATCTCATCAATGGCATCATCTGATGGAAGTGGTGGTGGATCTTTATCCAAGACATGATGGATCTTTTCAGCTCTGAGAACAATTCTTACTTGCTTGATCCAGTCAGAATAGTTATTGCCAACCAGTTTGTTATCCAAGATTGATCGTATATTTGATGTGCTCATGATGATGACATAGATGTGAAAAAAAAGATATGAGAGTATGTTCATATATATGTATGCATTAATAAGGTCTTTAATTAATCCATTTACTCCCACTATTTTATTGCGAATTAATAGCCCTCACTATATAATTCGAGAAAACCCGATGGTTTTCTTAGTGGGCCAATATCCAATCCTTGATATGTAATTTGACCTTGACTGTGGTCAACAAGCCAAATTCCATACCCTTGAAAGGTAGGTATCTTTATACCAATTATGTCTCTACACAACTATTGGATAATTAGGTTATCAACTCTTGATGCATGCATATCATATATGCATTCCCTAATCTTGCCTCTAGAACCATTAGCCTTGACTGTGGTCAACAAACTAATGGGCTAGCTAAGATGACCCATTTAATTAGATTTGAACATATTCGATATAATGTGAGCTTGACTGTGGTCAACAACCCACACTATAAAGAACTCTGGTTCTCCTCAAATTAATGGAAGGCTTATATACCTTAGTATTTATTTGAGGGTTTTAGTTAATTAAGTCTCATCATACATGGTTGGCATACATCGGTATGCATCCTATATCTATCACATAAATATAAGCATACAAATATGGTATAGTTATGGACTTTACTACATTGATTTCCCCGAGCCAAAAGGGAAATCAAAAGGTCACACCTAGGTAGTATGCATGATTCAAACAAGAAAATAATTACATTATCTTCAAGCTTGTTGGATCTCCATCCGGCCCATCTTGCTCCTTGATATTGGTCTTCATCTCTATTTCTAATTCTAATCTAAGTAATCTAATTACATATTACAATTTAAAATGAAATACAAACCAAAAACAGGTGGCCGGGACATGAAAGTCCTCATTGGGCCAAAACATGCATTATGCTCAATCACATTAGGCTTTGTCCATAACTAACCACCATGCCAATCATACACCCTTATATGCCTCTCTAATGCATAAATAAATGGATTACTAACTTTGTTTCAACCTTTAAAACTATATTTTGAGTTATTTTAATAATGTGATCAAATTAGGAAACTTTTTCCATTTTGAAAACTTTCATTTTAGGAAACCTTTTTGCATGCATGTGTTCTTGTCTTAATAATCAATCCAATTGATTATTAATTAATTATAAATTGATTATTTAATTAATTAATCATATTAAATAATTAAAAGAATCAATTTTGGGCTTAAAACAAATGTAGGCAGAAACCCACAGAAGAAAAACCCTAACTGTGTTCACACACAAACTAGTTTTGTGTCTTTTGGACCATTTGGGCCTTTTGGAATGAGCCAAGCCCACTCCAGCCCTTAAAAACCATTAATAAACTTAATTAATGTTTATAATTTTTAATTTAAATCAGCTTCTTGGGCCCACCAAGTCATTCACTAATTTAAACCAAGTTTGTAAACATAATTAAGCCCATTAAGTGGTTTTAATAAATTAAAATTAATCAAATTAATTTAAGGCCCATTTTAATTAATCCAATTAATTAAAAACACTTTAATATATCATATATATCAGATTTAGAAAATCAAAAGTCGTTCTAATCAAGAACACATCAAGAACACACGAAGAACACCAATTTATAGAACTTTTCGACTAAACTAGTTTTCATGTAAAACTTGTTCGATTTTAATTCCGTTCGATCCTACTGCTTAATATCACATATTAAACACATAAAATATCATCTAAATGATTTTTAAATGGATCCATAAGAAATTAAATTAGAACAGCCCCTACATCACCTAGGGTTTCATGCCAAACCCTAATGAGTTTCACGCCAAACCCTAATCTCAATCATTCAAAAATTTCGTTTTTGTTTCCACCAAATTTATTTGATCACACATACAACCAGAAATCAATATTTCTTATTCTTGCACAATCAAATCTAATATTTTAAAGTTCATGAAATAAATAACTCAAAACAAAACAAAACTTATTCCGCAAAAAAAATATAGAATTGTATATCCATGGCAAAACCTTGGCTCTGATACCATGTAGGAATTTAACGGTTACATGCATCACATACATGAGCAGAATTTTAAAATTTTTTAACCATTAGATCTGATCTTGCCATGAATATACATTATAACTATTTGAGAATAAGAAAAATTACCTTTGATTTTTGTTGAACAATTGATTTTACTTCGCACCGGATTGTCGTAAACCACAGTGTCCAAAATCGAACACCTCCAATGAGTAATCCACACTAGAGAGGGGTAAATTGAACCAACAAATTGGTGTTTAACTAGGGCTAGCCGAAATTCCCAAGACCTAGCTTAGTAGTTGGCGCAAAAGGGAGAGAGAGATTAAGAGAAAAGACTTTCTTTTTGTTTTAATCACTTATCCCTAATTCCTCATTAGTTGGCCTTTTATAGTTAGGTTAAAATTCCAACTCCTTAATGAGATTGGGCTCTTGAAAATTTCTGGAGAATTATTAATTGGGCCTCTGGAATTAATTATAAACATTTGGACTTAATTAAATCCAATTTAAACCTTTTCATAAAAGACTACGCATAAAATCCACAAACTAGGCCCTTTGTGCATCTAATTGAATTTAAATACCCAAATGGATTCCAAATCCAACCAAATTAAATATGTGAGTTCCATAACACTTATGTAACATATATAAATTAATTTGGTGCATGAAATGGGCCATTAAGGCCTTCTGTATTGGAGTAGGCGTGTGGCCCTTACAGAATGGCTTCTGCCAACTTTCTTCATTCCTCTAGCCCTTAATAATTCCTTTAATGGACCTATTAATTATTATATCAGTCCTATAACACTTATAGTAGTCTTATAACACTTATAAGACAATAATAATTAATCATGAAATACATTATTTCAATTAGGTCCAATTTACAGAACATTTCTCAAAAGTTTCGCAGACAATTTTATTTGATCATAATTAATCAAACTCCTTAATTAATTATTATCATATTTACTTCTCTACCTTCATAATAATATCAAATATTATTATCCTTGTCATTTTACCATTTTACCCTTTTCTCTATATGTCGTGACCTATTGGGTTCCTGTCCATGTTGGAAGTATAATATGTAATTGTGAGTTCTATTCAAAACTCACATGATTTAAACTCCTTTAAATCATTTTATCAATATCTATTGATATTTTGATACATCATTATACAAGTCATGATTGGCCTCTAGCTAGGCACCATGACTACCCAAATATCAGGAAAGTCATGTGGTTTGACTGTACCCTTCCATAGAAACAGTTACCGTGCAATTACTCCTTTCACCACTCTTATCTCAATTAGATTCTGAGTATGGATTTCTGTCAACTCATATAAATCTAATTATGTATGTTCTATTAATTTAACCATTTTTCCTAAAATGCCCTTCATGGATCTCCATCCATCTCGGCATATTACTTTGGCCAGAGATTCTCTGAATAAGGCAATTATAGAATCATGCGAGATAACTTCCCTTGTTAAATCTGGGATAGTAAATCCTTTGTCAATCACTCAACTATCTTCAAGTAGGTCATGATATACCCAATCTCCTAACTATGTTCACTCCCAGTTGAAAGTAATCAGTTATGGAGTCAAAGTATACCACTTGCTACTTAAGATAACTTTGGTGATCTCAAGTCTAAAGATACTTGCACAACCGCTATGAAGAGATTCTTCACTGACATAGATTTAATATCCATGTGAGGATTCTCTATGTAGGTCTCCAATGAACTTGTTCTTCTAACAATCATCCACATGTTAGGTTTGATTATCTTCCATAATCACAGTTATGAGAACCACTGCTTGAACCATTCAAGAAGCATAACATGTGCTAGTCTGTCCGAATTAACAATGTCCTGTCTTGTTAATTCTATGACTAGGGATATTTAGATATTAACATATTTGCATGCAATAGTCATCTCATATCATGAACACTTTCATGATTGCCTTTGCACTGTGTTTATAATATCTAGGACTTCATTTATTAATTTAAGATTTACAAACTCATGTACTTAAACATAGCATTAATAAATGAATGATGCCTTTTATTAAGAATATAAATTTCATACATATGAAAAACATCCCTATTACATGGGCTTTAGGGCATACTCTCTAACAAGTCAAGCTCACATTATATCGAATATGTTCAAATTTAATTAAATGGGTCATCTTAGCTAGCTCGTTAGTTTGTTGACCTCAGTCAAGGCTAATGGTTCTAGAGGCAAGATTAGGGAATGCATATATGATATGCATGCATCAAGAGTTGATAACCTAATGATCCAATCGTTGTGTAGAGACACAATTGGTATAGAGATACCTACCTTTCAAGGGTATGGAATTTGGCTTGTTGACCACAGTCAAGGTCAAATTACATATCAAGGATTGGATATTAGCCCACTAAGAAAACCATCGGGTTTTCTCGGATTATATAGTAAGGGCTATTAATTCGCAATAAAATAGTGGTAGTAAATGGATTAATTAAAGACCTTATTAATGCATACATATATATAAACATACTCTCTTTTCTTTTTCACATCTAGGTCATCATCATGAGCACATCAAACATTAATATACGATCAATCTTGGATAACAAGCTTGTTGGCAACAACTATTCTGACTGGATTAGGCAAGTGAGAATTGTTCTCAGAGCTGAAAAGATCCACTATGTCTTGGATAAAGATCCACCACCACTTCCATCAGATGATGCCATTGATGAGATCAAAGGAATTTATCGAAAATACATGGAGGATAGTGAAGCAGCAGCATGTCTGATGTTGGGTGCTATGTCCTTAGAGCTTCAGAAGCAACATAAAATGATGGATGCTAGAACAATCGTTTTGCATCTAGAGGAGCTTTATTCTTCTCAGGCTAGAACTGAGCAATATGAGATTGCTCGGGCTCTTTTTAGCTGCAAAATGGTGGAAGGCACTTCAGCTGCTACTCATGCATTGAAGATGTATGGGTATATTAAGCATTTGAGTAGACTTGGCTATGTTATGGATAATGATCTATACATAGATTTAATCTTGTACTCGTTGGCTCCAAGTTATGCACCTTTCGTGCTTAACTTCAACATGAACAAGATCCAAGTATCCATACCTGAGTTAATCAATATGCTCAAGATAGCTGATGGATCATTTAAGAAGGATCCAAAAAGTCTCATGGTTGTCACTTCTGCTAAAGGCAAGAAGCAGAAGAAGAAGAAGATAAACAAGGCGCAGCCAAAGAATGGTGGGATCTCCAAGAAGAAGGTTTCAAAGAAAGAGAATCCCAAAGGAACTTGCTTCCATTATGGAAAGGATGGTCATTGAAAGCGTAACTACAAGGCCTATCTAGATTCTCTCAAGGAGAAGAAGCAAGCTGATGCTTCTACCTCAGGTATTCATATGATTGAAATTAATACTTATTCTATTGCTTCAAAACAATCTTGGGTATTAGATACCGGATGTGGATCTCATTTATGTAATGATCTACAGGGGCTTAGAAGCTTTAGAAGAGTTGGAAAGGCAGAGATATGTTTGCAGTCAGCTACTGGACAGAACATCTCTACAACAGTTGTGGGGACTTACTATTTGCCTCTTCCTAGTGGATTAGTACTAGAATTAAATAATTCTTATTATGTTCCAGCTTTATCCAAAAGTATTATTTCTTTCAGTCGTTTGATGAACGATTATGATATTTCTTTAAAGGACAAATGTTGTTACATTTTTAAGAACAATATGTTTTATGCAAAAGCTATCATTCAGAATGGTATATTTGTTCTTGATTTAATTAAAGAAGTACATAATATGGATACCAAGAGAATGAAACATAATAATCTAAATACCTCATACTTATGGCATTGTTGTTTAGGCCATATAAATGAAAAACGCATGACCAAATTACACAAGTCATGTGATTTGGGATCATTTAATTATGAATCATTTGATACATGTGAATCTTGTTTATTGGGAAAAATGATAAAAGCTCCCTTTATTGGTAAAGGAGAACGAGCTAAAATGGTTTTGGACTTAATACATTCAGATGTATGTGGTCCAATGACTACACATGCCAGAGGAGGTTACTCCTACTTCATTACTTTCATAGATGATTATTCCAGGTTTGGATATATCTATCTAATGAAATATAAGTCTGAATCATTTGAAAAGTTCAAAAAGTTCAGAAATGAAGTAGAGAAACAACTTGGCAAAAGTATTAAATCACTTAGATCAGATCGAGGTGGAGAATACTTAAGTCAAGAGTTTCAGGATTATCTTAGAGATAATGGGATTTTATCTCAATGGACTCCTCCACATACACCACAACAC
Organism: Excoecaria agallocha; assembly: GCA_037975025.1. Lineage (NCBI taxonomy): Eukaryota > Viridiplantae > Streptophyta > Magnoliopsida > Malpighiales > Euphorbiaceae > Excoecaria > Excoecaria agallocha. The sequence continues at coordinate 36,146,710 of CM075816.1, forward strand.
AATGGTGTATCTAAAAGGAGAAATAGAACACTATTAGATATGGTTCGATCAATGATGAGCCGAGCAGACTTACCTAAGTCCTTTTGGGGATATGCACTAGAAACTGCTGTTTATGTGTTAAATAGAGTTCCTAGTAAATCGGTTGATGTTACTCCATATGAGATGTGGAATAACAAGAAACCCATGCTTTCTCATATGAAGGTATGGGGTTGTCCTGCTTATGTGAAGAGGAAAATGTCAGACAAACTGGATGTTAAATCTGATAAATGTTTATTTGTGGGATATCCAAAAGAAACATTTGGATATTATTTCTATCATCCCTTATAACAAAAGGTGTTTGTTTCAAGGCATGATGTCTTCTTGGAAAAGAGTTTCTCCTACGAGAAGATAGTGGGAGTAAAATTGAACTTGGTGAAGTTCAGGACCCACAAATAGAAGTAGATATACCTATTGAACCCGAAACTGAATTTCATAAAGATGAGATTGCAGTTGAACCTGATTATACACAGAATCCTAGAAGGTCTACTAGGATGCGCTCTATCCCTGTGAGATATGGATTTCACATAGATTCGGATAGAGGCATAACTGTAGTAAAGGACAATGAGCCTACTAGCTATCAAGAAGTTTTGAACAGTTCAGAACGTGATTTATGGCTTAAGGCTATGCAATCTGAAATGGACTCCATGCATGAGAACAAAGTATGGACTTTAACTCAACCACCTGAAGGGATAAAACCCATAGGGTGAAAATGGGTCTTCAAAAAGAAGACCGACATGGAAGGTAATGTAGTTACCTATAAAGCTCGCTTAGTAGCAAAAGGTTATCATCAAAAAGAAGGTATTGACTATGACAAAACTTTTTCTCCTGTTGCGATGCTTAAGTCTATAAGAATACTTTTGGCAGTTGCAGCTCATTATGATTATGAAATTTAGCAAATGGATGTGAAGACAACTTTCCTTAATGGAAATCTTACTGAGGATGTGTATATGACATAACCAGAAGGATTCACATCAGGAAATGGTGAAAAGGTATGCAAGCTTCAAAGATCCATTTATGGATTGAAGCAAGCCTCTAAGAGCTGGAACATACGATTCAATGAGACAATAAAAGAGTTTGGTTTCTCACAGAATGAAGATGAACCTTGTGTATATAAAAGGGTCAGTGGGAGTACAATTGTCTTCCTAGTTCTATATATAGATGACATATTGATCATGGGAAATGACATTTCTCTTCTCCAATCAGTTAAAATTTGGTTATCTAAGCAATTCTCCATGAAAGACCTTGGAGAAGTATTGAAGAGGTTCAATATGGATCTATAGAGATAGATCTAATAGGTTGCTAGTTCTTTCTCAGAGTACATATATAGATAAAGTATTGAAGAGGTTCAATATGGATCTCTCTAAGAAATGGTTTATACCCATGGTGCATGGAAAACACCTTTCTAAGTCTATATGTCCGCAGACAGTAGAGGATAGAGAGAGCATGAATAGAATACCATATGCATCTGCAATTGGTTCTATCATATATGCTATGTTATGTACATGTCCAGATGTAGCATTTGCTTTGAGTGTCACAAGCAGATTCCAATCCAATTTTGGAGAGGAACACTGGGCAGCTGTCAAGAATATCCTTAAGTACTTGAGAAGGACTAAGGATGTATTCTTGGTATATGGAGAGAGCTGTTTGGAAGTAAATGGGTATACAGATGCCAGCTTCCAATCTGACAAAGATGATTGTAAATCACAATCTAGTTATGTGTTCATAATGGGAGGAGGAGCAGTTAGTTGGAAAAGTTCCAAACAAGAAACAACTGCTGATTCCACGACGGAAGCTGAGTACATTGCTGCTTCAAAAGTAGCCAAAGAAGCAGTCTGGATCAAAAAGTTCATAACCAAACTAGGAGTGGTGCCTAGCATTGTTGATCCAATTCCTTTATATTCTGACAACAATGGAGCCATTACGCAAGCAAAGGAACCACGGTCTTATTCTAGCTATTATTGTTTTTATTTGATCATTTATTGAATAATGTGTATTGAAATAAATGTTTAAATACTTAATAGATTAAATAAAAAATTCAAAAGTTTCGGGGTCTAAAAGTGAAAATTGCCATCCATATCCCATCTTTCAGGTTTCTATATTTGCATACAATAATACTCTATGAAACCCTCACATCACATGCCTTCCCCGACAAATGCATAAGCATTCACATAGTAATTAAATTATCTAAACAGCCCTGTTGAGATTAATAACAAACCTAACCGTTGCATGGTCACTCATGATGGCCATATTATCCATGGCTCAAACTCCACCTGTGCTAGACATAGATGGCCAGCCTCTTAAAAGCAGCGTAGAGCACTACATGCTGCCAGATGCGACAGACACAGCTGGTGGGTTAACGCTACTCAACAGAAACGGCAGATGCCCGCTCTATGTGGCTCAAGAACCCTTATCAACTACCGTATCATAAGGCCTTTCGGTCATCTTCACATCGTCGACGACCGGAGAGAGTGTTATAAAGGAGCCAACTGATCTTAGCATATCATTTTCAGCAGTGTCGAGCTGTGGCCAGTCCACTACATGGAGGATTGGGAAGGAGGATGCGGAAACGTCAAGGAGATTTATTGTGACTGGACCAGGATAGCAGAGTTTGTTCAGAATTGACAATAATGGAGTTCTCTATAACTTGGGGTGGTGTCCTTGTAGAAGGCCCAATTGTGGAAGGCCAAGATGTGGAGCTGCTGGCATTTTGGTTCAGAATGGCAAGAGATTTTTGGCATTGGATGGTGCTGCTTTTCCTTTTAGATTTAGGAGAGTTTAAGTTCTTTATTAACATCATATACATATAGTAGCAAATAAATTGGACAGCTCTCTTGTTCAAGAAATCATTATCCTGTAGATTTATCTCAATTAATAATAATGAAAGAAGTAATTTTACACTATCTAAGTTTTTCTTTGAAGTTGAACTGAATCCACAATATAAAATGTCTTTATTTCATTGGGAACTTCTATCAAACAAGTGGCGCACAATATTTGAAGTCATCACATCCCACTTGTTTTTCCATGTAAGGAGGCACCGACGGATAGAGATGGCAGCCCCGTGGAACCCTAAAAAATTGTCTCGTTACCAAACTCTTTAATTTTAATGTATTCATATCTATTCTAAATTAATTTAAATTTATTCTTTTATTATTTATATCTTTCTCAATCTAAATCCGTTTATTAATATCTGCGAGTATTCGTACCTATATAATTACCAATTAATTAATACATGAATTTATAAAATATAAATTTTAATAAAATAATCATAAAATTAAAAAAAAACTTAATTTATAATAAATTTTTAAATCCTCTAGACAAAAAAAAATTATCACAAAAATTTTATAAATTAAAAACTGTATATAGATATCATATAAAATTAAAATAAAACTTTCAAAATTGAAAAAAAAAACAAATGTATAGTTGAAATTCTATAACTTTTCATTTATTTGATATTTTTAAATTTTTAATGTAACTTAATTTTTTAATTCATTTTTTTTCAATAAAAGTTAATTTATTTAAAACTAATTAAATTTAATAATTTAGCCAAAATTACGCAATATATTATTAAATTTAAGTCTAATTAATATTTTTAAATTTTTGTGAAAATAACAAAAGTGACAGATAAAAAACCAAAGAAATAAAAAAACAAAGAGAGTAATAAATATAAAATTTATAAAAAAATATCAATTGATTAAATTAAATTTTATTTCAAATTTAATTGAATCGATGAATCAATAACTCAAAAATTGGCCACTTCACAATAAAAAAGGGTTTAGGCTCAATTTCTTTTATTGGTGGTCAACCTTTAAGGCGTCTACTATAGGCTTAAAGAGGTAGGTATCATGGAGTCACCACCTAACAGGACGTTGAAAAATGAATCTCGACCTCTCAATGTCCAAATAGAGATTGATGTTCGGGACATCACTCTTACTTGACACCTTGGTTATGTATTGTTTTATAATTGAGTTTAAATATTAATTCACTATCCTCTCTCATATGTTGCATTGCGATAGAATTAAGTAAACACACCAGTCAAACAAAAGCAATATATAAAGCAATAAATAAACAAATAATTTAACTACTTAAACTATTACAGAAGCAAATCGTCCAAAGAGAAAAGAGTAAAACGCTATACATAAATCGAGGCATTCATTTTGGTTAGGAACATTGGTTCCCTTATGCATGTTTTACAAAAAAAAAAACCCTTTTCTTATTGTGTGACTTTTGGGTTGAAAATTGGACATTGGTCTAAGAAAATCTCAAAATCAATTAGTAGAAATGAGTTTAAGTTTCTTTTACATTTAAACGTATAGAAAAACCCTTTTTTACTACCTATTGCATAAAAAAATCCAAAATAAATAAAATTAAGCTAAACAAGATAATAAATACGATAATAACAAAATAAATGGAAATAAAATAAACTAAGAGGAAATGAAGCAATTGGGGGCATGATTTCCAATGTATGATTTCCTTACAAGGTACTCCAAATGCCCATCTGATTAATTACTCACACAAAACACAAAAAAGCCGACAAATTAGTATGGTGAAGAATATATAATAAAAACCAATCAAAATAAAATACAGGAAAATATCACAAAATTAAACAAGTATACAGAAGCAAAATATGTATAAAATAGAAAAGGAATTAATACATCAAATATTGATAACACAAATAAAGAGTAGCAAAAGGGACACAAAATACATTAAAATGAGCATAAAATTAGTCACGGACTCCCCTAGACAGGAGAAAGAAGTTCACAACCAAAGTAGGGATGGGACATGAAGAAATCATTGCGACGTCTCATTTATCACATTGATAGACGACCATTTGTGGTGGTTTCTTCTCGTTTGTCTGTCGAGGGACAAACATAGAAGCTGAAACAATACAAAAATACCAAAATCTTCAACCAACTCTAGATATAAAAAAATAGATTTAAACATGCCAAATCTAAATACTAACCCTAAATCATACTTCGACTACACATAATAACATTTACATCTAAAGCAACATCATAAAAAAACAAGGTTTAAATCATACAATTATGGACGGACTCATATCAAAGCAATATCACATCATGCATATAGGTTCATACTAACATGGCATTTAGCTGAATATGTGAATCTAATTGAATAACATACAAAGACAAATTTATTTCAACATTAAATAGCATGTATAAATATGATGGAACTAGAGAGAAAAAGGGAAAGAAGCCTAAAATATTACATTTAGAAGATATTCTGACTATATGTGCCTTAAAGTCCTTTGGCTTTTGTATTCAAGAAAATAAAATGACTTTTTAATGTGTTTTTGTTGGATTAAAGGGGTGTAGAACTTCTTCCCTAAAAAAAAGAATTGATTTCCTCTTCTTCAAGAACCTTGTTCCCCTTTTTCCAGAATGATCCCTCCTAAAACCTTAATTTTCTTATGTTTTATACCTTTCAACTCTCAATCTACAAGTATAGAGGGATTAATCCCTCAAAATCTGGGCTAAATCACCCCAAAATCCCATCTTTTCCTTTTTGAAAACCAAAAAAATGGAAAATCTGGAAATACAACCACAGACGGCCGTCCATCATGGACATACGGCTGTCCCTTAGACAAAAAGCTTGAATTTAAAAACATGACCCTAATCTGACTTGGATAGGAGGGAAGTGAAGGGATATCACATGGCATAAACATGAAGACCACGCAGCGAAAAAATTAAAAATTTGATCATTCATGCCACGCAATATACAACATAAAATCGAAACATGCAATTTTAGGGTTTTCAAAACTTACAACCTTGGACACACTTGCAAAGATGGCTTAAAACTATTGTGCTAGCTCTAACCCTTTTGTATTTGTCAATAGGGATGGATTGAAGCCACAAGATCTGATCTTGTTCCTTTTTTAAGTTGCTATTGCTGCCCAAAAACACAAGAGAAGAAGAAAGAGTTCTTTCCCCTTGAGAATTTCGGCCAAAAGAGAGAATTGTCGCCTAGGTAAAAAATAAAATTAATCAATTTATATCATTTATTTAGGAAAGAGATGTGAATGCCGAAATCCCTTAGAATTAGGTCTATTTTCAGCCTCCATCACTTCCTAATTAAGTGATTTAAATTAATTCAAATTCTATTAGTTTTTTAAATTCAAATTAATTTAAATTTGCATTAGTCATTTAATCAAAACAAACTACTTCTTTAGGGTTAGTAGTTGCCGAATTCAACTAGGATTCCTAGCTTGAATTTTAGCCACATTAATTTCCTCTCAAGTATTATATCTTGATTAAATACAATTTAGGATTTAATACTCAATTATATTAATTAATCCAAGATAATTAATTAATTGAAATTAAACCTACAAATGCCGAAATTCCCTCTCTCATGGACCAAGGTCCAATTAGCAATTTTAATACCCATTACATACATTAATTTGACATTAAATAAAAGCCCAAATTAATGCCTAATACTCTATTTAAATATTTCCAATGCTTTGTTTGTGATCCTACAGGTCCATTTAATATTGGCAATGAATTAATAAATAATTCAAAGGCTGTATATATTCTCAAGAAAGATATTATAGAATTCCAAATTAAATAAAAATGCAAATGGCATTTAGTGACCTAATGCAATTTTGCATGGTCTCTTACCCTTAAATATCAGAATTAATATAAGGCATGGAACGAGTCATCCTTATATATATACTAATTCCTTTCTTGATATTTCAGTGATACTGAACTCTCAGATAAATAATGATTACTCATTATTTCATCTCGGTATGGCCATACACTTCTCAGTTCACTGATCAAGTGGCCGATGATATTTTCTCTATTATCGAGAGGGGTAATCCTTTTACTTCTCTCATGCTCTCTACTAAGTGTGAAATATATATAGTTTTTGATATGTTTTTAGTTGTGTTATTTAGTTGTTTTGGTTTTATTTAGGTTAAATTAGAGTTAATTTGGTAATATTTATGTTTTTGAGGTTAATTCAGTATTTTGTTTGATTTTCAGGTTTAAATTGATATGAAAGGGCTTAAAGTGCAAAAAGGACAAAGTTTAGGGCTAGAAGTGCAAATATGAGAAATTTAGGCAAGAAAATGAGCGTGCAGTCCAGAGCCTTGACACGTGACCACGTGAAAGTATTGAAGAAATCCAAACGTGGCCACGTGAAGAAGAAAAGAGGAGAATCCGTGGCCATGTGAAGAGAAGAGAAGAAATAAGCAAGAAGGAACCGTGGCCATGTGAAAGCAATTGAAGGAATTTTTGAAGACCACGTGACCACGTGGATTCCCAGTGAAGGACCACACGTGGACACGTGTGGAGAAAGAACCAAAGTACCCGTGCCCACGTGTATTGAAAGCATGTTGAAGGCGTGGCCACATGATCTAACTTTCCCATATCGCGAAGGATTTTCGAGCTTCCTGTTTAGCAGAATTTGATTCCTATTTTATGACTGGAGTTTAACAAGGAGTCTACTACAATTCTTGCCTATAAATAGCAGTCCAAAACACAGAAGAATGATCATCAATCATTAGAATTAAGCTTTGTTTTCTTAGTTGTTTTTACGTTCTTTGTTTTCCATTATTTTTCTTCAAACGTTGTTTTAATTTTAAGAATGTTTTGTGAGTAGTTTTCTTTGCCGTTTGCTAAAGGATACTTGAATCCTTAACTTATATTGTTCTGACTTAAGTTGTGCTTCAATTCAATTACAAGTTTGATTATTTCTTGATTCTTAAACTTAGTCTTGTTTTTGTTCAATCTTAAGTTAATTATTAACTTGATTAAGCATTGGTTAACTAATTGGTTTAAGTTGATTAATGACTTGCATGTTCTTAGGTTAATTTAGTTGGATTAATACATGTTTATAATCTGAACAAGCTATATTTATGTGTTAATTTGAGTAAGTTAAGATTAAGAAAGGTGTAATCAAGAATAGGTGAAAGTTAAATCTCTTGAGAAAGGCTTTAATAGACATCTAGGAGGATTAATTCAGACTTTTATGCTAAGTATTGAATTGTTCTGAATAAGAGAGTTTTAATACTTGGAATGATAATCTTGAATAAAGTTATCTGGGTTTATTAAACTGAATTCTCCGTAATCACTTGTAAATCACTTGTATGCTTTCTTTTAATTAAGTCATAGCAATATCGGTTAAGGTGGATAGTCCTTTAGTGAAAGTTATTTTTAACATTGATTTTTACCTCGTTCAAATTACTTGTTTTCAATAGATCTCTTCTTTAGTTTAACTCTTTTAATTGTTTTATTTTGGATTTAAATTATTTTTTTAGTTTTTATTCTTCAAAACATCACAAATTTGGGATTTCTCTTCTTTCTTTACACACAAAAATTGGTTTTGAAATTGAAATAGCACACACAAGCACAAGTTTCCCTTGGATTCGATATTTTGGGTCATAATTTTATTTCCCTATATTACTAAGCCGATCTAGTACACTTGCTAGACACCGATCAAGTTTTTGGTGCCATTGCCGGGGAACACATTGGCGTTTATTTATTTATTTTGATTTTAAAGTAATTTTTGTGTGTTTTCTTCTCTTCTTCATCTATTTTCTTATTTTATTTATGGTTGATTAGTGGTTTATGGTGAGAGACAACCCCATCTTACCATTAGACCCTGAAATTGAGAGGACATTCCACAGGAATAGAAGAGGCAATATGAACGACCCAGAAATTGAACAACCTATGAATGATCCACCACTTAGGATCGAAGAGCAACACATACCAAACCAAGCTCCCGGGAATGGGTATAGACCTAGAACCATAAGGGATTATGCTATCCCTAGGTGGAATGAAGAACATAGAACTATTAGGATTCCTCACCACCAACCCTTTGAGATTAAACCCGCTACCATCACTATGGTACAAAGAAACCAATTTTTGGGTTTGGATATAGAGGATCCAGCACAACATTTAGACATGTTCTTAGAAGTGAGTGACACCGTGCAAATTCCTAATGTATTGATTGATGCAATTAGGTTGAAGCTCTTTCCATTCACCCTAATAGGAAAAGCTAGGGATTGGCTACAAATGCTACCAAATCAATCCATCCATTCTTGGCAACAAATGCAAGAGAAATTTCTTTGCAAATTCTTCCCACCCACCAAGACTGCCCTCATTAGGAAACAAATTAGTGACTTCCAGCAATTTTATGAGGAGCCATTCCATGAAGCTTAGGAAAGATTTAGGAGACTATTAAAAAGTTGTCATCATCATGAAGTTCCTATTTTTCAATTAATGCATATTTTCTATGCAGGTGCTCATCCATCAACAAGATCTTTGTTAAATGTAACTTCAAATGAAAGTTTCATAAAACAAATTCCCAAAGATGCATTTTTACTCCTTGATGAAATGGCCACCAATGATGCTCAATGGGCGAGCTCTAGAGCAACTCAAAAGAAACAGGGAGTTCATAATATTGATGAAGTAGCTATGTTGAAAGCTCAATTAGAATTAATGGAAAAGAGATATTCAAAAGAAATAAATGACCTTAAAGCTAAAAATGTTTCTATGTTATCTAATGAAGTTGATTCTTATGCAGAAATTCAAGGACCTTTGGGAATGAAGAATGCTGAAAGTATGGTAGAAGAATGCAAATTTTTCATGGAGAGAAGGTAATCAAGGTTCTACTTCTAACCCTAATCCTAGACCCCAATTTAACCACAATCAAACGTCCAATAATCAACCAATTTAACCACAATCAAATGTCCAATAATCAACTTCCATACCAAAACCAAGCTCCGCCTCATTACTCAAATCAATACCCATCACAAGCATACCACCAACTACTCGGTTTTCAAAAACCTCAACCTCCCCCTCCTCAAGAGAAGAAATCTAATATTGAAAAAATGATTGCAAATTTCATGGCCTCCTAAAACTCAATTTTAGCTAGTCAAGATGCTAGATGGAAGGCGCAAGATATTTGGATGAGAAATCAAGAGGCATCCATGTAAGGCCCCTAACATGACCCTAACTTAATTTTGCATATTTGTATGATTAAGTTAAAGGGATAAATTAGCATGTTATTATGTTAATTGCATGAAAATAAAATAAAAGAATATGGTTTAATAGTATTTGAGGGTGTAATTGAAGTAAAAGATATTAATTTGGGGTTAATTTGTAATTGTGGCATTTTGGTGGCCAATTGTGAATAAAAGCATTTAATTCAAGGTTAATTTGAAAGAATGATTAAATTGATAGGTTGAATTAAGAAGAAGAGTTAGTGGAGGGGTTAAAGTCATTCATGCAAAGATTTTCTAGGTTTTCATGTGACATGCAAAATGATGAGGGAGTTAAAGGGAGATTTTGCCACTTATATAAATAGAAGGAAGTTAGTGGAATTTGGAGGTGTCAAGAAATTGTGAAGGAATCGGCAATTGAAGAGTAAAACTAGAAAATAGATCACCTTCTTCTTCCTTTTGATTTCCAATGTTTTATCTTAAATGCATTGAGGATGATGGTTGTTGTTTAAGCAAGAGTAAAATGCAGTAAATTAAGGTAATCAAACTCTTAATTTAACCCTCCATCATCTAAATCTTCTTCTTATTTTCAAGTTAACTTAGAACAATGTATTTGCTGGAAATTTAAATGATGATGGTGATGGAATTTGTGAAGGAGAAGAGGAAGGAAGAAGGACCAAAGGAAAAGGAATTGATAGAGGTTGAAGACATTGGGTTTATCAGCCAAGGTATGGGAATTTAGGCTGTTCATATTGCATGTGAAGTTGATTTCTAGAATTAAGTAGGATTTACAGAACTTAATTTACGTTTTTCTGGAATTTTAACGATGTGAGGTTGAAGAAGAAGACTATTTCTTGCCGAGCCGTGAATGACTTCACGAGTCGTGAACATTAGTCCGACTCGTGAAGCTCTTCACGAGTCGTGAAGTGCAATTTTTCTTCTCCACTCGTGAAGCTCTTCATGAGTCATGAAGTACAGATCTTCTTCTTCACTCGTGAGCTTCTTCACGAGTCGTGAGATTTGCCTTATTTGCTTCACTCGTGAAGCCCTTCACTAGTCGAACTCCCCTTCACGACTGAATGACCTGTCTAGAATATTTTGCTCATAAGTTGAGCTATAGAATAGCAAATTGAATGATTCTTTTTGCATTGAAAATTATACTTCCATACCTATATTTCATATGAAGAAACCTAAGTTTAAATCTGTCTCTAAGTACATGTAATCTAGGGTTGAATCCAGACTTGTTTTAGACAGCTCAATATAACAGAAATTGCAATATTGTGCAAATCATTGCTACACTTGATTATATGATCTTTAAATTGATTGAGACAGATAGTTGCTTATGTGATAGTAAAGTTAATTGAATAAGACATGTAGTATGACTATCAATGAAGGATTTATATGAATACAGATGCATTCAATTGTGTATATGAATAAAGACTGGTGATGAAATATCTAACCTATACATGTGATTAGTCTTGTGCATGATGGTCATATGCCAAATTGATATATATACACATGTAAATCCTATGACATAAAAGTGCACATATTGACATGTATCTATGCTATAGAATAGGGACTATAATAGTATGACTTTGGCATGTGTATATGCCCATATGAAAACATGTTGATATGTTGTATAGCACATGACCTGTATGGTGATAAAGGTATATATATGTGTTGGAAACATGCTCATAAGAATAAATCAACTATATGCGAATGTACCCACAGGTATGTACATTTATGATTATGTATATGAGAATATGAGCATGTAATTGCCTTATGAGATAGAAGATGAATTAGCATGACTATGAACATGTGAAACGCTTAATGAGACCATGATCAAGTATATGATATCATGATTATATGTCATGCCTATATGTTATGATGCAAATTATATAGTCATACAGTTTTGTATAAGCCAGATGTATATCTTGGCATGTGAAATGTGCATATATCTGATTATGCACCAGAGAATTCATAGTTTTATAAGACTATGTATATGTGTACAACATTATACCATGAATACAGTATCAATATGTGAATTGAACATGAATATAGTCCTGCCTGCGATAGAGTTTTAGATGTGGATAGATAGGTGCCTATAAGGAAATTGCAACTGCCATAGTTTGGCCCGATTGGGTCCATAGTATATATATGATCCCGTTTGGATCATGATCAGCCCCGTTTGGGTTGAGAGGCGACCCCGTTTGGGTATGCTTGACCGGTCCATAATATAGTTTGGCCCTGTTTGGGTCTATAGATTTGATATCTTTGGATATCCTTCTTTGATACCGATGTGTATCCATAGTTCCCGTTATCCACCGATAAAGCTAAGGCAGGCTAAACGTTATTCATAGTAATGATAAAGAAATTAAACAGTTAAAGTGATTTGACTAAAGATTGATATTGTGGATCATAATGTTGTTTTACCACAGGAATTATGTTTTATTTGAATATGTTTGTATGGGAAATTGCTGTCTATATGAATTATGAATATGAGCATAATTGTTACTCTTCTGGGTACAATGATTAGGAACATGGAAGAATATGTTATGCTTTAAAGTATTTGGTATTAAAGACATGATATGTTGCATATGTTATTAGTTGTATACATTGTATGTGTATGTTTGATGACCTGTGTGTGTGGTCATCCATCTGTAGATATTCCCCACTAAGCTTTATAGCTTAGCACGGGTTATTTTATCCGTGTAATTTCAAATAGCAAGACTTTTGTTGAGGGACGTTTTCTACATCAGGAAGGGCCAACCATCGACTTATAACCTTGATGTAGGATATTTTGTAATACAATTATCATATGTTTTGTATATGGGCCAGTTATCTTATGATATGTATAAAACCTATGTGGAATATTGTAACCATTAGTAGTAAAGCTAAGACAGATGTGTGTGCATGTGATATGCATAAAGTAATCTTCATATAGTTTAGTATGCATGATAATAGGTATAAAAAGGAAAAAGAAAAAAAACATGAATAGACTTGTAGTTCGAATATAAGCATATGAAATCATATGGCATGATTAATGGCTAAATGATGATTAAATGAACATGTAGCATAAGCATGATTCATAGTATTCATGATACATGTTTAATGGGGCATTTGCATAGGGGGTGCTACAATTTGTGGTATCAGAGCCCTAGGTTTAGCCTTTTCTGGGTAAAAATGAACCTAGGATTCTATAGTATGATATAGTGTTTTGTTGGCCTGATGCAGAAGTCCCTGTTTTTCTTATAGATTAAAGATGGAGAACTCTAGAGATACTCTTGAGGAATCGGCTGAAAGTAACAGGCCGGTTAGAACTAATCCTTCCAATATTGGACCTTCATCCTCCAATCCCAATGAGGTCCCAACAGCCGTCCCTACAGAAGCATTGTTAAAAATATCATAGGATATGGCTCAAGTTCTTCAAAGAATGATAGCACCTAAAGCTCCAATTTCTGAAATTAGAAAGCATGGTGCTGAAGAATTTGTAGGCACTAATCTGGAACAGTCCGAAGAAGCTGAATTTTGGCTGGAAAGGCTTGAGAGAATTTTTGATGAAATCGGTTGTCCAGCGAGTCATAAAGCATCTTGTGCTGTGTCTCTGTTACAGGGTGTAGCTTATGACTGGTGGAAGTTGGTATTGAAGCAACCTCAGTTACCAGATCCCCTTACATGGGAATTTTTCACAACTGAATTCAAGAGAAAGTATGTTACTGAGGAGTATAAGCAAGAGAAGTTAAAGCAATTTCTCCACTTGAAATAGAGAGTTATGTCTGTGGCTGAGTATGAGAAAGAATTCAGTCACCTGTGCAAATATGCTCCTGATGAGATGTTAACTGATGCTTTTAAATGTAGACAGTTTGAAGATGGATTGAATGATCGCATCCGAGAAAAGTTGATTGGGTCTACATCTTTGCAAGTGATTAACTTCACTCAACTGGTTACAGCAGCCTTGCGAGTTAAAAAGAATGAAATGGAAAAAAGGGAGAGAGAACAGAGAAGAGGTGGGTCCAAGGGTGGATCTTTTACAGGAAAGAGAGCTAGAGGAGCACAAGAAAATCAGCCAGCTGAATCTGGCTACAGTTCTGCAAAAAGGGACAGGAGACAAGAATCTTCTACAATGTCTAAACAGGGAAAACAAGCTTCAGGGAATCAGAGTGGGGGAAAACCTCCAGTGTGTCCCCATTGTTCTAGGAAATATTGGGGTAGTTGCAGGAAATTGTCTGGGGCATGTTTCAAATGTGGTGGTACCGATCACTTCATGGCAAGTTGTCCATCAAAGAGGGAACAGGATGTGGGACAGCAGGGCAGTAGAGGAACTTTTATTGAACCATCTTCAGGTAGAGGCAGGGGAAGAGGACGTGGGGGATTGAGTTATCATGGATCCCAGTCCAGGAACATTTCTGAATCAGTTGACAGGCCCACAGCTCCAGTTGTTCCTATTCGGGCTCATGCAATGAAAGCTAGAGAGGATCATAGTGCTCTAGAAGTCATAGCTGGTACATTCTCTCTTTTTGATTCTGATATGCATGCACTTATTGGTCCTGGTTCCACTCATTCTTATGTTTGCACTAGGGATATGGGTAGAAATGAGTCAACTGTTCATGAAATAGAATATGATATTTATGTAACCCACCCTTTGGGTCACAGTGTTATTGTTAATAGAGTGCATAAACAGTGTCCTATTGTAATTCAAGGGAAAGAATTCCTTGCTGATCTTATTGAGTTACCATTCCGGGAGTTTGATATTATACTTGGTATGGATTGGCTGTCTAGACATCATGCAGTGATTGATTGTGAAGCTAAAACTGTAACTCTCATTGGTTCTGATGGTGAAGAAACTTTAGTACAGGGCATTCGATCTGAACCTATAGCTAATGTAATATCAGCTATGCAAGCTAAGAGATTTTTGAGAAAAGGGTGTGAAGCTTTCTTAGCACTTGTACTTGATTCAAAAATAGAAAATGTGAATCTTCAAGAGATTCCAGTGGTGAAAGAGTTTCCTGATGTGTTCCCTGAAGACTTACCTAGTCTTCCACCTGAAAGGGAAGTTGAATTGTCTATAGACATTCTACCTGGTACAGCTCCTATTTCGAAGGCACCATACAGGATGGCTCCTTTGGAATTGAAAGAACTAAAAGCTCAGCTACAGGAGTTACTTGACAAAGGCTTCATTAGGCCTAGTACATCACCTTGGGGTGCACCGATTTTATTTGTGAAGAAAAAGGATGGGTCTATGAGGATGTGCATAGACTACAGACAGTTAAACAGGGTAACAATCAAAAATAAGTATCATTTACCATGAATTGAAGATTTATTTGATCAGTTGAAGGGTGCTGGAGTGTTTTCCAAGATTGATTTGTGCTCAGGTTATTATCAACTTCGGGTTAAATATGTAGATGTTTCCAAAACAGCCTTTAGAACCCAATATGGGCATTATGAGTTTCTGGTGATGCCTTTTGGGTTAACAAATGCACCGACTGCGTTTATGAATCTTATGAATAGGGTGTTTAGATCCTACCTGGATCAGTTTGTTGTTGTGTTCATAGATGACATTTTGGTGTATTCGAAGAATGAAACGGAACATGTTGAGCATTTGAGAATTGTTTTACAGACTCTGAGGGAAAATCAGTTGTATGCTAAGCTGAGCAAATGTGATTTTTGGCTTAAGGAAATTTCTTTTCTTGGTCATGTAGTATCTTCTGAAGGCATTAAGGTGGATCCAGCTAAAATAGAGGCTATAGTGAATTGGAAGCCGCCTCGAAATGTGACAGAAGTGAGAAGTTTTCTGGGCTTAGCAGGTTATTACCGTCGCTTTGTGAAAGGCTTTTCAGTTATAGCCGCACCACTCATTAAACTGTTGAGAAAGGGTATAAAGTTTGAGTGGACTGACCGATGTCAAGCAAGTTTTGATCAGTTGAAGAAATTTCTAACAGAGGCTCCAGTTTTGACACAGCTAGTTACAGGAAAGGAGTATGCTATGTATAGTGATGCTTCTAGAGTTGGCTTGGGTTGTGTGTTAATGCAAGATGGCAAAGTAATTGCCTATGCATCTAGACAGTTGAAGCCACATGAACAAAACTATCCAACCCATGACCTAGAGTTAGCAGCAGTAGTGTTTGCCTTGAAAATTTGGCGACATTATTTGTATGGGGAAAAGTGCAGAATCTATACAGATCACAAGAGTCTCAAATATTTGCTCATTCAAAAGGAACTTAACTTGAGACAACGAAGATGGTTAGAACTGTTTAAAGATTATAATTGTATAGTGGATTACCATCCAGGCAAAGCTAATGTTGTAGCTGATGCCTTGAGCCGTAAGATGATGGCTGCTATGATTGCACATCGCTATAGATGGAAAATTGCTTATGATGGCACTTTAATAGCACAGTTGTAAGCTAGACCTTGTTTGAGGCAAACAGTGATTGATGCACAGAAACATGATGAAAAGTTGCAAAAGATTTTGAAGTCTTTACATGAAGGGACCCAGTCTAAGTACTCAGTGAAAGAAGATGGGGGTGTGTATTATCAGAATCGATTGTATGTTCCTGATGACAAAGAATTAAAGAGAACAGTATTGAAAGAGGCTCACAATACAGTATTTACTATGCACCCTGGTGGGAATAAGATGTACAAGGATTTGAAACAAAGTTATTGGTGGCTTGGCATGAAGAAGGATGTGGTAGCCTATGTTTCCAAAGGTTTGACTTGTCAGCAGGTAAAAGCAGAGCACCAGTTACCCTCTGGTTTGTTGAACCCCATTCGAATTCCATAATGGAAATGGGAGGATATCACTATGGATTTTGTAACAGGATTGCCCTTTACACAGAAAAAGCATGATGCTGTTTGGGTTATAGTTGACTAAATCAGCTCATTTCATACCAGTTCGGATGGACTACCCTATGGATAAGTTGGCAAAACTTTATGTGAATGAAATTGTTAGACTGCATGGCATTCTGGTGTCAATAATCTCTGATCGAGATTCGAGATTTACATCAAGATTTTGGCAAAGTTTGCAACAAGCTTTGGGAACTCAGCTTCGTTACAGTACAACATTCCACCCTCAGACGGATGGGCAATCTGAATGGGTTATTCAGATTCTAGAGGATATGATGAGAGGATGTGTTTTGGAGTTTGCAGGAAGTTGGGATAGGTATCTACCTTTAATGGAGTTCGCCTACAATAACAGTTATCAAAGGAGCATCGAGATGACACCATATGAGGCCTTGTATGGCCGGAAATGTAGAACTCCTATTTATTGGACTGAATTGTCTGAGCACAAAGTTATTGGTCCTGATATTGTCAAAGACACAGAAGAAAAGGTGCAAGTTATCAGGCAGAGATTGAAGGAAGCTAGTGATAGACATAAGTCTTATGCTGATTTGAAGAGAAGAGATATTGTATATCAAGTAGGTGACAAAGTGTTTTTGAAAGTGTCCCCATGGAGAAAAGTATTGAGATTTGGGAAAAAGGGTAAGCTAAGTCCGAGGTTTATAGGCCCATATGAAATTCTTCAAATAGTTGGGCCAGTGGCATATAGATTGGCTCTCCCTATGGAACTAGCCAAATTTCATGATGTGTTTCATGTTTCTATGCTTCAAAGGTATCAATCAGATGAATCCCATGTGATACAAGTTCAAGACTTGCAAGTACAGCCAGATTTCACTTATGATGAAGAACCTATAGCAATTCTGGCTAGAGAAGTTAGACAGCTTAGAAATAAGCAAATTCCACTTGTTAAAGTACTCTGGCAACATCATGATATACAAGAAGTTACTTGGGAGCCAGAAGCAGCTATGAAGGAACAACATCCTCACTTATTCCAAACAGGTATGAATTTCGAGGACGAAATTCTTAAGGGGGAGAGAATTGTAAGGCCCCTAACATGACCCTAACTTAATTTTGCATATTTGTATGATTAAGTTAAAGGGATAAATTAGCATGCTACTATGTTAATTGCATGAAAATAAAATAAAAGAATATGGTTTAATAGTATTTGAGGGTGTAATTGAAGTAAAAGATATTAATTTGGGGTTAATTTGTAATTATGGCATTTTGGTGGCCAATTGTGAATAAAAGCATTTAATTCAAGGTTAATTTGAAAGAATGATTAAATTGATAGGTTGAATTAAGAAGAAGAGTTAGTGGAGGGGTTAAAGTCATTCATGCAAAGATTTGCTAGGTTTTCATGTGACATGCAAAATGATGAGGGAGTTAAAGGGAGATTTTGCCACTTATATAAATAGAAGGAAGTTAGTGGAATTTGGAGGTGTCAAGAAATTGTGAAGGAATCGGCAATTGAAGAGTAAAACCAGAAAATAGATCACCTTCTTCTTCCTTTTGATTTCCAATGTTTTATCTTAAATGCATTGAGGATGATGGTTGTTGTTTAAGCAAGAGTAAAATGCAGTAAATTAAGGTAATCAAACTCTTAATTTAACCCTCCATCATCTAAATCTTCTTCTTATTTTCAAGTTAACTTAGAACAATGTATTTGCTGGAAATTTAAATGATGATGGTGATGGAATTTGTGAAGGAGAAGAGGAAGGAAGAAGGAACAAAGGAAAAGGAATTGATAGAGGTTGAAGACATTGGGTTTATCAGCCAAGGTATGGGAATTTAGGCTGTTCATATTGCATGTGAAGTTGATTTCTGGAATTGAGTAGGATTTATAGAACTTAATTTACATTTTTCTGGAATTTTAACGATGTGAGGTTGAAGAAAAAGACTATTTCTTACCGAGTCGTGAACATTAATCCGACTCGTGAAGCTCTTCACGAGTCGTGAAGTGCAGTTTTTCTTCTCCACTCGTGAAGTTCTTCACGAGTTATGAAGTACAGATCTTCTTCTTCACTCGTGAGCTTCTTCACGAGTCGTGAGATTTGCCTTATTTGCTTCACTCATGAAGCCCTTCACTAGTCGAACACCCCTTCACGACTGAATGACCTATCTGGAATGTTTTGCTCATAAGTTGAGCTATAGAACAGCAAATTGAATGATTTTTTTGTATTGAAAATTAGACTTCCATACCTATATTTCATATGAAGAAACCTAAGTTTAAATCTGTCTCTATGTACATGTAATCTAGGGTTGAATCCATACTTGTTTTAGACTGTTCAATATAACAGAAATTGCAATATTGTACAAATCATTGCTACACTTGATTATATGATCTTTAAATTGATTGAGACAGATAGTTGCTTATGTGATAGTAAAGTTAATTGAATAAGACATGTAGTATGACTATCAATGAAGGATTTATATGAATACAGATGCATTCAATTGTGTATATGAATAAAGACTGGTGATGAAATATCTAACCTATACATGTGATTAGTCTTGTGCATGATGGTCATATGCCAAATTGACATATATACACATGTAAATCCTATGACATAAAAGTGCACATATTGACATGTATCTATGCTATAAAATAGGGACTATAATAGTATGACTTTGGCATGTGTATATGCCCATATGAAAACATGTTGATATGTTGTATAGCACATGACCTGTATGGTGATAAAGGTATATATATGTGTTGGAAACATGCTCATAAGAATAAATCAACTATATGCGAATGTACCCACAGGTATGTACATTTATGATTATGTATATGAGAATACGAGCATGTAATTGCCTTATGAGATAGAAGATGAATTAGCATGACTATGAACATGTGAAACGCTTAATGAGACCATGATCAAGTATATGATATGATGATTATATGTCATGCCTATATGTTATGATGCAAATTATATAGTCATACAATTTTGAATAAGCCGAATGTATATCTTGGCATGTGAAATGTGCATATATCTGATTATGCACCAGAAAATTCATAGTTTTATAAGACTATGTATATGTGTACAACATTATACCATAAATACAGTATTAATATGTGAATTGAACACGAATATAGTTCTGCCTGCGATAGAGTTTTAGATGTGGATAGATAGGCGCCTATAGGGAAATTGCAGCTGCCATAGTTTGGCCCGATTGGGTCCATAGTATATATATGATCCCGTTTGGATCATGATCAGCCCCGTTTGGGATGAGAGGCGACCCCGTTTGGGTATGCTTGGCCGGTCCATAGTATAGTTTGGCCCCGTTTGGGTCTATAGATTTGATATCTTCGGATATCCTTCTTTGATACCGATGTGTATCCATAGTTCCCGTTATCCACCGATAAAGCTAAGGCAGGCTAAACGTTATTCATAGTAATGATAAAGAAATTAAACAGTTAAAGTGATTTGACTAAAGATTGATATTGTGGATCATAATGTTGTTTTACCACAGGAATTATGTTTTATTTGAATATGTTTGTATGGGAAATTGCTGTCTATATGAATTATGAATGTGAGCATAATTGTTACTCTTCTGGGTACAATGATTAGGAACATGGAAGAATATGTTATGCTTTAAAGTATTTGGTATTAAAGACATGATATGTTGCATATGTTATTAATTGTATACATTGTATATGTATGTTTGATGACCTGTGTGTGTGGTCATCCATCTGTAGATATTCCCCACTAAGCTTTATAGCTTAGCACGGGTTATTTTATCCGTGTAGGTTCAAATAGCAAGACTTTTGTTGAGGGACATTCTCTGCATCAGGAAGGGCCAACCATCGACTTATAACCTTGATATAGGATATTTTGTAATACAATTATCATATGTTTTGTATATGGGCCAGTTATCTTATGATATGTATAAAACCTATGTGGAATATTGTAACTCATTAGTAGTAAAGCTAAGACAGATGTGTGTGCATGTGATATGGATAATCTTCATATAGTTTAGTATGCATGATAATAGGTATAAAAAGGAAAAAGAAAAAAAACATGAATAGACTTGTAGTTCGAATATAAGCATATGAAATCATATGGCATGATTAATGGCTAAATGATGATTAAATGAACATGTAGCATAAGCATGATTCATAGTATTCATGATAAATGTTTAATGGGGTATTTGCATAGGGGGTGCTACAATCCATTAGGAACCTAGAGAACCAAATGGGGCAACTTGCTAGTTCTTTATCAAACCGTGCTCAAGGGACATTTCCATCCAATGCAGACCGAAATCCAAAGGAGGAAGCCAAAGCAATCACCTTAAGGAGTGGGAGAGAGTTAGAGAAGACTGAACATAGTAAGAATTCTTCCTCAAGGGTGGAACCGACAATGGAGGTAAGTGTTTCTAACTCTGAAAATACTGAAAAATTATCTCCTACAGTTGAGAAGGGTAAAGGTAAGGACAAACTTGTTTCTACTATTCTTGATGAATCTCAATTACCTTTTCCTGTTCTAGCTAGAAAAGAAAAACAAAATGAGCAATTGAGTAGATTTTTAGACATGTTTAAGAAGCTGCATATAAATTTACCATTTGCTGAAGCTTTATTACACATGCCTAAATATGCTAAATTTATGAAGGAATTGTGCACTAATAAAAAAAAGCTAGAAGGCATAGGAACGGTTCAATTATCCGGTAATTGTAATGCCATTTTAACCAACAAAATTCTTGAAAAATTAGAAGATCCAGGTAGTTTTACATCGCCTTGTGAACTAGGTGGAAATTTTGTTGGAAATGCTTTATGTGATTTGGGTGTTTCCATTAATTTGATGCCTTATTCAATTTGCAGGAAATTGAATCTAGGTGATTTAAAAGAAACCCAAATGACGCTTCAATTGGCGGATAGATCAGTAAAAAGGCGAAAAGGAATCATTGAGGACATATTGGTTAAAGTAGGAAATTTTATATTTCCAGTTGATTTTGTGGTAATGGACATGGAAGAAGATAGAAAAGTACCATTGACTGTGGGGAGGCCATTCTTGAACACAGCAAGAGCCTTAATTGATGTTCATGGACAAACGGTTACTTTAAGATTTAACGAGGAAAAATTGGTTTTTAATGTTAATAAAATTTTAAAATATCCCTCGTATGATTTTGAAGAATCCATTTGTTTTGTCGATGAAATTCAAGAATGTGTTAATGAAAAACAAGAGGAAATCATTCTTAATGATGAACTTCAAAGTTGTTTAATGCATCCCAAGGAATTGGAAGAGTTGGAAGCAATGGAGCTAAAGTTGATACAAAATTTAGAACAAAAACATAGTAAATATGATAAAATAGAGGATGAACCGTCCCCTCCTAAGGGAGATTCTGAACTTAAAGCAATTTCATCTCATTTGAAATATTTATTTTTGAATGATAATGCTAAGCCAGTAATTAATTCATTTTCATTGACAGGGTTGGACGAAGAAATGCTCATTGAAATTCTCAAGAAGAATAAAGGAAAAATTGATTGGGAAATATCCGATTTGAAAAGGGTTAGTCCCAGCTATTATCATACACCCATGGAAGATAATTCTAAGCTGGGAATACAACCTCAACGAAGTTTCAATGAGCTTGATGCAATTCAACAATGATTATATGACAATGGAGCATTTTATAAAGAAAAGACTAACCAAGAGATGAAATCAAAATGGGGCAAACCATACCAAATCGGACAACAAGAGGTTGCTGAAGCGACCATAGTTCTTCAAGATACTTGAAAACTGGTTTGGAAAGTCTAGCTTGAGACTTTAAAAACTCATAACTTCTATTCTTTCTCTCTTTTCTTTTTACAGTTAAGTTTTAGTTCATTCTTTGTGTTTTTTCATTTTTTTTGTATGTTTGTGTGTTTGATTCATGAAAAGAAGTGAGGTTTTTAAAGATGACATATTTTGAATGGAAAAATTTCGTGTTTTCAAAGCTTAAAACGGGAAGAAGAAGTTTGTGTGTATGTATTTCAAAAACGAAGAAATTGAAGTAGGAGAATGTATGTACACGTGACCACGTGTGGCTTTCCCTTTGCCATCACGTGGCCACGGGTTGTTAAGGTGTAGAAATTCATTTGCTACACGTGACCACATGTATTTCCTTAAAGAAACATCACGTGGCCACGGGTTCCAACATTGCATCTTCCATTTTAGCTACACGTGACTACGCATCCATCTTCACTTGCACCTCACGTGGCCACGCCTAAGAGTTCTGCCCCTTTCATGTTATTCACACGTGACCATGTGGATTCTTGTACAGAGACCACACGTGGCCACGTCCTCACTTCCTGCTTATATACTCAATTCACGATCTCATATTTTGCTTCATCTTCATTTTATTTTGCTTTCTCTCGTGACCACGCTTCACCACCACTAAATTCACCCGTGCCCACGGATTTTCACTCACTACCAATCATCACCATCTCCATTAGCTTTCTCTTTTATTTTTCTCTCTCTCTCACCATTCATCACTTGGTTCTCCACGTTTTCTTCATTAACTAGGTTTTTCACAACTCACACACAACATTTTATTTTGTGTTGGTATTTTGGGTCGGTTCTCACATTCAATGATGACAAAAAAGTTGAGCATTTTTTTCCATCACTTTTGGCAGCGGTTTCCTCCACCTTCACCTCCATTAGAATTGATCATCATTTGCTGTGGACAACAAAACTTTTAGGAGGGGGTAGCCTCCTTTCGGGGAGTTTTTCTTCAACTTTTCTTTTCTTTTTCATGAATCAAACTTTGTGTTTTGTGTTTTGTTTGTTCTTTTAAGTTTTTAAAACATATTAAAGACTTATGTAGTTCACCTTTTCATTTAATTTACATGAAAACTTAGTTTGCCCTAGTTGACTTCAAAACTTGAACATTTTGAACTTGGATATGGAATATGCATATTTTGGACCTTTGCTTAGCAAGAGAACATTTATGTTGTTTAATATGCCTTTGGATGGGTTAATCTTCAACTTGATAAATATTTGTTAGTTTCCAAAATCTAAAAAGCACTTAGACCAATTTTTAACTTGGAAAAAATCAATGCAATAAAGTAGTGAAGTAAGAAAATTTAGAGCACTAGAACCTTCCTCATCACCCTTCAAAGCATATGAACAACTCAAGTAACTTAGAAAATGATCTAGGCAATAATTTTCTTGATAAACTTTCTTAAAGATTTGTGTCCTACCTTGATGAAATTATCCTTTGATTAACCATTTTGAGCTTATAAGGGTATGCTTAATGCGTATCATTAATATTTTTTTTGTACACCTAATGTTTTAACCATATAACCTAAAAAGCTTTTATCTCACCCTATGGAATTGGCCACTTTAGGATTAAAGAAATGAGTGAAAAGAGTAAAGTTTTATTGGGTAAGAAAGTTTTAACAAAGTTATTAATGAAGTCAATTGAAAATATACCTTGTATTACCTTGAGGTTAGCTTATAAAGGCTAGTTCAATAATAAAAAAAAAGAACGTTTGAAGTTTGAGAAAAGGAAAAAGAGAACTAGCAAATATGAAAAAATATAAGTGTGGGGTAGTACAAGGAAAAATGGAAAAATATTGACTTCTTGGTGAAAGAGCATAAAGGAAGTTTGGAATCAAGGGAAGGATGAGCAAAATATATAGATTAAGTTATGGGGTTTTGTGATCTATTTGGTGTTAGAGTGGATATATTCATTTTGGATTATCTTTTATCCATTCTTTGATAAACATACCCTTAGCCCCATTACAACCTTTGTAAGACCTATGTGATTTTAAGTTTGTTTTGAGTTGTTTGGCGGAGATGACCTACGGGGTCCGGTGCTAAAGGAGAGGCCTATTGTGTTTCTAGAGTTTCAAGCACAAAACTGATTGTATGCTTATGCATTCATATATTCTATACTTCATTACTTAGTTGTGTTGATATTTTGATTTTCAAAATTGATTAAAATGATTTGGTCTTGCACACACTCAAGGAAACTAGTTTATATTCTCTTATTGAAGTTAATCTATTTAGAGTTTATGTTAAGTGCTCTTGTTAAAATGCTAAGTTTGGTTTTAAAATTGCATATCTTTGTTCAAGTTTGATGGTTTTGAAGGTGGGATTGTTCTTATTTGCTTGAGGGCAAGCAAGGTTTAAGTGTGGGGTATTTGATAAGTGTGAAATATATATAGTTTTTGATATGTTTTTAGTTGTGTTATTTAGTTGTTTTGGTTTTATTTAGGTTAAATTAGAGTTAATTTGGTAATATTTATGTTTTTGAGGTTAATTCTGTGTTTTGTTTGATTTTCAGTTTTAAATTGATATAAAAGGGCTTAAAGTGCAAAAAGGACAAAGTTTAGGGCTAGAAGCGCAAATATGAGAAATTTAGGCAAGAAAACGAGCGTGCAGTCCAGAGCCTTGACACGTGACCATGTGAAAGTATTGAAGAAATCCAAACGTGGCCAAGTGAAGAAGAAAACAGGAGAATCCGTGGCCATGTGAAGAGAAGAGAAGAAATAAGCAAGAAGGAACCATGGCCATGTGAAAGCAATTGAAGGAATTTTTGAAGACCACATGACCACGTGGATTCCTAGTGAAGGACCACACATGGCCACGTGTGGAGGAAGAACCAAAGTACCCGTGCCCACGTGTATTGAAAGCATGTTGAAGGCGTGGCCACGTGATCTAACTTTCCCATATCGTGAAGGATTTTTGAGCTTCCTATTTAGCAGAATTTGATTCCTATTTTATGACTGGAGTTTAACAAGGAATCTACTACAATTCCTGCCTATAAATAGCAGTCCAAAACACAAAAGAATGATCATCAATCCTTATCATCAATCATTAGAATTAAGCTTTGTTTTCTTAGTTGTTTTTACGTTCTTTGTTTTCCATTGTTTTTCTTCAAAAGTTGTTTTAATTTTAAGAATGTTTTGTGAGTAGTTTTCTTTGACTTTTGCTAAAGGATACTTGAATCCTTAACTTATATTGTTATGACTTAAGTTGTGCTTCAATTCAATTACAAGTTTGATTATTTCTTGGTTCTTAAATGTAGTCTTGTTTTTTTTCAATCTTAAGTTAATTATTAACTTGATTAAGCATTGGTTAACTAATTGGTTGAAGTTGATTAATGACTTGCATGTTCTTAGGTTAATTTAGTTGGATTAATACATGTTTATAATCTGAACAAGCTATATTTATGTGTTAATTTGAGTAAGTTAAGATTAAGAAAGGTGTAATCAAGAATAGGTGAAAGTTAAATCTCTTGAGAAAGGCTTTAATAGACATCTAGGAGGATTAATTCAGACTTTTATGCTAAGTATTGAATTGTTATGAATAAGAGAGTTTTAATACTTGGAATGATAATCTTAAATAAAGTTATCTGGGTTTATTAAACTGAATTCTCCATAATCACTTGTATGCTTTCTTTTAATTAAGTCGTAGCAATATCAAATAAGGTGGATAGTCCTTTAGTGAAAGTTATTTTTAACATTGATTTTTACCTCGTTCAAATTACTTGTTTTAAATAGATCTCTTCTTTAGTTTAACTCTTTTAATTGTTTTATTTTGGATTTAAATTATTGTTTTAGTTTTTATTCTTCAAAACATCACAAATTTGGGATTTCTCTTCTTTCTTTACACACAAAAATTGGTTTTGAAATTGAAATAGCACACACAAGCACAAGTTTCCCTTGGGTTCGATATTTTGGGTCATAATTTTATTTCCCTATATTACTAAGCTGATCTAGAACACTTGCTAGACACCAGTCACTCACTAACATGAATAAGTGCATACCCAAGCATACCCATACTTGTCACTCTGTTATGAGTAGGTTAGGTGTATGTCAAAGTACATAGTAATTCATAAAGAGTTTCATAGAGATTTTAGGTCTAAGAACTCCGATGCAAAACTTGCACATGAGAAACACTTATGACTTGTACCATATAGTGATCTCATGAACGGATTGAATCCAGCTACCATGTTCTAAACATGTATCTATGATCTCTGATTGACACTTTAGTCCTTATAATCCGTAAGATAGAACTCATCTTATTAGAGAGAGCATACTAGTCTTAATTCATTTATTATTCCCATAACAACGACTAACTAGGGATATTTAGAATGAAGTCTCAGTTGTTTTAAGGTCTGACAACCATGTGCCTCACACATGATAACTTAAACTGAAACAATATTCTTGGATAGTTCTATCATTTGATATGCATAAAAATACAATAGATAAAACAAATGCCTCATTTATTAACTTAAGTGTTTTTACAATAATGTATTGGGGCTAGGGCTTACATTAATAGGAAGTGGCTACATATAACCATTCCTCACATGACAGACAACTATTTGTCATTATTGAAGGCCAAAATGAAGAATTTTTAGTGCTCTTTTGTTAAAACCTCTAAAAACCACTCAAAAAATCCTAAGTTTTTCATGAAAGATGTGAAAATTCAGATAGAAGCTTTGAAATCCTTATTTTTTATCATAAATATAATGCTTCCTCATCATTGAGTAACCCTAATCTAGGTTGCCTCTAGTCATGATGTCTACAGTTGCCCCAAATTTTGGGGACCTAGTGTATTAGTGCCAAAGTGAGCCAAAATTTAGAGTAAAGGAAAAAAAGATGCGTACCTAAAGCAGCGAATGTCTAGTTGATTAAAACACATACAATAGGAGGTAGTGAGTTTTTGGATTGGGTAGTTATCATTAGCTTGTTAATGTGTTAACCCTTGGTTGGATAGTTAATATCAATTTTTCGATATGTTAACCCTAGGTTAACTGTCTGATTAGTGCCAGCTTATCGACATGCAGAATCGAGATGAGTTGTTTGTATATGATTAGCGCCAACTTGTTGGCATGCAAAATTAGGTTAATTTATTACATTTGATTAGTGCTAGCTTGTCGGCATGCAAAATCAAATGAGACTATATAAATCTAGTTGGTGCCATCTGGAGGCATACCTAACCTTATAGTTGTGGTGGTTGATGCTATTTGTAGGTGCATTTGCCCCTATAGAAACAATACTTTTGTGGAAGAATTTTGATAAATGTGCATTTGTGAGAAGTCACTGATGTATTTGGAAGTTTGTTCTCCACGTGTAGGGGTCTACCTTAGAGACACGACACCATGATTCTTTCCCATCATTGGAAGTCAAAATGTCCTTCTGGATCATGCCTCTATTAGTGTGCTTCAATTTTATACCATGATCTTGTCTAGATTTCGTACACTTCCTAATGACTATGTCATCACTCTGTAAATTGGCACCAATGTAAGGAAAACCATCATCATTAAGGTTGTTGACATGCCTGATTCTACTTTGTATCTTTCCAAAATTTATATTGTCATTAGAATTTCACCTTTTGTCCGATAGTTCCTTGTTGGTAACATTAATCTTATAACCTCTGATGTGTTCAAATCGAAGCATCCTGTGCTCTAAAGAAGTATAGTTCATTACTAAAGAGTCTTTTTGGTTGTAGTCCAAATGAACATCGATTTTTACAATGGCATTTTGGCCATTGTATAACTTTGGCTTCGATAGTATTCCATTTTGATCCCATGATAATCCAGGTTTTCCAAGGCAATTGACAGTAAAAAATTAAAAATGGTGGCCTTTGAGGATAATGTAGCTGGTGAAATGAAGTATCGACCTTGATGTTAGGATTTGTTATGAAAACCAATAGCCTACTGAGAATAATTTTGAGCTTGATATAGGAATCTTCTTACATGGTGATGATTGCAAAACTAACAATCCCAT
This sequence comes from Excoecaria agallocha, assembly GCA_037975025.1. Lineage (NCBI taxonomy): Eukaryota > Viridiplantae > Streptophyta > Magnoliopsida > Malpighiales > Euphorbiaceae > Excoecaria > Excoecaria agallocha. The sequence goes on from CM075816.1 coordinate 36,175,248, forward strand.
AACTCAGACCTAATAGTAAAGACATGTTCAGTTCACAGTGAGTGTACTCTATAGCTTACTCCCATCAATCCCGACAGAAAGACATTTGAATTTTAATGCAATGCTACAATCCTCTTCCTTTTCCATTCTAGCTAGTTAAATAATTCCCTTATCTGAAGGGGATTAGAATCTGACCTCTATTTTAATGACTTCAGTTTGTTTGAATTCTTAAAAAATAGAAGGGGATGTAAAATCCTTCGAGAGTCTAAGAATATCCACGCTCCTATTTCCTATGCATCTTTTTTTTATTTCAACCTCTTTAGGTGATTTCTTGTGATGAGGATGGATTTCCTAGCCTGTTCTTTCATTGAAGTGGTAGGTTTGTGCCTTTTGAGAGGGTTTTAAGTGCCTGTGGGAAAGATTTAATGTTAGCATTATGTTTATTAAGCATGTTTTTGTTTCCTTTTTTTTTTCTTTTTTTAGTCATCTTCTCTTTTATGTTCCCTTTTTTAATTGGCCTATTTCATTTGACTTGTCGTTTCATCTTATTTTGTCAGACCGTTATCTTAATTATGCATTTTATTGTTAGTTTTATAATGTGTTTTTGCAATATCAAGGCATATTAAACATGAATAAAAAGTAGTCAAAACATAAAGTAAATACATAAATTAAACAAGTATATGTTATATACAGTAAAAAATATCCAAAAATGTTTTAAACTCATTAAATACAAAATGATAAAGCTACTAAGACGATCCCGGTCCTCTGTGGCATACTGGTCCTAGTAGGGGTTGGAATGTTAAAGGCCTGGGAGGTCTGGCCTACCTCTGTCGATAACATCCACTCTAAAACCCTATTACTATTACCAAACATAAAACATATATGTTGAATCTATACTTAATTAGTTGGCCTTTGATAATCTTTTGAGTAACTTATATGCCTAACAATTTGAATTTCAGTACAGTCTCATGCAAAACTATAACATTATAAGTATAAAATGCTATGTCAAAATAAACTTATAAATGTGAGTCTTCACACAAGTACAATCTTTCATCAAACATTGAACATCTTTACTTTACATAATTCTTAGAACAAAATAAGAACTTCATAAACCGAAAATCCAAAATAAAGACTTTATACTTCCAATCTCTTTTATGACTTGTGTTGGCCTTCCTACTGCAGATTATATCCTTGAGAAGGAGTCCTAGCTTGACAACTTATATGGATAAAACCTGTGCTAAGCTATAAATTTTAGTGGGGAATAAACATCATATGGACGACTGCTTTCTAAGTCATCAAAATAATCACATACATTATAAACATGATATTAAACATATAGGTTCACAAGAATAAACAATGGAAAAAAAGTAAATGGCATTTCAGGGCATTAAACAGTTTCATTTAATTCTTATATTCCAACACTAATTATCAATCACTTACTTATCAATTACTTATTGTCTTAGAAATATTCATATAACACTTAAAATCATTTACATCAAGTTGACTTTCTTGATTCCTATAATTTATTCTTGTTTAGTAAATAGAACTTACATAACTTTTATGTATGTGTGTTAACACCAAGATAAATTCTAGAAAATCCAAATAAACAATTCTTCAAAACTCTAAGTTAAATATCTGGGTCCATAAGTATAAATTCTAGCTAACAATTTCCATGTTATATAAATATATGCATAAATATCCTATGTATTAAATGCGTGAATTAACAATATTAATTCTTGTTATCATTAATATGCTATTCCTTTACTTCCTTAGGTACCATTTTAATTTTACTAATGCATTGAAATATTAGTTTATTTCCATTTCATGCATTAGATCAAATTGTGTACACAAGCTGAGAGTTCATAATTCAATTGTGTTTACATGTAAGGAGTCACATGTCATTTGTCAATGACAAGTAAGAAACGTATAGCTATAAAGAATACTTATAAGCTAATATAACTATTGAAGTACATCATAATACAAACCTTCATGTACATATAACTTGTAATCCTAGGTATAGGAAACACTTTGAAATCACATCAATGATTATGTACATGCAATATTAAAGCACTATTTCACTTCGTATCATGTTTTTCCATATACTATACATTGGCTATAGATAACATATATTCACCAATATGATTACTGACAAGCATTAATAATGCGTAAGTTTATTATGCATATAACTTATAGGCCTAGTATATACATGTGATACTAAATGCTATATCTACATATTTAAAATACAACATCATTTTGTATCATATTTTCATATACAATATAGGGATTCATATAAAGATAATATGGAGATCGAGTGAAGAACTATCATGTATCTTTATCTTTTAGTTTTACATGATGCTTTTCTATACTCTGAATTAAGCCTGTACTTTTGTAAAGAAACGGATAATGGGCTATACTCTAGCACCCGAAGGTACAACAAGGATACCCGAAGCTATCAGGTTATGGACCCTAATAGAGTCAAATTTGTACTATGGACTAATTAAGCGGATTAAAATGGGATCAGTTAAGGACCCAAACGGGGTTGGTATTATGATCCAAATGGGATCAATACTATGTAAAGACTGAAATGGGGTTGAACTATGGCAGCTGCAATGAACCTTTATAGGCATGCCTATCTATCCAGAACCTAGACATAGACGCAGGCACTGTTAGCCTTTTTAATTTTACTTTCTTTACTTTTCTATTTCTGGTCATGTACATACATACATACATATATACATACATACATACATACATACATATATCGATGCATATATTATGCATGTATAACTATGAGCATGGCATTATATACTTGTTTATGTATAAACATTATGTGAGCATGATATTATATACATGCTTGGGCAAATGTATTTTATACTTGTAATCAAAGGCATGTAACTCACCGTATTTATATGAAAGTGATTCTTATCACCAAGCTATCCTGAGTTTTCTTATCCACATAATATATGAATGCATGTCTGTATCTCACTCTTTTTTTAAACATACACTATAATTTAAAAACACATATTAATTATACTTATATTTTCATGCTTACACTCTTCACTATTATACTTGTGTCCTATATTTATAAAAACTATAATTATATAGAAATAAACATATGAACATTATGATTTCATAAATGCATATCTATATAACTCACTATGTACAAATATTATACATCTTTTTATTTGAAACATATATTACATGTCCATATTAGATTAACATGTTAAGCATATATAATACAAAATAGTATAACCAATAAAGTTATTCAAATATACATGTAATTCCCATTCAATGGGTTGACACCAATTCATTCATGATCATACTATATTAATTTCTACACATACTTATATAGTTATAGATAGATATACAATATTATGTAATTATACAATTATCTGTAGCTATTACAATACTATAATTATATACAATCATATGATAATATAATGATATTAGCATTCATACATACTACTTCAAGTAAACAATTAAAATCACGTGTACTCATGTGCATGTCATATAAACATGTTGCTTTAGGTTCATTGATTGCTTTACATTATGGCAACGTATACAATCTTATATTAACATAAGAGCACAAATAAGCAAGAATACAACCTTTTGTCACGAGCGCAACATATAAAGGCAGGCAAATGTGAAGGAAAAGAAGAAGAAAGAAGTGACAATGAGGCATGTATGTTCCATCGCAAGCATGATAGAGAGTGTTCATCCCCAAAATATGACATTCAATAGTTCAAACCAATAATTTAATTGCAAAATTTCCAGAATCTCTCTTGCACGCCCTCTTTAACTTAATGACATTTGATTTCCATCAATGTACTTTTAAAAAATATGTAGTTCCTTAGTTTAAAAGACCATTAAATCTAAAGTTCAACTTGTTATCAAAATTAAATCCAAAAATTTCTATAAAATAGAGCAACAAACTTTTGAAGAGAGATGAGAACAATACAGTGAATTCAACATGGTTTCTCTCATTTCATTAAAATTAAAACTAAGCTTGAACTTCTTAAATATGTGAATTTGATTTCCTTTTAATTAGAATTACACATAATAGAGTTCTAAGACTTTGTTTTTGAGCACTCTATAATCAATAAGTAATGAACCTTAAAATGAACACATGCAAAGATTTATGAACTAATTTCCTATTCTCTCTATACTATCCTCTTAATTTTCATAGATTCAACCACATGCAAAACATCAATCATAGTTTTATACTTATAATCCATATGTCTATCTTATTAACACATTTATTATGCATAATCTTCTAAATCATTACACAAAATAGGCACATGCAAAGTGATAGAAGTTCCCAAACCTGACATGCAAGTCGAAAAACCTTCTTCAATTCTCTTCTTTCTATTTCTTTTTCCCTCTCCTTGCTTACTTCTTTTCTTGATGACATCCTTCATCACAATTTCTTCATATGTATAATAGATGTAATTTGAAAGTGCTCTTTGGGGTGAAGAAGTATGCTCTTGAAGAGAGAAGAGAAGTGAAATTTACAGAATTTTGTTTTGAGAGAAAGGAGAGAAAGAGCAAATGATTTCTTTTCTTTTCCCTTGGTGACCAAATCCCAGACTATTCCTCTTCACTCACTTCCTTTCCTCCTTTCATACCAAATTTTTTGAAGAGATGTGAGCGAAAAATACCTTATTAAAAGGAGTATTCCCACTTTGGTCTCTTATCTATTCTCATTTCATATTTTTTCACCAACTTCCCTTCTTTATTCCAATTGAACCTTTATTTTATGTTTTTGTTCTAATTAAACACATGTACACCTTAATATAAAATGACAAAATTACCTCCTTTAAGCTTAAACTTGTATTTCATCAATTAATCTAACATTATTAACTATAATTACTTCTTAATCATGCCTAAATGAACCTTAATACCATAGTAACACTCATGGATTTTCCTAAGGCCTATGTTGTGCCCTGACAATTCTCTCCCCCTTAAAGAACTCCTCCTCAAAATTCATACTTGTAACCTTTACCATTATCATCACTAGAATTCCTAGGGCTCTACCTTAATCACAATCAAACTTTGACCAATACCATCTTTCCCAGCTTCTCTTGTTCTTTACTTTATCACATTAAAGTTCTATCTAACTTTATCTCTTTATGACAACAGCTTTCCCTTGTTATCATATCATTATTGCACTCAATGTACATCCTGTCAGTTTCCTTTTCAATTAGAGCCTATACATTTGATGTAATGCTTTTCATGTCTTGGCAAATGATGTTTAATGCTATAATATGAGAGAATGACGATTTCATGTTATGCAATAAAATGCAATTGCATATTCTTATGTAATGTAAATGTTTTGCCCCATCCTATATGAAATGTGTAGTCAACTATCCACACTTGTTAAGGAATCACTGACAGGTATACAGAGCATCATAATCAACCTGAACTTGTCATCATAAAATCTTCAAATATAAAAACCTTATAAATTATACATAAAGTGTTTCTCTAGTACCATATTGAAATACTCTTTATATACTATATTAACACACTTATACTATAATCCAAACACTAGACATAAATATGTATTGCTTACTATTCAATCTGAAGTTAGAGTCCCATTAAATGTACTACCCTTGCATCCATACCAATATGAGTGGGGAGTGTAGTCTATCATACATATAGGCCATCTTTAAAACTTCTCATCTTATCTAATATTCCAAATATACATATATTCATTTATATTATCAGAATCTATTAGGATATATAAATAAATATCCAAAAGAAGAGAAAGTAAATACTAAAAACTTCTTTGGTGACTTCTCACTTCGTATGAACTTTAGTCCAGTCGGCCCGTGTCAACATAGTTAACTCCATAGATCCGCCCCTTTCACTATGGTTTACCTCTTATTTTTGAGATATAGTTAAAACATTAATCTTCTTTCTTCTCATTTGTGATATATCACTTTTCTTTTGCCATTTTGGGCAATTCGCAATAAAGTGATATGTATGCCTACATCTAAAACAAACCCTTTTTATAGCTCTATGCACATCCCAATGATTTTAAAACAATAAGTATATACAAACTTGGGCTTTGCTACTATACCTAACTAACCCTCGCATGGTTTGTGATGTATTAGATATTAATGTTTCCTATGAAATATGAATTCTCTTTCCAGAGGTGTTGCTAGAAGAACCTTTTTCGACTACCCCTTTTCTCATACTTGTTTTCACCTTTAGTGTACTCTTATATCTATTTCCTTTAGTCTTATATTATCTTCCAACATCCCTTGATATCCTATGCTCGATTAACTCTTGTAAAATCTAAGTCAAGTTATGGTTTATTTCCAATTATCCTTCTACTATTAATATTGCTATCTCATCACAAGTTATAATAGTAAGATCGAAGTCAACTAAATCCAAAACCCTAAACTTGTTGATTTCTCTAATTTCATTTCTAGTTTCTTTCAAATCATCCATCTTTCAATCTATAACAAAGCAAAACAGGGATATCTGCATTAGGCCAACACACTAAAACTTTCCAAATAACTAATTTCTAGACACTTTTGACCAAAATCGCCTAAATCTTTGCTTTGATACCAAGTTGTAACACCCACTATAAAACCCTATTACTATTGCCAAACATAAAACATATATGTTGAACCTATACTTAATTAGTTGGCCTTTGATAATCTTTTAAGTAAGTTATATGTCTAACACTTTGAATTTATATATAGTCTCATGCAAAACTATAACATTACAAGTATATAATACTATGTCAAAATAAACTTATAAATGTGAGTCTTCATATAAGTATAATCTTTCATCAAACATTGAACATATTTACTTTACATAATTTTTAAAACAAAATAAGAACTTTATAAATCGAAAACCCAAAATAAAGACTTTATACTTCCAATCTCTTTTATGACTTGTGTTGGCCTTCTTGCTCCAGATAATATCCTTGAGAAGGAGTCCTAGCTTGACAACCTACATGGATAAACACTTATGCTAAGCTATAAAGCTTAGTAGGGAACAAACATCATGTGGACAACCTCTTTTAAAGTTGTCAAAATAATCACATACACTTCAAGCATGATATTAAACGTATAGGTCACTAGAATAAATGATAGAAAATAAGTTTATGGAATTTTAAGGAATTAAACAGTCTTATTTAATTCTTATATTCCAACACCTATTATCAATCACTTATGAATTATTTATTATCTTAGAAATATCCATATAACACTTAAAATCATTTACATCAAGTTAACTTTCTTGATTCCTATAATTTATTTTTATCCAGCAAATGGGATTTGTATAACTTTCATGTATGTGTGTTAATACCAAGCTAGATTTCAGAAAATCCTAGAAAACAATTCTTTATAGCTCTAAGTTAAATAACTATGTCCTTAAACATGAATTCTAGGTAACAATTTCCATGTTATGTAAATATGTGAATAAATATCCTATGTATCAAATGCGTAAATTAATAGTCTTAATTCCTATTATCATTAATATGCCATTCCTTTACTTCCTTAGGTACCATTCTAATTATACTAATGCATTGAAAGATTAGTTTGTTTCCATTTCATGCATAAGATCAAATTATGTACACAAGTTGGGAGTTTATAATTCAATTGTGTTTACATGTAAGGAGTCACACATGTCATTTGTCAATGTCAACTAAGAAACGTATAGCTATAGAGAATACATATAAGCCGATATAACTATTAAAGTACATCACAATACACAAATTCATATACATATAACTTGTAATCCTAGGTAAAGGAAACACTTTGAAATCACATCAATGATTACGTACATGCAATATTAAAGCACTATTTCACTCCATTTCATGTTTTTCCATATACTATACATTGGCTATAGAGAACATGTATTCACCAATATGATTATTGACAAGACATTAATAATGCACAAGTTTATTATGCATATGACTTATAATCCTAGTGTATACATGCAATACTAAATGCTATATCTACATATTTAAAATGCAACCTCATTTTGTATCATATTTTCATATACAATGTAGAGATTCATATAAAGATAATATGGAAATCGACTAAAGAACTATCATGTATCTTTCTCTTTTAGTTTTATATGATGCTTTTCTATACTCTAAATTAAGCCTGCATTTTTCTTAAGAAATGGATAATGGGCTATACTTTAGCCATAGGGTCAAATTTGTACTATGGAATGATCAAACGGATCAAAATGGGATCAGTTAAGGGCCCAAATAGGGCCAGTATTATGATCCAAACGGGATCAATACTATGTAAAGACCCAAATAGGGTTGAACTATTGCATGCCTATCTATCCATAACCTTGACATAGACGCAGATACTATTAACCTCTTTACTTTTACTTTCTTTACTTTTCTATTTTCGATCATGTACATACATACATACATACATATATATATAAATATATATATATATATATATATATATATGTGTATATTATATATGTATAAATATGAGTATGGCATTATATACTTGTTCATTTATAAACATTCTGTGAGTATGATATCATATACGTGTTCGAGTAAATGTATTCTATACTTTTAAAACAAAGGCATGTAACTCATCATATGTATATGAAAGTGATTCTTATCACCAAGCTATCCTGAGTTTTCTTATCCATATAATATATGAATGCACGTCTGTATCTCACTCTTCTTTTAAGCATAGACTATGATTTAAAAACACATATTAATTATACTTATATTTTCATGCTTACACTCTTCACTATTATACTTGTGTGCTATATTCATAAAAACTATAATTATATAGAAATAAACATATGTACATTATCATTTCATAAGTGCATATATATACAACTCATTGTGTACAAATCTTATGCATCTTTATATTCAAAACATATCATTACGTGTCCATATTAGATTAACATGTTAAGCGTATAAAATAAAAAATAGTATAACCAATAAAGTTATTCAAATATACGTGTCATTCCCCTTTTAAAGGTTGATACCAATTCATTCATGTTCATATTATATTAATTTCTACACATACTTATATAGTTATATATAGATATACAATCTCATGTAATTATACAATTATTTGTAGCCATTATAATACTGTAATTATATACAATCATATGATAATATAATGATATAAGCATTCATGCATACTATTTCATGTAAAGAATTAAAATAAAGTCTACTTATGTGCATGTCATGTGAGTAGGTTGCTTTAGGTTCATTGATGGCTTTACAATATGGCAATGTATACAATCTTATATTAACAGAAGAGCATAAAGAAGAAAGAATACAAGCTTTTATTGTGGGTGCAAAAGGTGTCGAGAACGCGACATATGAAGGCAGGCAAATGTGATGGAAAAGAAGAAGAAAGAAATGATAAGGAGGTATACATGTTATGTCGCAATAACGACAGGTTTTGCAAGCACGACAAAGAGCATTCATCCCTAAAATATGACATTTAGAAGTTCAAACCAAGAATTAAATTGCAGAATTTCCAGAATCTATCTTGCATGCCTTGTTCAACTCAATGACATTTGATTTCCAGTAATGTACTTTTAAGACCTATGTAGTTCCTCTATTTAAAACACCATTAAATCTAAAGTTCAACTTGTTATTAAAATTAAATCCATGAATTTCTATAAAATAAAGGAAAAAACTTTTGAAGAGAGATGAAAATGATACAGTGAATTCAATATGGTTTCTCTCATTTCGTTAAAATTAGAATTAAGCTTGAACTTATTAAACATGTGAATTTGATTTCCTTTCAATTATAATTACAAATAATAAAGCTCCAATACTTTTTTTGAGCACTCTATAATCATTTATTAATAAACCATAAAATGAACACATGCAAGGATTTATGAACTAATGTCCTATTCTCTCTATACTATTATCATCTTATTTTTCATATAATCAAGCACATGCATAACATCAATCATAGTTCTCATACTTATAATCCATGTCTCTATCCTATTAACACATTTACTACACATAATCTTCTAAATCATTACACAAAATAGGCAAATGCAAAGTGATAGAAGTTCCCAAACCTGACATGCAAGTTATAAAACCTTCTTAAATTCTCTTCTTTTTATTTCTTTTTCCCTCTCCTTGCTTACTTCTCTTCTTAAAGACATCCTTCATCGCACTTTCTTCATAGGTATAATAGATGTAATTTAAAGGTGCTCTTTGGGGTGAAGAAGTCGGCCCTTGAAGAAAGGAGAGACAAGTGAAATTTGCAGAGTTTTATTTTAAGAGTAAAGAGAGAAAGAGCAAATGATTTCTTCTTTTTTTCCCTTACTGACCGACTCCCAAACTCTTCCTCTTCACTCACTTCCTTTCCTCCTTTTATACCGAATTTCTTGAAGAGGTGTGAATGGAAGATGACCTCATCAAAAGGACCATTGCCACTTTGCTCCCTTATCTATTCTCATTTCATATTTTTACACCAACATCCTTTCTTTATTCCAATTGAACCTTTATTTTATGTTTTTGTTCTAATTAAACACATGTACACCTTAACATAAAATTCTTAAATTACCCCCTTTAAGCCTATACTTTTATTTCACTAATTAATATAACATTATTAACTATAATTACTTTTTAATCATGCCTAAATGAACCTCATTACCATAGTAAAACTTATGGATTTTCCTAGGGCCTATGTTGTTTCCTGGCAATTCTCTTCCCTTTAAAGAATTTCATCCTTGAAATTCATACTTGTAACCTTTACCATTATCATTACTAGCATTCCTATATCTCTGCCTTAATCACAATAAAACTTTGACCGATACCATCTCTCCCAGCTTCTCTTGTTCTTTAGTTTATCATATTAAAGTTCTATCTAACTTTCTCTTGTTATCATATTATTACTACACTTAATGTACATCCTGTTAGTTTCCTTTTTAATTAGGGCCTATACATATGAGGTATTACTTTTCATGTCTTGGAAAATGATGTTTAATGCTGTAATATGAGAGATTGATGATTTCATGTTATGCAATAAAATGTAAATACATATTCTTATGTAATGTACATGTTTTTCCCTATCCTATATGAAATGTTTAGTCAACTACCTACACTTGTTAAGGAATCACTGATAGATATACAGAGCAACGTATTCAACCTAAACTTGTTGTCACAACAATTTTAAATAAAGAAAACCTTATCAATAATATATAAACTCTTTCTCATGTACCATATCGAAATAATCTTTATATAATTTATTAACACACTTGTACTATAATTTGAGCACTAGACATAACATATTGCTTACTATTCAATCTAAAGTTAGAGTCCTATTAAATGTACTGCCCTTACCCATACCAATATGAGTAGGGAGTCTAGTCTATCATACATATAGGCCATCCTCAAAACTTCTTACCTTATCTAATATTCCAAATATACATATATTCATTTCCATTATTAGAATCTATTAGGATATATAAATAAATATCCAAAAGAAGAGAAAGTAAATACCAGAAACTTCTTTGGTGACATCTCACTTCATATGAACTTCAGTCTAGTCGATCTGTATCAACATAGTTAATTCCATAGATCCGCCCTCTTCTTTTTGAGATACAACTAAAACATTAAACTTTTTTCTTCTCATTTGTGATGCATCACTTTTCTTTTGCCATTTTGGGCAATTCACAACAAAGTGATATGTATGCCCATATCTAAAACAAACCCTTTTTATAAATTTATACACATCCCAATGATTTTAGAATAATGTAAGCATATACAAACTTAGGCTTCACTACTATACTTAACTAATCCTCACATGGTTTGTGATGTATTAGAGATTGATGTTTCTTGTGAAAGATGAATTCTTTTTCCAAAGGTGTTGCTAGAAGAACCTTTTTCTATTACCCCATATTCTAGAGTGGCAAGAAACTCCCTAGTCACGTCTAAAAGGTCAAAATGAGGAAATCCATCCATCTTGTTACTGCTAATAGCCTATCAATCTCCTTAATTAACCGTACAGTCTTTAGGAACTGCCTAGACATGAAGCGACTAGATCTAAACTGGGCTTGCGATAAGGCTTGATACCTGCTGGCCTACTGAGGCATTATATATGCTGGTGTAGGTGGAGCCAAAGTGGTATGAATGTCACAAAAAAACCAAAAATTAATGTCGCTAGAAAACAGAGGCAAGATTTTGGTAGTATTCTGTCTTAGATTGGAGCTGGCTAGCTTACATAAAAATGCATGCTAAATACCACAAGATGATTTACAACTACTTAAACCCATTATTGGGAAATTCTAGCAAACATTCACGACAAATGAGGTAAAGTAACAATTTAATAATTTATAGAATTCTAACAAAAAATCGGTAACATTTTGGCTAGGAATGTGTTTGCCCACTACATGAGAAAAGCATTCCAACAAATCCATAGCCCATTGTTAGCCACCAAATAGTCCAATTCAAATTATTAATGTGTTAAACCAAAATTATTCTTAACTACATTGACTTATTATACTCTAAGATACAAACCTAAGTAAAATAATTTCACATTGCACATGAGATTAAATAAACTACATATAGTGTCATTTACATGATTTTTTAGAGGCTTGCTTTCCTAAATACAATGTCATGTAATTAAAAGTGCACAAATTCAAGCTTAATTCCTAAAAGCATTATACAAAGCAAAACCACTAGGTAAATTATGTCTAACATCAACACTAGGAATCTAAAGTACTAACTATGTAAATAAATAAATAAGATAAATAAAAAAGGGTAAGACAATGCTTACCTAAAGCAAAAACAATGGACGTATCAAAATGTAATGAGAAAGGAAATAGATCGGTCCTTGAAATGCGCATCATTCTTAGGAAAATTTAGACATGAACAACTTTAAAAATGGGCAAAACAGGGAAGATAAAAGGCAAAAAAATTGAGGGGAAAGCTTGAAAAAACAGAAATGGTCGTGGTTGCATTGAATGAAGAGGAGGAAGAAGAAGAACAACCTTTTATTTTCAAATTTTTTAGCGATAGACGGTTGCCTCATATGTCTTGTTTGTCACTCCTTTTTCACTTTTTTTTTTCATTTTTTTCTTTTCTTTTTCTGTATTTCTTCATTTTAATTTTAATTTTACATTATTTTTCATAACACCTCATTTTCATTTTTATTTATCACCATACATATTATCATATTTACACTTGTTCACACACATTATTTATTTGAATTATACATACTTCTTAAAAACCTAGATACTCCCTGAAATTTTAGGTGCCTTTTGAATTACTAAATTTTTGAAGTCTGGAAGATTTTACATTAGCCATAGGTCCTTTAAGTTTCTTACAAAATGAAAACAAGAAAGGATGCAAAAATATATATGTGCAATGTATAAGACATGTAAAAAAATACATTTGGGTAGTCCAAAGGTGATAGACTGGTTGGCCTGGCTCATTTCTTGAGGGATGGCCATCTGTTATCCTTTTTTATAAATAGTGTGAATTCCTCCTTGGTCTTTGTGCCTTTGATTTCTCCCTCTTTTAGAAAGCTTCTTGCCAGGTATTTCCTCTTTCCTCCTTCCCCTTTTTTTTTCTTTTTTTTTTTGGTCATTTTTCCTTTCTGAGTTATATATCTCTTTATCATTTATACACTTATACTTTTTGAGAATTGATGTCATGTCGACTTCTGTACTTACAATAATACACTAGTTGTTGGATGACATGAAAACTTGGAAGGAGCCTCATGTAGCTTTATATTCCAACTTGAGATTTTTGAGGACAACATCTTTTGACAGAAACTTGATATTGCTACTATACAGTATTGGGACCCAAGGTTCCATGTTTTTGGGTTGACGTACTTGGAGCTATGGCTTTTGCTTGAGGAGTTTGTTGAGATGGTGTGAGGTTTGCATCCGATACTTGACCATGTCTGCCTTTCGTTGTGCCTAGCTACCTTAGAGAGGTGGCTTGTGCCCTAGGCATCTTATCTTTTGAGGTTAGAGGCTTATTAGCCTAAGGGAAAACATTTTTATTGGAGCCACTAACCAATGTCCTGACTAACTTTGATGATGTACCTACTTTTCAATCTGGCATCATATTACTTTGTTGCTTTGTTTAAAGCTTGCTAGTGCATTCAGACCACTTGATGAGTGAGGATTGCCGATTATTTAGTGTCATGGATGGTTTGCAAAGGGGGCATAACCCATTCCTTTTGATTGTAGTAGAGACTACTCTTGGCTTGGATGTTATTTGGAATGACCCTATTGCCTGCTTTACTGGTAATCCACTGTTGTTCCAGGTATGTCATTATTTTGAAGGTAGTGTGCCCTTTGTGGATTTTGATACTAGCTTTTCTTATTAGAAAATGTGTCCTTTTAGATTTTAACGTATTTCCTTGCCTTATTTTTTTCCTGATGTGAATCTAACTCATCCCAGTGGCTTTATTATATTTTTTTCAGATATGACTACGTGAGAAATTGAAGCTATGGTCAGAGCCTCCACCTCGAGCTAGGGTGATGGGCACTTACACTATGCAATATGTTATCCTCAGACATATACGGTGTAGATTTAAGTCAATACAAGAGGGAGTTAACTGGATGGCTTAGTTGATGGATGATGACATCATGTTCAGAGGTACTTGGCTACCCATTTCTTTCATAGTTTGGGATAGAATTTCAGGATGTGTCCCATTGTGTGGATTGCACCAGGATACCTTCTACATTATAAGCCACTGTGCTCGCCAGTTTGGGGACCACTAGGACATCATCAGGTGGCTATTAGGTTTTTAAGGTGGCGTATTTTTTTCCCCTCCTATTAGAATACCGTCAGAGAATTTGGACTCAGCTCTTTGTTAGGCTACCATTCTCGAGATTGCTTCTTATGACTTTACCCCCTCTACCTCGTATAAGCAGTGGGTTACAAGCTTGATAGTTTACAATAGGGTTTCTCATCTTAGGCATTTGGAGAGAGATGTGATACATATAGACTAGATCAGATGTTATCATGGACTGTGTTTTTGCTACTATTAGAACTTATATTTTGAACACATGAAAAGAATACAAACTACTTTTAGATACATTAATAATGATTTTGGATACATGCAAGGCATTTCTTTCTGATTTTAGTATACATGATCATCATTTGATGTTATCTCAATGACACATATTATCAAATCTCAAAAATGAAATTTCAATAACATCATAACTCCTATCATTAATCAACCCTCTTGGGTTTTCTTGATTGATCATTTTTTCTCAGCCTCTAATTTTTTCCTAGGATGCCTTTTTTCGAATTTCACCCTGACAAGTTTCTTGATTTTAGTAAGGTCACTGTTTTTTTAATTTTTAACCCACGAGCCTTTTATTCTCTTCTTTTTTCTCATTTTAGTCTTAGCCATAGAAACTTTTCAATCTATATATTTTTACCAACTCTTTGAACTCATTGGTATCATTGTTTGATAAGATAGTAACTCCCTTTGACAAAAAATTCTTTAGCACAAAAAGGTCCTTCCTAAGTAGGCCTGAACTTGCCCCGGATATCTAGAATTCCAAGCCTCATCTATTTGAACACTAGATCTCTCTCCTTCAAAGGATTCTTCTTAACCTTTTTATTCAATGAATGGGCTAGCCTCTTCTGATAAATTTGGTTGTGATAATAAACACCCATCTTATTCCCATCTTGGAAGTTAAGCTGTAACAGTCTTTGTCTTGTTCACTCTGTCTCTAGTAACTCAGCTTCTAAGGCCACTCTCAAAGATCGATACTTAATTTCTATTGGCAATACCACTTCCATCCTATAAACCAAAGAAAATGGAATAGCTTTTGTTAAAGTTCTAGTTGTGGTTTTATAACCCCATAATGTAAAAGGTAGATTATCAACCCAATCATTATAGGTTGGAACCATTTTAGCCAAAATTCTCTTGACATTCTTGTTAGCCACATTAACTCCTCCATTTGCTTGAGGTCAATAAGGAGAAAACTTATGGTGTTGAACCCCATATTTGATAAGCATCTATTTAGTTTCATTGAAAGAATGTAACCCATTGTCTGACATTATATGGTAGGGTAAACCATATTTGTATATCAAATTTCTCTCAATGAATTTGGCCATGTCCCTAGCATTTACTTTCTTGAAGGATTCTGCCTCTACCCACTTGGCAAAATAGTTAATAGCCACTATAATGAACCTGTGTTTATTCAAAGCTAGTGGCTGAATTATACCCATGATGTCTATGCCCTATACATAAAATAGCCATGGCAATGTAAGGTTGCATAACTCGAAAACTAACAAGTGTCTTAAGTCTGCATACTGTTGGCATAGCTGACATTCTTTGACATACTTAGAATAGTCAATGTCCATTGCAAGCTAGAAGAATACTTAGCACATTATTTTCTTTACTAAAGCCAAACTATTCATATGAACACCATACACACTTGCATGTACCTCTTGTATGATTTATTTTGCCTCTTTCTCATTTAGGCACCTTAGTTGGATACCATTAGACTGTCTTTTATAAAGCATTCCTCCTATTGTAATGAACTGAGTTGACAGCTTATGGATCATCCTCAAGTCCTTGTCAATGGCTTCCTCTGAGAATTTTAATTTTTCCAAGTAGTTTCGAATGTTATAGTACCAGGGTATCCCATTATCCACCTCGACATCCAAAATCTACTCATTCTCAAAGCACAACTTATCAAAACTTGAGATCAAAACAACCTTCATGCTTACACCTCTTGGATTATCCCATCTTGATACCAAGGTGGCTATGGCATCTACTAGTTAGTTCTATTCTCTAGGTACACATCCAAAAGTACAAACTTCAAACTAGCTACTCAAAGCTTTTAAACACTTAAGGTAAGGCAGAAACTTCCTTTTGAGGTAGTATACTATATACTTAATCTCAAAATCATCTTCTTGAGCCATCATCACCCCCACTGAGCTATCCTTTATAGCCAAATACAAGATTAGGGGCTTACTTGCTTGTGGCAGTCTCAATACTAGTGGATGTAGAAAGTATTCCCTAATGGCATCGAATGCCTTTTGATAGTTTTTATTCCAAACCATTGATTAATTATTTCTGAGCAACTTGATTATCGATTCGTAAATTGAGGTCAACTTGGCTATAAACTTGCTTATGTATTGAATTCTACCTAGAAATCCTCTAACCTTCTTTTCCTTCTGAGGCACTAGCATCCATCTAATAGCCTTTACTTTGTTAGGATTGACCACTATACCTTTTTGGCTTACCATATACCCTAGGAGCTTACCTAAAGTGACCTTAAAGATGCACTTCTTCAAGTTAAGGAAAAGATTATACTAGCCAATTCTTTAGAAAAACTTCTTTAACTCCTCAAAGTGACCTTCCTGGGTAGTCGACTTGATCATCATGTCATCCTTGTATACCTTCACTTTTTTGTAAATCAAGTCATCTAGTGTCTTAGTCATCATCCTTTGATAAGTGGTGCCTACATTCTTAAGCACAAAATGCATGACTCGATAAGCATAAGTACCCCATTTAATGATGATGGCTATTTTAATCTGATCTACTATCTTGTTTAAAATCTGGTTATACCTGGCATATGTTAAAGAGTATGCCCTAGAGCCCATGTAAAAAGGGATGTATTTCATATATATGAATTCATATTCTTAATAAGAGGCATCATTCATTTATTAATGCTATATTTAAATATATGAGTTTGTAGATCTTAAATAAATTAATAAAGTCCTAGATATTATAAACACAATGCAAAGGCAATCATGAAAGTGTTTATGATATGAGATGTCTATTATATGAAAATGTGTTAATATCCAAATATCCCGAGTCATAAAATTAACAATATAGGGCATTTTTAATATAGACAAACTAGCACATGTTATGCTTCTTGATTGATTTAAGCAGTGGTTCTCGTAACTGTGATTATGAAAGATAATCAAAGCTAACATGAGGATGCTTGTTAGAAGAACAAGTTTATTGGAGACCTGCAAAGAGAATCCTTACATGGATATTAAATCTATGTTAGCGAGAAATCTCTTCATAGCAGTTGTGTAAGTATCCTTAGACTTGAGATTACCAAAGTTATCTTAAGTAGCAAGTGGTATATTTTGACTCCATAACTATTTACTTCCAACTGGGAGTGAACATAGTTAGGAGATTGGGTATATCATGACCTACTTGAAGATAGTTGAGTGAATGACAAAGGATTCACCATCCCAGATTTATTAAGGGAAGTTATCTCGCATGATTCTATAATTGCCTTGTTCAAAGAATCTCTGGCCAGAGTAATATGCCAAGATGGATAGAGATCCATGAAAGGGCATTTTGGGAAAAATGGTTAAATTAATAGAACATACATAATTAGATTTATATGGGTTGACATAAATCCATACTCAAAATCTAATTGAGATAAGAGTGGTGAAAGGAGTAATTTCACGGTAACTGTTTCTATGGAAGGGTATAGTCAAACCACTTGACTTTCCTGACATTTGGGTAGTCATGATGCCTAGCTAGAGACCGTTCATGACTTGTATAATAGTGTACCATAAATATCAATAGGGATTGATAAAATGATTTAAAGAATTTTAAATCATGTGAGTTTTGAATAGAACTTACAATTACATATTATGCTGCCAATATGAATAGGAACCCAATAGGTTACACACATATAGAAAAAAGGATAAAATGGTAAAATTACAAGGATAATAATATTTGATATTATTATTATTATGGGAATAGAGAAGTGAATAAGAGAATAATTAATTAAAGAGTTTAATTAATTATGATCAAGTAAAATTGTTTGTAGAACTTTTTAGAAATGTTTTATAAAATGGACTTAATTGAAATAATATATTTCATAATTAATTATTAATTGGACTATAAGTGTTATAGGGCTGATATAATAATTAATAGATCCATTGGAGAAAAAAATGGAGGCTCAGAAAATTGAGTTTGGCGCAGAAACCCTCCAAAGGAAGGGTTTCACACCAACTACAAGCAGAAGGCCTTAGAGGACTAATTCTTGGATCAAAATAAATTAAATATATTTCATAAGTGTTATGGAGCCTACATATTTAATTTGGTTGGATTTGAAATTCATTTGGGTAATTAAATCCAAGTATATGCATAAAGGGCCTAGTTTGTGGGTTTCATGCATAGTCATTTGTGAAAGAACTTAAATTGGATTTAATTGAGCCCAAATAAATTATAAATAATTCTAGAAGCCCAATTAGTATTTTTACAGAAATTTTAAAGAGCCCAATCCCATTATGAAGTTGGATTTTTAACCTAACTATAAAAATCCAAGTGATGGGGTTTTAGGGTTTAAGGTGAACAATTAAGAGAAGATAATTCTCTCACTCTAAAAGCCCTAGCTGCCACCCCTTGCTAGCATCAAGGGGATTTTAGCCAGCCTTGTTCTCCTCCTTTGTTGGTTCATTCAATCCTTCTCCATTGTGGATTACTCATTGGAGGTGTTCGATTTTGGACACTGTGGTTTGCGACAACCTGGTGAGAAGGAAAATCAACTGTTTAACAAAAATCAAAGGTGATTTTTCTTATTCTCATATATATATATATATATATATATATTGTAAATTCATGGCCAGATCGGATCTATTGGTTAAAAAATTTTAAATTCCACTTATGTATGAGTTGCATGTAACCGATAATTCCCAACATGGTATCAGAGCCTCGGTTTTGCCATGAATCTATAATTCTATATTTTTCTGCAAAATAGTTTTTATTTTTGAGTTATTTATTTCATGAACTTTAAAATATCATATTTGATTGTTCTTGAATGAGAAATATTGATTTTTGAAAGTATGTGATCAAATACATAAAACGAAAAATAGAAACGATTCTTTTGAAAGCAGAATCATAGAGAATGGCGTGAATGGCTTTTATTTTTCAATAAAAGTTTAGGGGCTGTTCTAAATTCCACTCTAAGATTATTTTGATGATAATTTATTTGTTTAATATGTGATATTAAGCCATAGGATTAAACAAAATTAAATTCGAACAAGTTTTACATGAAAACTAGTTTAGTCGAAAAGTTCGATAAATTGGTGTTCTTTATGTGTTCTTGGTGTGTTAATGTTTAGAACAATTTTTAATCTTATAAATATGATATATCTGATATATTAATGTGTTTTTAATTAATTATATTAATTAAAATGGACCTTAAATTAATTGGATTAATTTTAATTCATTAAAACCACTTAATGAGCTTAATTATGTTTATGGATTTGATTTAAATTAGTGAATGACTTGGTGGGGCCAAGGAGCTGGTTTAAATTAAATTTTATAAACTATAATTAAGTTTATTAATGGGTTTTAAGGGCTGAATTGGGCTTGGCTCATTCTAAAAGGCCTAAATGGTCCAATAGACACAAAACTAGTTTGTGTGTGAACACATTTAGGGTTTAATTTTGTGGGTTTCGGCCTACCCTTTATCTTAAGCCCAAAATTTATTCTTTTAATTATTTAATATTATTAATTAATTAAACAATCAATTAATAATTAATTATTAATCAATTGGATTGATTATTAAGGCAAGAATACATGCATGCAAAAAGGTTTCCTAAAATGAAAGTTTCCAAAATGGAAAAAGTTTCCTAATTTGATCACATTATTAAAATAACTCAAAAGTAAGTTTTAAGAGTTGAAACAAAGTTAGTAATCCATTATATGTTTTACTTTATGCATTAGAAATGCATATAAGGGTGTATGATTGGCATGATAGATAGTTATGGACAAAAGCCCAATGTGATTGAGCATAATGCATGTTTCTGCCAAATAAGGACTTTCATGTCTCGGCCACTTATTTTTTGTTTGTATTTATTTCTCAAATTATAATATGTAATTAGATTACTTAGATTAGAATTAGAGATAGAGATGGAGACCATTATCAAGGAGCAAGATAGGCCGAATAGAGATCCAACAAGATTGAAGATAATGTAATTATTTTACTTGTTTGAATCATGCATATTATCTAGGTGTGACCTTTTGATTTCCCTTTTGGCTTGGGGAAATCAATGTAATAAAGTCCATAAATATAACATATTTGGATGCCTATATTTATGTGATAGATATAGGATGTATATCAATGTATGCCAACCATGTATGATGAGACTTAATTAACTAAAATCCCTCATACTAATACTAAGGTATATAAGCCTTCCATTAATTTGAGGAGAACCTGAGTTCTTTATAGTATGGGTTGTTGACCACAGTCAAGCTCACATTATATCGAATATGTTCAAATCTAATTAAATGGGTCATCTTAGCTAGCCCATTAGCTTGTTGACCACAGTTAAGGCTAATGGTTCT
Source organism: Excoecaria agallocha (assembly GCA_037975025.1). Lineage (NCBI taxonomy): Eukaryota > Viridiplantae > Streptophyta > Magnoliopsida > Malpighiales > Euphorbiaceae > Excoecaria > Excoecaria agallocha. Next base: position 36,196,502 of record CM075816.1, read on the forward strand.
AGAGGTAAGATTAGGGAATGCATATATGATATACATGTATCAAGAGTTGATAACTTAATGATGAAATAGTTTTGTAGAGACACAATTGGTATAGAGATACCTACTTTTGAAGGGTATGGAGTTTGGCTTGTTGACCACAGTCAAGGTCAAATTACATATCAAGGATTGGATATTGGCCTACTAAGAAAACCATCGGGTTTTCTCGGATTATATAGCAAGGGCTATTAATTCACAATAAAATAGTGGGAGTAAATGGATTAATTAAAGACCTAATTAATGCATACATATATATGAACATACTCTCATATGTTTTCTTTTTCACATCTAGGTCATCATCATGAGCACATCAAACATTAATATATGATCAATTTTGGATAACAAGCTGGTTGCAGCAACCATTTTGACTAGATCAGGCAAGTGAGAATTGTTCTTAGAGCTGAAAAGATCCATTATGTCTTGGATAAAGATCCACCACCACTTCCATCAAATGATGCCATTGATGAAATCAAGGGCTCTTATCAAAAATACATGGAGGATAGTGAAGCAGTAGCATGTATGGTGCTGGGTGATATATCCTCAAAGCTTCAGAAGCAACATGAGATGATGGATGCTAGAACCATCATTTTGCATCTAGAGGATTTTTATTCTTCTGAGGCTATAACTAAGCAATATGAGATTGCTTGAGCTCTACTTAGCTGCAAAATGGTGGAAGGCACTTCGGCCGCTACTCATGCATTAAAGATGTATGGGTATATTGAGCATTTGAGTAGACTTGGCTATGTAATGGATAATGATCTATACATAGATTTAATCTTGCACTCGTTGGCTCCAAGTTATGCACCTTTCATGCTTAATTTCAATATGAACAAGATCCAATTATCCATTCCTGAATTAATCAACATGCTCAAAACAACTAATGGATCTTTCAAGAAGGATCTAAAAAGTATCATGGTTGTCACTTCTGCTAAAGGCAAGAAGCATAAGAAGAAGAAGATAACCAAGGCGCAACAAAAGAATGGTGGGATCTCCAAGAAAAAGGTTGCCAAGAAAGAGAATCCCAAAGGAACTTGCTTCAATTTAGAAAAAGATGGTCATTGAAAGCGTAACTGCAAGGCCTATCTAGATTCTCTCAAGGAGAAGAAGCAAGTTGATGCTTCTACTTCAGGTATTCATATGGTTGAAATTAATACTTATTTTATTGCTTCAAAACAATCTTGGGTATTAGATATCAGATGTGGATCTCATTTGTGTAATGATCTACAATAGCTTAGAAGCATTAGAAGAGTTAGAAAGGCAAAATTATGTTCATAGTCAGCCACTGGATAAAACATCTCTACAACAGTTGTAGGGACTTACCATTTGCCTCTTCTAAGTGGATTGATATTGGAGTTAAATAATTATTATTATGTTCCAGCATTGTCCAAAAGTATTATTTCTTTACGTTGTTTATTGAACGATTATGACATTTCTTTAAAGGACAAGTGTTGTTACATTTTTAAGAACAATATATTTTATGCAAAAGCTATAATTTAGAAAGGTATGTTTGTTCTTGATTTAATTAAAGAAGTGCATAATGTGGATACCAAAAGAATGAAACAAGATAATCTAAATACCTCATATTTATGGCATTGTCGTTTAGGCCATATAAATGAGAAACGTATGACAAAATTACACAAGTCAGGTGATTTGGGATCATTTGATTATGAATCATTTGACACATGTGAATCTCGTTTATTTGGGAAAATGACAAAAGTTCCCTTTATTGGCAAAGGAGAAGGAGCTATAATGGTTTTGGACTTAATACATTCAGATGTATGTGGTCTAATGACTACACATGCCAGAAGAGGTTACTCCTACTTCATTACTTTCATAGATGATTATTCTAGGTATGGATATATCTATCTAATGAAATATAAATATGAAGTATTTGAAAAGTTCAAAGAATTCAAAAATGAAGTAGAGAAGCAACTTGGCAAAAGTATTAAGACACTTAGATCAGATCGAGGTGGAGAATACTTAAGCCAAGAATTTCAAGATTATCTTAGAGATAATGGGATTTTATCTCAATGGAATCTGCCATATACACCACAACACAATGGTGTATCCGAGAGGAGAAATCGAACACTTTTAGATATGGTTTGATCCATGATGAACCGAGCAGACTTGCCTAAGTCATTTTGGGGATATACACTAGAAACTGTTGTTTTTGTGTTAAACAGAGTTCCTAGTAAATTGGTTGATGTTACTCCATATGAGATATGGAATAACAAGAAACCCACACTTTCTCATATGAAAGTATGGGGTTGTCCTGCTTATGTGAAGAGGACAATGTCAGACAAACTAAATGTTAAGTTTGACAAATGTTTATTTGTGGGATATCCAAAAGAAACGTTTGGATATTATTTCTACCATCCCTTAGAACAAAAGGTGTTTGTTTCAAGGCATGCTATCTTCTTGAAAATAGAATTTCTCCTACAAGAGGACAGTGGGAGTAAAATTAACTTGGTGAAGTTCAAGACCCACAAATAGAAGTAGATTAATCCATTGAACCCGAGACTGAATTTCATAATGATGAGATTACAGTTGAACCTAATTATACACAAAATCTTAGAAGATCTACTAGAATGCATTCTATCCCTGTGAGATATGGATTTCACATTGATTCAGATAGAGGCATAACTATAGTGGAGGATAAAGAACCTACAAGCTATCAAGAAGTTTTGAACAGTTCAGAATGTGATTTATGGCTTAAGGCTATGCAGTCTGAAATGGACTCCATGTATAAGAATAAAGTATGGACTTTAACTCAACCACCTGAAGGGATAAAACCCATAGGGTTCAAATGGGTCTTCAAAAAGAAGATCGACATGGAAGGTAATATAGTTACCTATGAAACTCGCTTAGTAGCAAAAGGCTATCGTCAAAAAGAAGGTATTGACTATGATGAAAACTTTTCTCCTGTAGCGATGCTTAAGTTCATAAGAATACTTTTAGCCATTGCAGCTCATTATGATTATGAGATTTGGCAAATGGATGTGAAGACAACTTTCCTAAATGGAAATCTGACTGAGGATGTGTATATGACACAACCAGAAGGGTTTGCATCAGGAAATGGCGAAAAGGTATGTAAGCTTCAAAGATCCATTTATGGATTGAAGTAAGCCTCTAGGAGCTGGAACATACGATTCAATAAGACAATCAAAGAGTTTGGTTTCTCACATAATGAAGATGAACCTTGTGTGTATAAAAGGGTCAGTGGGAGTGCAATTATCTTCTTAGTTCTATATGTGGATGACATATTGATCATTGGAAATGACATTTCTCTTCTCCAATCTGTTAAAATATTGTTATCCAAGCAATTCTCCATGAAAGACCTTGGAGAAGCATCCTATATTTTGGGAATAAAGATCTATAGAGATAGATCTAATAGGTTGCTAGGTCTTTCTTAAAGTACATACATAGATAAAGTATTGAAGAGGTTTAATATGGATCTCTCTAAGAAAGGTTTTATACCCATGGTGCATGGGAAATACCTTTTTAAATCTATGTGTAGCTTTTAATTGAATACCTTAAAGATGGAAATACCTTTTAATTGAATACCTTAAAGATGGAGATCTTATTGCCTCATTGGTTTTAAATATTAATTCACTCTCCTCTCTAACATGATGCATTGCAATACAATTAAGTAAACATGTTAGTCAAACAAAAGCGATAAATAAAGCAATATAGAAACAAATAATCCAAATACTTAAACTATTACCAAAGAAAATTGTCCAAAGAGAAAAGGATAGAACACCATATATAAATTGGGGCATTCATTTGGGTTAGAAACATTGATTCCCTCAAGCACGTTTTATAGAAAAAAAAACTCTTTTCTTATTGTGTGACTTTTGGGTTAAAAATTGGTCATTGGTCCATATTTTAAAGAAAATTCCCAAATTAATGAGTAGAAATGAGTTTAAGTGTCTTTTCCATTTAAATGTGTAGAAAAAAACCCTTTTTTACTATCCATTACATACCAAAAAAAAATACATCCAAAATAAATAAAATCAAGCTAAACAAGATAATAAAAAACAAATGCAAATAAAACAAACTATGAGGAAATGAACTAGTTGAGGGCATAAATCCTAATGCATGATTGCTTCACAGGGTACTCCAAACACTCATCGGATCAATTACTCACACAAAACACAAAAAAGCCGACAAATTAGTATGGTGAATAATATACAATAAAAACCAACCAAAATAAAATACAGGAAAATATTACAAAATTAAACAAGTATAAAGAAGCAAAATATGTACAAAAAGACACAAAAAGGAATTAATACATAAAATATTAATAAAACAAAATAAAGAGTAGCAATAAAGGACACAAAATACATTAAAATGGGCATAAAATTGGTCATAAATTCCCCTAGACAGGTGATGGATGCCCACAACCAAAAGAGAGATGGGATGTGAAGAAATAACCACAATGTCCCATCTGTCGCTTTGATAGACGACTATCTATGGTGATTTCTTCCCAGTTTTTACTTGAGGGACAGACAGAGAAACTTAAAATCAATACAAAAATACCAAAATCTTTAACCAACCCTAGATATAAAAAAATAGATTTAAAACATGCCAAATCTAAATCCTAACCCTAAATCATGCTTTGACTACATATAATAACATTTACATCTAAAACAACATTAAATCATACAATTATGGAAGGAATCATGTCAAAGCAACATCACATCATGCATATAGGTTCATACTAACTTGGCATTCAGCTGAATATGTGACTCTAATTGAATAACACACAAAGACACATTTATTTCAACATTAAACAACATGTATAAATATAATGGATTTAGAGAGAGAAAAGGGGAAGGAAGCCTAGAATATTACCTTTAGGAGATATTATGACTCTATGTGCCTTAAAGTCTAGATATCTGCTCTGACCTCAGCTTTTGTATTTAAGAAATAAAATGATTTTTAAGTGTGTTTTTACTATATTAAAGGAATGTCGAACTTCTACCCGAGAGAGGAATTGATTTCCTATTTTTCAAGAACTTTGTTCCCCCTTTTCCAAAATAATCCCCCTAAAAACCCTAATTTTCTTATGTTTTATACCTATGGAGGACATTCTAAATCTCAATTTACAAGTATGGAGGATTAATCCCTCAAAATTCAGACCAAATCACCCTAAAATCCCATCTTTTCCTTTTTTAAAATAAAAATATGGGAAATCTAGAAATACAACCACAGATGGCCGTTTATCATAGACAGGCAGCCATCCCTCAGATGAAGTGGCCATAAACGACCATCCCTCACATAGCGAACAATTGTCCAGAATTAAGGGTTTTTAGTGTTCTTTTGTTAAAACCTTCAAAAACCACTCAAAAAATCCTAAAATTTTCATAAAAGATGTGAAAAAACCCAATCGGAGCTTCAAGATCCTTATTTTTTTTATCAAAAATATGCTTTTTCTATATCATTGGGTAACCTTAATCTAGGCTACCTCATGTCACGATGTCTACAGTAGTATTAACCACAACATAAAGGGCCACCAAAACGTTATTCCAAATCATATTATTTATGACATTCCATAGTTGCCATAACACTAGGCACACTTCTTCAAATTTATCCTTACTAACATTTAGCAATAACCTAACAAGCAACACATCAATATCCATCTCGCCATTAGGAATGTTAAGTTTAAAAAAGTCCCACACCTTATTTGCAAACTAACAAAAAAAAAGACATAAACAATAGTTTCCACATAATTACATAATGTGCAAGATGAGTTAATAGGTATTCCTCATTGAGCTAGCATAGATTGATTAGGTAAAATATTTTGAAGTGCTCGCCAAATAAAATTTTGCATCTTAGGAGGAATTTTCAATTTCCAAGCAAAATTCCAAATATTACTGGGTTGGAATTGAAGATCTTTAACCGATCAAATTGCCACTTGATAGCCACTCTTTATAGTATAAATGCATTTTTTTATCAAAATGCCAAATTAACCTATCATCTTTAGGAAACATAGATAATGGAATTTTTGAAATATCATAAACATCCTCAATATTATAGAATTCCACAATTTTATCTATGTCCCACTCCTTACCCTCATTCTTAAAAAATGCACTAACCTTTACTTCATCTTCCATAAAATTAGTGACATCTTTAAAATAGAAATTAGACTCTTTTGGAATCTAAGAATCTTTTTTAAACAAAATTCAATTCCTATTTCCTATAATCAAATTTAAGCCCTATTTTAATAAATCTTTAATCTTAAAAATACTCTGCCAAGTGTAATTGGGATTCAACCTCGGTTGAGCATCTGGAAAATTCCCATGAGGAAAATATTTAGCTTTGAAAAATCTAAAAGCAAGAGTATCTTTATTAGCAATAAAGTGCCAACCTTTTTTAGTAAGCATAGTGAGGTTAAAACAATGTAAATCTCTTAAACATAGACCTCTCATATCTTTGCTATTACATATATTATCCCAGGCCAACCAATGCAGATTCCTATTGCCCTACCAAAATGAGTTTATCATTCTTTGTAATTCTTGACAAATTGAAATAGGGATTATGAATACACTTATATAATAGGTAGTAATTGCTGGTCAAAAGACTTCAAGAGCACTTCCTTGCTAGATCTAGATAGAAATTTATTGTTTTAGTCATTTATTCTTTGAGCTAACTTATTATTCTTGAGAAATCCAAAAATAAGCCTTTTACTTTAGTTAATCAGAGAAGGAAGGCCTAAGTATCTACCTTGATTGAGAGGAGCATTAACCTTAAGCTAGTTAGACACAACCCTCCTATCTTCAAGATTAATGTTAGGACTAATGAAAATCCCAAATTTTTGAAAATTAATCGACTGACCCAAATCACTCTCATATTTACAGAGAACATCCTTGATCACCTTGCTCTTATTACCATTTGCTTTAAAGAAAAATAGTGAATCATTTGCAAAAAATAGGTGGGAAATTATAAGACCCCTAAAACTACCCCTATAGCCTTGGATAAGACCCCATCTTTCTGCATCTCTAAACAAATAGGACAAGATTTTAGCATAAATAATAAAAGATACAAGAAAATAGGATCAACCCAGCAAAGACCTCTTTAGGAACAATTGGACCAATCTTCATGCCATTAAATAGAAAATTACATTTAACATTATGCATATGTAACATCATTAAATTAGTCCAATGTCTAGAAAAGCCAAAAGCTAGCATCATAGACTCTTAAAAAACCTAATCCACCCTGTCATATGCCTTACTAATGTCGATTTTAAGAGTTACTAGACCTGAATTACCCATTCTAAAATATTTCATTATATGAATTGACTTAAAGGCAGTTAAAAAATTATCTATAGTCAATCTTTCAAGAATAAAGGCTAATTGTCAGTTAGAGATAATTTTAGGCAGTATGCACATAAGTCTATTAGCAAGCACCCTAAACAGTATTTTTTAGAGTACATTACAAAGTGTAATAGGTTTAAAGTCTTTTATTGTTTTAGGATTATCAAATTTTGGAATCAAAATAACAGTGGTATAAGTTAATAAGTTAGGAAATATACCAATCAAAAGCCATTGTTGACATCCAATGACCACGTTAGAGCTAATGGTACTTCAAAATTTCTAAAAAAATGCAGGATTAAGATCATCTAGACCTAGCAATTTGTTAGGATTCATTTGAAACACTGCCTCTCTAATTTCCTTTGCCAAAAATGGGCGACGCAAAATTTCACTATTAGTAACTGTCACTTTGTTTTTAACTAATTCAACAACCTAAGAGCAATATGAAAGAGTACTCTAAAGAATATAAGAAAAATAGTCCCAAACAAGCCTACTAAGCTTTTTACCATAAGTAACCCACTTGCCCAAATCATTTTTTAGAACTGCAATATGATTCGATCATTCACCTATTGTGACGCATACTGGAGCCATCTATCATTTTTGGGTTCATTGTTCGAAGCCCACTTTTAGGGTTCGAGACCAAAAGAGGCTTACTTAACAAATAAATTGGCTACTTAACAATAAAAAGGGATCAGGTCAAAATTATTATTGGTAGTCAACTTATGAAGGCATCTACTAATGGGCCCAAATGAGGTAGCCTTATAGAGTCACCACAAAATAGAATGTCGAAAAATGATTCTCAACCTTTTGATGTCAAAATAGAGATTGGTGTTCGAGACATCACTTTTATTAGGCATCTTGGTTAGGTGTTTGTTTTATAATTAAGTTTTATATTTAATCCCCTCTCCTCTCTCACATGATGCAAAGTGATAAAAATAAACATTCCAAACATTTAATGAAAGCGATAAGTAAAAAAAATTAAATCGACTACTTAAGCTTCTTACAGAAGCAAATCATCTAATAACAACAACAAAATAATATAAATACATAAATTAGGGTATTCATTTGGGTTGGAAACATTGGTTCCCTTATACATATTTTACAAAAATATTAATTTTATTCTCTTACTTGGCTTTAGGTGAAAAATCAGATATTGGGCCAAGTTTTGAAGAAAAACCCAATTAATTTAATAAACAAATATTTTAAATGCCTTTTCCTCTTAAAGTGCACAAAAAAGCCTTTTTTTACTAACTATTACATCCTCAAAATAATAATACATCCAAAAAAGGCCAAAAAAATGAAAAAACACAAATAAATAAATAAATAATTACCAAATAAAACCAATAAAATAAATAAATGATAAAAGAAAGTGGTTAACCGAGGTAACCAGATGGGTTGAGGGTGGTCATCCAATTAAGAGTATGATTTCCAATGCAAAACACTCATACAATCCTCTAAGGTAAAAGAATTTAATACTAAAAGAAAGGACACAAAAAGACAAATAAATTAGTATTAAAATAATACAACAAAGAAAGTCACAAATTTAATTATACAGTGCAGCAACAGATTACATACAAAATTGAATTATACTACAAAAATATCATAGGGATCAAATAAATGGCATAAAAAATACATAAAACATGCAAAAATACCTAAAAATATGGCCACGCATGCCTAAAATAAGGCAAATGATGCCCACAATAAAGTGAGGGACGGGAAAAGAAGATGGTCGTGACATCTCGTTTGTCGCCTAAAAGATGAGCATCCATTAAGTTATCTTTCTATTTGTCACCTCTGGACAGAACATGATGCAAAAATTCAAAGGCAAAAATTTGCAAAAATAGTACAAAGTGTATTTTAACACTAAATATGCAATTATTAGGCTCTAAATCATGCCAATACAGTATTATAACATCAAATCATACATAAAACACATTAAAAACCACTAATTTATAGAATTGGAAGAATGAAATAAAGCTTAAGATGATACAATAATGGAAAAATCTATTAATTTATTATGCGTCTAACAAGCTCTCTGATTCATTCTTGTATCTCAATGAAATTTAAGCATGCTAGACACAAACATAGTATTTAATCATGTTTATTTGTATCAAATAATCATATAATCATGTATAGTATAATTCTAGAGAGAGAAAGCATGAATGAGCCTATAATATTACCCTCAAGTGATATTCTGACTCTGAATCTCTTGTAGTCCAGATCTCCCCATCGATTTGTGCTCCTTGTTTTTTTTAAAAAAGTTCAATAAAATTCATTTTTGTTTTATTTGTTTTAATAAAAAGATTGCTAGAGCAAGTTCTTAGAGAGAGAGAAAATTAACTTTTCTTATTCCCTAAGCCTATTTTAGCTCTATGTAAGAGTGATTCCCCCTTTCTAAAATCCTAGATTTTTAGGTTTTATATATGTAGGTTATAGTTAGAGTTGAATTCCAACTCTAACTACCCAAATTTGGAGATAAAATCCCCTTAAATTAGGATAAAATCCTTTAAAAACTGTATCTCATTTTTTAAATTCCAAAAAAGTAGGAATTCTAGAATTTGAGTCGTGGATAGGTGTACCTCATTGATAGGCAGCGATCCCTCAGCCCAAAATTGTAAAATTCCAAAAATGCCCTTAGGTTGGCCTGTGTAGGAGAGAGGGAGCCACAGACGGGTGCCCCTTAGATGATAAAAGGTAGTTTATCACCGCTGAAGGCCTAAATCAAGATTTTTATGCATCTTTTAGCAAAACACTTAGAAAAATTTGGAAAATCATAAAAATATTCGAGAAAGTGTGAGAATTTCACAATCAGAGCTTTAAGATTCGAACTTACTGTGAGTAATATACTATTTCCTCATCATTGGGTAATTCTGATCTATGCTACCTCGGGTCGTGGTGTTTATAGTTGCCCTCAAATTTGGGAAGCTAGTGCATTAGTGGCAAAGTGAGCCAAAATTTAGAGTGAAAGAAAAAATACGCGTACCTGAGGTAGCAAATCTTTTGGTTGGTTACAACATGTACCTTTTAAGGTAGTTAGTCTCTTATTTTGGGTAGTTATCATTAGCTTGTCGATTCGTTAACCCTAGTTGGAGTAGGTAAAATCAATTTGTCAATGAATTAACCCTGATTTAGGTAGTTAACATTAGTTTATTGATGTGTTAGCCCTGATTTAGGTAGTTAACATTAGTTTGTCGATATGTTAACCCTGATTTGGATAGTTGACATCAGTTTATCAATGTGTTAACCCTAAATTACTGTCTAATTAGAATCAGGATGAGTTTATTAACTCTAATTAGCGTCTAGGGCATGCAGAATCAAGACGACTTACTTGAATTTGGCTAGTGCCTAGGGCATGCAGAATTAGATAATTTGAATATGTCTGATTGGCACCTAGGGCATGTAAAATCGAGATGACTTAATTGGATCTGATTATCAAGTTGTTTAACCTATAAGATGAAATAAGATTTGAGTAGCATTTGATTATTGTCCATTGTATACTAACCTTTGTGTTGGTTGATATTTGAGGTTGGTTCACTGGCCCCTCTTAAAGCAATGTTTCACTGAGTAGATTTCTAGAAAATGTGCATCTGTAAGGAGTCAATGGGATGTTGGAAGCTGTTTTGGCAAATATACATATGTAAAGATTCACTAAGATGCTTGGAGCCATTCATGCAAATATGCATCTGTGAAGAGTCATTAAGATGTTTAGAAGCCATTGTAGCAAATATGCATCTATGAAGAGTTATTAAGTCACTTAGAGCCACTCTGGCAAATATATATTTGTGAAAAGTCATTGAGATGCTAAGAACCACTCTAGCAAATATGCATCTGTGAAGAGTCATTGAGATACTTAAAGCCATTTTGGCAAACATGCATATGTGAAGAGTCATTGAGATGTTTGGAGCCACTCTGGAAAATATGTATATGTGAAGAGTTATTAAGTTGCTTGAAGCCACTCTAGCAAATATGCATATGTGAAGAGTCATTGAGATGTTTGGAAGCCATTCAGGTAAATATACATTTGTGAAGAGTCATTGAGATACATAGAGCCACTATAGCAAATATGCATATATGAAGAGTCATTACGGTGTTTGGAGCCACTCTGGCAAATATACATCAATGTAAGGAAAACCATCACTATCCAGATTGTATGACATACTTGATCTCACCTTACATTCTGTTCAGGTAACTTCTTGTGATGAGGATGGGTGTCTGCATCCCTTATCATTGACGGAGTAAGTGTGAATCCCCTATTAGGGGTTTTAAGTACTTGTTGTGAGAAGAACTCAATATTAGTGCCCTGTTTATAAGATTTGGCATTGTTGAATTTTTTTTATGTTCATTATTACTTTTGTTTGGTTATGGCATATTTATTACAGGTCTCCTTATTAACTTCATGGCATTTCTCTTTCCATTCATTCATCTTTTCATTCATTCTCCTTTTTTCGGGCATAATAAACATAAACAAAATAAGGCATGAAATAAGATAAATACATAAATTAAATACAAATTCTATTTATATACATCAAAATATTTAGACAAAATTTTAAAACTCCTTGAATACAAAAATAATAAATCACTGTGAAGGCCTAAGTCCTTGGTGGTAAGCTGGCCTAGAAAGAGGTCTGAAAGTTGAGGGCTTGGAAGGTCTAGCAGGTGATATGGCATGTGGTACTGCTGGTTGCTGATCGTCATCTGACCTAAATCTGAATTGAAAACCTGGCTATGCAACTATCAAGGGCTGCAAAACCTGTGCTAGCCACTTTGAGCCTTAGACAACCTCAATCATAGCCCTGGAGTAATGCTCAAGATAGCGCATCAAGTCTCCCCTGAGGTCCCTGATGTACCTTCTCAGCTACTCGTCCATCTCTATCATCTCTTGTCTGCCTAATCTGTGCAAGAGAGTCATCCACTACTCCCTAATCTGTGCAAGAGAGTCATCCACTACTTATAGGGTCTTCTCAAATCTTTGCCCTGTAATCACTAAGTCTACTCTGATACCTCCTCATATGTCAGCCTGTAGAGTCTGTATCGCTGCTAGCAATGTCTATAAGGACTGTGCTATTATGAGTATCATCTATATTGTTCGATCCTAGCATCTACTGGCATCCTCTAGTGCTACCAATCTCCTTGAAATGTCATCTAATAAAGGAGCTAAAGGTGGACACACTGGTGGTACAGACGGAGATGCCTTTAGGTGTGCTTGTAATGAAGGAACATATGGTGGAGGGGCTAAAGACATGGATGCCCCAGGATTTCCATAAGGAGAGAACTTCCCTATCCTCTTGAGTGGTGATCGCTGATGTGTGATGGGTAATTTAGCATAAGTTAGTGGCTATGGTAACATGCTTAGAAGGTATTGCAAGTTTATTTGTATGTCAAACTTGTAATCCAAATCTACCTCTGCCCTTTAGTGCTCCTATGGCTTATGAGGCTTATCTAGCTCCTCTTGCAGAGGTGGCTGTGGGGTTGTTGGTGCCTCCTGCGGTTGTTGATCCTATTGATCTCCCCCTGTGGGTGCATTCGACACTATGGGATCCAAACCGCACCTTTAACTAGTCTTGGGGATAGTCAGCACCTTGTACTCCACTTCGTATCCCTCTATAGGCTCCACCATCTTTATAGTGGCCGCTGCCTGCAAGTCGATATGTATGCTCTTTGGTATGGGATTGCCAAACTCGCTCTTATTTGCCCCCAATGATAACAACAAGCAAGTGATGATGCCTCCTATATAGATCTGTGTGGTAGGCTGGGTGTATACACTAACCAGCAAGGGAATGATCCCATGTGTGATGTCCACATGCCTCTCCTGCTGCATCCCCCAAAGGCTGGTGACATTGGCCGAGTTAATTAACCTCGAACACCCTGTATGTCCTAAGTAAGAGGCTGACAACACTCTAAATGTAACTATAGATTTGGGTATCCAACATGGTAGTCTTTGCAGTATATGACAAGTATATGGCCCCTGGTAGTATCACTACTCTCCATTTATCTCGGTCCATCATCCTGGGGGGTGTAACTACATTAGACCCAATCGAAAGACCCGTGGCCTATGTAAACCTGCAGCTTGTAATGCTGTAGTGTATGCCCAATGCCTAAAACTACCCTTCCCTATGTATTTGAACTCTGGTAACCCTTATACTATAGTGTGGCTAGAACCTCTAGAGTAATATTAGGGTAGGTTTTATAAGCTAGAATGAAGAACTTCGTCCATCCTCCTCTAGCCAAAAGCCTATCAACCTCCTCTAGCAGCCCAAAGTCCTATAGGAACTACCTAAACATAAATCAACTAGAACTATACTGCACCCACTATAATGCTTGGTATCTAGTAGCCTACAAAAGTGTCATGTAAGATGGTGTAGGTTGAGGCAACTGTGCATGTGCGGTTCTACAAGGCATCTTGTAAGAAAAGGTTACATGTTAATTCCCATAGCTAGCTTGAGCTGCAAGTAAGCTAATATATTGGATTTTATGAGAATTTTGATAGCATTTTAGCTAAAAGGCAGACAATCAACCTACATAGAAATGTGCGCTAGGTGCCACATCACAATAAATAACATCCTAAGCCTGTTATTAGGCATTTTAGTACACATGCATGACAACAATACATATTTCACATTTTATGAGAATTTTAACAATATTTTGGCAGCATTTTAGCTACAAATGTGATCGCCCCTTATATAAAAAGACAATGCAAACAACAACACGCATGCCATCATAGCCGCTAAGCAGCACAGTTCATGCTATCAATATAATGTACATTTTACATTCTATGAAAATTTACAAAATTTTGGCAACATTCCAGCTAGGAATATGACTACCCCCCATATGAAAAGACAATTTAAATAACAACACACAGGCCATCATGGCCGCTAAGCAACACAATCTATGTTATTAACAGGAGATATTAAATTTACAAGACATTATTTGGGTGCAATTACCATTTTTTATGCAACATGCATTGAAGGTATAAAAATAAACAAAGGCTATCTATATTATTTTCTAAAAAGGATAATTACAAGTTTACGTACTCATATGTAAGACTATCTTTTATCTACAGTGTCATGGAAAAAGAGTTTTGTAACTTGCACTATTATCCTAAAAAGGCATTATATATTTCTAAACTACAAGATAGGATATACATATAAACTACCCTACTACTAAGGCTTAAGGACATATAGAAGTGGTTAAAAAGGAAAAACTAGCTTGAATAAGTAATAACAACTATATAAAATAACTAAATGAATGAATAAAAGATACTTACTTGTAAAAGAAGAAAGAAGAAAAGAATGAAAAAAAGTAGAGATGGCTCGCTCCCTGAAGTGTGCCTCGCTCCTAGGAGGCTTTAGGTGTAAATGGCTTGAAGAATGGATGAAAAGCAAATTAGAAAAATTGGAGAGAAAAGCTTGAAATTGGAAAAAAATGGAGGTTGTCAAAAAAATAAAGAAGATAATGAATTTTATTCAAGTTTTCAAGCGAGGGATGGGCAACCTATCCTTCACTAGCTATAGACAGGACTGAGGGACGTCCCATCCCTCATAGCCAAATGACCATTTTGCCCTTTTTCTCAATTTTAACTTTATTTTTCCATTTTAACTCCTTTTACATCCAGTTTTAAACCTTTTCCTTCATTTTTCGACCTTTTTTTGCCTAAAAATCATTTGAGAATATTTATTTACATCTTCATCACATATTTTTTACATTATCTACATGTGTTAATTATTTTTTTCTATATGTATCCAAAAGCCTAAAATACCCCCTAAAATTTATCACGTCTCTTGAGCTTCGTGACTTTTATCCTCTAAAAGTTTCCATAGTCATTTATCTGAACCATCGAAGTTTTGGATTCTCTAAAAAATGAAAATAGGAGAAAATGTAACAACATGTATGTGCAATGCATGAGACATGTAGAAAAAATGCATCTTGGCCTTCTAGGCATGATAGACGGGCTGCCTGTGGCTCACTCCTTTTGAGGGAAGGGCATCTGTTATCACTTTCTATAAATAGTTTTCTAAATTTCATGGTCTTTGTGCCTTTGAACTCTCACTTTCCAAAGAAGCTTCTACTAGGTATTTTCTCTCTTTTCCTCTTTATTTTCTTTTATTTTTTCTTTTAGTTATTTATTTTTGCTCCATCATTTTTGCACTTAGACTACTTAGGAGTAACCCTTATCATTGCTTCTAAACTTGTAAAATTGTATTGGCTATTGGATAACCCAAAAACCTAGGAGGACCCTCTGTTAGCTCATTACTTGAGCTTGAGGTTTCAAATAAGGGTGTCTTTAGATAGGAATTTATTACATACTGCTACTCAAAATTGGGACTCGAGATTCCATGTGTTTTGATTTACTTATTAGGAGTTATGCCTTCTACCAGAGGAGTTTACTGTGATAGTGGATGCTAGGCTCAAGTTTGGTAAATAGCTATGCCTGCCTTCTTCTATTTATAACTACCCTAAAAGGTAGCTCATGCCCTGTCCATCCTTCCTTTCGAGGCTAGGGGTTTAGTACCTTATGGGAGGACATTCTCACTACAGTTACTAATCTATGTATTAGTTGATTTTGATGACATACCCACCTTCCATTTCAGCGTGGTACTGCTTTGCTATCTTGGTTGGTACTTATTGATGCATACCAATGATCCCAAGACTGGAGATTATGAGTTATTCAGTGTTGTGGATGGCATATTTTGGAGTTGCATCACATTTCCCCTAATCTTGGTAGAGACCATCATTGGCTTAGATGCCATTCATCCGTACTCTCCCTCTTTCCTCACAGGCAGCCCCATGCTTTTTCAGGTACTTCCTTATTTTTAAGGTAGTATACCCCTTATGGGTTTTCATATTAGCTTTTCTAAGTGAAAGACATGCCTTTTTGGATTTTCATGCATTTTTTTGCCTTATTTTTAGCTGAGATGAATCCAACTCACCGCAGCGGCTCTTTTTTTAGGCATGCCTTCGCAAAAAGCTAAAGTTGCTATTTGAGCCTCCCTTTCGAGTTAGGGAAATACATGTTTACCCTATGAGCTATGTCATACTCTGATATCTGAGTGTGAGTTTTTGACAATCCAGGATGGAGCTAATTGGCTAGGCAGTTTGATAGATGATGTCATTATGTTTAGAGGAACCTACTTGCCCATCACTTATGTCATTTGAGATGCAGCATCCAAATGTGTCCCTCTATGTAGACTGCATCAGGCCACCTTTTATATTGCTGCCTATTGTGCTCATCAGTTTGGGGAATGACAAGACATTGTTAAGTGTTTGTTGGGTTTTCGAGGTGGTATTCTTACTACTTATTTCCTGATAGAGAATTATTAGAGGATTTAGACCCGACTTCCTGTGAGGACCTCCATTCCTGATATTGGTGCTTGCGACTTCAATACTTCTAACTCATACATGTAATTGGTTACTAGCCTAGCCATTGACAATAGACTTTTTTTATCTTAGACACTTGGATAGGGAGAGAGAGGTGATAGAGATAAACGAGATCATATACCATTACATATTATGTTTTTCCTTTTATTGAACTTTTTGAACTTGAACATGTGAAAAGACTACACCATTTTTAAATACAATAATGATATTATGAATAAATGCATGGCATTTCTTTTTGATTTCAGTAAATATGATCATCATTTGATATTATCCCAATAACACAAATTATTTAATCTTGAATAAAAACTTTACAAGCATCATAACTCCTATCATTAATCAGCCCTCTCAGGTTTTCCTGATTAATTATTTTCTTTGAGCCTCTAATTTTTATCTAGGATGCCTTTTTAGATTTTCATCTTGACGAGACACCCAATTTTAGCAAGGTCACCATTTTTTGGTTTTTGACCCATGAGGCATTTATTCTCTTCTTTTTCTCTTTTCAATCTTAGCCATGTAACCTTTTCAATCTGTTTATGTTCATTGGTTCTCTAAACTCATTGTTGTCTAATAGAATAGTAGCTCTTTTGGATAACAACTTCTTGAGCACAAAAGGTCCTTTTCATATGGGCCTGAACTTGCCTCGAATATATGGAATTCTCGACCTCATCTGTTGAAACATCAGATCTCCCTCTTTCAAATGATGCTTCATGACTTTCTTCCTAAATGAACGAGCAAGCCTCTTTTGATAAACTTGATTATGATAATATGCCCTCATCCTACCCCCATCGAATATATTGAGCTGTGATAGTCTCTTCCTAGCCCATTTTGGATCAGGTATCTCCACTTCCAAAACTATCTTTAGAGATTGATGCTCAATTTCTACTGGTAATACTGCTTCTGTCCCATATACCAAGGAAAATGGAGTAGCTCCTGTTGAAGTTCTGGCTGTAGTCCTATAATACCATAATGCAAAGTGTAACTTATTAGCCTAATATTTATAAGTTTAAACCATCTTAGTAAGAATTCTTTTGACATTCTTATTAGCTGCCTCAACTGATATGTTTGCTTGAGCTTTATAAGGAGAAGACTTATGATGCTAAACTCCATGCTTGATGAGCATCTTCTTGGTTTCACTAGATAACTGTAACCTATTACCAAACACTATATGATGAAGCAAATTGCATCTGAATATCAAATTATTTTTAATGAACTTGGCCATGTCCCTTGCATCTACCTTTTTGAAATATTTTGCTTCTACCCACTTGGTGAAGTAATCAATGGCCACTATAATGAACATGTGTCCATTCAAAGCGAGTAGATGGATCATGGCCATGATATCTATGCTCCATACAGTGAATGGCCATGGTGACATGAGATTGTAAAACTCAAAAATAGGCAGTTGCTTCAAGTCTGCTCACTATTGGGATAGTTGGCATCCACTTGTATGCTTAGAACAATCATTGTTTATAGTGAGCCAAAAGAATTCTTGACACATATTCTTCTTATCCAAAGCTAAACCATTCATGTAGGCCCCACACACTTCCATATGAACTTCTTTCATGACCTTTCTTACCTCCTTTTCATCCAGACATTTCAACTAGATTCCATCGAGTTGTCTCTTATAGGGGACTCCTCCTATGGTAATGAATTGGGTAGACAGTTTATGGATCATCCTTTAGTCCCTTTTAGTAGCTTTCTTAGGGAACACTGGGTTTTCCAAATAGTTTTGAATCTCATAGTACGAAGGCTTTCCATCATCCACCTTGATATCCATAATCTATTCATCCTCAAAGTATGGCTTGTCGGAGCTTGAAATCAACATGGGCTTCATACTCACCCCTTCTAGATTATCCCACATCGACACCAAAGTGGATAAAACATCGGCTAGCTAGTTCTCTTCCCTAGGCACATACCCAAAAATACAAAACTAGAATTGACTACTAAAAATTTTTAAAAACTTGAGATAGGGCGATAATTGCTCTTCCTTTATCAACCACTCATCTTTCACTTGATAGACTACTAAATATGAGTCTCAAAACACTTCTGTAGATTTTTCCCCCACAGCTAGTAAGATTTCTAACCTAAAGATACATACTTCGTATTCGATTTTATTGTTGTGGCCTTGTATCTCAATTTCTTGGCTAATGGCCTTTCTCTCCCTTTGGGGTGACTAAGATTATACCTATTCTGGCTCCTTTATTGTTCATAGCCTAATCAAAGTACATCTACCAACCCTGCATCGTTATAGTTGTGATGTGCTCGTCAAGAAACTTGTAAGTTACCTCCTATCCTTCCAAAGGTTGATTAGCTAGAAACTCTATTACTATTCTCCTATTAATGGTTTTCTTGGTGATGTACTATATGTCAAACTCTTGTAGGAGAATCATCCATCTTCCCATTTTTCCTAGAAGTGAAGGTTCTTCTTATAAATACCTAAGAGGCTTCTCTTTATCCACCACTTGTATCCTATAGGAGTGAAAGTAGTATCCTAATTTCTTCAATGCCTATATGTCTACTAGGAAAATCTTTTCGACCTCTATATACTTTGCCTTGTAGGGGAAAATCTTCTTGTTGAGGTAGTATACTGCATATTCAATTCCAAAGTCATCCTCTTGAGCCACTATTGCCCCTACCGAACTATCCTCTATGGCCAAATACAAAATCAAAGGTTTACCTGGCTAAGGTGGTCTTAACATTGGTGGATGCAGTAGATATTCCTTGATGGCATCAAATGCCTTTTGAAAATCCTTGTTCCAGACCACTAACTAATCCTTCCTAAACAGCTTGAATATTGATTAACAGATCAAAGTCAACTTGGCTATGAACCTGTTTATGTATTGAATTCTACCAAGGAACCTTCTAACTGTTGGATTTTAACGGTTACATGCATCACATACATGAGCAGAATTTTAAAATTTTTTGACCATTAGATCTGATCTTGCCATGAATACATAATATAACTATATGAGAATAAGAAAAATCACCTTTGATTTTTGTTGAACAGTTGATTTTACTTCGCACCGGGTTGTCGCAAACCACAGTGTCCAAAATCGAACACCTCCAATGAGTAATCCACACTAGAGAGGGGTAAATTGAACCAACAAATTGGTATTTAACTAGGTCTGGCCAAAATTCCCAAGAGCCAGCTTAGGAGTTGGCGTAAAAGGGAGAGAGAGATTAAGAGAAAAGACTTTCTTTCTGTTTTAATCACTTAGCCCTAATTTTCATTAGTTGGCTTTTTATAGTTAGGTTAAAATTCCAACTCCTTAATGAGAATGGGCTCTTTAAAATTGCTGGAGAATTATTAATTGGGCCTCTGGAATTAATTATAATCATTTGGGCTTAATTAAATCCAATTTAAACCTTTTTATAAAAGTCTATGCACAAAACCCACAAACTAGGCCCTTTGTGCAACTAATTGGATTTAAATACCCAAATGGATTCCAAATCCAACCAAATGAAATATGTGGGTTCCATAACACTTATGTAACATATATCAATTAATTTGGTCCATTAAATAGGCCATTAAGACCTTATGTTCTGAGGTAGGCATGTGGCCCTTACAGAAGGGCTTCCGCCAACTGTTTCATTCCTCTGGCCCTTAATAATTGCTCCAATGGACTTATTAATTATTATACCAGTCATATAATACTTATAGTAGTCCTAAAAAACTTATAAGACAATAATAATTAATCATGAAATACATTATTTCAATTAGGTCCAATTTTGCAGAACATTTCTCAAAAGTTCCGCGGACAATTTTATTTGATCATAATTAATTAAACTCTTTAATTAATTATTATCATATTCTCTTCTCTACCTTCATAATAATATCAAATATTATTATCCTTGTAATTTTACCATTTTACCCTTTTCTCTATATGTGTGTGACCTATTGGGTTCCTGTCCATGTTGGCAGTATAATATGTAATTGTGAGTTCTATTCAAAACTCACATGATTTAAACTCCTTTAAATAATTTTATAAATCTCTATTGATATTTTGATACATCATTATAAAAGTCATGATTGGCCTCTAGCTAGGCATCATGACTACCCAAATGTCAGGAAAGTCATGTGGTTTGACTGTACCCTTCCATAGAAACAGTTACCGTGCAATTACTCCTTTCACCACTCTTATCGCAATTAGATTCTGAGTATGGATTTCTGTCAACTCATATAAATCTAATTATGTATTTTCTATTAATTTAACCATTGTTCCTAAAATGCCCTTCATGGATCTCTATGCATCTCGGCATATTACTCTGGCCAGAGATTCTTTGAACAAGGCAATTATAGAATCATGCGAGATAACTTCCCTTGTTAAATCTAGGATGGTGAATCCTTTGTCAATCACTCAACTATCTTCAAGTAGGTCATGATATACCCAATCTCCTAACTATGTTCACTCCTAGTTGGAAGTAATCAGTTAAGGAGTCGAAGTATACCACTTGCTACTTAAGATAACTTTGGTGATCTCAAGTCTAAGGATACTTGCACAACCGCTATGAAGAGATTCCTCACTAGCATAGATTTAATATCATGTGTGTGATTCTCTATACAGGTCTCCAATGAACTTGTTCTTCTAACAAGCATCCATATGTTAGCTTTGATTATCTTCCATAATCACAGTTATGAGAACCACTGCTTGAACCATTCAAGAAGCATAACATGTGCTATTCTGTCTGAATTAACAATGTCCTATCTTGTTAATTCTATGACTAGGGATATTTAGATATTAACACATTTGCATGTAATAGACATCTCAAATCATGAACACTTTCATGATTGCCTTTGCACCGTGTTTATAATATCTCGAACTTTATTTATTAATTTAAGATTTACAAACTCATGTATTTAAACACAGCATTAATAAATGAATGATGCCTTTTATTAAGAATATAAATTTCATACATATGAAAAACATCCCTATTACATGGGCTCTAGGGCATACTCTCTAACAATCTCCCACTTGCACTAGAGCCAATCACTCATATGTCTCAGACCCATGCTATTTATATGGTGATCATGCTTAATCTGCTTCAGTGAGGGGATCCGCCACATTGTCATCTGTGGGAACCCTTTCTATTTTCACATCATTTCTAGCTACTATTTCCCTTATGAGATGGTAGCATCTGAGAACATGCTTGGATCGCTGATGAGACCGTGGTTCCTTTGCTTGCGCAATGGCTCCATTGTTGTCACAATACAAAAGGTATCAGATCAACAATGCTAGGTACCACTCCTAGTTCAGTTATGAACTTTTTGATCCAAATCGCTTTTTTGGCTGCTTTCGAAGCAACAATGTACTCAGCTTCCTTTGCAAAATCAGCAGTTGTTTCCTATTTGGAACTCTTCCAACTAACTGCTCATCCTTCCATTATGAACACAAAACCAGACTGTGACTTACAGTCATCTTTGTCAGATTGGAAGCTGGCATCTGTATACCCATTTACTTCCAAACTTCCTTCTCCATATACCAAGAATACATCCTTAGTCCTTCTCAAGTACTTAAGGATATTCTTGACAGCTGCCCAGTGTTCCTCTGCAAAATTGGATTGGAATCTACTTGTGACACTCAAAGCAAATGCTATATCTGGACGTGTACATAACATAGCATACATAATAGAACCAATTTTAGATGCATATGGTATTTTATTCATGCTCTCTCTATCCTCTAGTGTCTGTGGACACATAGACTTAGAAAGGTGTTTCCCATGCACCATGGGTATAAACCCTTTCTTAGAGAGATCCATATTGAACCTCTTCAATACTTTATCTGTATATGTACTCTGAGAAAGACCTAGCAACCTATTGGATCTATCTCTATAGATCCTTATTCCCATAATATAGGATGCTTCTCCAAGGTCTTTCATGGAGAATTGCTTGGATAACCATATTTTAATAGATTGGAGAAGAGAAATGTCATTTCTCATGATCAATATGTCATCTACATATAGAACTAGGAAGACAATTGCACTCCCACTGACCCTTTTCTACACACAAGGTTCATCTTCATTCTGTGAGAAACCAAACTCTTTGATTGTCTCATTGAATCGTATGTTCCAGCTCCTAGAGGCTTGCTTCAATCCATAAATGGATCTTTGAAGCTTGCATACCTTTTCGCCATTTCCTGATGTGAATCCTTCTGGTTGTGTCATATACACATCCTCGGTAAGATTTCCATTAAGGAAAGTTGTCTTCAAATCCATTTGCCAAATCTCATAATCATAATGAGCTGCAATGGCTAAAAGTATTCTTATAGACTTAAGCATCGCTACAGGAGAAAAAGTTTCGTCATAGTCAATACCTTCTTTATGATGATAACCTTTTGCTACTAAGCGAGCTTTATAAGTAATTATATTACCTTTCATGTCAGTCTTCTTTTTGAAGACCCATTTACACCCAATGGGTTTTATCCCTTCAGGTGGTTGAGTTAAAGTCCATACTTTGTTCTCATACATGGAGTCCATTTCAGACTGTATAGCCTTAAGCCATAAATCACATTTTGAACTGTTCAAAACTTCTTGATAGCTTGTAAGCTCATTGTCCTCGGCTACAGTTATGCCTCTATCCGAATCAATGTGAAATCCATATCTCACAGGGATAGAATGCATCCTAGTAGATCTTCTAGGATTTTGTGTATAATCAGGTTCAACTGTAATCTCATCATTATGAAATTCAGTTTTGAGTTCAATCGGTTGATCATCTTTTATTTGTGGGTCTTGAACTTCACCAAGTTCAATTTTACTCTCACTATCCTCTCGTAGGAGAAATTCTCTTTCCAAGAAGATAGCATGCCTTGAAACAAACACCTTTTGTTCTAAGCGATAATATAAATAATATCGAAATGTTTCTTTTGGATATCCCACAAATAAACATTTGTCAGACTTAACATCCAGTTTGTTTGACATTGTCCTCTTCACATAAGCAGGACAACCCCATACTTTCATATGACAAAGCATGGGTTTCTTGTTATTCCACATCTCATATGGAGTAACATCAACCGATTTACTAGGAACTATGTTTAACACATAAACAGCAGTTTTTAGTGCATATCTCCAAAAGGACTTAGGCAAGTCAGCTCGGCTCATCATTGATCGAACCATATCTAATAGTGTTCGATTTCTCCTTTCAGATACACCATTGTGTTATGGTGTATATGGAGGAGTCCATTGAGATAAAATCCCATTATCTCTAAGATAATCCTGAAACTCTTGACTTAAGTATTCTCCACCTCGATCTGATCTAAGTGTTTTAATACTTTTTCCAAGTTGTTTCTCTACTTCATTTTTGAATTCTTTGAACTTTTCAAATGCTTCAGACTTATATTTCAGTAGATAGGTGTATCCAAACCTGGAATAATCATCTATGAAAGTAATGAAGTAGGAGTAACCTCCTCTAGCATGTGTAGTCATTGGACCACATACATCTGAATGTATTAAGTCCAAAACCATTTTAGCTCGTTCTCCTTTACCAATAAAGGGAGCTTTTGTCATTTTTTCCAATAAACAAGATTCGCATGTATCAAATGATTAATAATCAAATGATCCCAAATCACCTGACTTGTGCAATTTGGTCATGCGTTTTTCATTTATATGGCCTAAACGACAATGCCATAAGTATGAGGTATTTAGATTATCATGTTTCATTCTCTTGGTATCCACATTATGTACTTCTTTAATTAAATCAAGAACAAATATACCATTCTCAATTATAGCTTTTGCATAAAACATATTGTTCTTAAAAATGTAACAACATTTGTCCTTTAAAGAAATATCATAATCGTTCATCAAACAACTGAAAGAAATAATACTTTTGGACAAAGCTGGAACATAATAACAATTATTTAATTCCAGTACTAATCTACTAGGAAAAGGCAAATAGTAAGTCCCCATAACTGTTGTAGAGATGTTATGTCCAGTAGCTGACTGCAAACATATCTCTGCCTTTCCAACTCTTCTAAAGCTTCTAAGCCCTTGTAGATCATTACATAAATGAGATCGACATCCGGTATCTAATACCCAAGATTGTTTTGAAGCAATAGAATAAGTATTAATTTTAGTCATATGGATACCTGAAGTAGAAGCATCAGCTTGCTTCTTCTCCTTGAGAGAATCTAGATAGGCCTTGCAGTTACGCTTCCAATAACCATCCTTTCCACAGTGAAAGCAAGTTCCTTTGGGATTCTCTTTCTTGGCAACTTTCTTCTTGGAGATCCCACCATTCTTTGGCTGCGCCTTGGTTATCTTCTTCTTCTTCTTCTGCTTCTTGCCTTTAGCAGAAGTGACAACCATGACACTTTTTGGATCCTTCTTAAATGATCCATCAGCTGTCTTGAGCATATTGATTAACTCAGGAATGGATACTTGGATCTTGTTCATGTTGAAGTTAAGCACGAAAGGTGCATAACTTGGAGCCAACGAGTACAAGATTAAATCTATGTATAGATCATTATCCATAACATAGCCAAGTCTACTCAAATGCTCAATATACCCATACATCTTCAATGCATGAGTAGCAGCTGAAGTGCCTTCCACCATTTTGCAGCTAAATAGAGCTCAAGAAATCTCATATTGCTCAGTTCTAGCCTAAGAAGAATAAAGCTCTCTAGATGCAAAATGATGGTTCTAGCATCCATCATTTCATGTTGCTTCTGAAGCTCTGAGGACATAGCACCCAGCATCAGACATGCTGCTGCTTCACTATCCTCCATGTATTTTCGTTAAATGCCTTTGATCTCATCAATGGCATCATCTGATGGAAGTGGTGGTGGATCTTTATCTAAGACATAGTGGATCTTTTTAGCTCTGAGAACAATTCTTACTTGCTTGATCCAGTCAGAATAGTTGTTGCCAACCAGCTTGTTATCCAAGATTGATCGTATATTAATGTTTGATGTGCTCATGATGATGACCTAAATGTGAAAAAGAAAAGATATAAGAATATGTTCATATATATGTATGCATTAATAAGGTCTTTAATTAATCCATTTACTCCCACTATTTTATTGCGAATTAATAGCCCTCACTATATAATCCGAGAAAACCCGATGGTTTTCTTAGTGGGCCAATATCCAATCCTTGATATGTAATTTGACCTTGATTGTGGTCAACAAGCCAAATTCCATACCCTTGAAAGGTAGGTATGATCAAAACTATATTTTGAGTTTTTTTAATGATGTGATCAAATTAGGAAACTTTTTCCATTTTGGAAACTTTCATTTTAGGAAACCTTTTTGCATGCATGTGTTCTTGCCTTAATAATCAATCCAATTGATTATTAATTAAATATAAATTGATTATTTAATTAATTAATCATATTAAATAATTAAAAGAATCAATTTTGGGCTTAAAACCAAGGGTGGGCCAAAACCCACAAAAGTAAACCCTAAATGTGTTCACACACAAACTGGTTTTATGTCTTTTGGACCATTTGGGCCTTTTGGAATGAGCCAAGCCCACTCCAGCCCTTAAAACCCATTAATAAACTTTATTAACATTTATAATGTTTAATTTAAATCATCTCCTTGGGCCCACTAAGTCATTCACTAATTTAAACCAAGTCCGTAAACATAATTAAGCCCATTAAGTGGTTTTAATAAATTAACATTAATCAAATTAATTTAAGGCCCATTTTAATTAATCCAATTAATTAAAAACACTTTAATATATCATATATATCAGATTTAGAAGATAAAAAGTCGTTCTAACCAAGAACACATCAAGAACACACGAAGAATACCAATTTATCGAACTTTTTGGCTAAACTAGTTTTCATGCAAAACTTGTGCGATTTTAATTCCGTTCGATCCTACGGCTTAATATCCCATATTAAACACATAAAATATCATCTAAATGATGTTTTAATGGATCCATAAGAAATTTAATTAGAACAGCCCCTTAAATCACCTAGGGTTTCATGCCAAACTCTAATGGGTTTCACGCCAAACCCTAATCACAATCATTCAAAAGTTTCGTTTTTGTTTCCACCTAATTTATTTGATCACACATACAACCAGAAATCAATATTTCTCATTCATGAAGAATCAAATCTAATATTTTAAATTTTATGAAATAAATAGCTCAAAACAAAACAAAACTTATTCCGCAGAAAAATATAGAATTGTATATCCATGGCAAAACCGTGGCTCTGATACGATGTTGGATTTTAACGGTTACATGCATCACATACATGAGCGGAATTTTAAAATTTTTTGACCATTAGATCTGATCTTGCCATGAATACACAATATAACTATATGAGAATAAGAAAAATCACCTTTGATTTTACTTCGCACCGGGTTGTCACAAACCACAGTGTCCAAAATCGAACACCTCCAATGAGTAATCCACACTAGAGAGGGGTAAATTGAACCAAAAAATTGGTGTTTAACTAGGGCTTTCGAAAATTCCCAAGAGCCAGCTTAGGAGTTGGCGCAAAAGGGAGAGAGAGATTAAGAGAAAAGACTTTCTTTTTGTTTTAATCACTTAACCCTAATTCTCATTAGTTGGCCTTTTATAGTTAGGTTAAAATTCCAACTCCTTAATGAGATTGGGCTCTTTAAAATTGCTGGAGAACTATTAATTGGGCCTCTAGAATTAATTATAATCAGTTGGGCTTAATTAAATCCAATTTAAACCTTTTCATAAAAGTCTATGCACAAAACCCACAAACTAGGCCCTTTGTGCAACTAATTGGATTTAAATACCCAAATGAATTCCAAATCCAACCAAATTAAATATGTGGGTTCCATAACACTTATGTAACATATATAAATTAATTTGGTCCATTAAATAGGCCATTAAGGCCTTATGTTCTGTGGTAGGCGTGTGGCCTTTACAGAAGGGCTTTCGCCAACTGCTTCATTCCTCTGGCCCTTAATAATTGCTCCAATGGACTTATTAATTATTATACCAGTCATATAAAAATTATAGTAGTCCTACAACACTTATAAGATAATGATAATTAATCATGAAATACATTATTTCAATTAGGTCCAATTTTGCAGAACATTTCTCAAAAGTTCCGTGGACAATTTTATTTGATCATAATTAATTAAACTCTTTAATTAATTATTATCATATTTTCTTCTCTACCTTCATAATAATATCAATTATTATTATCCTTGTAATTTTACCATTTTACCCTTTTCTTTATATGTGTGTGACCTATTGGGTTCCTGTCCATGTTGGCAGTATAATATGTAATTGTGAGTTCTATTCAAAACTCACATGATTTAAACTCTTTTAAATCATTTTATCAATCTCTATTGATATTTTCATACATCATTATACAAGTCATGATTGGCCTCTAGCTAGGCATCATGACTACCCAAATGTCAGGAAAGTCATGTGGTTTGACTGTACCCTTCCATAGAAACAGTTACCGTGCAATTACTCCTTTCACCACTCTTATCTCAATTAGATTCTGAGTATGGATTTCTGTCAACTCATATAAATCTAATTATGTATGTTCTATTAATTTAACCATTATTCCTAAAATGCCCTTCATGGATTTCCATCCATCTCGGCATATTACTCTGGCCAGAGATTCTCTGAACAAGACAATTATAGAATCATGCGAGATAACTTCCCTTGTTAAATTTGGGATGGTGAATCCTTTGTCAATCACTCAACTATCTTTAAGTAGGTCATGATATACCCAATCTCCTAACTATGTTCACTCCCAATTGGAAGTAATCAGTTATGGAGTCAAAGTATACCACTTGCTACTTAAGATAACTTTGGTGATCTCAAATCTAAGGATACTTGTACAACCACTATGAAGAGATTCCTCACTAACATAGATTTAATATCCATGTGAGGATTCTCTATGAAGGTCTCCAATGAACTTGTTCTTCTAACAAGCATCCACATGTTAGCTTTGATTATCTTCCATAATCACAGTTATGAGAACCACTGCTTGAACCATTCAAGAAGCATAACATGTGCTAGTCTGTCCGAATTAACATTATCCTATCTTGTTAATTCTATGACTAGGGATATTTAGATATTAACACATTTGCATGCAATAGACATCTCACATCATGAACACTTTCATGATTGCCTTTGCACTATGTTTATAATATCTCGGACTTCATTTATTAATTTAAGATTTACAAACTCATGTATTTAAACACAGCATTAATAAATGAATGATGCCTTTTATTAAGAATATAAATTTCATACATATGAAAAACATCCCTATTACATGGGCTCTTGGGCATACTCTCTAACACTAACTTCTTTTTCCTTTTGGGCTACCGGCATTTCCATAATGGCTGTCACCTTGTTAGGATCTACTTCTATACCTCTCTAGGTCACTGCATGCCCTAAAAGCTTACTTGAGGTGACCCCAAAGATACACTTCTTTGGATTTAGGCAAGGGTTGTACTCATCAATTCTCTGGAAGAACTTCTCTAGTGCCTTAATATGACCTTTCCAAGTAATTGAATTAATCATCATGTCGTCCATATATACCTCCACTTCCTTATAAATCAAGTTATCTAATGTCTTAGTTGCCTTCCTTTGATTGGTAGAACCTACATTCTAACGCCCAAAAGGCATACCTCGGTAGGCATATGTACCCCATTTAGTTATAAAAGCTGTCTTAATTCAGTCCACCATCTCATTCAGAATCTAATTATATCCTGCATATGTGTTCATAAAACTATACATGTCATAAGTAGTTGCACTATCAACCAGGACATCTATGTGAGGGAAAGGGAAATCATCCTTAGGATAAGCTTTGTTTAAGTCCTTATAATCTACACAGACCTTGACTTTTCCATCCTTCTTTTCTATGGGAACTACATTTGCTAGCCATATGGGATATTAAACTTCCACTAGGAACTTAACCTCTATCTATTTCCTAACCTCATCTTTAACCTTTTCAGCCTATTTTGGCATGAGTCTTTTAAGCTTCTGTTTCACTAGCTTGTACCTTGGATATATTGGAATGGCATCTTTAGAAATTTCTCGATCTATTATCAGCATGTTTTCATAGATCCATGTGAAGACTTTTTCATATTTTTTCAATATTCTCTAAAATTTTTCTCTCTCCTTAAAAGTTATGTCTGATGCCAATAAAATTTCTTTTGGATATTCTTTGATATTGAGATTAAATAAACATGTGTTTGTTGAGTTAATGTCAAATATGAATGGTTCATAATCATGATTATGCATGTTGAATTCTGAAGAAACATCACACAAGTAAGCAAAATTGTTCATCTTATTTATGTAATAAAAAAAGCACTCAATGTTCTCATAAAAAAGTTCAGAGACATAAATAATATCAATAAATGTATCTTCTTCGTTCTTCACAGCATTAGTGTCTCTCTAGGCTCAGCTTCTAGTAAATCCTTAACCTTGAACTTCCCTTTGCCTTTCAGCTGAACAGCAAGCAGTTTCTCTATTAAAATCTCTTTAGGCTCTTCTTTGTCTTAAGTAGAATGGTGTAATAGATTCTCTTCATTCTAGAAGCCCTCAACTGGCTTGATAATCCTTTGATCCCAGTCGAAGACATCATTGAACAACTTAAACCTTTGCACTAGCTTACCCCCTATCAGCTGAGGTTCGTTCTCCCAATAGTAAAGGCAAATACCTAAAGCTGGCACAAAGCTCTAAGACATGTGGGGAATCCTTTTTTTTGCTTCCTTCCCTTTACCCTTCTGATTGGAGCCAATAAAACCTAATCCCTTCTTATCCTTCTGACCCTTAGCAGCTATAGTGGTTTAAGGCCCTTAGGAGTTCTTAGCCAAACTAGCACCAGGCAGGAATTTCATCTTTTCATCATGTTAACCACTTGTAAACAATCATCATAACTACCTTCACCTTCTTCATCACTGATAGCAGACACATGGAATCCACTGAAAGGCTATTTGTGTATTTGAAGTATAGACACTTGGTTTTCTTTAGCAACCTTAATAGTAACCACCTGACCATCATAGGGGATCTTAATAATTAGATGCACCATAGAAGGCATTCCACCCAACTTATGAAACCATGGCCTTCCTAACAGCACAAAGAAATTAGCTGGAATAGGTAGTACCACAAACTTGGCTTCTATCTCAATAGGTCCCGTCTTCACTAAAGCTTTAAAGGTCCCCGTAGCCTACCTTTTTGAATTATCATAAGCAAAGATGGTTAAGTCAGACTTACTCAGCATGCCCTCATTTAACCAAAAAGCTGAGATCGCGACTAAGGGGCAAACATTGATGGAAGAAGAGGATGGTTATGGTTCTGTCCTTTAGAAGGTAGGTTAGCGTTAGAGTACACAACATTCTCTCCTGTTCCTCCCTTAACCAAATCTAATAGCTCAGAAGATGAGATGGTAATGGCAACAGTGGACTCACTCAGAGCTTCAACTAGCTTTTACCTGTGCAAGAGAGATTGTCTCAGTAAGTCCTAGATGGAAATCTATGCATTTGCTTTCTTTAACTGCTTAATAATTTAATCTTCTTTGACTTCCTTTTTTGTTGACACTATAGCAAGAGCTGGCTGCCTTTCAACTTCCGAGGCCACTCTTGCACTCCTCGTGATTGCCTTAACTTTTTCTCTTCTTATACTTTCTTTTTGCTTTCACTAGCTGAACTCCAAATATCAATGGACACCAAAGTCCCTTTATCCTCACTCTTTATAGGGGTATCCCAACAATAAATCATAGATACTGGTTGATTTTCTTCAATTGCCTCTGTTACTTTAGGGGTGGAATGAGTAATGGCTATGTACTCATTCCCATACAAGTCTCTCATGACATACCATTCAGGTAGACTAAAGCCAATCATGAACATTGGAGGTGGTATCCCATTGTAACCTCCCTCCTTCTTCCTATCCCTTTTCTCAAGATCTGAAATCTACCTACTATCTATCAAATCTTAAATCTTATTCCTTATGGAGTGGTTAAAGCTTCCATTCTTTGCTTAATTTATCAAATAACTAAGATAGTGACTTACCTAAGTTGGAATAATGCATCTGATTGGCCTTTATAGCAGATACTTCTACGGTCTTCCCAGTTTTGTTTAACCTACTATTGTTCCCTATTGCCTTGTTACTGCTAAAATTCTTCCTTGCATTCTTGCTATTTGCCCTTCTGGCTAGGCACTTTCCTTTAGCTTATGTGGATATGTCCTTCAATGACTCCCAGTCATTCAAACCCTATATTTTCAAACCATCCCTCAAGTACGGGCTTGTCTTCCTGATGAATAAGCTGATAGGATCAATTGTGTCAAGCTTCCTCTTCTTCTCCATCACCGCATTCCTCCACCTAGTGAAGTTATCATGGAAGGATTCATCATGTTTTTACTGATGTAACTCGAGCTCCTTCAAGGTAACCTCCATCCTAGGGCTATAGTTATACTACTTAAGGACTTCCTATTGTGATAATTCTGCAAGTGCATGATTTACCGAATATAGTACTTAAGATATCGTTCCCATGAGAAAAGGATGAGTGATTACACACTATCACTTAATTTTTAATCTTGTTTACATTGTTCATAAGTTGAATTGTTAAATTAACTAAAGTCTATGCTAAAACTATCAATGTCCTAATTAAACCTACTTTATTGATAATCAAAGAAGACAATTAAAGGTTAATATTATAAAATATAAGTTAAGCTTGAACTTATTCTCTTAATTTAAGTTTTAATTCTACAATGTAAACCAACTTAGATTAATGTCCTAATTCATTCTCTTGACATGAAATAGTTATTCTTAAAACATGCATATATAATTCTAACCCTTAATTCTCATTAATGCGTTAGTTAATTATAAACACTTATCTTAAGATTAAATGCCAACTTATAACAATTATCTTAATATTTCAATCTCTCAAGCAATATTTTCTATAAGAAGGAATATATTTCTCAATCA
The DNA here is from genome assembly GCA_037975025.1 of Excoecaria agallocha. NCBI lineage: Eukaryota > Viridiplantae > Streptophyta > Magnoliopsida > Malpighiales > Euphorbiaceae > Excoecaria > Excoecaria agallocha. The sequence continues at coordinate 36,229,096 of CM075816.1, forward strand.
TACTCTTTCTTATAATAATCATGCATAAAGTACTAATAAAGAATTCTGCAAATAAGACTATATATTACACTAAGAAAATAAAAGATATAGACATCAATGTTCAAGTTCCCAAAGAAAATATTATTCACTAATTACAAGATGAAGCAATAGATGAGAGATAGTAAAAAAAAATCTCTCAAACCTTTTTCACTCTCTAAGTAGATCTTATTCTTCTTGCTTGTTGTCTTTTTCTCAAAAGAACAAAGTAAAAATTTACTAATTACAACATTAAGAATCAGAAATGTAATTGTTCTTTTCACAACTTGTATATCTTTCAACTAACTACTTCTTGGATTTATATAGGATCTCAATCCTTGTGTCCTTCCAGAAGTGTGCAACCTTAGGTGGAATGATATGCACCTTCAAGCATCCTTTCAAAAGTAACAACCCAAAATCTCCTTATTATCGTGCTCATAAAGGATGTTATGATCACGACAGGATGCGCTTCATCATATGTTGACTTTTTTTGTGTTAACCTCCTATTCTGATGCCTTTTTGTATCATGCTTGCGACTCCCACTGTGCTCACGATAGAGCTTTTTCTTTCACTTGATTCCTGCCTCTTTTTCCTTAGTTCTTACTCTTTTTCTCCCTATGCACACTTACAACACAAAACATATTAAAGGTACTATGTTTCACATAAAACTAAACATTCACTACACAAACATATGCATAAAACACCCATAAATCCTACATACATCAACTCACCTCAATTTCCCACACTTGAATCTTTGCTTGTCCTCAAGCAAAACTCAAAATGGAAGAAAATAACTCAAAACACAAAATACAAAACACATAACAACATTCATATAATTATGGAGTTTACATTCATATTTGATAAACATTTGGGAACAATATGAAACAACCTTTATTTCTTTATACATTAGTCTAAATTTGCAAATTCTTAAGCAATACCATTGTTTATTCAACTCCAATAACTATAAACATTTAGAGAATTATAAAGTTGCAAAGCATAGGAATATAAGCGCTCAAGAAATTGAATGTCTTAACACATTTATAAACTATTTTATGCAAAACATTTCCTAGAGTAACTTTCACTCAAACACTTTATTCGTACTTCACTCAAATATTTAAGGGTTAGTGTTTCACTCTTTCCTTTCATATGCCATTGTATACCATAAGCTTTTAAATGAGTCAACATCTCCACTACTAGTACAAGTTAAATACATGAAATCAAAGGGTCTTATTCAAGGTTGTAACTTGGCTTAGGTAAAGCTAGGAAAAATTTTGTTAAGTAGCTCATCATGTGTAGTGGAAAAACAATCACCATACCATAAAGAAACCTATAATCAAAGCATAGCATGATCAAATGAAATTTTAACTTACTATTCTAACTCCTTTATTAATGTCCACATCTTACACTAGTTTCCTTTTTCACAAGTTTTTCTTTTCTTCATTTTTCTTCTCTTTTTTTCTTTCCTTTTTTTTAAACTACCTTTTGTTCTAGTATTAGACGTATAAAAGAAAGGGGAGCCAACTAACATCAAGCTTATACTTCATAAAAATTGTGTTAAATGACATAGCAACCTAATCCTCTCTACAAAAAAGGTGCCAAAAGAAATGGTCTATTGTTTCAAAAAAGGATTAAGGCTAGTTATGTGCTTAACAATAAAAAAATTGGTTTAAGGATCGAAATTGGCTACCTAAAGTCAAAAGGCTTAGTTATTTAAGCAAGTTAAAATTGGCTCTATAGTGCTCTTATCATTTCTCATACAAAAACTCACACTAAATGTAATCTCAAAGTTTACCAAAAATAAGTTTGAGCATATGGCATACCAAGGCTCTCATACAAAGAAAAATATCGATGTAAAAGGCTTTAAAAGCTCACTTTAGCTATAGGTCAAATTACCCTAAGTAATGATTTACCAAAATAATCATATTTACATGTGAAAAGAAAAATAACTTAAAAAGAACCTATGCTAAAGTGCTTTACTAAGTTATAACACTCACTATGCACATAAAGATGTCAAAGTAAAATAACCCATGATATTCCTCAATAATTTTGCTAACTAGACCAAAAATTAAAAAATTTCAAGCTACCTCATGTACATGCTATCAAATATGCATTAACTATAAAAGCTCCAAAACTATGCAAACTTAAAAACAACCTAAACATTTAACATGCATATAACCTAACAACAAAAATATACTAACAATACATATACATATAACATGAAAACATGCTAATTACAACATAACACATTACATATACACACCTCCCCACACTTGAAAGACACAATGTCCTCATTGTGCAAGGAAACAATACACATATAATACAAAACAAAATAAGAAAAGAAAATCACAAAAACATCAACAAAATAAAAACAATAACACATAAACATAAACAAAAATAAAAACAATGAAAACGAAAAAAGAGTAAAGGACTTTCCTTATTGAACTCCACTAAGCGAATCAAGTGGAAAATGGCTAAAATCTACATTGTTCTTCCTAAAAAAGGACAACAACTTCCTACTTAGACTCTTATGCATGGCCTTCATGTGGGCTTTCATGTTGTCCACCTTGGCTTCTAAACTCTTGTTGGACCCATCCACTTTGTCCAACCTATCCAACACTTGCTGCCACCTTGCTGAACTTCGTCCTTCTCCAGTAGCAACAGACACATCTTCGGGTTCTTCCACTTCATCACCCTCACTTTTACTAGCATCATTATCATTAGCAGTAGCAATAGGGGCTTTACCTCTCCCACATCTAGACCTGCCACATCTCTCTTAATAGGAGAAAAATACAGGGGGATAGTCACATCTCTTCAATAAATAGGAATTATGTAGGAACTTCAGATCCATCATAGTAGCTACCTCATTCTCCTCAAACTCAAAACCCTACAACTTTCCCAAACACCCTAACATAATTCCAATTACCATATGCCCTATGCCCACAATTATGGTCTTAGCAATGGAGGCATGGTACAAACCGACAAAAATGAAATCAATAGAGTAAGGGATTTTTTTGGCATGAATCAGGGATAATACAAATAAGTCCTTTGCTTGGACTTTGTTAATTTTTACCCTACCGAACAATGCATGGCATAAAAATTTATGAAACAATAGCAAAACATCATTTTTAATTCGTCTATTGGTAGAATTCTTGTTATCAAAATGAGTCAAGCCGGTCAATTTTCTCCACACATCAAAAGCAACAAATTATTGAGGCACAAAAGTATGGCCATTTAAGGGAAAACCAAACCATGCATTCATTTCTTCAAAACCAAAAATATGTTCAATTTCATCATGCCTAAATTTCATCTTAATCTTTCTAGCATCAATATAAGCCAAAGTAACAAAAAACTCAATAGCCCAATCTCTCTTAATAGGTAATTGTTAGTGTAAGCCCTAGCCCCAATACATTGTTATAAAGCATTTAATTTAATAAATGAGTCATTTGTTTTACCATTATATTCCTATGCATATCAATTGATAGAACTATCCAAAAATGTTGTTTCAGTTTAAGTTATCATGTGTGAGGCACATAGTTGTAAGACCTTGAAACAATCAAGACTTCATTCTAAATATCCCTAGTCAGTCATTGTTATGGAAATAACAAATGAATTAAGACTAGTTTGCTCTTTCTTATAATTTGAGTTTTGTCTTACAGATCATAAGGATTGAAGTGTCAATCAGAGATCATAGATTCATGTTTAAAACATGGTGTGAAATAGAGAGGAGTGGTGTAAAGGCAGCTCCTTTGGCATTGGTGATCAAGATCTAAGGCGAATAAATCCATCTTAGTTGCTGGTCATCATCAAAATCAAATTTTGAAAGGCATATAAGGCTGTAAGTTTGTCAAAAACCCTAAAATTGCATGTTTTCAATTTTTGTTTATGGATTGCGTGGTATGTATGATCAATTTTATTATTTTTCCACTGCATGATCATCATATATATTCCATGTCATATTCCAACAGTAATTTCATGTTAACAAACAAAATCTTGAGAAATTCCTAATCATCCAACAAGGAAAAGTCTAAATGCTACATGCCTACATATTCTTTCTTGGAGAAAAGTTGGAACTTTTTACCTTTAATATCAGTATGAATTGGGAATGGGCATTCGTACATATCTTGGAGAATTGTGGTGCCATTTTCTTGTTGAGAAGAACTCTCAACATCCTTCCCTTTGCCCCTGCCTCTATTAGTCAATCTCTTCACTCTCACCATGTTAAATAACAACAAAAGAATACAAACTTTGCAAAAAAACACTAGGAAAAAAATTGAAAAGATTTAACCAAGAGTGTAAGAAATAAAAACTAAAAGATGAAGATGAAAAAGAATTAGAGAGAAAAGTATAGAAAAAGGGATGAAAACTATACATAATGACAGTTTAGGGTTCCAAAATCAATTTATAAGGGGAAAATAAACACTCACAGTGGTTGGAAACTACCCTAAAATTCAAAATTCACACTACAGTATTCATCATGCTCGCGGTACCAGTTACGTTTGCAATAGAGACCCCAATAAAATTCTTTCTTACTTAGCCGCACTCACAATAGACATAAAATTTTGAAACTTTTGATAAAGAAAGACACAAATACTCAAACACAAAGCACTACTTAAATTTAAACAAAAAAATCAAAAATTAAAAATAAAAGCAAACATAAAAACACATGTAGAAATAGAAAGATTTATTAATTAAGTCCAAAAGGACCATCATTAACCAACTTTAAAGAGACACATGAAACCTCTCTGCCAGGAAAATTTTCCTCCAAATACACCATACACCTTTGACCATTAGCCTTAAATAATTCACCTTTATCATTTTTAAGCTCTAAATACCTATGGTCAAATACATGAGTTATAAGAAATGGCCCACTTCAATGTGATCTTAACTTTTTAAGAAACAACTTCAATCTAGAGTTAAAAAGAAGTACATTATCACCTAATTTAAAGCTCTTATATTTAATGTGAGCATCATGCCATTTCTTAGTTCTTTGTTTATAGATTATTACATTCTCATAGGCACTAAGTTGTAACTCATCTAACTCATTTAATTGCAGACAACTCTGCATACCAACTTGCTTAAAATCAAAATTCAAAGCTCTAATAGCCCAATAAGCTTTATGCTCCAACTCTATAAGCAAATCACTTGCTTTGCCATACACTAACCTATATGGAGTCATACCAATAGGTATTTTAAAAGCTATCCTATATACCCAAAGTGCATCGTCTAATTTATATGCCCAATCCTTACGTGAACTAGAAACACTCTTCTCTAAAATCCATTTTAGTTCTCTACTAAAAATCTCTACTTGACCACTTGATTGTGGATGATAAGGTATGGTTACTTTATGATGTACTCCATACTTATGTAACAAAAATGCAAAAGAACGGTTTATAAAATACGTACCTTCATCACTTATAATGGCACGAGGCACTCCAAACCTTGAGAATAATTTCTTTAAGAACTTAACAATTACTTTGGAATCATTGGTGGAGGTACCCTTGGCCTCTACCCACTTTGACACATAATCCACTCTAACCAATATGTATTTTTAGCCAAACGATGTAAGACCTCTACTTTCAAAATACTTATTAATGGAATTTCATCTCTCTTACCTAAATTTCCTGCCTTTTGGCATTTGTCACATTTAGCCATAAACTTCTTTGCATCTTGAAATACCATTGGCCAATAAAAACCACATTCAAGTACACAAGCCACCATCCTCCCACTACCATTATTTCTTGCATACAAAGGTGAATGGTAATGAGATAATATGTCAAGATAGTCATCTTCACTTAGACAACAATGCAAAACTCCATCTCCACAAATCTTAAACAAATAGGGTTCCTCCCATAGATCATGTTTGATATCATAGAATAACTTCTTCCTTTGCTGAAAAGATAAACCATAAGGCATAATTCCTGCAACAATATAGTGAGCATAATTCGCATACCATAGTGTACTAAGATGGCTAACTATTATTAATGACTCATCAAGAAACTCTTCATTTATTTCATCATCATCACCTATAGGTCCATCCTTATTCTCTAATCTAGATAAGTGATCAACCACTAAATTCTCACTTTCCTTTTTATCTCGTATTTCTATGTCAAATTCTTGCAACAAAAAACCCAACAAATTAACCTAGGTTTAGCATCATTCTCAGCAAAGAAATACTTTAATGCCACATGATCCATATAAATAATAACTTTAGATCCCAACAAGTATCTAAATTTATCATAAGCAAACACAACAGCAAGCATTTCTTTTTTCATGGTTGTATAATTTATTTAAGGACCTAAAAGTGTGTGACTAACATAATAAATAACACGCAATTTCTTAATTTTTACTGACCTAAAACACATCATACAACTAAGTCACTTGCATCACACATTATTTCAAAAGGAATGTTCCAATCCAGTAAAGTTATAATAGGTGCACTTATGAGAGCTTTCTTTAACCTTCAAAAGCTTCTAAGCATGCATCATTAAAATCAAAAGGAACATCCTTTACTAAGAGATTGGTCGATGGTTTAGCAATTAAAGAAAAACCCTTAATAAATCTCCTATAAAAAACTAGCATGTCTTAAAAATGACCTTGTACCCTTTATTGTAGTAGGTGGAGGCAACCTCTCAATCAACTCCGTCTTAGCCCTATCTACCTTAATTCCTTTTCTTGAAATTTTATGCCCTAGTATAATCCCTTCCTCAACCATGAAATGACATTTCTCCCAATTGAGAACCAAATTTTTCTCCTCACATCTAATTAAGACTCTATTTAAGTTATGTACAAAACTCAAAAGAATCCCCATAAATAGAAAAGTCATCCATGAACACTTCCATTTTCTCCTCAATCATGTCTCCAAAAATAGAAGTCATGCACCTTTGGAAAGTTGTACCTGTATTACATAAACCAAAAGGCATCCTCCTATATGAAAAAGTGCCATAAGGACATGTAAAGGTTGTTTTCTCTTAGTCGCTAGGGTAAATGAAAATTTGAAAATAACCTAACAAACCATTAAGAAAGTAGTAATGGAAATGACCAGCATTCCTCTCTAACACTTGATTTAAGAATGGCAAAGGAAAATGATCCTTTCTAGTTGTAGCATTCAACATTCTATAGTTAATATAAACCCGCCAAGTTGTGGTAGTTCTAATAGGAATCAAATCCCCATTCTCATTTCTCACTACATTCATCCCTCCTTTCTTTAGCACACAATGAATAGGACTAACCCATTCACTATCAAAAATAAGATAGATAATCCTAGCATCTAACAACTTAATGAATTCCTTTCTAACCACTTCTTTCATATTAGGATTCAATCTTCTTTGCCTATCAGCCTTAGGTTTATAGCCCTTTTCTATATGAATTTTATGCATGACCATATTAGGGTTAATTCTCCTTAAATCTAAAATTTGCCAACTTATACTTCTAATTCTCTTCCTAACCACTTGTAACAACATCTTCTCTTGCATTCTCATAAGACTATTAGAAATGATAATAGGTAAAGTAAAATTGGCTTCAAGAAAAGCATACCTTAAATGATTAGGTAACTCCTTTAATTCCACATTAGGAGCACTCACAATTGATAGAGGCAATGGATCCTCACTCTTATGCAACATTTTTAGCCTTTGAACTCCTTAATCCACATCCTCATTGGCTCCTTCATCATGGGAATATTTAACTTAATGTTTAATCCCTAACACTTCTAACACACAATCATCAATTACATCAACCTTGATGCATACATTTTCTTCCATAGGGTATTTTAGTGCTTTTTCCATATGGTACTCCACACTATCATTCCCTACTCTTAAGATTAATTTACCTTCTGAAACATCAACTAAAGCCCTATCGATTTTCATGAAAGTTTTACCAAAAATTAATGGTCCATTAGCATCGTGTGCAAAATCAAGTATCACAAAATTAGCTGTTAAAATGAACTTATCAACTTTAACCAATACATCCTCAATTATGCCATATGGTTTCTTTAAAGACTTGGTCAGCAAGTTGTAACACCATAGAAGTAGATTTCACATCTTCTAGAACCAATTTCTTAAAAATTAAAAGTGGCATGAGGTTTATACTTGCCCTTAAATCAAAAAGACACCTAAGAAACTCTATATCCCCTAAGGTACATGGAATAGTAAAGCTACCAGGATCTTTCAATTTAGTTGGTAATTTTTTTGTGATAATTAAACTATAATCCTCAGTCAAAGCAACAGTCAAAACATCATCCCAACTTTTTTTCTTAGAAATTAAGTCTTTCAAGAATTTAGCATAATTGGAAACTTGGATAATAGCATCAACAAACGACAAATTGATATGCAAATTCTTTAGTTTATCTAAAAAGTTAAGAAATTGCTTATCCGTACCCATCTATTTCAATCGCTATAGAAACAGCGGACGGGGTTGATAAAGCTTTTCCTTGAAAGCTCCCTTTATCGAGCTCGTGGCAGGCATCGCGCTCGCGGCATTACTCGAACTCCTCTTTGTCTTGCTTGTGACATGAATGTTCTCTCCCTACTGAATTTTGTGCAAAACTCCATTTTTGTTAGCTAAAAAATTGTTGCCATATGTCTTACCTGACCTAAGTGAAATTGCCTTCATCTGCTCCCTTAGATTGTCCTCTGTGTTGCTTAGAAGGCACCCTTGAAGTCTTGAAGATAGTGCACTTGCTAATTAACTTACTTGAACCTCTAAATTATGTATGGATGATGATTGGTTCTTCACTATTTGATCAAATTTAGACTATAAACTCTTGTAATTTTCATCTTGGGAATTAAGTTTTAAATTAATACTCTCTAAAAACCTATCTATTTTTACTTCAAAAGCACCAAATCTATCTTGCCCCGATTGGAAACCTATAGCACCTCTGTATTAACTAGTGCCCCATGAAAAGTTAAGATGATTCCTCCAATCAGGGTTTTAGGTGTTTGAGTAAAGGTTCCACGCCTTTAACCTTGCACAGAACTCACTTATTCCTTTAAACTAGCTATACCGACCCCATAACTCTTACTAGCATGCCCTTGTTGAGCATAAAAGGTACAACCATTTGGTGGGGTTCCTCCCATACTAAAATTATCAATTTTATGTGTCGATGCAGCAACTTGGGCTTGCAAAGCGACAACTAAATCTATAGTATGGTAACCTTTAGTAAGGCAAAAAGGTGATACATTGGTTCTTTCCATAGTGGACATCTCTTCTAGCAGCTCAAAAGCAACATCCGTAGTCTTCCTCATAAGAGATCCTACAATAGTCGCATCAATGGTCCTTCTAGTGGTGGGGTTAACTCCATTATAAAAGATTTGTATGAGCAACTCCTTTAGAAGATTATAATAAGGGCAACTCCACTGTAATTACTTAAACCTTTCCCATGCCTTATACAAAGATTCATTATCTTGTTGCATGAAAGTAGTAATTTCTTTAAGAATTTTAGTAGTTTTTGCTAATGGAAAATATTTAGAAAGAAAAGCTTGGGCCAATTGATCCTAAGTGGTAATTGAACCTCTAACAAGCGAATTTAACCAAGCCTTTGCCTTATCCTTCATTGTAAAAAGAAAAAAACCTAAGCTTAATTGCATCCACATAAACTCCTTTAATTTTAAAAGTATCACGAATTTCAAGGAAATTTGCTAAATGAGCATTAGGATCCTCATTTGGCAACCCATAAAATTGAATACTATTTTGAACCATTTATAAAATAGAAGGTTTTATTTTGATTGGTTGGCATTTACAGTAGGTCATACTACTCCTTGTTGAGTACCTCTTAAAGCAGGTGTAGCATAATCTATAAAATGTGGAGGATTATCCTCAACCATAATTGGTCTCTTAGTCTTCTTCCTCTTCGATTTTCAATTACTTAACAAAAATCTCTCTATCTTTGAATTTATTCGTTCAAGTTATTCTTAAGAACTCCTTGTTCTAGGCATACACTTGAACTCCCAAATATGTAATACAAAATAAACAAACAAATAAACACTAATTAAATATTACAATAAAAAATCTTAAATCAAGCATTATAATGGCAATAAAATAAGACATAATTTCCCCAACAACGACGCCAAAAACTTATTATACTAATTTTGCAAATGCATAATTTACCAAATATAGTACTTAAGATATCATTCCCAGGAGGAAATGATGAATGATTACACACTATCACTTAATTCTTAATCTTGTTTACAATGTTCATAAGTTGAATTGTTAAATTAACTAAAGTCTACGTTAAAACTATCGATGTCCTAATTAAACCTACTTTATTGATAATCAAAGAAGATAATAAAAGGTTAATATTATGAAATATAAGTTGAACTTGAACTTATTCTTTTAATCTAAGTTTTAATTCTACAATGCAAACTAAGTTAGATTAATGTCTTAATTCATTCTCTCGATATGAAATAGTTATTCCTAAAAAATGTGTGTATAATTCTAACCCTTAATTCTCATTAATGCATTAGTTAATTATAAACACTTATCTTAAGATTAAATGTTAACTTATAGCAATTATCTTAATATTTTGATCTCTCAAGTAATATTTTGATAATGAATTCTTACTGGCTATAAGAAAAAAAAAAATTTCTCAATCATACTCTCACTTATAATAATCATGCATAAAGTACTAATAAAGAATTTTATGAATAAGACTATGTATTACACTAAGAATATAAAAGATATAGACATCAATGTTTAAGTTCCTAAAGAAAATATCATTCACTAATTACAAGAAGAAGCAATAGATGAGAGATAGTAAAAAGAAATCTCTCAAGCCTTTTTCACTCTCTAAGTAGATGATCTTCTTCTTGCTTGTTGTTTTCTTCTCGAAAGAACAAAATAAAAATGTACTAATTACAGCAGTAAAAATTAGAAATGTAATTGTTCTTTTCATAACTTGTATATCTTTTAATTAACTACTTCTTGGGTTTATATAGGATCTCAATCCTTGTGTCCCTCCAAATGCCCCTCTAGAAGTGTGCAATCCTAAGAGGAATGACATGCACCTTTAAGTGTCTTTTCAAAAGTAATAACCCAAAATCTCCTTGCTGTCGAGCTCGCGAAGGATGTTGCACTTGCAACAGGATGTGTTTCATTATATGTTTACTTTTCTCTGTGTTGACCTCTTCTTCTGATGCTTTCTTGTGTTGTGCTTGCGATAGAACTTCTTCTTTTACTTGATTCTTGCCTCTTTTTCCTTAGTTCTTACTCCTTTTCTCCTTACACACACTTACACCATAAAAACACAGAAAAACACCATGTTTCACATAAAACTAAACATTCATTACACAAACATATGCATAAAACACCCACAAATCTTACATACATCAATTCACATCAATTCCTCAGTCAACAGATCCCAATCCTTTTTTATATGTCTATCCATCCTATGGTACCAATCTATTGTCGGCTCAGACAAACTCAAATAAAAATACTCCACCTTCTACTTCTTAGTCAAAGTGGTTCCCGTCATAATGAGCTTATATTGCTTTACATGGGCTAAATTATCTAAGGTGCCATCAAATCTTAGCAAGTCAGGCATTTTAAATCCTTGGGGCAATGACCACCGGCGATCTCCCTACCGGCGTTTCCTCTCTCTTCCGGCCACTGGCGGCGTCGCTCCTCCGTCACCAAGGTACTTCAATTTGTTTTGCTCCACTATCTCTCTTTTTTCTCTCTCACCGAGGCTTCTCTCTTCTTTTTCGGTGAGCAACGACAGCGGCTAAGGGCACGAACACCACTGGAGATTTCCCAACGGCGAATCGACCCTCTTTGTGCCCTCCGTGTTGTCCCACTCGCCGGCATTAGGGAGATCAAAAGTGTGGTGGTCGGTACTTTTTAGTGTGTTTTTCAGTGGATCGGGACGGTGTAAAGGCGCGTGACCACCACCGATAACCTTGGGGTGGCGTGAACTCCATTCCAGCACTGACCGTGCATCTCCGGTGAGGATCTGATGAAGCACCGGTGACCGGTCCGACGAGGACAGAAATAGGTAGATTGAAGCTGATTTTTGACACTATATAGGTATGGGATACTGAACTTATCTCCCTCAATTTAGTTAAATAAATTTTGAATTTTAATGAGAAATTTATTGTATGTGTAATATAAATGTTTGCCTCTGTGTGTGTAAATTGATATAAATATTTTCACATGCTTCAGTTCGCCTACATCAACTGCATTGCTGCTTGTTTTTTAATAATAAGATATAGCAATCTTATTAGTGCCAATTACACCCAGTTTGATGTATCCACTATAAAAAAGGGATAGGTTGAATTTCTGTTGTGTTAAATGGGTCATGGAATTTCGAAGCTTTATTTGAATGTCATTATGATTTTGGCAATTAATATACAGTTTACATCTTTGCAATTGTTTCTTTGATATTCAGTTAAGCTTAGTTACTTGAATGCTTATCATGTTTTGAGTGAATTTAAAAATATCCATCTTGATGTCTTTTGCTTGTACATTTGGATGATCTTAGATATTTGTGCTTCATTTTCACAAAATGATTGATGACGGTTTCAAAAGCAATACGGGGGCACTCCTTGCAAGAGACCAAAAAGGATGGACGTTTCCATGTTCACACCAAAACATATCTAGACGGTTCAATAATTAAAGAAGTGGGATTTCTTTTGCATATGCAATTTTACTTTAGCAATTCAACCCATGTACTATGATGCATTTATGTGGGCAAAATCCTTGTTGTTTGCAATTTAGTTTTTAATGACTGGGGAAGTGGATTATTTTAGATATGCATGGTTTTCTAGGGGACTGGCAACTTATTCTATGGTCAATAGAGAGTAATTACCAATTTTGATGGGAAAAAAAGCATATTTAATTTTCTTACCTATGTAATGATGCCTCCAGATTGCCTTTGTTTCTAAATTCTATTTGATTCATTCCAAATGGATCATTTTGCCACCATGAGTTGATTTGTTTTCTTCTACTTGCTAATGTCTTGTTAGGAAGATTTAAAATCTGCTTCTGCTTGAAGGTTTAAACTTTCCATTTAGATTTATTTGCTTGAATGCCCTTGGTGAATTTTTGTAATTGCCTATCGCAGGAGATGGAACGGTCTGCTGATGTGCTGGCTGCGGGTTTAGTTGAGTTGGCTGATCCATCTCTTTCAAGTAAATTTTTTCTCCGCCAGGTCTGTTTACAATCATTACACATATATCATTTTTCCATGTGATGAGAGTGTCTAAACTGTAACATCATGACTTAATGACTATCTTTTGGAAATCTACTTGATACAAGGGAAAATAGTCTCTTGTTTTTGTTTCTTGTTTTCTGTGGTTTCTAAAATGAATTGTTTTTCAACAGAACTGGATGGATCAATCTGATGGTTCAGGTGACTCTATCCTGAAACACAAACCTCTATGGGCTAGTTATGATTCCACACAGGCAAGGACCAGAAAAAGAACAAGAAGAAGAAAGAACAAAAGTAACAAGGGGATTTGTATTATCATAATCTTGTTAGTTGCATTATGTGGTCATTGGATTTCAAAATAAGATCACATAGCAACTACAAAGGCTTCATATCCTTATTTGTTTTGTAGCCTAATTATTTGTATCCGAAAAGTTTTCGATAAGCACATGTTGCAGAAACTATGTTCACATTTTGTAGATAAATTTTACTAGAAAACTTCTATTTCCATTCCAATATCTCAATATTAGTTTTAAAACAATTTTGAACGATATAAATCCAGGATAAATCGTTATTATGCATTCTTTTGGTACTGCTCATTCTTAAGGTAATAATGTGATTTGTGGTCTTTACTGCAGCTTTGTCCTATCATTGGCTGATGTGGACCCACACCTTATGATGGAGGATGAAAGCTTTGTTTGGACAAGCAATGATGTCATCATTGTCCTTGAGCATCAACATGAAAAGATACCTCTGAGGTGAGTGACACACTGAGTCATATTTTCACCGGTCAAGAAACAAATTAGGAAAATCACATCCATTTATATTCCTACTGGCAGATTTTAAAGCTAGCAATAGGATAGAGTATTATTAGATAGTGTTTAAATATGATATTATAATTTTATTGACAAAAAAATATATTATGAAGTTTAAAATGACAGCAAGCTATTTATTAGTGTAACAACAAGCTATTCTTGTACGCTTATCACAAATTGAAATATTAGTCAATCACCTGGTAGCTTGCTAATACTGCCTTAAATTGATAGGAACAACTTAACATTGATGACAAATTTGTTCTTATCCTTTTTTTGATGTTATCTTCCTATCTTCCAAAATGACATTGACTTATCTTTTGATGCTCTTTGAGAAAAAAATAAAAGAAATATAATGTTTATATAGTATTTTGTTCTTATGATGATTCAATTATGGCAATCTAATTACATATTTTACCAAAGTCAATGCTCAATATTTCTATATGTTACTCCCATTGCTTTTTATTTGTTAGGAAAACAATAAACTGAAAATACTTATGCTAGATATGAACAAGAAAGAGGAAAAATAATTCTCTATTGAAAAATATCTTTACTATTTCTATGATTGCCATTGGTTCTGCAGTTTGCTTACTTGAGAGCTCATCAGGTGACGATGATCTTGTGACTTGAAGAAGGACCTTTCTACAAGACCTGAATAACCTTTAGACTGACATGGAACAATGAGAAGATTAAAGCCTCTTATTAATGGCTAAATTGTCATTATCTTCTTTCTTAAACATGTTATATATTTTTACTATTGTCGTTCATCTTTAAATTAGAATTAAATAATTTTCACAGCATTGGTTGACATTGTGTACAATATTGATATTATTTGTACAGTAATTATAATATATACTAGTTTGTTTGGATATTAAAATTGTTAATTCATATATGTTTTTAATTTTAATTTTAATTTTTTTATATTGAATGTATTGTGCCTATTTTTGCTTTTATATAATTTTAAAAAAAATGAAAAAGAGAATAAATAATTCAATTTTACCGACAAAATACCGATGAATATATCCGTCTCTATTTTTCTAAAATAAATTAATATTTTTATTAATCAAATTTTGCCGACGGATTACCGATGGCAAATCCATCGGTAAAAAGTCAAACTGACGAAATATCCGACAGATTTGTTAACAAAACTACCTACGGAATTTTTTTGTGTTTCCGTCAGTAAAATCCGTCGGTACCTCTTACCGATGGACTTTTCTGCCGGTAATTTGGTACCTATGAGTGTTTTACCGATAAATTAATTCCGTCGGTAATCCATAAAAAACCCGTCAGTAAGGCCTTTTCCGTCGGTAAAACGCCATGTTCCGTCGGTAAAAATTCGTCGGTAAAATTAATTTTTTTTGTAGTGCAATCTCCAGTTTAAATCATCCCGCACTGTTGAAGGTCCAATAGGGGTAACATTCGGCCTTTTTCTCAGGAATGAAAACCTTGTTGCTGTGTCATCAGTTACTCTTCTAGTCTCATTTCTCCTTTTGGTCTCATTCAATCCTTTGTTCTCTATACTTAAAATTGTTTTTTGACTGTTTTCTAACAATTGAATTGAACCCAACTCAGAATTGACCTTTAAACCTAGCTTCAAATCTGAACTTGATCTCAGTAGCTTAGAAATAGATCTTCAGAGCAAGCAACTATCTAACCTTTTGGACCACCTATATAAGTTTGTAATGGCTATAAGAATTAGATGTTAGGAGTGATGTATGAGCAATGATGCATGACTATGGTATATACATGATGCATAAATGCAATGTATGCTTTTGTTAGACATCAATCACAACCACAGACAAGTATAGCAATAGACTTCAAACCTTATTACTCCTACATAGGTGGTCATGCGGTCTCTCCCCTAGGTGGGTTTAACCTGTGGGTCAATAGGATACCCAATGGACATGTATGGTGTACGATAAAAAATCAGTAGCATAACCTCTTTAATTGAAAGTACAGGTGTATAGGTTTTGACCATTATGCATTTTAACTAACTTAGATAGATCGGGTTAGGCCCCTCGGGGTATGGCAGCCTTTGACTGGTACCCTTCTAATTCATTTGAGTTTGGTCAATACATAATGGTCTACATAGCAAGCAAAATATTATTATGGTTATATAACCTAAGGGAAGTTGCTATTGTCATTACATGGGCTTGAGTCAAGGGTGATGAAACTTTAGGGCTACCAAAGCATGGTCCTTGCTAATAGGTCTAACTTATCACTAGCATAATGACTGATAGGCTACCATTTTATATACCATTTGGTACTAGACTTGGGCTGGTGGCTCTTCTTAACATATCCTTATATTGAGTGAATGTAGGGCATGCTTCAGGATAACACCAAAGCTAAAAAAAGGATGCCTTACTTAATTCTAAGGCTCTAAAATGAATGGAAGGAATGCATTTTAGATAGAAGAAGGGATTAATTAATAAAAACTAACTATAAAGAACTTAACCAAGATGTTTTTCGAATAAGGTCTCTTTTGTCCCTAGTGGAATTGCCATTGTGATACGCACTGAAACCATTCATCATTTCTAGGTTCATTCTCAGAAGCCTACTTTTAGGGTTTAAGAATGAAAGAGGCTCACTTAACTCATAAATTGGCTACTTCACAATAAAAAGGGATCAAGCCCAAATTATTGTTGGTAGCTAATACACGTTCAACAAGTGTACTAAATCATCAAGTAATAAAGTGGTGTATAGTTAGGACCCACGAATATTGTATCCAAGGGATTGAGGATGCAAGCAGTGAAAATCAATTGTATGCTAAAATATTCCTAAATTTTTGTATGTGTATAAGCTATCAACTAAATGGTATGCAAAAAGAATAACAATGAAATTAAACTTGCAGTAATTTTTCTATAAAATAATCAAGCATATAATGAACAAGTATAAAATTCAATGAGATAAAAGCATTGCATGGGTTCACTCATCTTCCCTATATCCAATGTGAATTAAATTAACCTAAAGATATATATAAATGAATTTGGGATAACCTTCTTAACCCAAGAGTCCCATTTCAGAGCAAACTACTCTAATTTCAAGGCATTTTATCTGGAGCAAAACCTACAATTAGCCTAAACACAGGTCTAAAATCCTATGTCTAGGTTACTTTCCCATTCTGGAGCCAAATAACCCAAAACTCATTTATTTCACTCTATACTCTAATCCTAAAATCACAAAATCCTACATATTAAGAGTCTCATTTCGGAGCAATCTAAATCCACATCATTAATGATAAAAGAAAAGAGAAATAAACATTCATAGCATTTAATCATGCTAACATAACACCCAACAATGATATATGACAAACCCATCTATCAAAAGCTGGAAATTAATTCAAGATAATGAAACTAATGAAATAACAATTGAAGCAACAGATTTAACTTACATATGTGAACCTTAATACAATTACAAAATCTATCGAATACTAAATCTCTGATCATTAAAAAAATTTTTAATACATAATAAAAACTCCATAACTCTAAAACCAATACATGAAGTTAAACTTTTAATCTCTTCTTTGACTTGTGTTGGCTGTCCTGCTATAGATATTACCACTGGGAAGGAGTCCTAGCTCAAAAACCTATATGAATAAATACTCGTGCTAAGCTATAAAGCTTAGTGGGAAGCAAACTTTATGTGGATGACCACTTTCAAAATTCATTAAAATAATCACATGCACTTTAAGTATAATAATTGTTAGGACCCAATTTAGCCCTAGAAATTTGAGTTACTGGTAAAGAGGGTTCATTTTGGCATGATAAAGAAGTAATTATAGTTAATAATATTAGATTAATTGATGAAATTCAATTTTGGACTTAAAGGGGGTAATTAGACATTTTATATTAAGGTGTACATGTGTTTAAGTAAAATAAAAACATAATGCAGAGGTTCAATTGGAATAAAGAAAGGAAGTGGTGCAAAGATATGAAATAAGAATTTATAAAAGAGGAAAGTGGGAATTATCCCTTAATGAGGTCATCATCCACTCATTTCTCCAGAAACTCACGTGAAGAGGCATAGGGAAAAGGAAACTTAAGTATAAATAAGTTGAAAGAACAACCATTCTTAAGGAAAGAGAGAGAATCACTCATTTCTTCACTTTTCTCTTCTCTCTCTAAAAATTTGCAAATATTTTCTCTCTCTCTTTTTTTAAAGGTTAGCATATTCACTCAAAAGAGTATCCTTTTATTTTTGCATTTATACTTGTAAAGAGAGCAGGATGAATGTGTCTTCAAGAAAATAAGTAATCAAGGACGAAGGAAAGAAGAAGTAAAAAGATTAAGAGATTGAAGAAAGGTTTTGGGATTGCATGTTAGATTTGGGAACTTCTACCACTTTACATGTGCTCATTTGTGTGATGATTGAGATGATAATGTGTAATGGATGTGTTAATAGGATTGAAAACAATTCTGCATATATGAATCTTGCAGTTTAGTTGAATAATGGAGTTACTGCCCAAAGAATAAAGTTAAAGAATTAAAATTAGTAAAACGCTAATTGAAAGCTTGTTTGAAATGATTATAAGTTAAATTGGTAATTATAAAGATGTATGAATATATAAGTGATAATTAATTTAATAGGAAACATCAATTACTAAATTTAAATTGACATGCAAATATATTATAGAATTCTGGCCATACCTTCACTTGACCTAACAGTACTTTTTTGCCAATAATTTGAGTTTTAGAGTAGCAAATTGAATAAATCTAGTTGTTTTAGAAACTAGTCTCTCATAGCTAGATTTCATATGAAGAAATCAAAGTCTAACTCTGTCTTTAAATTGGTTATAATTTAGCCTGAAAATCAGCTATACTTATTGCTTTTTTAATGGGAATAACTTGTAGTATTTCTTGCATATCTTGAGATTTAAAATGGAAAATGAGATTATTTTTAATTTTTTAGAAACTAGAAACATATAGTAATAACTTTGTAGAAGACCATATTGCTTAAAAATGATGTTTAATAGGTCTAAAATGGCATACAATTTAAGCCTGGAAATCTGTCTTTAGGGTTTTTAGGGCAAAATAGTGGTAACGGTCACAACAAATCAGTTTCCATTGTGAGCCCTTCTAGAACCGAATTTGCACCTATCTCATAATCACAACCAATTAGTTCCGCTTTGACCCTGCCCTGTTTCCTCCTATAATTAATTTTTAGGCTCCAAATTGTCACCAAAGTTTGTCAAAAGCTCCCCAAATATTTTTAGAGCATTCTAAACATAAAATAATGGTAATTTGTGATAGTTTATATGTGTGGAGCATAATGATATATGAGAATAAAGTTATTAAAGGAACACTAATTCTATAAGACATAAAAATCTATGTAATTTAAGGTTATGTTAATTTAGAACTCTAATATAGTAAGTAAACCAAAATGAAAATTTGATTAAGAATTTATTTATATTTTGATTGGAATTATATAAACATGTGACAATGCTATATGGATATGGTATTAAAGTTAATTCAAGTGTAGCATAATGTAAAGTCATCAATGAACCTAAAATAATATGTTCATATGTCATGTACAAGAGTAGGAATGACTTTGATGGTTTACGCGAATTAGTATGAATGATTGGGTATACCATCACATTATCAAATAATTGTACATCAATACATAATTGAAATAGTTATAGATAATGATAAGCTTTAAGTATATAGATGCTTATGATTTTTACATAGTGAGTTGTATAGATATATGTTTATGAAATGATAATCTACATATGTTTATGTCCATATTATTAGAGTTATTATGAATTTATCATGGTAGTATAATAGTGAAGTGTACAGGCATAAAAGTATAAGTATAATTAATGTTTGTTTTAAAATATAGTATATGCTTAATAGAAGAGTGAAATACAGACATGTATACACATATTATATGAATAAAGATAACATGGTGATAAGGTTCTCTCACTCTCTCAACCCTAGCCGCCATCCCCCTTGCTAGCATCAAGGGATTTTGGCCAGCCCTTGTGTTCCTCCATTGTTGGTTCATACAATCCTTCTCTAGTGTGGATTACTAATTGGAGGTGTTCAATTTTGGACACTGTGGTTTGCGACAACCCGGTGAGAAGGAAAATCAACTATTCAACAAAAATCAAAGGTGATTTTTTTTATTCTCATTAATATGTATATTGTAAATTCATGGCAAGATCAAATCTATTGGTTAAAAATATTTTAAATTCCTCTTATGTATGAGATACATGTAACCGATAATTCCCAACATGGTATCAGAGCCTCGATTTTTCCATGAATCTATAATTCTATATATTTTTGCAGAATAGTTTTTATTTTTGAGTTATTTATTTCATGAACTTTAAAATATTAGATTTGATTGTTCATGAATTAGAAATATTGATTTCTGGATGCATGTGATCAAATATATAAAATGAAAAATAAAAACAATTTTTTTGAGAAAAAGAATCATTGTGAATGGCGTGTAGGGTTTTACTTTTCAATTAAAGTTTTAGGAGATGTTCTAAATTAAATTTGTTTTGATCCACTCCAAGATCATTTTAATAATAATTTATGTGTTTAATATGCGATATTAAGCCATAGGATCAAACAAAATTAAAATCGAACAAGTTTTGCATGAAAACTAGTTTAATAAAAAAGTTCAATAAATTGGTGTTCGTATTTGGAAAGATTTTTAATCTTCTAAATATAATATATCTGATATATTAATGTGTTTTTAATTAATTGGATTAATTAAAATGGGCCTTAAATTAATTAGATTAATTTTAATTCATTAAAACCACTTAATGGGCTTAATTATGTTTACGGACTTGATTTAAATTAGTGAATGACTTGGTGGGCCCAAGGAGCTGATTTAAATTAAATATTATAAACTAAAATTAAGTTTATTAATGGGTTTTAAGGGCCGGAGTGGGCTTGGATCATTCCAAAAGGCCCAAATGGTCCAATAGACATAAAACTAGTTTGTGTGTGAACACACTTTAAGGTTTAAATCTATGGGTCTCGGTCTACCCTTTATTTTAAGTCCAAAATTAATTCTTTAATTATTTAATGTGATTAATTAATTAAATAATCAATTAATAATTAATTAATAATCAATTAGATTGATAATTGAGACAAGAACACATGCATGCAAAAAGGTTTCCTAAAATGAAAGTTTCCAAAATGAAAAAAGTTCCCTAATTTGATCACATTATCAAAATAACACAAAAGTAAGTTTCAAGATTTGAAAAAAAGTTACTAATTCACTATATGTTTTACTTTATGCATTAGAAATGCATATAAGGGTGTATGATTGGCATGATGGATAGTTATGGACAAGGCCCAATGTGATTGAGCATAATGCATGTTTCGGCCCAATGAGGACTTTCATGTCCCGACCACTTGTTTTTGGTTTTTATTTCTTTTCAAATTGTAATATGTAATAAGATTACTTAGATTAGAATTAGAGATAGAAATAGAGACCACTATCAAGGAGCAAGATGGGTCAGATAGAGATCCAACAAGTTTGAAGATAATATAATTATTTTTACTTGTTTGAATCATGCATATTACCTAGGTTTGACCTTTTGATTTCCCTTTTGGCTTGGAGAAATCAATGTAGTAAAGTCCATAACTATACCATATTTGTATGCTTATATTTATTAGATATAGGAAGCATACCAATGTATGCCAACCATGTATGATGAGACTTAATTAACTAAAATCCCTCAAACTAATACTAAGATATATAAGCCTTCCATTAATTTGGGGAAAACCAGAGTTCTTTATAGTGTGGGTTGTTGAGCACAGTCAAGCTCACATTATATCGAATATGTTCGAATCTAATTAAATGGGTTATCTTAGCTAGCCCATTAGCTTGTTGACCACAGTCAAGGCTAATGGTTCTAGAGGCAAGATTAGGGAATACATATATGATATGCATGTATCAAGAGTTGATAACCTAATGATCAAATAGTTGTGTAGAGACACAATTGGTATAGAGATACCTACCTTTCAAGGGTATGGAGTTTGATTTTTTGACCACAATCACGGTCAAATTTCATATCAAGGATTGGATATTGGCCCACTAAGAAAACCATTGGATTTTCTCAGATTAAATAGTTTGGGCTATTGATTCGCAATAAAATAGTGGGAGTAAATGGATTAATTAAAGACATAATTAATGCATACATATATATGAACATACTCTCATATGTTTTCTTTTTCACATCTAGGTCATCATCATGAGCACATCAAACATTAATATATGATCAATCTTGGATAACAAGCTGGTTGGTAGCAACTATTCTGACTGGATCAGGCAAGTGAGAATTGTTCTTAGTGCTGAAAAGATCCATTATGTCTTTGATAAAGATCCACCATCACTTCCATCAGATGATGCCATTAATGAGATCAAAGGCACTTATCAAAAATACATGGAGGATAGTGAAGCAGCAGCATGTTTGATGCTGGGTGCTATGTCCTCAGAGCTTCAGAAGCAACACGAGATGATGGATGCTAGAACCATCATTTTGCATCTAGAGGAGCTTTATTCTTCTCAGGCTAGAACTAAGAAATATGAGATTGCTTGAGCTTTGTTTAGCTGTAAAATGGTGGAAGGCACTTCAGCTGCTACTCACGCATTGAAGATGTATGGGTATATTGAGCATTTGAGTAGACTTGGCTATGTAATGGATAATGATCTATACATAGATTTAATCTTGTACTCGTTGGCTCCAAGTTATGCACCTTTTGTGCTTAACTTCAACATGAACAAGATCCAAGTAACCATTCCTGAGTTAATCAACATGCTCAAAACAGCTGATGGATCCTTCAATAAGGATTCAAAAAGTGTCATGGTTGTCACTTCTGCTAAAGGCAAGAAGCAAAAGAAGAATAAGATGACCAAGGCGTAACCAAAGCATGGTGGGATTTCAATGAAGAAGGTTTTCAAGAAAGAGAATCCCAAAGGAACTTGCTTCCATTGTCGAAAAGATGGTCATTAGAAGTGTAACTGCAAGGCCTATCTAGATTCTCTCAAGGAGAAGAAGCAAGCTGATGCTTCTACTTCAAGTATTCATATGATTGAAATTAATACTTATTCTATCGCTTCAAAACAATATAGGGTATTAGATACCAGATGTGGATCTCATTTGTGTAATGATCTACAGGGACTTAAAAGCAGTAAAAGAGTTGGAAAGCCAGAAATATGTCTATAGTCATTTATTGGACAAAACATCTCTGCAACAGTTGTGGGCACTTACCATTTGCCTCTTCTAAGTGGATTAATATTGGAATTAAATAATTGTTATTATGTTCCATCTTTCTCCAAAAGTATTATTTCTTTCAGTTGTTTATTGAATGATTATAACATTTCTTTAAAGGACAAGTGTTGTTACATTTTTAAGAACAATATGTTTTATGTAAAATCTATCATTAATAATGTTATATTTTTTCTTGATTTAATTAAAGAAGTGCATAATATGGGTACCAAAAAGAATGAAACAAGATAACCTAAATGACCATTTATGGGACTGTCGTTTAGGCCATATAAATGAGAAATGCATGACCAAATTAAACAAGTCAGGTGATTTTGGATCATTTGATTATGAATCATTTGATACATGTGAGTCTTGTTTATTGGGGAAAATGATAAAAGCTCCCTTTATTGGTAAAAGAAAACAAGCTAAAATGGTTTTGGACTTAATACATTCAGATGCATGTGGTCTAATGACTACACATGCCAGAGGAGGTTTCTCCTACTTCATTACTTTCATAGATGATTATTCCAGGTTTGGATATATCTATCTAATGAAATATAAATCAGAAACATTTGAAAAGTTCAAAGAATTTAGAAATGAAGTAGAGAAGCAACTTGGCAAGAGTATAAAAACACTTAGATCAGATTGAGGTGCAGAATACTTAAGCCAAGAATTTCAAGATTATCTTAGAGATAATGGGATTTTATCTCATTGGACTCCACCATATACACCACAACACAATGGTGTATTTGAGAAGAGAAATTGAACACTATTAGATATGGTTCGATCCATGATGAGCCGAGCAGACTTGCCTATGTCCTTTTGGGGATATGCACTAGAAACTGTTGTTTATGTGTTAGACAGAGTTCCTAGTAAATCGGTTGATGCTACTCCATATGAGTTATGGAATAACAAGAAACCCACACTTTTCATATGAAAGTATGGGGTTGTCCTACTTATATAAAGAGGACAGTGTCAGACAAACTAGATGTTAAGTCTGCCAAATGTTTATTTATGGGATATGCAAAAGAAACATTTGGATATTATTTATACCATCCCTTATAACAAAAGGTGTTTGTTTTAAGGCATGTTGTCTTCCTGGAAAGAGAATTTCTCATACGAGAGGATAGTGGGAGTAAAATTGAACTTGGTGATGTTCAAGACCCACAAATAGAAGTAGAACAACCAATTAAACATGAGACTGAATTTCATAATGATGAGATTATAGTTGAACCTAATTATACACAAATCCTAGAAGATCTACTAGAATGCAGTCTATCCCCGTGAGATATGGATTTCATATTGATTCAGATAGAGGCATAACTGTAGTAGAGGATAATGAGCCTACAAGCTATCAAGAAGTTTTGAACAGTTTAGAACGTGATTTATAGCTTAAGGCTATGCAATCTGAAATGGACTCCATGTATGAAAATAAAGTATGGACTTTAACTCAACCACTTGAAGGGATAAAACCTATAGGGTGCAAATGGGTCTTTAAAAAGAAGACCAACATGGAAGGTAATACAGTTACCTATAAAGCTAGCTTAGTAACAAAAGGATATCATCAAAAAGAAGATATTGACTATGATGAAACCTTTTCTCCTATAGTGATGCTTAAGTCTATAAGAATACTTTTAGCCATTGCACCTCATTATGATTATGAGATTTGGCAAATGTATGTGAAGACAACTTTCCTAAATGGAAATCTAACTGAGGATGTGTATATGACACAACCAGAAGGGTTCACATCAGAATATGGCAAAAAGGTATGTAAGTTTCAAAGATCCATTTATGGATTAAAGCAAGCCTCTAGGAGCTGGAACATACGATTCAATAAGACAATCAAAGAATTTGGTTTCTAACAGAATGAAGATGAACCTTGTGTGTATAAAAGGGTCAGTGGGAGTGCAATTGTCTTCCTAGTTCTATATTTGGATGACATATTGATCATGGGAAATGACGTTTCTCTTCTCCAATCTGTTAAAATCTGGTTATCTAAGCAATTCTCCATGAAAAACCTCGGATAAGCATTCTATATTCTGGGAATAAGGATCTATAGAGATAGATCCAATATGTTGCTAGGTCTTTCTCAAAGTACATATATAGATAAAGTATTAAAGAGGTTAAATATGGATCTCTCTAAGAAAGGGTTTATACCCATGGTGCATAGGAAACACCTTTCTAAGTCTATATATCTATAGATACTAGAGGATCGAGAGAGCATGAATAGAATACCATATGCATTTGCAATTGGTTTTATCATGTATGCTATGTTATGTACACGTCCAGATGTAGCATTTGCTTTGAGTGTCACAAACAAGTTCCAATCCAATTTTGGAGAGGAACACTGGGCAGCTGTCAAGAATATCCTTAAGTACTTGAGAAGGACTAAGGATATATTCTTGGTATATGGGGAGGGTAGTTTGGAAGTAAATGGGTATACAGATGCCAACTTCCAATCTGACAAAGATGATTGTAAATCACAGTCTAGTTTTGTGTTCATAATGAGAGGAAGGGCACTTAGTTGGAAGAGTTCCAAACAAGAAACAACAACTGATTTCATGACAGAAGCTGAGTACATTGCTACTTCAGAAGCAGCCAAAGAAGCAGTCTAGATGAAAAATTTCATAATTGAATTAGGAGTGGTGCCTAGCATTATTTATTCGATTCCTTTATATTGTGACAACAATGGAGCCATTGCTCAATCAAAGGAACCACGGTCTTATCAGCGATCCAAGCATATTCTCAGACGCTACCATCTTATAAGGGAAATAGTAGCTAGAAATAATGTGGAAATAGAAAGGGTCCCCACAGATGATAATGTGGTAGATCCCCTCACTAAAGCACTTTCCTAAATAAAGCACGATCACTATATAAATAACATGGGTCTAAGACATATGAGTGATTGGATCTAGTATAAGTGGGAGATTATTAGAGAGTATACCCAATAGCCCATGTAAAAGGGATGTATTTCATATATATGAATTCATATTCTTAATAAAAGGCATCATTCATTTATTAATGATATTTTTAAATGCATGAGTTTCTAAATCTTAAATTAATAAATGAAGTCCTTGATATTATAAACACAATGCAAAGACAATCATGAAAGTGTTCATGATATGAGATGTCTATTGCATGCAAATGTGTTAATATCTAAATATCCCTAGTCATAGAATTAACAAGATAGGACATTGTTAATTTGGACAGACTAGCACATGTTATGCTACTTGAATGGTTCAAGCAGTAGTTCTCGTAACTATGATTATGGAAGATAATCAAAACTAACATGTGGATGCTTGTTAGAAGAACAACTTCATTGGAGACCTACAAAAAGAATCCTTACATGGATATTAAATCTATGTCAATAAGGAATCTCTTTATAGTAGCTGTGTAAGTATCCTTAGACTTTAGATCACCAAAGTTACCTTAAGTAGCAATTGATATACTTTGACTCCATAATTGATTACTTCCAACTAGGGGTGAGCATAGTTTGGAAGTTGGGTATATCAAACTAGTACAAAGACATGCAATTTCAAAACCAAACTTAGCATTTTAACAAAAGCACTTAATATAATCCCTAAATAGATCAACTTTAAGCAAGAGAATATAAGTTAATTTCCTTGAGTGTGTGCAAGACCCAATCATTTTAAGCAATTTTGAAAATCAAAACATCAACACAACTAGGTAATGAAGTATAGAACATATGAATGCATAAGCATATGATTGATTTCGTGCTTGAAACTCTAGAAACACAATAGGCCTCTCCTTTAGCACCAGAAACCGAAGGTCATCTCTGTTAAACAACTCAAAACAAACTTAAAATCACATGGGTCTTTCAAAGGTTGTAATGGGGCTAAGGTATTGGTTAACAAAGAATGGATAAAAGATAATCAAAATGAATAGCCACTCTAAGACAAAATAGATTACTAAATCCCAACAACTTAAGCAAAATATATTTTGCTCATTCTTGCCTCACTTTCAAACTTCCTTTTAAGAGATGTTATGCCCTTTTATCAAGAATTCATCATAACTTTGTTTCTCCTTGTATTACCCCCACACTTAGATTTTTCATAATTGCTAGCTCTTTTTCTTTTTCTTTTCTCAACTTTCAAATGCTGCTCTTTTTTTTTAGCATTCACAAGTTAATTTGAATGATCTCAAGGTATACAAGGTAGATTTCTCACTTTAACTCTATCAATGATTCTTGATAAAATTTTCTTTGCTAAACCCAATAGATTTTTAATACTCTCACACATCCATTTAATCCTAAAGTGGCCAATTCCATATGGTGAGATAAAAGCTTTTTGGGTTATATGGTTAACACATTAGGTGTAACAAGAAAATATTAATGTTAAGCATTAAGCATACCTCATTAGGCTCAAAATGGCTTAATAAAGGATAATTTCATCAAGGTAGGACAAAAAGTCTTTAAGAAAGTTTATCAAGAAAATTGTTGCCTAGATCATTTTCTAAGTTGTTTGAGTTGTTCATATGCTTTGAAGGGTGATGAGGAAGGTTTTAGTGCTCTAAATTTCCTTACTTCACTACTTTATTGTATTGATTTTTTCTAAGTTAAAACTGGTCTAAGTGCTTTCAAGGATTTGGAAACTAAAAAATATTTATCAAGTTGAAGATTAAACTATCTAAAGATTTATCAAACAACATAAATGTTCTCTTGCTAAACAAAGGTTCAAAACATGCATATTTTATATCTAAGTTCAAATTGTTCAAAGTTTTGAAGTCAACCGGGGCAAACTAAGCTCACATGCAAACTAAGTGAAAAGGTGAGCTACATAACTCTTCAATACGTTTTACATACTTAAGAAACAAACAAAAATTACAAAAAGTAAAATAAAAGAAAACATAACACAACACACAAAACAAAACCCAATTCATGAAAAATAAAGGGAAAGGTTGAAGACAAACTCCCTGAAAGGAGGCTACCCCCTCCTCAAAATTTTGTTGTCCACAGCAAATGGAGATCTATTCCGGTAGAGGCGGAGGTGAAGGATACCGCTGCCAAAACTGGTGTATAAAATGCTCAACAGTCCTATTACCTTCCATCACCGTATCCCGTAATGTATCTAGTCGTCCTTGCATTTGATCTAGCCGAATTTGATGAGCATGCAAACGAATACTTAACTGATTAAATGGATCTTTCCATTCAGGTGTTGCAGGCTCATTAATTGGAAAAGGTGCAGCTGGTGCAACATACTCCTCATTCGGCTCATCCTTCTGCTCCTCAATCCGAATGTTGTTCTCTCTTAAGTATTCCTCTCGAGTTGCCCAATGAGCTCGAGGCCTAGGAATCAGAATTTTCATCCGCTTGAGCATCTTATTATCAATGCAAGGTAAATCTCTTGGAAGTGAGTCTCCATAACCCGAATGTTCAACTACAACTGCCATTACTATAGCTATCTACCCAATGGAAATATTATCAATATGTTCTGGCATTTTCTGCAATTCCTTAATTTGAGCTGCTATAATTCC
Organism: Excoecaria agallocha; assembly: GCA_037975025.1. Classification (NCBI taxonomy): domain Eukaryota; kingdom Viridiplantae; phylum Streptophyta; class Magnoliopsida; order Malpighiales; family Euphorbiaceae; genus Excoecaria; species Excoecaria agallocha. The sequence continues at coordinate 36,257,774 of CM075816.1, forward strand.
TGCTCCATTGATTGCAATGCCATCCATCATGCATCGGAGGACCATAGCTTGAGAAACACTAATAGTGCTTGAATTTTTCAAATTGTTATACATGCTCTTAGCAAAAAAAATGATGAATGATCCTTTGGTTTTGTCCCAATTTTCCACAGGAGATGCATCCTCTAATTCCATTGGGGCACCGGGCACAAATCCTAAAATTTTTTAAAACTGACTAAAAGTCAAGGAGTAACCTTTCTTGCAAAACTTGAGACCGACTGTTCCATCCTCCGCATCTCTCTTAAAGTAGCATTCAAAATAATAAAGAAAATCTTGTGCCATATCCGGATATACTTTTGGTTTCTTTGCAATGAATTGCTGCCAACCAATATTTTGGATCAATGGTTCTATATCATGATCCCACAGATTTTCAGCCGGAACATTGAGGAACAATTGACTTAAATAGGCGAGCTGGACATAGGTACACTTGCTGAAGTAGTCAAATTTATTGATCTTAGCCCTGTCCACATATGATGGAATGCATATACCAGAAGAGCTTGCTACATCAAGATATTTGGTCCTTCGAGGTGCCACTAAAAAGAAAGAAAAACATAATGTAAGTGTCAACTCATAAACCAACATATACGAAGGTGTAAGTACATGAACATGTATTTAATGAAATGACGCACAATTGGATGAAATGAAAAATGTTGATAGCATATATGCACCATATATGAGTGAAGATCAAAATGTTAGGCATAATATGGATTAAAAAGTTGGACACAAAGAATATGTCAAAAATAATGCCTAACATGCAGGAATAGAGTCATAAACCAACCTTTCAAGAGGTGAACTAGGTTATACTGCATCAATGCAAATCATGAACATGCCAACCAAAGAGTGAAAATTAAATAATTTGAAAGAAAAACACATTGGGACATTTCATCGAGCATGTTATGGGCACAATTTTAAGCATCAATTTAAAGATCATAACGAAGATTTTTCATTACCCAATTGCATACCAAGCATCTATAACATGTATGTAATACTCATAGTCATCCAAAGAGGCAAAAGGAATTAATATGAAAGCAAAATGTTAAGTGCGAATTAACCTCAAAACTACACATTCATAAGCAATAATGGCACAAAAAAAAGTAATGGATGATATGGAAACAATAAATAAGAAGCAAGAAGAGTGGATACTTACTTGGAAGTGAGAACCAAACCAAAATGCAGCACCAAGTTGAAGTGGTGTGTGTGAATTGTGAAAAACCCTAGTTTAATGGAGAAATGTGGAAAAGGAAGAGATGATAGGTAGGAGAGAGAGAAAAATGACAAAGAGAGAGAAAATGGTGGTTGGAGATGGTGATGATTGGTGATGAGTGAAAATTCGTGGCCGCAAGTTAATTTTGTGATGGTGAGGCGTGGGCACGAGTGAGAGGAAATAAGATGAAGAAGAAGAAAGAAAAAAATCATGGAAATGTTTATAAGGCCAGTATCATGGGGCGTGGCCATGTGAAGTTCAAGGGAGGAACCACACGTGGTCATGTGTGCCTTTGTTTACGAAGCATGCGTGGTTCTTCTCTTGGAATACACGTGGTTACGTGATTGTTGTTGGAATGGGGTAGTAACTCAAGCCATGGCCACGTGATGTTTCTCCTTTGAAATACACATGGTCACGTGGTTGTAGTGGAATGGGGCAATGAATCAACCCGTGGCCACGTAATGGCAAAGGGAAACCCACACGTGGTCATGTGTAAGTGCATATTTAAGCTACATTTGCATCTTTTGAAATATATACGCATATTTAAGCTTCCTTAAATGTAATTTTGCCATTTCCAGCTTTTAAAACACAAACTCTTTTCCAGGATAAACATGTCTTCTTAAAAACTTGTTTATTAACACTTTTCATGAATCAAAAACTTATAAACACGCACAAAATATGAAAACACAAAAACTTAACTGTAAAAATAGAATAGAGAAAGATTAGAAGTTTTGAGTTTTTAAAGTCTCTAGCTAGACTTTCCAAACCATTTCTTAGGTATCTTGAAGAACCATGGTTGCTTCAGCAACCTCTTGTTGTCCGAGTTGGTATGGTTTGAGCCGATGACCATTGACTGTAAATTCACGTCCATCTTTTAAGCTTTTGATTGTCACTACACCAAAGTTAATGCTTGACACCACTTGGTATGGTCCGAGCCACTTCGATTTTAGTTTTCCTGGAAATAAACGAAGACGAATATTATATAGGAGCACTAGCATTCCCGAAACAAAATCTTTTACCCTTAAATGCTTGTCATGCCATCATTTAGTCTTTTCTTTATAAAGCACAATATTGTCATATGACCATTGTCGAATTTCATCGAGTTCATTGAGCTGTAATTTTCTTCTTTCTCCTGCATTTCTCAAATCAAAGTTAAGAAACTTTATAGCCCAATAAGCTTTATGCTCTAATTCTACTAGAAGGTGACATGCTTTTCCAAAAACAATTCTAAAGGGAGACATACCTATAGGAGTTTTGAATGCAGTTCGATAAGCCCATAAAGCTTCATCTAACCTAAGAGACCAATCCTTTTTAGAGTTACTAACCATTTTCTCTAAGATTGATTTCAACTCCCTATTAGATACTTCCACTTATCCATTAGCTTGAGGGTGGTATGGGGTTGTGATTTTGTGCTTAGCAACAAATTTCTTAAGCAAGGTTTTCAATTGATGGTTGACAAAATATTTGCCTCCATCACTTATAATAGCTCTAGGTGCTCCGAATCTAGTGAAAATATTTTTCCTAATGAATTCAAACACAATTTTTGCATCATATGTCCTAGTAGCTATTGCCTCTACCCATTTACTCACATAATCCACTGCTACCAAGATATACTCAAACCAAAATGAAATTAGAAAGGGTCCCATAAAATCAATGCCCCATACATCAAAGATTTCTATTTCTAGCATATTATTCATAGGCATCTCATCTCTTTTGGATATATTTCCTACTCGTTGGCATCTATCACAAGTTGCTATAAAAGATTTTACATCTTTAAACAAAATAAGCCAGAAAAAAACTGACTGAAGTATATTTTGAACTGTTCTATTTGGTCCGTGATGTCCCCTAACTTTACCTCTATGGCATTGTTGCATGATAGCTTTTTGTTTCGATTCCGGTACACACCTTCTTAATACTTGATCTGGACAAATTTTGAGAAGATATGGATCGTCCCAAAGGTAATGCTTGGCATCCGCTTTTAGTTTTTTCTTTTGTTGCAAAATAAATTCCTTGGGAAGATAGCCACCTACAAGAAAATTAGCTATATTAGTGTACCATGGAACTGAATTTTCATAAGTGTAACAAGCACAAATATGTTCATTGGGAAATAAGTCAGAAATTTCTCCCTTTTCGATGCTAGCATGATCCAATCTAGATAGATGGTCAGCTACAAAATTTTCTGCTCCTTTCTTGTCTTTAATCTCAACATCAAATTCTTGTAGTAGTAGCACCCATCAAATAAGTCTTGGTTTGGAATACTTCTTGGTGAAAAGGTGCCTCAATGCCATATGGTTCGACCACATAGTAATTTTGGATCCTAAAAGGTAAGATCTTAATTTCTCAAATGAAAAGACTATTGCCAAGAGTTATTTCTCTATAGTGGTATAATTAACTTGGGCTTCGGTGAGTGTATGGCTTGCATAGTAGATGGTGTAGAAAATCTTCTCTTTTCATTGTCCTAAGATTGCTCCAACTGCATAATCACTTGCATCGCACATAATTTAAAATGGTAAGCTCCAATCAGGTGATGCAATGATCGGTGCAATAACTAACTTTTGCTTCAATAGGTTAAAAGCCTGCAAACACGCAGCATCAAAGTTAAATGTAGCATCTTTAAGCAATAAATTAGAAAGTGGTTTGGAAATTTTAGAAAAGTCCTTAATAAATCGACAATAAAACCCGGCATGACCAAGGAAACTCCTAATGCCTTTAACACTAGTTGGTGGAGGTAATTTTTCTATCACATCAACTTTTGCTTTATCAACCTCAATGCCTTTTTCAAAAATTTTATGCCCTAAGACAATGCCTTTTCTAACCATGAAATGAAATTTTTACCAATTTAGAACAAGATTAGCTTCTTGACCTCTTTAAAACCAATGCTAGATTATGCAAACAAGATTCAAAGTCATTACCATAAATAGTGAAATCATCCATAAAAACATCCATAAATTTTTCAATAAAATCATTAAATATGGCCATCATGCATCGTTGAAATGTGGCAGGTGCATTACAAAGACAAAAAAGCATTCTCTTATATGCAAATGTTCCATATGGACATGTGCATGCGGTCTTTTCTTTGTCTTCCGGGGCTATAGGTATTTGCATATACCCCGAATATCCATCTAAGAAACAATAGAATTTATTTCTTTCCGATCTTTCTAACATTTGGTCAATAAAGGGCAATGAAAAATGCTCTTTTCTAGTGACATTGTTCAACCTCCTATAGTCAATGCATACTCTCCATCCCGTTACCATGCATGTAGAAATTAATTCATTATTTTCATTGATCACTATAGTCATTCCCCCTTTTTTTGGGCACATATTGAACAGGACTTACACAATTACTATCAAAAATAGGATAGATAATACCTGCATCAAGTAATTTCAATACTTCCTTTTTCACTACTTCTTGCATAGTTGGGTTGAGCCTTCGTTGAGGTTGCACCACCGGCTTAAAATTACCCTCCACGGGTATATAATGTGTACAATAGCTGGGGTTAATCCCTTTTAAATCGAATGTTGCCCAACCAATTGTTCCCTTATGCTTCTTGAGGACTTCAATGAGCTTTTCCTCTTCCAAACTTGTCAATATAGATGAAATAATTACTGGATCATCATTATCTTTTAAAAATACATATTTTAAATGAGATGGAAGTGTTTTAAGTTCAGAATCTCCCTTAGGAGGGGATGGTTCATCCTCTGTTTCATTTTATTCATTGTATTCTTGTTCCAGATTTTGTATCAACTTTTTCTCCTTTGCTTCCAACTCTTCCATTTTCTTGGGATGCATTAAGCAACTTTGAAGCTCATTATTGAGAATAATTTCCTCTTATGTTGTGTTGGCACATTCTTGAACTTCATCAACAAAATAAATGGATTCTTCAAAATCATACGAGGGGTGTTTTAAAATTTTATTAACATTGAAAATCATTTCCTCCTCGTTGAATCTCAAAGTAACCGTTTGTCCATGAACATCAATTAGTGCTCTTGCTGTGTTCAAGAATGGCCTCCCCACAATTAATGGCACCTTCCTATCTTCTTCCATGTCCATGACCACAAAATAAACCGGAAAGATAAAATTTTTGACTTTCACCAATAAGTCCTCAATGATTCCTTTTGGCTTCTTTATCGATTTATCCGCCAATTCAAGTATCATTCGGGTTTCCTTTAGATCACTTAGGTTCATTTTCCTGCAAATTGAATAAGGCATCAAGTTAATACTAGCACCCAAATCACATAAAGCATGCCAAACAAAATTACCTCCTATTTCACAAGGCAATGTAAAACTACTAGGATCTTTTAATTTTTTAGGAATTTTATTGGTTAATTTGGCACTGCAATTATTGGATAATTGAACCGTTCCTATACCTTCTAGCTTTTTCTTATTAGTGCATAATTCCTTCATAAATTTAACATATTTAGGCATGTGTAGTAAAGCTTCAGCAAATGGTAAATTTATATGTAGCTTGTTAAACATGTCTTAAAATCTACTCAATTGATCATTTTGTCTTTCTTTTCTAGCTAGAACAAGAAATGGTAATTGAGATTCATCAATAACAGTAGAAACAAGTTTTTCTTTACCTTTACCCTTACCCTTCTCAACCGTAGGAGGCACTTTTTCATTATTTTCAGAGTTAGAAACACTTACCTCTATTGTCGGTTCCACCCTTGGAGAAGAATTCTTACCAATTTCAGTCTTCTCTAACTCTTTCCCACTCCTTAAGGTGATTGCTTTGGCTTCTTCTTTTGGATTTCGGTCTACATTGGATGGAAATGTCCCTTGAGCCCGGTTTGATAGAGAACTAGCAAGTTGCCCCATTTGGTTTTCTAGATTCCTAATGGATGCCTCTTGGTTCCTCATCCAAATATCTTGCGATTTTCATCTATCATCTTGGCTAGCTAAAATTGAGTTTTGAGAGGCCATAAAATTTGCAATCATTTCTTCAATGTTGGATTTCTTTTCTTGAGGAGGGGGAGGCTGAGGTTTTTGAAAATCGGGTGGTTGGTGGTATGATTGTGATGGGTATTGGTTTGGGTAATGTGGTGGAGCTTGGTTTTGGTATGGAAGTTGATTATTGGGAATTGATTATGGTTAAATTGAGGTCTAGGATTAGGGTTAGAAGAAGAACCTTGATTACCTTCCCTCCATGAAAAATTTGGATGGTTTCTCCATCCTGGATTATAAGTGTTTCTATATGGGTTCAAGGCATTTACTTCTTCTACCTTTCCTTCATTATTCTTCATTCCCAAAGGTCTTGAAATTCTTGTATAAAAATCAACTTCATTAGATAGCATAGAAAAATTTTTAGCTTTAAGCTCATTTATTTCTTTTAAATGCCTTTTTTCCATTAATTCTAATTGAGCTTTCAACATAGCTACTTCATCAATATTATGAACTCTTTGTTTCTTTTGAGCTGCTCTAGAGGTTGCCCATTGAGCATCATTGGTAGCCATCTCATCAAGAAGCAAAAATGCATCTTTCGAAATTTGGCTCATAAAACTACCATTTGAGGCTGCGTCTAACAAAGACCTTGTTGATGGATAGGCACCTGCATAAAAAATGTGTATTAGTTGATAAGCAGGAACTTCATGATGAGGACAACTTTTTAAAAGTCTTCTAAATCTTTCCCATGCTTCATGGAATGGCTCCTCATAAAATTGCTGAAAATCACTAATTTGTTTTCTAATAAGGGCAGTCATAGTAGGTGGAAAGAACTTGTACAGGAATTTTTCTTTCATTTGTTGCCAAGAATGGATGGATTGATTTGGTAGCATTTGTAGCCAATCCCTAACTTTTCTTATGAGGGTGAATGGGAAGAGTTTTAACCTAATTGCATCAGTTGATACATTAGGAATTTGTACAATGTCACTCACTTCTAAGAACATATCTAAATGTTGTGCAAGATCCTCTATGTCCGAACCCGAAAATTGGTTTCTTTGTACCATCGTGATGGTAGTGGATTTAATCTCAAAGGGTTAGTGGTGAGGAATCCTAATGATTCTATGTTCTTCATTCTACCTAGGAATAGCATAATCCCTAATGGTCCTAGGTCTATACCCATTTCCGAGAGCTTGGTAGGGTATGTTTTGCTCTTTGATCCTAGGTGGTGGATCATTCATAAGTTGTTCTATTTCTGGTTCATTCATGTTGCCTCTTAGCCTTCTAATCCTATGAAATGCTCTTTCAATTTTAGGGTCTAATGGTAGGATGGGGTTGTTTCTCACCATAAACTACTAGTCACCTAAAAAAAGAAAAACTGATAATAGGTGAAGAAGAGAAGAAAACACACAAAAATCACTTTAAAATCAAAATAAATAAACAAACGCCAATGATTTCCTCGGCAACGATGCCAAAAACTTGACCGGTGTCTAGCAAGTGTACTAGATCAACTATTAATATAGGGAAATATAATTATAACCCAAAATATCAAACCCAAGGGAAACTTGTGCTTGTATGTGCTATTTCAATTTTAAAGCCAATTTTGTGTGTAAAAGAAAGAAAAGAAATCCCAAAGTTGTGATGATTGAAGAATTAAAACTAAAAGCAGTAATTTAAACCAAAATAAAACAATTGAAAGAGTTAAAGTAAAGGAAGATCTAATGAAAGCAAGTAAATTGAATGAGGTAAAAATCAATATTAAAGACAACTTTCACTAAAGGACTATCCACCTTAACTAATATTGCTATGACTTAATCAAAAGAAAACATACAAGTGATTATGGAGAATTCAATTTAATAAACCCAGATAACTTTATTCAAGATCATCATTCCAAGCATCAAAATTTTCTTATTCAGATAAACCTAACACTTATCATAAAGAAATGAATTTACTCTCCTAGATGTCTATTAAAGCCTTTTTCAAGAGATTTAACTTCCACCTATTCTTAGTTACACTTTTTTCAATCTTAACTTACTCAAATCAACACACAATTATAGCTTATTCAGATTATAATCATGCATTAATCCAAATAAATTAACCTAAGAACATGCAAGTCATTAATCAACTCAAACTAATTAATTAACCAATGCTTAATCAAGTTAACAATCAACTTAAATTTGAGTAAAGACAAGACTATGTTTAAGAACTAAGAAATAATCAACTTATATTGAATTGAAGAAAAAACTCAAGTCATAACAATACAAGTTAAGGATTCAAGTATCCTTTAGCAAAAGTTAAAGAAAACTACTCACAAGACATACTTAAAATTAAAACAAAGTGTTGAAGAAAAACAGTGAAAGTAAAACAACGTAAAAATAAACTAAGAAAGTAATGCTTAATTATAAGGTTGATCTCCCTTTCTCTGCTGTTTTAGACTGCTATTTATAAGGAAAAAACGTAGTAGATTCCTTTTTAAACTCCAGACATAAAATAGGAAGTGAACTCTACTAAATCAGGAAGCTCGAGAAAATCCTTCGCGAGGTGGGAGTCTTCATCACGTGGCCATGCCCTTCCCTTTACTATTTTACATGTGGTCACATGTCCAATAAGTCTTCCTCACACGTGGTCATGTGTCCAATAAGTCTTCCTCACACGTGGTCACGTGTTTACTTGGTTTTCTTCATTTGTTCTTTCACATGGCCATGTATTTTCATGCTTTACTCCTTCACGTGGCCATGTGTTCCATGCTTCACTTCTTCATGTGGCCATGGCTAGATTTCTTCAGAGATTTCATGTGGTCACGTGTAAAGGTTCTAGACTAAACGCTTGCTTTCTTGCCTAAATTTCTCAAATTTGCACTTTTGGCCCTAATCTTTGCCCTTTTTTCAATTTAAGCCATTTCATATCAATTTTAACCTAAAAACCAAACAAAACATGGGATTAACCTCAAAAACATAAATATTTACAATTTAACTCTATTTTAACCTAAATAATACCAAAATAACTAAATAAACAAGCTTAAAACATCTCAAAAACTATATATAACTCACACTTATCATATATCATAAGCTACTTGAAGATAGTTGAGTGATTAACAAAGGATTCACCATCCTAGATTTATTAAGAGAAGTTATCTCGCATGATTCTATAATTTCCTTGTTCAGAGAATCTATGGCCAAAGTAATATGCCAAGATGGATAGGGATCTATGAAGGGCATTTTGGGAACAATGGTTAAATTAATAGAACATACATAATTAGATTTATATGAGTTGACAAAAATCCATACTCAGAATCTAATTGAGATAAGAGTGGTGAAAGGAGTAATTGAATGGTAACTGTTTCTATGGACGGGTATAGTCAAATCACTTGACTTTCCTGACATTTGGGTAGTCATGATGCCTAGCTAGAGGCAAATCATGACTTGTAAAATAGTGTATCATAAATATCAATAGGGATTGATAAAATAATTTAAAGAAGTTTAAATCATATGAGTTTTGAATATAACTCACAATTACATATTATGCTGCAAATATGGACAGGAACCTAATAGGTTACACACATATAGAGAAAAAGATAAAATGGTAAAATGATAAGGATAATAATATTCGATATTATTATGGGAATAGAGAAGTGAATAAGAGAATAATTAATTAAAGATTTTAATTAATTATGATCAAGTAAAATTGTTCGCAAAACTTTTTAGAAATATTGTGTAAAATGGATCTAATTGAAATATTGTATTTCATAGTTAATTATCATTTAACTATAAGAGTTATAGGGCTAATATAATAATTAATAGATCTATTGGAGAAAATAATGGAGGCCTAGAAAATTGAGTTTGGCACAAAAGCACTCAAGAGGAAGGGTTTCATGCCACCTTCTAGTAGAAGGCCTTGAAGGCCTAATTCTTGGACCAAAATAAATTAAATATATTTCATAAGTGTTATGTGTTAGAGAGTATTCCCTAGAGCCCATGTAATATGGATGTTTTTCATATGTATAAAATTTATATTCTTAATAAAAGGCATCATTCATTTATTAATGCTATGTTTAAACACATGAGTTTGTAAATCTTAAATTAATAAATAAAGTCCTAGATATTATAAACACAGTGCAAAGGAAATCATGAAGGTGTTCATGATGAGAGATGTCTATTGCATGTAAATGTGTTAATATCTAAATATCCCTAGTCATAGAATTAACAAGATAGGACATTGTTAATTCGGACAGACTAGCACATGTTATGCTTCTTGAATGGTTCAAGCAGTGGTTCTCATAACTGTGATTATGGAAGATAATCAAAGCTAACATGTGGATGCTTGTTATAAGAACAAGTTCATTGGAGACTTGCAAAGAGAATCCTCACATGGATATTAAATCTATGTCAGTGAGGAATCTCTTCATAGCGATTGTGCAAGTATCTTTAGACTTGAGATCACCAAAGTTATCTTAAGTAACAAGTGGTATACTTTGACTCCATAACTGATTACTTCCAACTGAAAGTGAACATAATTACGAGATTGGGTATATCATAACCTACTTGAAGATAGTTGAGTGATTAACAAAGGATTCACCATCCTAGATTTAATAAGGGAAGTTATCTCGCATGATTTTATAATTACCTTGTTCAGAGAATCTCTGGCTAGAGTAAAATGCCAAGATGGATAGAGATCCATGGAGGGTATTTTGGGAACAATGGTTAAATTAATAGAATATACATAATTAGATTTATATGAGTTGACAAAAATCCATACTCAGAATCTCATTGAGATAAGAGTGGTGAAAGGAGTAATTGCATGTTAACTGTTTATATGGAAGGGTATAGTCAAACCACATGACTTTCTTGACATTTGGGTAGTCATGATGCCTAGCTAGAGGCCAATCATGACTTGTATAATGATGTATCAAAATATCAATAGGGATTGATAAAATGATTTAGAGTTTAAATCATGTGAGTTTTGAATAGAACTCACAATTACATATTATACTGCCAACATGGACAGGAACCCAACAGGTCACACACATAGAGAGAAAAAGGATAAAATGGTAAAATAATAAGGATAATAATATTTGATATTATTATGAGGGTAGAGAAGTGAATAAGATAATAATTAATTAAAGATTTTAATTAATTATGATCAAGTAAAATTGTCCGCGAAACTTTTGAGAAATATTTTGTAAATTGGACCTAATTGAAATAATATATTTCATTATTAATTATTATTGTCTTATAAGTGTTATAGGACTAATATAATAATTAATAAGTCCATTGGAGAAGTTATAAAGGGGCCAGAGGAATGGAGCTGGTGTGGAAGCCCTTCTGTAGAGGGCCACACGCCAACTCCATACAAAAGGCCTTAGAGATCTTTTTATTGCACCAAATTAATTTATATATGTTACATAAGTGTTTTGGAACTCACATATTTAATTTGGTTGGATTTGGAATCCATTTGGGTATTTAAATCCAATTAGTTGCACAAAGGGCCTAGTTTGTGGGTTTTGTGCATAGTCTTTTATGAAAAGTTTAAATTGAATTTAATTAAGCCCAAATGATTATAATTAGTTTCAGAGGCCCAATTAATAATTCTCCAGAAATTTTAAAGAGCCCAATCTCATTAAGGAGTTGGAATTATAACCTAACTATAAAAGGCCAACTAATGAGGAATTAGGGTTATGTGATTAAACAGAAAAGAAAGACCTTTTCTCTTATCCTCTTTCTCTCTCTTGCGCCACCTCCAAGCTAGATTCTTGGAATTTCGGCCAGCCCTAGTTTGATACCAATTTATTGGTTCAATTTATCCTTCTCTGGTGTGGATTACTCATTGGAGGTGTTCAATTTTAGACACTGTGGTTTGCGATAACCCGGTGCAAAGTAAAATCAACTGTTCAACAAAAATTAAAGGTGATTTTTCTTATTCTCATATAGTTATACTGTATATTCATGGCAAGATCAGTAATATTGGTTAAAAAATTTTAAATTTCGCTTATGTATGAGATGCATGTAACCGATAAATTCCAACATGGTATCAGAGCCTCAGTTTTGCCATGGATATACAATTCTATATTTTTCTGCAGAATAAGTTTTGTTTTATTTTGAGTTATTTATTTCATGAACTTTAAAATATCAGATTTAATTGTTCATAAATGAGAAATATTGATTTCTGGTTGTATGTGTGATCAAATAAATTTGACGAAAACAAAAACGGAACTTTTGAAGAAAAGTAACTAGGGTTTTGCGTGAAACCCATGTAATTTTAAGGGGATGTTCTAATTTAATTTCTTATGGGTCCATTAAAACTTCATTTAGATGATATTATATTTGTTTAATATGTGATATTAAGCCATAGGATCGAACGGAATTAAAATCGAACAAGTTTTGCATGAAAACTAGTTTAGTCGAAAAGTTCGATAAATTAGTGTTCTTCGTGTGTTCTTGATGTGTTCTTGTTTAGAACAACTTTTAATCTTCTAAATATGATATATATGATATATTAAAGTGTTTTTTATTAATTGGATTAATTAAAATGGGCCTTAAATTAATTTGATTAATTTTAATTCATTAAAACCACTTAATGGGCTTAATTATGTTTATGGGCTTGGTTTAAATTAATAAATAACTTGGTGGGCCCAAGGAGCTGATTTAAATTAAATATTATAAACATTAATTAAGTTTATTAATGGGTTTTAAGGTCTGGAGTGGGCTTGGCTAATTCCAAAAGGCCCAAATGGTCTAAAAGACACAAAACTAGTTTGTGTGTGAACACATTTAGGGTTTTCTTTTGTGGGCTTCTGCCTACACTTGATTATAAGCCCAAAATTGATTCTTTTAATTATTTAATATGATTAATTAATTAAATAATCAATTTATAATTAATTAATAATCAATTGGATTGATTATTAAGGCAAGAACACATGCATGCAAAAAGGTTTCCTAAAATGAAAGTTTCCAAAATGGAAAAAGTTTCCTAATTTGATCACATCATTAAAATAACTCAAAATATTGTTTCAAAGGTTGAAAAAAATTTAGTAATCCATTTCTTTATGCATTAGAAAGGCATATAAGGGTGTATGATTGGCCTATGCATGTTTTGACCCAATGAGGACTTTCATGTCCCGGCCACTTGTTTTTGGTTTGTATTTCATTTAAAATTATAATATGTAATTAGATTACTTAGATTAGAATTAAAAATAGAGATGGAGACCATTTTCAAGGAGCAAGATGGGCCGGATGGAGATCCAACAAGCTTGAAGATAATGTAATTATTTTTCTTTTTTGAATCATGCATACTACCTAGGTGTGACCTTTTGATTTCCCTCTTGGCTTGGGGAAATCAATGTAGTAAAGTCCATAACTATACCATATTTGTATGCTTATATTTATGTGATAGATATAGGATGCATACCAATGTATGCCAACCATGTATGATGAGACTTAATTAACTAAAACCCTCAGAACAAATATTAAGGTATATAAGCCTTCCATTAATTTGAGGAGAACCAGAGTTCTTTATATTGTGGGTTGTTGACCACAGTCAAGCTCACATTATATCGAATATGTTCAAATCTAATTAAATGGGTCATCTTAGCTAGCCCATTAGCTTGTTGACCACAGTCAAGGCTAATGGTTCTAGAGGCAAGATTAGGAAATGTATATATGATATGCATGCATCAAAAGTTGATAACCTAATGATCCAATAGTTGTGTAGAGACACAATTGGTATAGAGATACCTACCTTTCAAGGGTATGGAGTTTGGCTTATTGACCACAATCAAAGGTCAAATTACATATCAAGGATTGGATATTGGCCCACTAAGAAAACCATCGGGTTTTCTCGGATTATATAGTGAGGGCTATTAATTCGTAATAAAATAGTGGGAGTAAATGGATTAATTAAAGACCTTATTAATGCATACATATATATGAACATGCTTTCATATCTTTTCTTTTTCACATCTATGTCATCATCATGAGCACATCAAATATACGATCAATCTTGGATAACAAATTGGTTGGTAGCAACTATTCTGACTGGATCAAGTAAGTGAGAATTGTTCTCAGAGCTGAAAAAATCCATTATGTCTTGGATAAAGATCCACCACCATTTCCATCAGATGATGCTATTGATGAGATCAAAGGTACTTATCGAAAATACATGGAGGATAGTGAAGTAGCAGCATGTCTGATGCTGGATGCTATGTCCTCAGAGCTTCAGAAGCAACATGAGATAATGGATGGTGGGATTTCCAAGAAAAAGGTTGCCAAGAAAGAGAATCCCAAATGAACTTACTTCCATTATGGAAAGGAGGGTCATTAGAAGCATAACTGCAAGGCCTATCTAGATTCTCTTAAGGAGAAGAAGCAAACTGATGCTTCTACTTCAGGTATTCATATGATTGAAATTAATACTTATTCTATTGCTTCAAAACTATGTTGGGTATTAGATACTGGATGTGGATCTCATTTGTGTAATGATCTACAAGGGCTTAGAAGCTTTAGAAGAGTTGGAAAGGCAGAAATATGTTTGCAGTCAGCTACTAGACAAAACATCTCTACAACAGTTGTGGGGACTTATCATTTGCCTCTTCCAAGTGGATTAGTAATGGAATTAAATAATTGTTATTATTTTCCAGCTTTATCCAAAAGTATTATTTCTTTCAGTCGTCTGTTGAACGATTATGATATTTCTTTACAGGACAAATGTTGTTACATTTTTAAGAACAATATGTTTTATGCAAAAGCTATCATTGAGAATGGTATATTTGTTCTTGATTTAATTAAAGAAGTACATAATGTGGATACCAAGAGAATGAAACATGATAATCTAAATACCTCATACTTATGGCATTGTCGTTTAGGCCATATGAATGAAAAACGCATGACCAAATTGCACAAGTCAGGTGATTTGGGATCATTTGATTATGAATTATTTGATACATGCGAATCTTGTTTATTGGAAAAAATGACAAAAGCTCCTTTTATTGGTAAAGGAGAACGAGCTAAAATGGTTTTGGACTTAATACATTCAGATGTATGTGGTCCAATGACTACACATGCCAGAGGAGGTTACTCCTACTTCATTACTTTCATAGATGATTATTCCAGGTCTGGATATATCTATCTAATGAAATATAAATCAGAAGCATTTGAAAAGTTCAAAGAATTCAGAAATGAAGTTGAGAAACAACTTGAAAAAAGTATTAAAACACTTAGATCAGATCGAGGTGGAGAATACTTAAGCCAAAAGTTTCAGGATTATCTTAGAAATAATGGAATTTTATCTCAATGGACTCCACCATATACACCACAACACAATGGTGTATCTGAAAGGAGAAATCGAACATTGTTAGATATGGTTCAATCAATGATGAGCCGAGCGGACTTGCCTAAGTCCTTTTAGGGATATGCACTAGAAACTGTTGTTTATGTGTTAAACAGAGTTCCTAATAAATTGGTTGATGTTACTCCATATGAGATGTGGAATAACAAGAAACCCACGCTTTCTCATATGAAAGTATGGGGTTGTCCTGCTTATGTGAAGAGGACAATGTCAGACAAACTGAATGTTAAGTCTGACAAATGTTTAGTTGTGGGATATCCAAAAGAAAAATTTGGATATTATTTCTATCCTGTATTTGTTTCAAGGCATGTTGTCTTCTTGGAAAGAGAATTTCTCCTACGAGAGGACAGTGGGAGTAAAATTGAACTTGGTGAAGTTCAAGACCAACAAATAGAAGATGATCAACCGATTGAACCCGTAGCTGAATTTAATTATGATGAGATTGTAGTTGAACCTGATTATACACAAAATCCTAGAAGATCTACTAGGATGCGTTCTATCCCTATGAGATATGGATTTCACATTGATTCGGATAGAGGCATAACTGTAGGAGAGGACAATGAGCCTACAAGCTATCAAGAAGTTTTGAACAGTTCAGAACTTGATTTATGGCTTAAGGCTACGTAGTCTGAAATGGACTCCATGTATGAGAATAAAGTATGGACTTTAACTCAACCACCTGAAGGGATAAAACCCATAGGGTGCAAATGGGTCTTCAAAAAGAAGACCGACATGGAAGGTAATATAGTTACCTATAAAGTTCGCTTAGTAGCAAAAGGTTATCGTCAAAAAGAAGGTATTGACTATGACGAACTTTTTCTCCTGTAGCGAGGCTTTAGTCTATAAGAATACTTTTAGCCATTACAGCTCATTATGATTATGACATTTGGCAAATGGATGTGAAGACAGCTTTCCTTAATGGAAATCTTACTGAGGATGTGTATATGACACAACCAGAAGGGTTCACATCAGGAAATGGCGAAAAGGTATGCAAGCTTCAAAGATCCATTTATGGATTGATGCAAGCCTCTAGGAGCTGGAACATATGATTCAATGAGACAATCAAAGAGTTTGGTTTCTCACAGAATGAAGATGAACCTTGTGTGTATAAAAGGGTCAGTGGGAGTGTAATTGTCTTCCTAGTTCTATATGTGGATGATATATTGATCATGGGAAATGACATTTCTCTTCTCCAATCTGTTAAAATATGGTTATCCAAGCAATTCTCCATGAAAGACCTTGGAGAAGCATCCTATATTCTTGGAATAAGGATCTATAGAGATAGATCCAATAGGTTGCTAGGTCTTTCTCAGAGTACATATATAGATAAAGTATTGAAGAGGTTCAATATGGATCTCTCAAAGAAATGGTTTATACCCATGATGCATGGGAAACACCTTTCTAAGTCTATGTGTCTACAGACACTAAAGGATAGAGAGAGCAAGAATAGAATACCATATGCATCTACAATTGGTTCTATCATGTATGCTACGTTATGTACACGTCCAGATGTAGCATTTGCTTTGAGTGTCACAAGCAGATTCCAATCCAATTTTGGAGAGGAACACTGGACAGCTGTCAAGAATATCCTTAAGTACTTGAGAAGGACTAAGGATATATTCTTGGTGTATAGAGAGGGCAGTTTGGAAGTAAATGGGTATACAGATGCTAGCTTCCAATCTGACAAAGATGATTGTAAATCACAGTCTGGTTATGTGTTCATAATGGGAGGAGGAGCAGTTAGTTGGAAAAGTTCCAAACAAGAAACAACTATTGATTCCACGATGGAAGCTGAGTACATTGCTGCTTCAGAAGCAGCTAAAGAAGCAGTCTGGATCAAAAAGTTCATAACTGAACTAGGAGTGGTGCCAAGCATTGTTGATCCGATTCCTTTATATTGTGACAACAATGGAGCCATTGCGCAAGCAAAGGAACCACAGTCTCATCAGCAATCCAAGCATGCTCTCAGATGCTACCATCTCATAAGGGAAATAGTAGCTAGAAATGATGTGAAAATAGAAAGGGTTCCCATATATGACAACGTGGCGGATCCCCTCACTAAAGCACTTTCCTAGATTAAGCATGATCCCCATATAAATAGCATGAGTCTGAGACATATGAGTGATTGGCTCTAGTGCAAGTGGGAGATTGTTAGAGACTATGCCCTAGAGCCCATGTAATATGGATGTTTTTCATATGTATAAAATTTATATTCTTAATAAAAGGCATCATTCATTTATTAATGCTATGTTTAAATACATGAGTTTGTAAATATTAAATTAATAAATGAAGTCCTAGATATTATAAACACAGTGCAAAGGCAATCATGAAGGTGTTCATGATGTGAGATGTCCATTGCATGCAAATGTGTTAATATCTAAATATCCCTAGTCATAGAATTAACAAGATAGGACATTATTAATTCGGACAGACTAGCACATGTTATGCTTTTTGAATGGTTCAAGCAGTGGTTCTCATAACTGTGATTATGGAAGATAATCAAAGCTAACATGTGGATGCTTGTTAGAAGAACAAGTTCATTGGAGATCTGTAAAGAGAATCCTTACATGGATATTAAATCTATGTCAGTGAGGAATCTCTTCATAGGGGTTGTGCAAATATCCTTAGACTTGAGATCACCAAAGTTATCTTAGGTAGCAAGTGGTATACTTTGACTCTATAACTGGTTACTTATAACTAGGAGTGAACATAGTTAGGAGATTGGGTATATCATAACCTACTTGAAGATAGTTGGGTGATTGACAAAGGATTCACCATCCCAGATTTAATAAGGGAAGTTATCTCGCATGATTCTATAATTACCTTGTTCAGAGAATCTCTAGGCAGAGTAAAATGCCAAAATGGATAGAGATCCATGGAGGGCATTTTGGGAACAATGGTTAAATTAATAGAACATACATAATTAGATTTATATGAGTTGACAGAAATCCATACTTAGAATCTAATTGAGATAAGAGTGGTGAAAGGAGTAATTGCACGGTAACTGTTTCTATGAAAGGGTACAGTAAAACCACATGACTTTCCTGACATTTGGGTAGTCATGATGCCTAGCTAAAGGCCAATCATAACTTGTATAATGATGTATCAAAATATCAATAGGGATTAATAAAATGATTTAAAGGAGTTTAAATCATGTGAGTTTTGAATAGAACTCACAATTACATATTATACTACAAACATGGACAGGAACCCAATAGGTCATACACATATAGAGAAAAAGGATAAAATGGTAAAATGACAAGGATAATAATATTTGATATTATTTTGAGGCTAGAGAAGTGAATAAGATAATAATTAATTAAAGAGTTTAATTAAATATGATCAAGTAAAATTGTCCGCAAAACTTTTCAGAAATGTTCTGTAAATTGGACCTAATTGAAATAATATATTTCATGATTAATTATTATTTTCTTATAAGTGTTATATTACTACTATAAGTATTACAAGACTAATATAATAATTAATAAGTCCATTGGAGATGTTATAAAGTGGCCAAAGGAATAGAGCTGGTGTGGAAGCCCTTCTGTAGAGGGCCGCACGTCAACTCCATACAGAAGCCCTTAGAGGTCTTTTTCTTGCACCAAATTAATTTATATATGTTACATAAGTGTTTTGAAACTCACATATTTAATTTGGTTGCATTTGGAATCCATTTGGGTATTTAAATCAAATTAGTTGCACAAAGGGCCTAGTTTGTGGGTTTTGTGCATAGTCTTTTATGAAAAGGTTTAAATTGGATATAATTAAGCCCAAATGATTATAATTAATTCCAGAGGCCCAATTAATAATTCTCCAGCAATTTTAAAGAGCCCAATCTCATTAAGGAGTTGGAATTTTAACCTAACTATAAAAGGCCAACTAATGAGGAATTAGGGTTAAGTGATTAAACAGAAAAGAAAGACCTTTTCTCCTATCCTCTCTCTCTCTTTTGCGCCACCTCCAAGCTAGCTTCTTGGAATTTCGGCCAGCCCTAGTTTGATACCAATTTTTTTGTTAAATTTATCCTTCTCTAGTGTGGATTACTCATTAGAGGTGTTCGATTTTGGATACTGTGGTTTGCGATAACCCGGTGCGAAGTAAAATCAACTGTTCAACAAAAATCAAAGGTGATTTTTCTTATTCTCATATAGTTATATTGTATATTCATGGCAAGATCAGTAATATTGGTTAAAAAAATTTTAAATTCAGCTTATGTATGAGATGCATGCAACCGATAAATTCCAACATTATGGAGCTTACGTATTTAATTTGGATGGATTTTAAATTCATTTGGGTGATTAAATCCAAGTATATGCATGAAGGGCCTAGTTTGTGGGTTTTGTGCATAGTCTTTTATGAAAGGATTTAAATTGGATTTAATTGAGGTAAAATAAATTATTAATAATTCCAAAAGCCCATTTAATACTTCTCCAGCAATTTTAAAGAGCCCAATCCCATTATGAAGTTGGATTTTTAACCTAATTATAAAAATCCAAGTGACAGGAATTTTAGGGTTAAGTGAACAATTAAGAGAAAAGAAATTCTCTCACTCTCTCAACCCTAGCCGCCATCTCCTTTGCTACCATCAAGGAATTTCAGCCAGCCCTTATGTTCCTCCATTGTTGGTTCATTCAATCCTTTTCTAGTGTGGATTACTAATTGGAGGTGTTCAATTTTGGATACTGTGATTTGCGACAACATGGTGAGAAGAAAATTCAACTGTTCATCAAATATCAAAGGCGATTTTTCTTATTCTCATTAATATTAATATTGTAAATTCATGGAAAGATCAGATCTATTGGTTAAAAAATTTTAAATTTCGCTTATGTATGAGATGCATGTAACCAATAATTCCCAACATATATTGTATATGGAAAACATGATATGAAATAAGGTTGCATTTAAAATAAGTAGACATAGTAATTTATTATTGCATGTGCACTTTAGATTTATAGGTTATGTGCATAAAGAACTTGTATACTATTATTGTCTCGGTCATAATCATATTTGTGAACATATGTTCTCTATAGACATATGTTACTTGCTTGATATTGTTAAATGATTGGTGTGATTTCTTGAATATGAAAGTTATGAAATTATTGAAGAAATTTCAAAATGTCTCTTATACTTAGAAATACAAGATATATGTATTTGTATTTATACATTGATGATGTATTTCAAAAGTTATATTGGCTAATATGTATTCTTTATAGTTACATGTTTATTACTTAACAATGAGTAATGATATGTGTGATTTCTTTCATGTAAACATAAATGAACTATAAACTCACTGCATAGGTATTCAATATATGTTTAAAATAGAAATAAATTAATATTTCAATGTAATAGTAAATTAGAACTGTACCTAAAGAAAGAATGAAATAGCATATGAAGAATCTAAAATTTATTAAGACCGTTAATACACACCTTGATGCATGGAGTATGATACACATAATTATATGACATGAAAATTAATAGTATTTGACTATGCATAAGAAACTAGTTTATTACTTAAAGTGTTTTGATTTATAAAATAGGTTTTCCTAAAAATCTAGATTGATATTAGCACGCATTCATGAAAAAAGACTAAATCAAAGGGATTAGCTAAGAATAAACTATAGGAATCCAGAAAGTATGTTTGATGTATATGGATATTTCTTAAGAACAAACTTGTAGGTCACGAAAGACACTCAAGAGGGGGGTGAATTAGGTGTTTTAAAATTTTCTAGTCAAATTTCTAATGAAATAGAATCCTATACAAGTGTAGAATGTTGATAGATTTTCTAATAGAAAATTTAAATATGCAAGGCAATAAGAATAAAAAATTTTTGCAAGTTCTTTTCTCAATATAAAATCTTTATAGTTATTATGAAATTGTGTGTTAGATTTATTATGAATGTTTCAGATATTTATTTTACAGAATTTTGAAAACACAAGTTCCAGAATATATATAAGAAATGTAGAAGATAGAGAATAGAGTAGAAAAACAAAGCACACACAGAATTTATAGTGGTTTGACCTCTTTGCCTACCTCCGCTCCTTAAGAATTACTCTTGAGCTTGTCTCTCCACTCTTAACTCTTTTAAGGGCAAGAGTTAAAGCCAATATACAAACTTATGTATATCTACCCACAATTTTTTTTTTCAAAGTAAAAGATTAAAATACTTACTAGAATTTCTTCCTTAGGTTCTAGCCAACCCAACTCATAATATTTCTCAATAGAATTTCCTCACTAGAGATTACAATAGAAACTATAATCAATTGAGGATGATATGTAAAGATAAAGTGCAAAGATGGAAAGTGAGATTTAAAAATGTAAGTTTTCTCTTAAGAGTTAGAATTCTTTCCAAAATGATATCTAACATTCTAATAAGTGCTACCACTTGTATTTTATAGCCAAAAACTTAGTTTTAAGTGTAGAAACTCAATTATAGCCATTTATGATCGTTGAAGGAAAAAACAATCAATTCTGCCTTCAACTAGCCGTTACTAGATGTTATTTTATCTTGTAGTGCAAAACAAATTTTCATTCAGAAATCTATCCAGATTTCTAATTCAATTTCTAATGACATAAATTTCTAATAAATCAAATTCTGAACCATTTTCTAACAAAACCCAGTTTTGACTTCAAAACTTATTTTATGATATCAAAACATTTTTATGCAATTTTTAAAACTAAGAATATGTATGCATGAGTGATAATTTGATCCTCAATTTGATTTTACATTTTAATATTTGAAATTCCTATATACTAAGACAATCTTCAAATATGTCTTCTTGTATATCCATATCTTGAAATATTATGATCTTCATTTCTTGATATTTGCATCAGAATGATATATAGAATTTTCTGTAGAAAGATGTTTAGAATAGAATTCACACTAAAGTTTATTTAATGTTTGATAATCATCAAAATTAGGATGAAGCCTTGAGCCAACAATCTATCCATTTTTAATGATGACAAAACCTTAATAAACTTTAGTAAGAAGTCTATCTAGGTTAGTCTATAAAGCTCCCATTAAATATATGCATGGGGTATTTACAGAAAATAAAATCTATAAAGTAAATGTAAATGCCTTGTAGAACTTCAAATTTTATCAAAATAAGTATACCAAAGAATTCAGTAAAAATTTAACTTGATTTTTTGGAAGAAATATTTTTAAAGAAATCAAGCATCACTATGAATTAAATTGCACTAATGCATCAGCAAATAGAATTTTCATCAAATAAATAATATTTCATCAACAAGGAAATTTTTAGGATTTTAACAAATCATGAGCAATAATCAATATAATAATTATCAGTCATATAATATAATTTATCCATCAATTTTTTTTCTCCAATTTTTCTTTATCATTGTTCATCAATTTTCTCCATTTTTCTCTATCATCAATTTTTCTCTATTTATCTCCCCTTTTTAGTCATCATCACAAAAGGAAGAGACAACATAATGTGCACAAAAATTTTAACAAACCCAAAAAAAATTTCACAAAGATCATTAAAAATTTACACCTTACAAAAATAATAATAATCATCCAAAATAATCAAATTTAATTATCCAAAATATACCAAAAAAAATTAAGTAAAAGAAAAAAATTGTCCATCCTTAATTTTTGTTGCACCAAAGTCGACCGAATGAGATCGTTGAAAAAGAATTTGAGAACAATAAGGATGGGTAATCTGAAGATTGAGTTTTTTACCATTGAATTTTTTTTTAGATTATGAAAATGGGGGATTTTAAAATTTTGGATTTCGGATTTTTGATTTTTGGCTTACAATTTTGGGTTTTCAAGTTGCAAAACTTGCCAAAAAATAGATTGACCGAATGATTGTGGCATAAATGGCAACATCAGCAACTTGGTTTTTTCGGTGGCTTGAAGTCGGAAGGATGAAGAAGACGAAAAGAAGAGATAAGGCATAAAAACTTATTTTTTAAGAATTGTGAAACAATTTCATAAGATAAGAATTGAAATATGAAAGGTGGTATTTTAAAAGATAAAAAAACAAAATGAAGAGTATGTTTTTCCCAAGAAAAGAAATCAGGTTTGTATCAAGAATTACAAAAAAAAAACGTAAGATGTGAAATGAGTAGACTTGACAAGAGAGGACATCTTCAAAACAAATAAAATAGTCAATGTGAATAGGAAATGAAAGAGATACAATTATCAGGGGAAGGAAAAAAGACTAAGGAATGAGAAGGTCAGGGCTACCCCTATAATCTTTGAACAAGAAATCAAGTTATGTAGGGATAAAAAAAATCTTTTGCAATATGTTTGACCATTTCCACTTTTGCTTATTTTCTTTTAACCACATCTACATATTTCCAGGAAGTAATTATTTGACAAACTTTTCAAATTTGAATTGATTATTTTGTAAAAGGTGGCTTTTGGTTTTCTTTTTAAGTTACAAGAACACAAAAGACAAATGACAAAAAGCTTACAAAGCTTTTTGAAACTAAAAGAAATACAAAAATTCAAATCCCCTTTTCCCTTTTTTTCAAGAAAAGCAAAATATTATATATATTTTTTTTTATATTTTTATTATTTTTTTTGTTTTACGTGAAAAGCAAACTTAAAGTTACTTTTACTTTTTTTAAGAAAAGCAAAATATTATATATATATATATATATATATATATATGTATGTATGTATATTATATTTTTTTTGTTTTACGTGAAAAGCAAACTTAAAGTTACTTTTACTTTTATTTTTAACGAGAAAAGCAAACTTAAAATTTAATTAATTATTTATTTATTTTATTTTTATAGGGAAAGAGAATAGTCTTCTTTTAGCCATTTAAAATGTGAAGAGCACAATTTTCAAAGATAAAAATCACATTTGTAAAGTGAATCCAATTTTGTCAAAAATTAAAGATTTTTTTCTTTTTTATTTTTACATTCATAAAAGATAAATAATAAAGAATTAACTTTTTGAAAAAATGTTTGACTTGAAACATGTAAACGTTACAATTGAAATTGTAATTTTTGTAAAGACCAATATGTTGGAAACTAAAATACATCAAAAAGACAAGGTTGCCCCTAGTAATTTTGAAAGTAATTCACATGCTATTAGGGGTAATCGAGATATTTTAAATAAATATTGACTAATTCATTATTTCGTTACCCACTTTAACACGTGAACATCTTCTTCAGAAAGTGGATTTTGGCAAACCAAAGATAAAAGTCACATCCCAAGCAAAAAAAATTTAAATAAAATTTGCTCTTACAGATATAAAAGAGACGCACCTTTTTAAAGAGAAAATTAATGTTCAAACATACCCATTTCAAGTTTTCTTCTTAATTGACAAAATCTTTATTCTTTAAGAGGCTCATTGAAGTTTTTTGCTATTTGATAAAATCTATCTTTCTTCTTCTTGATTGTAGCCTTAAGCCACCATTTCAAGTTTTCTTGCTCATTTAAGCATGGCTCTTTTCGTCATCATTTTTTTCAAAAGGATTGGTCAACAAATCATCTTTGGGGTGATACTTGTGAAATCTCCAATCTTTAGGTAATTCTGGTGTTTGATAAGATTTCTGTTCTGTCTGAATTTCTAGTACATTTTCTATTAATCTTTCTAGCTTCTTTTCTGATTGAATTTCTGGTTCATTTTCTGCATCTTCGTGTTGTTCCAAAATTCTATCATCTGAATCTAGTTACTGATCTGGTGACTTTTCTAGTTCGTTTTCCAACTTGGCATGTCTTGCATACATGATCTTTATCAATCTTTATTTATGGAATTCCCTTCACCAAATCTTTTCTGAATATCTTCTAAGCTTACCAAGTAGATATTTCCAGATCTTTGCCCTTTTAGAATAAATTTTCTCGTTTCAACATCTTCTACTTTATAATGATCTATGTCAAAAATTATTCTTTTCTTCCAATAATTTTTTCTTTTTAATTATTACTAAAACTGATAGAACGTCCTTCAGATTTTTCTAATTTAGAAAACTTAGTTCTGTCTCATGTCATATGTCTAGAGCAACCACTATCCATATACCACTTTTCTTTCTTGGGTCATAATGTCTATAGCTGCCCTCAATTTTAGGGAGCTAGTGCACTGGTGCCAAAGTGAGCTAAAATTCAGAGTAAAAAGGAAAAAGATGTGTACATGAGGTAGTAAATCTCTTGATTGATTAAAACACATACCTTTTAAAGCAGTAAGTATCTTAGATGGGTAGTTATTATCAGCTTGTTGATACATTAACCCTGATTTAGGTAGTTAACATCAGTTTATTGATGTGTTAACCCTAATTTGGATATTCAACATCAATTTGTCGATGTGTTAATCCTAGATTAACTGTCCAATTAGTACCTCGAGCATACATAATTGAGACAAATTGATTTACTTTGATTATCGCTCGGGGCATACAAAATCGGGTTATTTGAATGCATTTGATTAGTTCCTAAGGCATGTAAAATCAAGAGACAGCTTGAGACTAACTCCATTGAAGGCAGTAAGTCTTCACTTGTCCAATTAGTGCATAAGGCATGCAAGAAAGAAGGTTTTCCCTCATTAGTGCCTAGGGCATGCAGAATTAGATAGTTTTGACATGTTTGATTAGTGGTTGAGGTATATAAAATTAGAATGATTTGTTTAACTTGATTAAGATTAGAGTCAACCTACAACATCAAGTGAAGTGATTAGAGTAATATTTGATTGGTGCTGACTTTTAACTAACCTATTTGGCATATTGCCTCTGCAAGGTATAGATGCTTCTATCTTAAAGCAATATTATATTGGGGAGATTTCTGGCACATAAGCATCTATCCACTAGGGAGATTTCTGATAAATATGTGTTTGTGAGAAGTCACTAAGATACTAGAGACTATTTTGGCAAATATGTATATGTGAGGAGTCATTGGAATGCTGGAAACCGTACTGGCACACTTACTAATGAATATGTCACCACTATCTCTTGTCTAATGTTCTTTATTGTCAATACTAGCCTTGTGCCTTCCTATGTTCAAATCAAAACATCTCATGCTCCGATATAGGATGAAGATTTCTCTAGTTTATAATGAATTGACCCTTATTCACGTAACTCTTTATGGTGGAGATGGGTGCCTTTATTCCTTGTCATTTGAAGGAGTAAATATATGCCCCCTGGTGGGGGTTTTGAGTACCTATTGTGAGAAATGTTAAATATTAGCACGCTGTTTATTGAATTTGGCCTTTTGGACCTTTTTTTCTTTTCTTTTTGTTTATATTCTTTTATTTTCTTTCATATCATTACTTACTTTCATAGTTTGTCATTTTTGTCTTGCTTACACATTTTATTGTTAGTTTCATCTCTTTTTCTTACTATTTAACTCTTAGAGATAAGCATAAATGAAAGAAATCATAAATATAAAATATATACTCAAATTAAAAAAAATTACATGTTTTATCTTTATATACATCAAAATTTTCTGAATAAAACAACTACTCCCTAAATACAATACAACCTACTAAGGCAGCCTTGATGCTTGCTGTAAGTTGGCCCTAATAGAGGTCAAGGAATTGATGGTCTAGATGGAGCCATAGCCTGAGGTGCTGCTGGTTGCTGCTCTCCCACCTACTCGAACACAAATCTGAAGCTAGGCAGTGCTATCATTAAGGACTGCAAAGATTTATGCTATTACCCCTACTAACCTCTTTGATCCCTATCCTACCTTCAGAATAGTTCTAGAGTGGCACTATAGGTATCTTAGCAAGTCACCCCCTCTCATCCCAGATGTACCTTATCAGCTGCTCATCTGTCTCTACAATAACTTGTCTAACCCTAGGAACCTCACCCTCGATACAGTCCCCCTACTCTCTAATCTGAGTGAGGGATCTATCTATAACCTATAATTACTCATCAAATCTATGGTCTGAAGCCACCATGTCTGCTTTGAGACCCCGTAACTTATCCCATAATGTCTGGACAGAACCTGGTAACACTTGAAAGGACTGTATTACCATAAGTATAGTCTGTAATGTCTACCCCTAGTGTCTAATGACATCTTCTAGTGCTGCCAATCTCCTATAAGTATCATTAAATGGAGGGACTGAAGGTTCCTATGCCGGCGATGGTGGAACAGAAGGTAGAGGGGCTATCGATGTAGAGGCCCCTAGGTGCCCAGAAGATGGAGGAGCTAAAAAAGACAATGCTCCTTGATGTCCTTAAGTAGAGAAACTCCTTATGGCTGGCAACCTCTAATGTTTAATGGGAGATCTATGGCATACCGGTGTCTATAGGGAGCCACCCAAGAGGTCCTATATATCGATTTGTATATCGAACTCATAATCATAGTCTATACCTACCCTATGTGGCTCATGTGGCCTATCTGCCTACTCCGCCTGGTCTTCATGATAAGGAAGTGTGCTGGAGGTACCTATGGCTCTATCGATGCCTTTTCTAGTGGCTAAACCTAGTTATCCCCCTCTATTGGTGCCTCCGACACTATAGGATCGAAGTTGCACCTCTGTCGAGTCTTTGGCATAGTAAGCAGTCTATACTGACCCTTTTACCCCTCTATAGGCTCTACCATACTCATTGTGACTACCACCTATAAGTCGATATGAATACCCTCAAAAATGGGATTGCCAATCTGATCTTCATCTAACCCTAGAAATATCAATAATCTCATGATAACACCTCCCACGCATACTTGGGTCCCTAGCAAAGTAACTACCCTGACCAATGTCGCAATAATCTCTTGTGTGATATCTATACGCTGCCCCTCTTACATACACCATAGACAAGTAACATCTACTAAAGTAATGTTACCTAAACTCCCCATGTGTCCTAGGTATGAAGTGGATAAAACCCTCTGGTGGTATCCATAGATCTGAAGAGCCAACATGGTGCTTTTCTCCGTATTTGAGTGGTAAACGGCTCTTGGTAATGTCACCGCTACCTATCTATCCTTTTCTATTTACCTAAGTAGTGTAACTATACCCATCCTACTGGAGAGGACCATAGCTTTAGCGAACCTCCACCTCATAATATTGTAGTGCATGCCCAAAGTCCATAACTATACGACTCCTTCCTATGTGTCTGAACACTGGTATCCTCTATACTCTATAGTTGTGAGGACCTCTCTAGTGACTTCTGGATATGTCCTATAGGCTAGGGCAAAGAAGTCTGTATAGCCTGTGCTAGCTAAGAGCCGCTCAACCTCTTGTAGCAGTTTGAAGTGTTGGAGGAACTAACTAGACATGAATCTACTTGATCTGTACTGGACCCACAATAGGACCCAATATCTCCTAGCCAACACAGGTGTGATGTAATTTGGTACTGGTCGAGGCAGCTGCGAATGTCCAGTCCTACAGGGCATCCTACGAGAAATATTATATGTTAGTTCGGGGCTACCTTGAATTGCAAGCAAATCAAAATGTAAAAATTTATATGAATCTTCATATCATATTGAGTTAAATATTTATTGCTAATCTACACTAGGATTTTTTGACACATTTTAATAATTATACATAAGAAATAAGACAAAAGAGGTATTACATGCTTTACGAGAATTTTAAATAAAATTTTGACAACGCTTCGACTAAAGATGAGACTGCCCCCTACACAAGAAAGAACTTAAAAAACACACAGGCCACCAAATAATAAAATTATTAATATCTCAACATTTCACGTTTTTTGAGAAAAATAAAATTTTTGGCAGCACTTCGGCTAGTAATGAGATTATCCCCTACAAAAGAAATGTATTTAAAACTAAATAAAAGCCATAGGCTATCACAGCTGCTAAACAACACAAATTTAAGTTATTGAAATAATTCACATTCTCCAAAAAAATTGACAAAATTTTGGCAGTATTCTATCTAGGAATGAGACTGCCCCTTATACACAGAGAGAAAAAAAAAGGCCATCAATGACTGCCAACTAATGCAAATCCAAGATATTAACACTTGGTGTAATCACAAACATAATACAAAAATATTTCTAAAAACACCAATATCATATATGTATTATTGCTAAAAAAGAAGAAAATTATAGGTTTACATGCTCATACATAAGGATTTTAATTATCTATAGTATCATGCAAAAAAAGTTTGATGATTAAACTTACATAACTTAAACTATGAGGCACTAATGAATTTTAACCAATAAAAATAAAAATACAGATAAAATAACAAGTGCTCACATCCATCATGCCTAAAACTAAAATTTTACAGCCTAAACTATGTTCTATCTAAGAGAAAAAAATAAAATCAAAGAAAATAAAAAAAAAATTAAATAACACTTACTTGTAAAAGACAAAAGAAAAATATAGAAATAGCAGAAAATGATGCTACATGAAGTGTGCCTTGCTTCCAAGAGTCCACCAGCGCAAATGGCTTAAAAAGCAAACGAAGAATGAGAGAAAAACTTTTAAAAAATCGAAGAGAAAGCTTGAAAGTCAGAAAGTATGGAGGTTTTTTGGAAAAAGGAAGAAGAAGACAAATTTATTCTAAAAATTGAGCGAGGGATGGGCTAGAGATAGATAAGACTGAGAGATGTCCCGTCCCTCAGGAAAAATGACCAACATGCCCTCGAACCTTAAATTAAGTCTATTTCCTCATTTTAACCCTGTTTTCTTTGATTTTTTGACTGTCTTCATCAATTTTTTGACCTTTATCCATCTAAAATCAATTTATAACATTATTTACACCTTTTCATGATCTAAAAAAGTATTTTACAACATTTACAGGTTTTTATTGCTTTTTAATACACATGAGTGTCTAAAAGTCTGAAATACCCCCTGAAATTAGTCGTGCCTCTCGAAATAAATGATTTTTTCATTTAAAACCTTGTAGGGTTGAATTTTTAGGTCATCAAGCTTCCTGATTCCTTACAAAATGAAAACAAAGGAAAATAAAATAATATGTACATGTAATGCATGGGACATCTAAATGAGTGATTTTTAGACTTTCAAAGGTGACAAACAGGCAGCCCATGATTCACTTATTGTGAGGGATAGCTATGGCTCACCTTTCCATAAATAGTGCTTCAATTTTCTTTTTTTTTATGCCTTTGACTTTTCACTTTCTTAGAAGCTTCCATCAAGTTTTTTCTCTTTCTTCTTTTCTTTTTTCTTTTTCTTTCAATCATTTATATATATTTATTTTTTCATTATTCCTGTACTTAGACTCCTTAGAAAATTTAGTTACCATGACTACCAGACTTTCAAAATTGCATCGACTACTGGATGACTCAAAATTTTGGAGGACCCTCTCTTGGCTCCATACTCGAGTTTGAGGTTTTTGAGGAGAACTTTTCTAGATAGGCACTTATTGGCTGCTGCTCTTCGATACTGGGACCTGAGACTTCATGTATTTAGGTTCACACACCAAGAGTTATGCCCTTTACCAGATGAGTTTACTCTACTGGTTGGTGCTAGGTTTAAGTCTGACACTCGACCATGCTTGCCCTCTCCTATTGTTAGCTATCCTAAAGAGGTGGCCCGTGCCCTGGGCATCCTTCCTTCTAAGGTTAGGAGTTTAGTACCTTATGGGAAGACATTCCTATTAGAGCCACTAATCGATGTCCTGACTGACTTTGACGACATACCCACCTTTCATTTTAGCATGGTAATGCTTTATTGTCTCATTCAGTGCCTATTGGTGTGTGCTAGTGATCCCATGACCATAGATTATGGGTTGTTTAGCATTATGGATGGAATATTTTGGGGGCAAAACCCATTTTCCCTTATCGTGGCCAAGACTATTATTGGTTTGGATGCCATTCACCATAGCTCTCCTGCTCAGCATGGCTCTCATTCTTTCTTCATAGGTAGCCCATGCTTCTTTAGGTATGTCCTTATTTTTTAAGGTAGTACGCCCCTTGTGTGTTTTCATACTAGTTTTTCTTGTTGAAATATACATCTTTTCGGATTTTTATGAATTTTCATACCTTATTTTTTCCTGAGATGAATCCAACTCACCCTAATTGCCTTTTCTTTTTAATTATGGCTTCATGAGAAGCTGCAGTTATTGTTAGAGCCATATACGTTTATCCCATAAGCTATATCACAGTCAAATGTTTCTAGTGTACGTTTTGGTCAATCTAGGATGTGATTGATTGTCTAGGCCATTTGACAAATGCTGACATCAGATTTAGGTGCACTTGGTTGCCTATCACTTTTATAGTCTAAGATGGAGCTTCAAGAGGTGTCCCCCTGTGTGGGCTTTATCAAGCCACTTTTTATGTCACTGCCCATTGTGCTCATCAATTTAGGATTTCATGGGGGCATTCTTACTGCTCACTTCTTGATAGGGTATTATCGGATGATTTAGACTCAACTTCCCGTAAGGACCTCCATTCTGCGATTAGTGGGTCACTTATCTAACTATCGACAACTTTCTCACCCGAGGCACCTATATGGAGAGAGAGATGTGATACTGATAGATTAGATTAGACATTTTCATAGATGATGTTTTTACTTTTATTGAACTTTTTCATTTTGACCATGTGAAAAGGCTATGCTACTCACAGATACTTTAATGACATTGTAAATACATGTATGACATTTCTTTCTGAGTTTAGTACACATGATTAGCATTTGATATTACATCAATAGCACATGTTATTCAATCTCGAAATGAAACTTTACCAGCATCCTAACTCCTGTTATCAATCAGCCCTATCGAGTTTTTTTGATTGATTTTTTTCTCTTAGTCTCTAATTTTTTCCTAAGAAGATTTTTTTGATTTTTACCTTGGCGAGGCACCCAATTTTAGCAAGGCCACCATTTTTTCTAGTTTTTTATCTGCAGCGTATGTATTCTCTTCTTTTTTCTCTTTTTAGTATTTTAATCATGGTACTTTTTCAATCTATTGACATTCACTAATTTCTATCACTATCTAATAAAATGGCAATGCTTTCAGATAACAGCTTTTTAAGTATGAAAGGTCCTTCCTATATGGGCCTAAATTTGCATCAAATATCTGGGATGTCTAGCCTCATATGTTTAAACATGAGATCTCCTTCTTTCAATAGGTGCTTCCTAACTTTCTTCCCGAATGAATGAGCTAGCCTCTTTTGATAGACCTAATTGTGATAATAAGCCCTTATTCTATCCTTGTCAAGCAGATTAAGCTACAATAGTCTCTATCTTGCCTATTCTACTTCTGGTATCTTAGCTTTTAAAATGACCCTCAAAGATTGATGCTTAATCTCTACCATTAGTACTTCTTCTATTCCAAAAACCAAAGATAATGGTGTAGCCCCTATTAATGTTCTAGTTGTGGTCCTATAACCCAATAGTGCAAAGGGTAGCTTATCGGCCCAATCCTTATAAGTTTGAACCACTTTGGCTAGCATTCTCTTCACATTCTTATTGGATGCTTTAACTGCTCCATTTGGTTGAGGCCTATAAGGAGAAGACTTATGATGTTGAACCTAATACTTAATGAGCATTTGTTTGGTTTTACCTAAAAACTGCAGCCCATTATGTAACACCACATAATGAGGCAAGCCATATCTACATATCAAATTCTTCTCGATGAACTTAGCCATATCCCGTGCATCTACCTTTTTAAAGGACTTTGCTTCTACCCACTTGGTGAAATAATCAATTACAACTACGATGAATCTATGTCCATTCAATGCAGGCATATGGCTCATTCCCATAATGTTTATTCCCCAAGCAGTAAAAGGCCAAGGTGATGTAAGGTTACACAATTTAGAAATGGGCAAATACCTCAGGTCTATATACTGTTGGCGTAATTGGCATTCTTTGACATACTTAGAATAATTGGTGCTATTATGAGCCAAAAGAAATCTTGCCTTATAATCTTTTTGCCAAGGCTAAACCATTCATATAGGCTCCATACACTCTTATATATACTTCGTCCATTACTCTCCTTACTTCCTTTTCATCCAAACATCTCAATTGGATTCCATTAGGTTGTCTTTTATAAAGTAATCCTCTTATGGTAATAAACTAGGTTGATAGTTTGTGAATCAATCTTTGGTCCTTTTTAGTTACTTCTTTGGGAAACACTGACATTTCTAGGTAATTATGGATGTCATAGAACCAAGGTTTCCCATCATCCACCTTGATATCCATAATTTGGTCTTTTTCAAAGCACGATTTACTAGAACTTGAGATCAATATAGGCTTCATAATTACTCCCTTTGAATTATCCCACATTGATGCTAAGGTAGCCATGGCATCTAGTAACTATTTTTCTTCTCTAGGCATATGTCCAAAAGTACAAACTTTGTATTAACTGCTTAAGAACTTCAAGCACTTGATATAGGCATTAAGCGCTCTTCTTTCGCTAACCATTCATCTCTTACTTGGTAAATACTAGAGATGAGTCTCTAAATAATTCCACAAATATTGCCCCTACATCCAGTAAAGCTTCCAACTTGTAAATGCAAGCTTCGTATTCTATTTCATTGTTCGTGCCTTTATATCTTGACTTATTAGCCAATGACATCTTTTCTCCTTTTAGGGTAACTAAGATTACTCCTATTCCTGCTCCTTTATTATTCACAGCTCTATCAAAGTACATCTACCAACCCTGCACTATTATGGCAGCAATGTTTTCATCGAGGAATTCATAAGTCATCTCTTCACCTGTTAACGGTAGGTTAGCTAGGAATTCTACCACTACTTTTCCTTTGATGGTCTTCCTAGTGATGTGTTCAATGCTGAACTCTTGTAGGAGAATTAACCACCTTCGTATCATTCCTAACAACGAAGGCACTTCTTGCAAGTACTTAAAGAGATTCTGCTTAGCCACTGCTTGGATTATGTAAGAATGGAAGTAATTTCTCAACTTATTGATGCCCATATGATTACAAGGAAAATATTTTCAACTTCAAAATATTTCACATCATATTGGAAAAACATCTTACTGAGGAAGTAAACTATGTACTCAATCCCAAAATCATCTTCTTATGCTATCATAGCCCTTACTGAATTGTCTTTTATTGCTAAATACAAAATCAAAGGTTTACTTATCTAAGATGGTCTCAACACTAGTGGATGAAACAAGTATTCTCAAATAGTATTAACTTCCTTTTAACAATCCTTGTTCCAGACTACGGGTTGATATTTTCTAAACAACTTGAATATTGATTCGTAAATTGAAGTCAACTTGGCAATGAACCTTCTTATGTACTAGATCTTACCTAGGAACCCTCTAACTTTTTTGTCTTTCTGGGGCACTAGCATCTCTCTAATGGCTTTTGCCTTGTTAGGATCTACTTTTATACTTCTCTGGCTCACCACATGGCCTAAAAGCTTACCTGAAGTAACTCCAAAGATGCACTTTTTTAGGTTGAGACAATGATTATACTTGCCGATCCTTTAAAAAAACTTTTCTAATGCCTCAAAATGTCCTTCGCGGATAACCAATTTAATCATCATGTCATCCACATATACCTCTACTTCCTTGTAGATCAAGTCATCTAAAATCTTAGTTACCATTCTCTAATAGGTAGCACCTACATTTTTTAGCCCAAAAGGCATGACTCTATAGGCATATGTTTCCCGCTTGGTTATGAAAGTCGTTTTGATCTTATCCACTATTTTGTTTAAAATTTGGTTATACCCAGCATATCCATCCATAAAATTGTACATGGCACAAGTAGATGCACTATTAACCAAAAAATCTATGTGAGGCAAGGGAAAATCATCCTTAGGACAAACATTT
Organism: Excoecaria agallocha; assembly: GCA_037975025.1. Lineage (NCBI taxonomy): Eukaryota > Viridiplantae > Streptophyta > Magnoliopsida > Malpighiales > Euphorbiaceae > Excoecaria > Excoecaria agallocha. The sequence continues at coordinate 36,292,858 of CM075816.1, forward strand.
TTCAAATATCTATAATCCACACAAACTCTTGCTCTCCCATCTTTTTTTGCTAAAGGAACAACGTTTGCCAACCACATGGGGTATTGGACTTCCACTAAGAACTTAGCCTCTATTTGCTTCTTAACCTCATATTTAACCTTTTTAGCCGATTCTGGCTTGAGCTTTTCTAAGTTTTTGCTTAACTAGCCTATACGCAGGGTAGGTTGGAATGGCATATTCAACAACCGTTTGATCTATTCCTGGCATGTCCTTGTAGGTCTAGGCAAAGAATTTTTCTTATTTTTCAATATTTTCTCAAATTTTTCTCTCTTTTCAGGAGTTATGTCTGATGCTAATAAATTTTCTTTTGGATTGTCTTTAGTTTCGAGATTAAATGAATATGTGTTGTTGAGTTAATGTCAAATATGAATATTTTATAATCATGATAATGTATATTGAAATCAGAAGAAACATCGCACAAGTAAGCAAAATTGTTCATCTTAATAATATAATCAAAGAGCAAACATTGTTCCCATTAAAAAGCTCAGGAACATAAACAATATCAATAAAAGTGTCTTCTCCAATCTTGTCAGCGTCGGATGTCTCTCCAGCCTTTGGTTCAGCCTTGGATGGCTCCTTAGCCTCAATTTTCCCTTTGGCTTTTAGTTGGGTAGCAAGCAGCTTCTCTGTCATAACTTCCTCTGGTGCTTCTTTGTCCCAAGAAGAATGGTGTAAGAGAATCTCGTCATTCCGAAAACCCTCGACTAGCTTAATGATGCCTTATTCCCAATCAAAAATGTCATTAAATAGCTCAAATCCTAGCACCAGCTCACCCCCTATCATATGAGGCTTATTCTCTTCACAATAAAGGAAAACGTTCGAAGCTAGCACAAAACTTTGGGAAATGTGAGTAATCTCTTTTGTTGCTTCCTCCTCCTTATCCTTCTTACTGGAACCTAGAAAGCCTAATCCCTTTTTGTCTTGCTACCCCTTAGTAGCTATAGTGGCTTGAGGCCCTTGGGAATTTTTGCCTAAACCAGCACTAGGAAAAAACTTCATCTTTTTAAGCATATTAATCACTTAAGGACTATCAGGAAAGCCACCATCATTCTCTTCATCATTGATGGTTGACACATGAATTCTATTGAATGGCTGTTTGTCTATCTCAAGCACAAACACCTAATTCTCCTTTTCAACTTTAATAGTGACTTCCTATCCATAATGAGGGATCTCAATCATCCGATGCAATGTGGATGGCAATCTTCCCAGCATACGAAATGACAGCCTCTTAAGAGGCACAAAGAAATTCACTAGAACAAGAAAGACTACAAACTCGACTTCAATATTAATAGGCCCTATCTTTACCAAAGCCTTGAAGGTCCTAACAACTTGCCTTTTAAAGTTACCATAGGGAGAGATAGTCAGATTAGACTTACTCAGCATGCTCTCATTCAATCTAAAAGCTGAAATCGCCACCAAGGGACAAATATTAATAAAGGAACCATTAATTACCATTACACAAGCTGTGTGCTTACCATTAACCTAAGCCTTAATGTAGAGAGGACGATTATAATTCCTTCCTTCTATAGGCAAGTCAGCATCAAAGTACACCACATTCTCACCAATTCCTCCCCTAACCAAGTCTAGCAACTTAGAGAGTGAGATAGTGGTAGCAATAGTAGACTTACTCAAAGCCTCTACTAACTTTTGTCTATGTGAAAGAGATTGCCTCAACAAGTCCTAAATACCTTTCTAAGCTTGTGTCTTTTTTAGTTGCTTAATTATCTGACCATCCTCAATCTCCTTTTTCTGTAGGCATTGCAACAGGAATTGGCTGCCTTTCAATCTTTGGGGTCACTTTTCCACTCCTTGTAATCGCCTTAACTTTCTTCTCTTCCTCTATCTCATCCTCACATTCACTAGCTGAACTCTAGATATCAATAGGCACCAAAGTCCCTTCGTCCTCACTATCTATAGGAGTATCCTAATAATCAATCATAGAAACTAGCCAATTTTCTTTGATTGGCTTTGTTACTTTAGGGGTGGATCGAGCAACGGCCAAGTACTAATTCCCATACAGGTCCTTCATCACATACCACTTGGGTAAGCTAGACCTAATCATATACACTAGAAGGGGCATAGCATTGTAACATCCCTTCTTCTTCTTATCCCTCTTTTTAGGATTTGAAATTTGCTTGTTTTCTATCAAGTTTTGAATCTTCTTCCTTAGCGAGTGACAATAATTAGTCAAATACCCCATGTGCTGATGGAATACACAATACTAATCCTCCATATGATAGGGTAATCCATAACTTTTTATAGGCCTCAACTACAGAGACTAAAACTTCCCTTATTTAACCAACCTATTTAAAACCTATGACAGTGATTTACTCAAGTCAGAATAGTGTCACTGACTAGCCTTAGTAGCAAACACTTTTCCGATCTTTCAAGCTCTGTTCTTCCTACTACTGTTGCCAATAGCCTTGTTATTGCTGAAATTCCTTCTTGTATTCTCACTACTTGCCCTTCTAACTAAATATTCTCTTTCAACCTCTATTGCTATATCCTTCAAAGACTCTCAGTCCTTCAGACCCTTCATCTTTAAACCATCTCTCAAATATGGACTCGTATTCCAAATAAATAACTTGATTTGATCAACTGTGTCAGGTTTTCCTTTCATCTCCATCACCCTGTTCCTTCAGCCGGTGAGGCACTCATGGAAAGACTCATCATGCTTCTACTGGAGTAACTCAATATCCTTCAGGTGACCTCCATCCTTGTGCTGCAATTCCTCAGTTAGCAAATCCCAGTCTTCTTTAGTTTGCCTACCCAAGCTATGGTACCAGTCCATTATATGCCTTATAAAGCTTAAGCAAAAGTATTCCACCTTTTATTTCTTAGTCGAGGTGGTACCTTTCATAATCAACGTGTACTACTTGACATAATCGGGCATTTTAAACCTTTGGGGCAATGAGTCATCTCTATCCAAATCCCTATCTTTAAGGTTCATCGCTTTATCCGTAGATAAAAACCTAGATATGGCTTCAATCTTTTCTTCCATTTTCTTGAAAGCTGGATCCTCAGCACGTGGACCTCTTATTTTCATGTTCATCATTGGAGGGATATAGTATTCATCCTCTTCTTTTATAAAGTCATCCTTAGGATTATGCCTCCTTTCCCTCATAATTGGGTCTCAAAGAATAGTAGCATAACCTACGGCAGCTTATGTTGGCTCCATTATCTCACAAGCAGGTGCTATAGGATGAGTTCTGACATTAGGTGCTACATAAGCCACCATCCCACTGATCATGGCCAATATACTTTCCTTAAACTCCTTTAAACACCTATCTAGTCTTTGGTCTAGCCATCCCTCGCTATTGAAGGCCCAATAAGAGTAACATTCATCCTTTCCCTAAGGAATGGAAACCTTATGGTAGTATCATCAGTCACTCTCCAACCTCATTTGCCCTTTTGACCTCATTTAGTTTGTTGTTTGCCATTTCTAAACTTGTTTACTGACTACTTTCTGACAACTGACTTAAACCCCAACTCAAAACTGACTTTAGAACCTAAATTTGAACCCAAACTTGATCTTAGTATACTGGTTATATATCTCCAAACTAGGTGCCCATCTAACCCTTTAAACCACTTAGATGAGTCTATAATGGTTGTAAGAGTCAGATGTTAAGACTGATGCATGGTGAATGATGCATAAGCATGGTATATATATGATGCATAAATGCAATGCATGATTTTGTTAGGAATCAATCACAATCACACACAAGCATAGCAATAGCCTTTCAACCTTATTGCTTTCACACAAGAGGTCATGTGGCCTCTTTTATAGATAGGCTTAGCCCATGGATCATCAAAGAACCCAATGAGCACGTATGGTGTGCGGTGAAAACTTGGCTGCATAACCTTTCTAATTGAAAGCACAAGCGAATGGGTTTTGACTATTATGTATTTTGACTTACTCACATAGATCGAGTTAGGCCCACTGGGGCATGGTAGCCTTTGACTAGTACCTATCAGATATGTTTGAGTTTGGTCAATATATAAAGGTTTACATAGCAAGCAAACATTATTATAGTTATATAACCTAGGGGAAGTTACTATTGTCATTATATGGGCTTAAATAAAGGGTGATAAATCTTTAGGGCAACCCAAGCATGGTCCCTACCAATAGTTCTAGCTTATCACAAGCATAATGACCGATGGGTCACCATTTCATATACCATTTGGTATTTGACTTGGGCTAGTAGGTATCTTTAACACCTCCCTACGTTGAATAAATGTATAACATGCTTTAGGATAGCATCATGGCTAAAAAGGGATGCCTAGCTTGATGCTAATGGTCTAATATGAATGCAAAGGATGCATTTTAGAAAAGAGACAAGATCAACGAATAAAAACCAATTATAAAGAACTTAACCAAGACACTTTTCAGAGCAAGGTCTCTTTAGTCCCCAATGGAGTTGTCACTGTGACGTGTGCTGCAGTCACCGTTCTTTTCTAATTGGGTTCTTAGAGGCCCACTTTTAGGGCTCGAGATCTGAATGAGGCTCACTTTAACTCATGAATTGGTCACTTCACAATAAAAAGGGATCAAGCTTAATTTATTGTTGGTGGTTAACCCATAAAGGTGTCTACTAATGGGCCTAAAAGAGGTAAGTGTCATGAAGTCACTGCCAAACAAAATATTGGGAAAAGAATCTAGACCTTTTAATGCCCAAATAAAGATTGGTGTTCGGGACATCACTATTATTAGGCATTTTAGTTAAGTTTTGTTTTATAATTGAGTTTTAAAATTAATTCCCTCTCCTCTTTCACACGTTAAAAGCGATAAAATTTAAGTAAACATCACATTCAAACAAAAAAGCAATAAATACTTAAAATAAAATCCTACTTAAAAATTATTACATAAGCAAATTTTCCACAACATCAAATTTTAAATAAATATACATACATAAATTGGAGAGTTAATTTGGGTTGGGAACATTGGTTCCCTCATGCATATTTTACAAATATCATAAGTTTGTTCTGTGTGGATTTGGGCTAAAAAATCGGACATTGGTCTATGTTTTGGAATAAAAACCCAATTGACTTAATAGAAAACATTTTAATGCCTTTTTATTTTATTGTGCACAAAAATCCTTTTTTACTAACTATTACAACCCAAAAAAAAATACATCCACAATGAAATATCAATTAAAAAATGGCAAAAATTAAATAAATAAAACCATAATAAATAAATAAATAAAATAGTAATTAACTGAGATAACTAGGGAGTGAAGATGGTGACCAAATCGAAAGAACAACTTCCTATATAAAAAACCACAAAAATCCTCTGTAGCAAAGGTACCAAGTACTAGAAAAATCATACCAAAAAGGACAAATTAAGTAGTATCCTCAAATAATGTGATAAAAATAATTACATGCTTATTTACACAAATAGAATAGACTCGGGTACATAATCACATCATACGAACACAAAGTCACATCAAATAATGCATAAATATGATAAAAATTTTGAGTAAATGGTATAAAAATACATAAAAGCATAAAATTTATGTAAAAAATGCCAAAAAATACTCTCATAGATGGCCAAAATAGGTGAGGGATGGCCTCAAGGAAGTGAAGGATGGGATAGAGAGATAGGCCTAGGGTGTCTCATATGTCAAAGGATAGATGGCCATTCATAGGGTTGTCTTCACGTCCATTAACTCTTAACAAAACTAGAAATGCATAATCGAAGCCTAAATGTAGGAAATGATACAAAATGAATTTCTAACCCTAAACATACATCCCTAGGGCCCTAAATCATGTTCAACTAATTTATGACAATCAAACATGCATCAACTACACTAAAATCATATAATTATAGAATTGAAAAAATAAGAGAAAGCTTCACATGTACAACAATGAAAGAGTCCAACAACCTATCATTAACATATTTAATAGTCCAGACACACATTACTCCTCAATTAAACATGCATATCATTTGAATAGAAGTAATCAAAACATGCCAATACATAGCAAGGAATCATGTGATTATGCAAATTAAATTATAGAGAGAAAGTAAAAGTGAGCTAAAAATGTCACCCTTAGGAGATATTCCAACTCTGTGATTATGGTAGTTCAAATCTCCAATTTGATTCATGATTATTGTTCTAAAAAAGTATGAAATTTACTTTTTTTGTGTGTGTTTTAATCAAGAATTGCCAGAGCAAAAGGTTACAGAGAGAAAGAAGTCAATTCTTCTTCTTCTCTAAGGTGACTCTCTCAAAGAAAAGTGAATCCCCCCTTTTCAAACCCTAGATTTTTTATTTTATACCTAGGGAAGAGTTTAAGTTGAATTCCAACTCAACACTCTAAATTGGGAGATAAAATCCCCCAAATTTGGAATCAAAAATCATTTAAGATAAAATTGCCTTTTTTAAAATCCAAAAATGTAGGAATTCTGGGTTTTAAGCCAGGGACATGCTTCCTTCACTAAGGGGCAACCATTCCTCAGCACTAAACCCAAAATTTCCCAAAATACCCCTTGCTTTGCTTGTAACAGATAGAGGGACCCACAGACAGGCAGCCTTCCAATGACATACGGCCGTTTATCACCGCTAAGGTTTTTCCACTAGGTTTTTATGCTCATTTTATTAAAACACTTGAAAACATTTAAAAATACTAGGAAAATCATAAAAAATCTTTGAGAAAAAGTGAGAAATTCATAATCAAAGCTTCGAGATCTAAACCTATTGTAAGTAATATGTTATTTCCTCATCATCGGGTAAGCTTGATCTAGGTTTCCTTAGGTCACGGTGTCCACACCTATTGTTTGAAATGATTAGTTGTATGCTAAATAATATGCTTTTCTATGTATGTGTTATTTTGATGACTTTTAAAAGAGGTCATCCACATCCTTTATGTTCCCCACTAAGCGATATAGCTTAGCACGAGTTTTTTTTATCCATATAGGCTGTCAAGATAGGACTTTTTCTCAGAGATAATATCTGCAATGGGATAGCCAACACAATTTAGAGAGAGACTACAAGTGTATAGTTCTCTTTTTACTTTTTAATTTGTGTTGGAAAATTTTGTATAGTATGGTTATATATATGTTTGTGTAATAACATTTTGTACTTGCAAACAAAGGCATGTAATTCATCATATACATATAAAATTGATATTAATAACCATGTTATCCTGAGTTTAATTATTCAAATAATATGTATATGCACATTTGTATCTCATTTTCCTTTCAAACATACACTATAATTTAGAAACACTTATCAAGTATGCTTATGTTTTCATGCGTGCATACTCCACCATCACACTTGTATAATGCACTTATAAGAACTACAATTACATGGAAATAATCATATATGTACATTATTATTCCATAAGTGCATAACTATACCATTCACTATGTATGAATCCTATGCATCTTTATATTTGTAATATACCATTACAGGTCCATATTTGGTTAAGATGTTAAGCATAAATGATCAAGATAGTATAACCAATAAAGTTTATCCAACTATACATGTCATTCCAATTCCGAGATTAACACCCATTCATATAAACTCATATATATTAATATCTATACATACTTATATACAATACCACAATACTGTAAATATTTACAATCATATGATAACCATATGATATAAACATACATGTATACATATATTATCTCAAGTAAGTAATCAAAGATATATTTGTGTAGGTACCTATCATATAAACATGATACTTTAAGTTTATGGATGGTTTTCAATATGAAGCCAATAAATTTCCATGCATTTATGGAACTTTGTATGCCCAACTTCCATTGCTAAATAACACAAGAATCATTTGAAATATACACTTAAAACATCTCAATATCAAATGATCAGGCATACCAAGTTCTATGTAATTGACAGAAGCTATTCAAGGTAGATTAAAATCAAGTAGACTATTTATCCTCGGTGGAGGGAAAATCCCCTCAGTAGAACTCACTATCGATTATACAGCTTATTGCTCCTCAATGGAGTGATCTTACCCTTGGTAGAAGGAGTGTTCACCTCGGTAGAGGGAGAACTCCCTTTAGCTAAGGGATTCACTCCTGCCAAGCAGAATAAATCTCCTCAGTGGAGGGAGAATCCTCCTCTATCAAGGAGTTCATTCCTAATTCACGACCTTTATCAATACAACCCAGAATTAAACATACATACAATCTATAACTCATGATAATTGGTTTTCCAGTAAAGTTCCTTTAACACCTATATATTTCCTTACTATTAAACACCATCTCATATCAAGGTCACTTGTTAAAGCATTTAAATTTAGAAATACTAGTAAAAATATAGCAGCAAACTCTAAAAAGAAGAATGACGATCTTTACTATAATTTCACTTAAATCCCATAATCATTTGAAGAAATAGAGCTAAACATGAACTTCCTTAAGAAAAGCATAGACAATTGAATTTGATCTTTCCTCTCATATGGAATTATATAATTTTAGTTCCATAGCTCTTTTTTTTTTAACAAACGATTCCATTTGACTCAACACACCTTAAAGAAATCATATGTAAAGTTTAATTTCTGCTTACACTAATTTCTCAACCTATCATCCCACATTCCTTTATTAGATATGCACATGAAACATCAAAGAGATTCATAATTCCCAAACTTGTTGTGCAATTCCAAAATACCTTTTCCAAATCTCTTCTTCCTATTTCTTTTCCCTTTACTTGCTTACTTCTCGTCTTGAAGACATTCTTTAACATGCTTTCTTCATAAGTATAATAGAAGTAATTTGAAGGTGCTCTTTAGGGTGAAGAGGCCAGCTTGATAAGAAAGAAGAAAGAGTGAAAATTTGTAGATTTTGAAAAAGAGAAGAGAGTAAGAGTAACTTCTTTTTTTCTTTTCTCTTAGTTACCAACTCCCTGCCTCCTGCTCTTTTAATATTAGATTCCTTAAAGAGGTGTGAGTGGAAGATGACCTCATCCAAAAGGAGTATTCCCACTTTACTCCCTTATCTACTCTCATTTCATAACTTTGCTCTAACTTCCCTTCTTTATTCCAATTGAACCTCTGTATTATGTTTTATTCTAATTAAACATATGTATACCTTAATATAAAGTGAATAAATTTCCCCTTTTCAAATCCAAATTTGAATTTCATCAATCACCTAACATTATTAACTATAATTACTTCTTAATCATGCCTAAATGAACTTTATTACCATAACAACACTCATGGATTTTCCTAAGGCCTTTGTTGGGTCTTGACAACTCTCTCCTCCTAAAATAATTTTATCCTCAAAATTTATATCTATAGCCTTTACTATTATTAACATTAGCATTCTTATAGTTCTACCTTAATTACAATTAAACTCTGACCAATACAATCTCTCCTAACATCTCTTGTTCTATCACACTTACATTTCTTCACTTTATCATATTTAAGTTCTAACTTTATTTCTTTATGACAGTAATCCTTCTCTTACTATCAAATTATTACTATGCTTAATAAATATCTTATCAGTTTCCTTTTTAATTAGGGCCTATACATATGATATAATTCTTTTCATATATTGTCAAATGATGTCTAATGTTGTGACATAAGAGAATGATGATTTCATGTATGCAATGGAATGCAAATGTGTATTCTCATCTAATGTACATGTTTTGCCCCATCCCATATGAAATATTTAGTTAACTGCCCACACTTGTTAAGGAACCACAGATAGATATATATAGAGCATTATAATCAACATGAACTTATCATTACAACAACTTTAAATATGGAGAACCACAACAATTATACATAAAACTTTTTCTCATGCACCATATTGAAATAATCTCTATATAATCTAATATCACACTTATACTATAATCCGAGCACTGGACATAAATGTGTATCGCTCACTATTAAATCTATAGTTAGGGTCCTATTAAATGTACTACCCTTACATTTATACCAATATGAGTGGGGAGTTTAGTATGTCATACATACAAGCCTATCTCAACACTTCTTATTGTATCTAGTATTCCAAATATACATATATTCATTTCCATTATTAGAATCTATCAGGACATGTAAATAAATATCAAAAGAGGAAAAGATAAATACCATAAACTTCTTTGATGACATCTCTTTTCTTTAGAACTTCAATACTCTTGGTTCCCTCCGATATAGTTAAATCCATAGGCTTGTTCCTTACACTATGATCTACCTTTTCTTTTTAAGGTACATCTAAAACATTAAGCTTCTTTTCATTAGTTAGAGATGTGCCACTTTTCTTTTACTGTTTCAGGCAATTCACAACAAAATGATCTTTATGCTCACACCTAAAACAAGCCCTTTTTTATTTTTAAAACTCTACACACATCCTAATGATTTTAAAATAATGCAAGCATCAACAAACTTGGGCTCCGCTGCTATACCTAACTAATCCTCACATGGATTAATGTATTAAAGATTGGTGTTTCCTATAAAATACAAATCCTCTTCTTATATGTGTAGCTAGAAAACCCCTTTTCCATTCGCCTTTTTCTTTTACTTGTTTTCACATTTTTTGTATTCTTATTTCTATTCCTCTCATTCTCACTTTTCCTTTCAACATCTCTTAATATCCTATATCCAAATAACTCTTGTGAAATCTGAGTCAAGTTGTGATTCTCTTTCATTAAACCTTTTACTATAGAAACCAGTATCTCAACATAAGATACAATAGTAGAACCAGGGATAGCTAAATTTAAAACCCCGAATCTGTTGACTTTTCTAATCTCTTTTCCATTTTCTTTCAAATTATCCAACTTTTAATATATAATAAAGCAAAATAAGGATATCTACATTAGGCCAACACACTATAACTTCCCCAAATAACAAATTTCTAGACTCTTATTGACCAAAATCACTTAAACCTTTGCTCTAATATCACAATGTAATGCCTACTCTAATAATCTATTTCAATAACTACTCTTAAGTCATTAATCATGACTAAAACTCAGTTTTTTATCTTTTATACTATAGATAAGAAACTCAAACATCAATTACTCTAATTTCATATTGTATTCTTAGGCAAATGCTAAAAAGATAACACATGTACAATACTTTGCCAATTCAACTTACATACGTGAACCTTAATATAATTACAAAATCTATCAGATACTGAATCTCTGATCTTTACAAAACTATCTTCTGGTATATAATAAAAAATTGATAACTCTAAACCGATATATGAACTTAAACTTTTAATCTCTTCTATGACTTTGTGTTGGCCGTTATACTGTAGATATTATCCTTAGGAAAGAGTCCTAGCTTGAAAACCTACGCGGATAAACACTCGTATTTAGCTATAAAGTTTAGTGGGGAACACACTTCATATTGATGACCTTTTTCAAAAGTCATCAAATTAATCACATGCACTTTAAGCATAATAATAAACATATAGGTTTACTAGAATAAATAATAGATATTATGTTTATGGTATATTAAAGCATTAAGCAATCTCATTTAATCCTTATATTCTAACACCTATTATCAATCACTTAGTTAATAATTACTTATTGTCTTAGAAATATTCATAAAGATTTTAAAATCATATAACTCAAGTTTACTTTTTTGATTCCTATAATTTATTTTTTTCTATTTAACAAGTGTAACTTACATAATTTTCATATATGTGTGTTAATACCAAGCTAAATTCCAAAAATTCCCAATAATTAAATTTTAAAATGTTAAATGAATAAACTGGGTTCATATGCATATATTTTAACCGACAATTTCCATGTCATATAAATATGTGCATAAATATCCTATGTATAAAATGCCTGAGTTAGCAATCTTAATTCTTGTTATCATTAACATGCCATTCCTTTTCTTCCTTGGGTGCAATTCTAATTTACTAATACTTTGAAATATTAGTTTGTTTCTATCTTATGCCTCAAATCAAATTGTGTACAAAAGCTAAGAGTTCATAATTCTTTTATGTTTACATAAATGAGTCACACATGTCATTTGTAAATAGCAAGAAAGATACATATAATTATAGAGACTTCATACTAGCCAATATAACTATTGGAAAAGACCACAATGAACAAATTCATATACATTTAACTTGTAATCCTAGGTATAAGAAACACTTTGAAATTACATCAATGATTATATACATTCAACATTAAAATACTATTTCACTCTGTATTTTGCTTGTCTATATACTATACATTGAATCATATTAGGGTAAGATGTACATCAAGTCAAGTAAGTAGTATATGCCTATAGAGAACATGTATTCACCAATATGATTATTGATAAGACATCAAAATTGTGTAAGTTCATATGCATAACTTATAGTTATAGTATATACATGTGATACTAAAATGCTATATCCTCATTCTGTATCATATTTCTCCATATACCATATAGAGATTCTTATAAAAATAATATAGAGATCAAGATAAAAACTATTATGTTTCTTTATCTTTTAGTTTTACGTAATGTTTTTCCTATACGCTGTATTAAGCTTGTACTTTTTCTAAAGAAATGGATAATGGGCTATGCTATAGCACCCGAAGGTATAATAAGGACACCCGAAGTTATCAGACTATAAACCCAAATGGGGTAGAATCTATACTATGGACCCGAAAAGGACAAATCTGTATTATAGATCCAAACAGGATCCAAACTATGGCAGTTGCAATATACCCTTATAGGCATGCCTATCTATCCATAACTTAAACATATACGCAGGCAATGTTAACCTCTTTACTTCAACCTTCTATATACACACACACATACACACTAACATGGTGCTATATACATTTTTGTGTAATAACATTTTGTACTTGTAAACAGAGGCATGTAATTCATCATATGTATATGAAAGTGATATTAATCACCATGTTATCCTGAGGTTCTTTATTCAAATATATGCATGTGCAAATCTATATCTCATTTTCATTTAAAACAAGCAACATAATTTAAAAACACTTATCAAATAAGCTTATTTTTTCATGCTTGCATACTCCACCATCATACTAGTATAATGCATTTATAAAAACTATAATTTTATGGAAATAATCATATATATACGTTATTATTTCATAAGTGCATAACTATACCATTCACTGTGTACGAATCCTATGCATCTTTATATTTGTAATATATCATTATAGGTCTATATTTGATTAACATGTTAAGCATAAATAATCAAGATAGTATAACAAATAAAGCTCATACAACTATACATGTCATTCCCATTCCAAGATTAACACTTATTCATATAAACTCCTACTATATTAATATCTATACATACTTATATATAATACCGCAATACTATAAATATTTACAATCATACGATAACCATATGATATAAACATACATGTATACATATATTAGCTCAAGTAAATAATCAAAGTTATATTCGTGCTGGTACCTAACATATGAACATGATACTTTAAGTACATGGGTGGTTTTTAATATGATGCCAATAAATTTTCATGCATTTATGAAACTTTATATGCCCAACTTCAATTGTTAAATTACACTAAAATCATTTGAAATATAAACTAAAAACATCTCAATTTGAAATGATTAGGCCTACTAGGTTATGTGTTGATAAGTGTGAATTATACTATGTTTTTAGTGTATTTTTATGTGTTTTAGTCTTAATTTAGTTGATTTTAGGTATAATTAGTTAATTTGTGTGTTTTTAGGTTTAATTGTTAGTTTTGATGTTTTTAGGGGCCAAATTGAAGAGAAAAGGGGTTAAAATGCAAAAAGGAGAAATTCAAGGGGTAAAATTGTAATAATAAAGCAAGTTAGCCTTTAATTTATGAGGGACAACCAATAAGCACTCGACTAAGTGATTTATCACTTTCCTGAGTGATTTTGGTACTCATCCAATGCATCTTCACGTGTTCTACAGGGTTAAAACACTTTCCCGAGTGAAGAAGTCACTCTCTTGAGTATTTAAGCACCCTCCAAGTGACTAAGGCCACTCTCCTGAGTGGGTGTCCTATTTAGTCTTTAAAAGACTTCATAATTAACTAAAACACAAATTCCTTAAGTTTAGGAAGTCAAAAGGGCACATAAAACTCTTCCTTTGGAGGCTATAAAGAGGGCTAAAGACACCAAGACTAGGATCCATTCTGGATTATGAATTTTTCATTAGTTTAGTTTTACATTAGCTTAGTTTAATTTTTAAAGATACAGAAGCTTAGTATTGGGAAGCTTTGTTTGAGGTTCTACTGAATTGTCAAGGGAGTTTCTTGATTTTATGAGTTTGTATCATCTTTATTTTTTTTTTTGGTTCTTAATGTGAAGTGTGAGTAGTTTTCTTAACTTTTGCTAAAAGATACTTGAATCCTTATACTTTTATTGTAATGACTAAATTGGAGCTTAAATTCAATGCAAGTTGATTGTTTCTTAGTTGTAAGATCCCAATTTTACATCTGTCATGCATAGTAAGTTGTAAGGCATGAAAAATTACCCTAGGTTAAATTTCGGGAAAATCGAAGTTGAATAAGACAAGGAAATTACATAACAAGTATAAAGGGTAATTATATTGGGACTAAAAAACCCGAGATAGGGGACTTAGCGGGCAGTGTAACCTAAGACTAAGACATGAAAGTACTAGTTTGTCAGAGTCTAATGGTATAATTTGAGGATAAACTAAGGTGAAGTAGGCCTCCAAATGAGCAAATAAAAGAAAATTTCACGGGTCTACCTAGAGTTGACCAATACTTTGATCGAGCGATTGAGGGAGCTAGAGATCTCTGATTGCTCCCATATTTCATATAAACCATATAAATAATGCAAAGAGACTCTAGGAACTGAAAAATAGTAATTCTGATAATTCTAAAATTTTGGGCTTCAGACCGGCTGCACAGATTGCCAGGGCCAGAAGTATACTGAAACAATGTCAGAATAATCTAAAATGTTTAACACATTTTCTTTAATAGATAAGGACACTCAAGGAAAAATTTTATAGGCATCCGATATTGGCAACAAAAATTCATATTCTAGGGTGTAAAATTGAGATCGGGTTATTTGGAGGGTCAAACCCAAGAATTTGACCATAATAAAATACATGAGTTATTAATATGGAGTCATGATCAAGTGTGAGTGAGATTAAGTCAATAGGACAAGTCTAACTAGGTGTATGGGTGATAAGTGGCAAAAATTAAAGCCCTTAGATTCAAAAGTGAATGAATGAATCTTAGCCATTCCTTTTGCATATAAATAGGCCATGAGATAGAGATTACAGAAATCTAAAAGTCTTTCAAAAATCTACACATTTTCCCACCACTTTTCTTCAAAATCTGAACCCTTCCTTATTGCCCTCTCCTCCATTTTTCTTCATTTTAAGATCTCTCTCTAAACCACAAGCACTAATTACAATCTAATACTCAAAAATTCATCCTTTTTAACCTAGAAAAGGATTTTTATCAAAAATATGCCAAGAAATTAGGGATTTCAAGTAAGAACCCTAAGATGAAATTTTTTTATTTCATGAGTTTTAGGTATAATTTGAAGGGAAAATTGCATAAGCATATAGAATTGGGCTGGAGAATTATAGTAATGGCTTTGAATTACTTAAATGCATACATTAATCTTGTGTTTCTCTCCTTTTCAAATTCGGCCAAAAGAAAAAAAAACAAAGAGGAAGGAAGAAGCCAAAAAGGAAAGGGAAATGAAAAGAAGTAGGTGGAAATTAGGCCTAATTGAGGTTAGTAGATACAAATTACATTTAATTTCACTAATTTAGTTGCATTTTCCATGATTTTTTCATTATGTAACTATGCTAAATTACATAAAATATTGAAATAATTTAAATTGATGTGATATAATGTTAATTGGAGTCATTAGAAACTTAATTGAGTAAAGAAATTAAATTAAAAGTGAGTGAGGCTAAGTTGGCCGAATATGGTACCTTAGCATACCTTAATGTAGTTTGATCTTTAATTGACTATTTAATGACAATTGAATAAATTAAGGTATGAGAAATGTAAGGGAGGAAATTAAAGTGAAAAATAATGAATGTACATTAATGTACGTAAGTGTACATAATGATGGAAGTTTGTGAATCTTAAGAATTTTAGGGTAAACTAAGTGTATTACACCATAATGATGCTTGAAAGGGATATATAAACGTGTATAGCATAAAAAGGAAGGATAAAACAATGTGTAAGTGTGAGGCCTCTAAGTGGCCGAATGGTATATGTGTGGGTAATGGTAGGTTTTGATTGTATTTTGGTATTAATATGTGTATAACTGCAAAATGTACAAGTAATGAGCTTGAATGAATAGAAATAGAATCATGACAATGTTAACATAATGTGTTTATTATGTATGATAGTGTAGAAGTAATGTGAAGCATCAAAATGTAATGATTTATCATGCCCTTAGTGTTTAATGGGTAATCCAGGACCCTAGGATAGTATGGCTAGCCATATGGGCACTTTTTCCACGATGTTCTATGTACTGCACTATTGCTTTACTGTTACTGTACTGGAAAAGTGAGAATGTACAGTTAGCCGGCTCATTACACTGACATATTGGGGGAGAGCATCATACCTTAGTGATATGATTGCTCCCGCCTACTGGATTTGCTCAAACACTTATCCAGTTTATGGTTTTCCTACTATCTATAACTAGGAGCAAAATAGTAATTCTGCATAAAATCGTGAAAAAGGGGCATTTACGGCTTTTAAAATTTTAAAAATATGAATAGGAATGAAATAACGTGAAAAATAAGACATATATGTTCAATAAGAGCAAAAACGTAATTACGCAATTAACTGAGGCAAAATGGTCAACTAGTGGTAAAGATGTGATTAAGATGGTCAAGTTGGGTAATTTGATTAAAAAGGGTAAAATAGTAATTAAAGAAAATATATATATATATATATATATATATATATATATATATATATATATATATATATATATATATTAAGTGAAATTTTATATAAATGTATCCACCACTAAGCAACTATGTTGCTTAGTGTGTAGTTTACTGTGACTACGCACAGGGATAGGTGTAGCCAGCTGGCACCATAGATCAATAGTGGCATGTACAGAGTAGAAGAACTTTTGTTATCTTTTTGGGTTGTAAAATTTTGCATAATTCTCAAAGTATCTTATGAAGATTATCTGTAATAACTTATGACTGTAATAAATTTAACGATTGGTGTGCTTGTAGCGATACCTTTATTTGATTGCGTGATGAATTATATTGAAGTGCTATGTTGATTGATTGAAGTTTGGGAGTTGAAGGAATGATTTTTGGAAGTGTAATTTGAATATTGCAGGTTTGGATAGTATGATTATTAAGCCGTCATAGTGCTAAATTTTTTTAAATTAAATAATAATTAATTGTAGTAGAAATATTAATAAAATAATATGGACTCGGTAATTGTATAGAGAGTGTTACATTAAATGGCATCAGAGCATGGTTTAGGCGGTCCTAAAATCTGAGTTAATGCATAGAATGTGATGTTAACTGGGAGAACGGGTGAACACATGATAATGATACAAGTACATGCCATTATATTGTGATATAAATGTTGGAATTTATATCTTACCTATACCTTGTGCATTTCAGTCTTGGCTATGGCATTGGGCTCAAGACAAATTGCTGAGATAGCGAGTGATGCTGAGAGTGAGGCTCTTGTGAGCCCAGAAACACAGGAATCAATACCGAGTACTAGATCGCAGCGGCCCTCCCAACACACTCTTACACTAGTGCCACAGACTCCTCTGTCTCCTACACCAGCTGATGTTATACGGATGATGGCAGAGTTCTTTCAGATATTTCAACCTCAGTAGTAGGCACCACCCCAGTCACCTAATAGAGCCATATTGGAGCAATTAAAAAGATTGGGTGCATAGGATTTTTATGGCCGAGAGCCGATTACAGCTACCCAGGCAGAAGAATGGCTTAATAAGATTGAAAGGTTATTTCAAATCACACACAGTCCACTAGAAGAAAAGCTTGAGGGAGCAATAGCATTATTTCAGGGACCGACATACATATGGTGGGACACAGTTAGACGTCATACACCACTAGAGCAAGTTACCCGGGATTATTTCCATAAGCAGTTTCGAGATAAATATGTGGGCAGAGAGTATTTGAGAGCCATGGAGGAGGCTTTTTGGCGATTACGCTAGGGTACACGGACGGTCCAGGAGTACGATTGGGAATTTGAGAGGCTAAGTTTCTATATGAAAGAATATAAATTTCCTCTAGAGAAGATGTGTCAACTTTTTGAGAGAAGCCTCCATAATGATTTGAGATAGATCTTAGCAGTGCGAGAGTAGACAAATAGGAAGGAATTAGTAGATGCAGCTATCAAGATGGAGACTGTTCAGCAAGAGAAAGTGAGTAGATGGGCCAAATTCTAGCAGAGAAAAAAGCTAGCCTTAAGAGCATCGGGCAGTGGGTTCAACAAGAGATCCATTGGTTCTACAGTAGCTTCCCCACAGGAGTCTTCAGCTACGCCAACAGAGAGTCAGTGTATCCAAGCATAGCCACCCACTTCTATTGTATCAGTGGATAATACCCCATGAACCTAGAGTTCTAGTAGACTAGAGGTGCCAATTTATGAGCATTGTGGGAGACGACATGCAGAAGAATAATGGAGACTGACAGGAGCATGTCTGAGGTGTGGATTCCAAGATCATCTAGTGAAAAATTGTCTTAGAGCGTCAATACAGACTGCCATATTAGCTATACAGACTATCGTTGGCAGATAGGGTGCTCCTTTAGCCCGAAGTTGAGGTTAAGGCAGACCCAGTGGGACTGCATTTGCCCAAGGCAATGCTTTAGCTCCCCCAGCTTTAGATAGGCTATCTTTGACCAAGACTTATGTAGTTAGAGCCCGAGATGAACAGGATGCTCCGGATATGATTATAGGTAAGTTTTACCTATTTGGTGATACTGTTTGTGCACTGATAGATCCCGGGTCTATACATTCATATTTGATCACTTGAGTTGCACAAGGAAAGGGATTAGAAAAAGCATAGTTGGATTAGGATATTTTAGTAAGTAACACTTTGGGTCACAGTGTGGTTGTGAACAAGGTATATAAAGATTTTCCTATCCAGATACAACAGACTGTTTTCCCTGCAAATCTGATCGAACTTTGATTCCACGAGTTTGATATTATTTTGGGGATGGATTGGATCCATAAACACTAAACAATTGTCGATTGTCATTTGAAAATAATCATTTTGAAAACCCCAGAAGATCAAGAAATTGTGGTTATGGGGAGAAGATTTGTTTTCTTATCTAATGTCATCTCGGCCACTATAGTACACAGATGTATTAGAAAAGGGTGTGCGGTTTATTTGGCTTTTGTTACTGAATCTGAGGTTCAGAAGCCGCAAGTTAGTAATGTGCCTATGGTTGGAGATTTCCCTGATATTTTTTCTGATGAATTACAAGGATTAACTCCAACAAGGGAAGTTGAATTTAGCATTGATGTGTTACCTGGTACAGCACCTATTTCCTGTTGGAGTTTAACAGTTACATGCATCACATACAAGAGCAGAATTTTAAAATTTTTTAACCATTAGATCTGATCTTGCCATGAATACACAATATAACTATATGAGAATAAGAAAAATCACCTTTGATTTTTGTTAAACAGTTGATTTTACTTCACACCGGGTTGTCGCAAACCACGGTGTCCAAAATCGAACACCTCCAATGAGTAATCCACACTAGAAAGGGGTAAATTGAACCAACAAATTAGTGTTTAACTAGGGCTGGCTGAAATTCCCAAGAGCTAGCTTAGGATTTGGCTCAAAAGGGAGAGAGAGATTAACAGAAAAGACTTTTTTTTGTTTTAATCACTTAACCCTAATTCCTCATTAGTTGGCCTTTTATAGTTAGGTTAAAATTCCAAATCCTTAATGAGATTGGGCTCTTTAAAATTGCTGGAGAATTATTAATTGGGCCTCTGGAATTAATTATAATCATTTGGGCTTAATTAAATCCAATTTAAACCTTTTCATAAAAGACTATGCATAAAACCCACAAACTAGGCCCTTTGTGCAACTAATTGGATTTAAATACCCAAATGGATTCCAAATCTAACCAAATTAAATATATGAGTTCCATAACACGTATTTAATATATATAAATTAATTTGGTCCAAGAAAAAGCCCTCTAAGCCCTTCTGTATGGAGTTGGCATGTGGCCCTCTTTTGGAGGGCTTTCTCCAACTTCTTCATTCCTTTGGCCCTTTATAATTTCTCCAATGGACCTATTAATTATTATATCAGTCATATAACACTTATAGTAGTCTTATAACACTTATAAGATAATAATTAATCATAAAATACATTATTTCAATTAGGTCCAATTTTGCAGAACATTTCTCAAAAGTTCCGCGGACAATTTTATTTGATCATAATTAATTAAACTCTTTAATTAATTATTATCTTATTCACTTCTCTACCTTCATAATAATATCAAATATTATTATCCTTGTTATTTTACCATTTTACCCTTTTCTCTATATGTGTGTGACCTATTGGGTTCCTGTCCATGTTGGCAATATAATATGTAATTGTGAGTTTTATTCAAAACTCACATGATTTAAACTCCTTTAAATCATTTTATCAATCTCTATTGATATTTTGATACATCATTATACAAGTCATGATTGGCCTCTAGCTAGGCATCATGACTACCCAAATGTCAGGAAAGTCATGTGGTTTGACTGTACCTTTCCATAGAAACAGTTACCGTGCAATTACTCCTTTCACCACTCTTATCTCAATTAGATTCTGAGTATGAATTTCTGTCAACTCATATAAATTTAATTATGTATGTTCTATTAATTTAACCATTGTTCCTAAAATTCCCTTCATGGATCTCCATCCATCTCGGCATATTACTCTGGCCAGAGATTCTCTGAACAAGGCAATTATAGAATCATGCGAGATAACTTCCCTTGTTAAATTTGGGATGGTGAATCCTTTGTCAATCACTCAACTATCTTCAAGTAAGTCATGATATACCCAATCTCCTAACTATGTTCACTCCCAGTAGGAAGTAATCAGTTATGGAGTCAAAGTATACCATTTGCTACTTAAGATAACTTTGGTGATCTCAAGTCTAAGGATACTTGCACAACCGCTATGAAGAGATTCCTCACTGACATAGATTTAATATCCATGTGGGGATTCTCTATGCAGGTCTCCAATGAACCTGTTCTCCTAACAAGCATCCACATGTTAGCTTTGATTATCTTCCATAATCAGAGTTATGAGAACCACTGCTTGAACCATTCAAGAAATATAACATGTGCTAGTATGTCCGAATTAAAAATGTCCTATCTTGTTAATTCTATGACTAGGGATATTTAGATATTAAGACATTTGCATGCAATAGACATCCCACATCATGAACACCTTCATGATTGCCTTTGCACTGTATTTATAATATCTAGGACTTCATTTATTAATTTAAGATTTACAAACTCATGCATTCAAACATAGCATTAATAAATGAATGATGCCTTTTATTAAGAATATAAATTTCATACATATGAAAAACATCCCTATTACATGGGCTCTAGGGCATACTCTCTAACAATCTCCCACTTGCACTAGAGCCAATCACTCATATGTCTCAGACCCATGCTATTTATATGGTGATCATGCTTAATCTGGGAAAGTGCTTTAGTGTTTTATCTAATTCAAATTTATCTCCAAAAGTGTTGTCAAGACAATCAAATTACAAAAAAAAAAAGACAACGCATATTATATCATATGGATCAATCCATAACTCAATCCGTTTGTATCAAAATCAAAATGAATTTATTCTTATTTCTAATTCATTCAAAATGAATTTTAGCATATTGTTTAATTAGTATAAGGACATTTTTTAATTAAAAATGATTGTAAGCATAAAACAGAGTTACGAGATAAATGTTAAGATCAAAATAATATATTTTTCATTTTATTTTCAATTGTATTTCAAATTAAGTATAAAATTTAAAATATATATATATAATTTTAAAGAAAAAACAATTGTATTCTCTTGAGAAATAAGATAATCTTGTAGCAAATTGATTGTGGAAAGATTTACTTTCTTTATCTAAAAAATTGTCTTTTAAGAATTCTACACTAAAACCAAAAAATCTAACTAATAATCTTGTTTTTTAGATAAATTTGAAATAGATTGATAATTAATGAGGGTAATTTGGAAAAAAATAATTAATGCTTGATTGGTTTTGAAAATAAAAGATATTTAGAGGGAAAAATATTTGTACAAAAGAGCAAATATATAGTTAATCCAATGGATTTTCGTTTTGACATACAATTTGTTGCTTGTCGGGGTTTGGCCTAATGTCAACAAGTAATTAGTTACTACACAAAGCTTTAGAAGGTGGGGTCAAAGGTGGACAAACTATGATTTTGGGAAGATGCCCATTGGGCACCAGGTACATGCCCAATGGGGTTAGAGAATAAGGTAGGCACTTTTTGGGTTGGCCCAGTTGATATTTGTTTGCATTGGGTTGGATTTGGGTCATTTTTAGGCGAATTTGGGCTTAATTTTGGATTTGAACCAATTTTGCTAGGTCTACTTAAACACATCAGGCATTAAAAATTCATTTATTTATTAGTTCCAAATACCACACATACTTGAAATTATTTGCATCATCACCATTATGAACTTCTCTCAAAATCATACTTTATTGTGGTACTTTTGCAATTTAAATATTGTATTCCCAAGTATTTTTATGCATCAATTATTGTTTAGAAGTTTCCAAGCCCTTTAGAATAAATAAATATATAAATTACTGTTTTTATCTCTTGTCATGTCCTATCATGGACTTATTAAAATAAGTTTAGAACTTACTGTTAACTAAAATCAATTTTATTAGCATTTCAATTTAGATAAGTAAAAAACAAGCTAATTAAAAGAATCAAGTCATTAAATCAATTTTTAAGCATGCCCAAGAATTCAACAAACTAATAATTCTTTGACCCATTTTATGCTTCATGTATTAAAGTTTTCATATTAGTCGACCCTTTTCTTTTCAGTTAGTTATTTATAAACAAATATTAGAATTCCAAAGTTTATTTATAATTCAACCTAGCCTTTGTTCAATTATCATGGGCTGATAAGTACAATTATGTGGTATTGATTTAATAGTATTGTCACATTATTTCCCTTAATTGCCACGAGTCTTCACTATATTCTAAATTATTCATTTCGAAGATCAAAAATCATTTTAGACTATAAACATGCATATAACTACATATTGGACAACTTCTACCTCATTTTAGAGTGTTTACCATGTGAAATACACACTTGGTATCGACATCCTTATTTGATAACATATACATGTTAATTTACAAACTTTTTTTTTCCTAGTCAATTTGTCAAAATCATAAAAATAGATTTACAACTATAAATATACATGGAGATAACAATTAACCAAACTAAGAAAGAGATATAGCAATAATCTCGATACTTAAAAATTTATGGAAATAAAATCTTACATTTTATCTTGGTCTAACAGCCCTTGCAACCGAATTTATGTTTTTACTTTCTCATTCTACTATTCTACTCTTAAAGCAAGAGATTCAAGAGGTCATATTCATAAACTAAAAGGATTCAGTTTAACACTTTGCTTATATTCAAACCACATTAAAATTTTACACAAATCTCAATTCATCAGGCTTTTAGCCCTTTTATATAGAACTAATTTATCTCAACTCATTCCCTATCTAGCTTAATTTATTTAATGAATTAAACACATAATAGTACTATAGATTTTCTTGATTTAAGCATCTTACTTAAAGAATTAAACACACTAATAGTATTTTCGATTCTCCCTAACTAATTATTTTAACTAAAAAATTAATGAGAAATAAATTTGGTAGCGGACATAACAGTTTGAAGTTAGAATCTATAATTTTTTAGCTTATTACTGTCGGGATCAAACCATTGGCATCGGCAACTGGTCGTTGGAGCTTCATTAGAGACACACCGCCATTATCAATGCAAATCTCAAAGCATCAGGGAGCCGTTACCAATGGTCATGTGCTTTAACGCCATATCGTCTGACTGAAATCGAAACCATAATATTTCGGCATTCCCATAACTCATCCCTCTACCACCGACGAGTGAGCATGATTGGTGGGTATAGGGAGGAGCGCCTGGTCACAAAGAATCTAACGGTGGTGTTTATGTCTCCATCTGATGTTGGCGCTAATAGAAAAAGGGAGGAAACTCTTTGTAGAAGTAACAAATTTCAAACCAAAAAAAAAGAAGAAAAAAAGGAAGAAGGAATGGTAACTGACCGGAGAGAAGAAGGCAGTGACGTGGCTGGTCGACATGGTGGAGGATAGCATCGAGCCGTCTGAAATTAGTGATCCGTTTGTCACTCTCCACCTCTCCATCTCCCTCTCTCCCTCCATCCCAATCTGTCTCTCTTCTCCTTTTTTTTCTTTCTTTTATATATAGCCATAATTTGTTCAAATAGAAGAACCTGATCCTCCCCTAAAGAAATCCTACATCCCATCTTTTTATATATATCAATTATATTGTATTCATTTACTTATTTATGTGGATGGTCCCTAAAATTAAAATTCTCTAATCATTTAGTCAAAACAAATTTTCATTGCTAAATTTTTTTGGTTAAAATGATAACCATAATTAATATTGATCCAACTTAACCACCTTAATTAATTTCATATACGACTTAATTGTTTAGTTAGAGTTTACTATTAACTATTCTCATGCAAAAATTTTGAATTTGGTAAATTCTTGATCTACTGTGGTATTAGTCATAACATCAAGATTGTCGGGGCATTACACAATAAGTAACAATCTCCTCCTCATGGCAGCCTACTTCTCGGCCCAAGTAACAATAGGCCTCTCACTATTTCTCCTCCTAGAAATGATCAAATGGTCCCACCACATTAAGGCACAGACAGTGAATTTTACTATTGCAAGTTTCACCTTCTTCTCTGTAGCATAGTTGTGGCAACCAAAGATGATTCCAAGATTTTTGTGCACCTACCTAGAGTTGGTAATTAAAGGGCTTTAGCAACTAGGGTTTTGCAAAATTGAATCTGATTTGAATAATCCAAATAACTCAATATAAAATTTGCAATCAGTTAAGATTATTTGGATGAAATTGGATAAAAAAATTGCTAATTTTCAATTTCAAATTAGATTAGATTGCAACTTTGACAATCCAACCCAACCAAATATCACTGCTATAATAACATAACATTTTTTTTCATTTTCACTTAACCATTTTCTTTCTCTCATTCCCCAATTTCATTTGAAATCCCTAAATAGCCTAACCCTCTCCTTTCACTGCTGCCGTTCGCATCTCACAAGTATCGAGTGTCGACACTAACTCAATTTGCTTGCCTATATCTGTTGTTGTCATTAGCCTCTCATTAGTCGTCGTTTTTTATCCATCACTGATTCTTCATTTTCACATTTTTTTTCCTTTACTCTGAACTGCAATCTTTATAGTTATTTTATATTTTTATTACTGTAAAATATAAATCTATTGGTGAACCACAAAAACTTCATTATAGATTGATGAAGAGATTGAATTATTTATACATCCATCACAAGTTGAATTTTCTTTTCTTGGTTTGCAAATTTGGTATTTGGTATTTTTACAAGTTTTAATAAAAAAAGATGTCGTGAATATTTAAAAAAAAAATTAGGTTGCAAGGTTTTTCGGGCTGGAGTCCAAAATATTCAAGTTATTTGGATTGGATCCTGAATAATAAATAGGGCTAGTTTAAATACAAAATAAAAGTAAATTTATCTGAATGCAATGGATGCATACCCTACTAGCAACAAAATAAAATAAAAATTTTGTATCTTTAATCACTTACCAAGGATTTGATTGCATATTAAAAACAATAAATATTCATAGAGTTTTTCAGAATTACTTACAAAATAGAATTTAAATAGTTGACTTTTTAGTAGTGGTTTGTAACAAGCCACATAATCTAGCAAAGAACTCTCCAAAAGGTTGTAACAAAGGGCCAAATCTAATGTATGCTAGTAAGTAAGTTCGGCAAACACAGAGAGAAATAGAGTGATTTTTGTCTCTTTTAGTTTTTTAGCCAACATAAAACACAACCCTAAGGCCATGTTTGGTTTTCTGTATTGTATATGGGATAGTATAATATAGCACAAACTAATACAAGTATAGTATTTGGAAAGTTTTTTGAAAAATTAATGTGGAGATAATATAATATACCATAAGTATCATTATCCCATATACACTGTATACAATAATATACCACAAATCCTTAGATTTATGTAATACAATAAACATCATATTAATACTAAATACAATCCCACAAATATTATCGTTGTTGCTACCACCACTACCACTGCAACTACTGCCCGTACAACCATACCACCACCGCCGCCACTAGCATTGTCACTATCATTATTGCCACCACCGCCACCAGATCGCCACCACCACCATTGCCGCCGCCACCACCAGAACACTACCACTATCATCGTCGCCGCCGCCACCACCATCGCCACCACCACTGCCACCATTGCTACCATCATTATCGCTGCCGCCACCACCACCACTACACCGCCACCACTGCCACCATCATTATCGCTGCTGCCACCACCATCCCTACCACCACACAACCGCCACCACCACCACCACCATTGCTGCTATCATTATTGTCGCCGCCGCCATCGGCACTACCACCACTATTTCCGTTGCCACCACCACCATTGCTGTCATTATTATAGCCACCACCCTCGCCCTTACATCGCCACCAGCACCACTGACACCACCATCCCGCTGCTACCATAGACACTGCCCCTACCGCCACTGCCATCACTATCACTGCCGCCATTACCATACTGCAACTAAATTTTCAAACTAGTAATCTATGTATAACTTAATAGCTATTATACAAAAATAAAATTATAATTGATAACTTCTTTCATTTTTTTACTCAAATACTTAGTCAAATTCGCTGTTTAGATTTCTTCAATTTTTTAATCTAATTTTACCTTTAAAATGCTAGTTTTTCTAATAATATATAATAAATTTTCATTAATTTTTTTTCAATTTTTAATAAAAAAATTGATGTATTTATTAAAAATTATATTTTATAATTATAGTTTTTTTTAATCTAAATTAGTTACAATTAAAATAATTTAATTGTATCTATTTTTAAATTTTTAAAAAATAACATATTACGACATTATGCACCAAATACAATATAAAATATTATAGACTAATATAAATATGTAGCAAATACTGTATAATGTAATATAAGCTAATATTATACAACCTAATACAATACATTGAATCAAACGTCTCCTAACTAAATTGAGTCAGATTTGACCCTTAATGGGTCAGATATTTTTAGTGAATTAAATTTCTATTTAAAATAAAATTATATAATTTAAACTCTTTAAATTATTACTTATTTTCAATAAATAAATTAATTCACTGACGTACAATACATAAGAGAATTTTAGTTCAACACTATAACTGCTCACAAAAGTTAAAAAAGTCATCGGTAAAAAGGTTTAACACGTCAATTTTTATTGTATTTTATTGAGTCGCATAACATTAATTTTGGATACATTAAATTCACTTTTGAGTTTGAATGGTGCAAGACTAATGAGTAGAATTTCACAATTTAATGTGCTATCTTGGTGGAAAGACAGTGTGATGAAATATCTCGTTCTATCGTTGGATCTATTAATTTATTAATAAAAAAATTTATAATAACTTGCATTAAACCTATGGATCAGCCCAAATCCGCCCCAAACCATTTGACATTAGCTCATTTATGACTCATACTTTTTGACCCATTTATTACTTGCCCATTTATAGCCCGCCTATTTATGGCCCAATCCAAACTTGTCCAACCCGCCCATTTTCCACCTCTATATTTAAGTGAGACTATATGCTTAATTAATAATTAAAATTTAATTATATGCCATTGGTAAAACTAGTTAAGAAATGGAGTAGGATAAGGTTGGCATGCCAATTAGGGTTCTAGTAGTACTGCGTCATAATATATTTACCAGACCGAATGGCTCCGAGAGCTCAATTCTAATGTGTGATATTTGATTTAAGTTATGGACTGAATGACTCTGGGAGCTCTATCCAAACATATGAGAATAAAAAATTTAGTAATGATAAGTGATATACAAATAGACCAAATGGTTTTAAGAACTCGGTCCCATTTTTGAAATCCCATTCATCTAGCTTATACAATTAAGCTGGTTATGGAACGCCCTTAACGAAAGCTTAACGGAACAGTTTACTCCAATATGAACTTATAAGATTTGCCTGAATTTTTTTTTCAACGATACCGAGCTTATGCAAACACAAGTTATTGAAAATTCGGGCAACATAATGGCTATCTATCTAATGACCTCCTGAAAAACTCAAGCAATACACAACCTCCAACAGGCACAATAATTTATCATATTCAACAGACACATAACATTCCATAAATCGCATATCATTCATAATCATTTACTAACATAACAATAATTACTATTCATACAATAACAATCCAAAATACAGTCAAGTCTTATTATCATTAGCTGAGTATATACATGCCAAAATACCTAAAAATCTAGATAATTCTTTTCTTCAACCTTGACTCCGCTGTGTACTATGCTCCAACTCCTCTTTAAAACCTGCACGTCGTAAAAACTACGTGCTGAGAACTAAATATGCCCAGTGGTGACTACCAATCCTAGAAATTTCCAACTTAAGCATAATTATCATATTTATGCTAATTTTTACGTTAACTTGTCAATTCTTATTTTGTCTTACCAACATTCCTTTTAATAATTGACAGTTTTTTTTAGTCCATTATTAACATTTTTTGCAGGCTTGATACTTTAGTTCTAAACAGTTAAATCTACTTCAAAATATTTTCTTTTGTAATTTCAATTGCAAAAGTTACGTTTATTTTCTTACTTTTACTATCGCTCTTATTTGACTTAACCATGACTTTTTCTATTCAATTTCTTATTTAAGTCAATATAAAATTTAGTTATTTAATGATTCACATTATTATTTGCCACTGTAATGACAAATTTTCTATTCAAAACTTGCTTTCTTCATTAATCACAAATTTACCCTTTTATTAGCAAACCAACAATTTTGCTGTTTATTCATTTATATCACTTTGGCCTTTTTGATTTACTTATCAAAAGATACTCATTAACACTTTAACATTTATTATCCCATAATATTATTTCTTAGCAATTTTGCAATTAAGTCTTTGTTTCCTTATTTCATTACAAAATGGTACTGTTTAATTTATTTATTGCAAGAATCATCATTTTTACTTATTATTTGCAAAATAGTCATCTTTGGACTTTTAATTACAAATTTAGCTTTATTTTACAAATTTTTATTTTCAAAACAGTAATTAGTATACAATATACCAATTGGTCTTTCTTATAACTATTTCATTTCTAACTTTATTTATTGCAAAATGACTAATTTATTATTAATCAGCTTATTTTTACTTTTTAAGCTAATAGTCGATGTACATTACATCAATTTGCACTTATTTTGTTATTTTTATGGAAAATTATATTTTAGTCCATGCTGGACATAAAACTTTATTTTTAAACAGTTTAGCTATCAAATAACTAATTTACCCTTTTATAAGCATTTCTTAATTAATTTTCTCATTGTTTACACTTTTTAAAAAAATTACTATTTTGCCCTTGAAATTATATTTCCTCTCACTTTAGTCCTTTTTCACGATTATTCATCAATTTTTATTATCTTTTTACATTTTTAGCACTGTATTTTCTTTATGCGCCTGGTGCAATATGTCAGGATTCTCAAATAGAATATACGAGACATGAATCCAAAGGTCCCACTGAAAGAGAAATGACCCTAAGGGGCCTTTTCTCCAAAAAGCATTGTACTAATACTTTCACTTTTACACTAAAACTATGGAGATCAGAGATTCTACCCATAGCAAAGCAAGTCGTCATGACTTGTACTGCAATATAAGATATCCATATGGCTAGCCAATTATATCCTGAGTAAGAATATCATTACCTGGCTATTGCTAAGGGCAAAAACAATCAATTAATTTTCAAAATATTTTTTTAAAATTCAAAAATTTAATTTTACAGTCATTTTATTTACTTTTTGACTTTTAGCTAATTTCTTACTTTTTTTGTTTGAATTTGCGATTATTCTGAAATTACAATACTTTTATACGGGTTGTGAATTATTTATAATAATTCACTATTTTATTCGAATTATGATTTATTTTTTAATAATTCAATACGGTTACTTAACTTACTATACTTTTTTTTCTTAAATTCGTCATTTGACTTTTTCATTTTCTTTATAGGAAAATATAAATTAATTTACATTACTTTACTAACTTTTGCTTGTTTATTGAATTATTTTTCAATAATTCAATATTTTCACTTAAGCATATTCAATATTTATTTTCAAAAATATTCTCATAAATCACATAAATTCTATAAAAATTTATGTGAACAATATTCTTCAATTATTATCATTTTTACTCATTTTATAAATTATTTCATCATAATTCATTATTTACATTATATACATGTATTTGTCCTTATCTACAAAATTCTTGAATAAATTTCATAAATTTTCTAAAAATTTATGGACATTATATTTCATGTTTTACCTTATTTTATGGCTTAATTTCATTAAACTACTTAGTATACTCATTCTTTTTCTTTAACAATGGATTTCTGCTCTTAAGAAAGTTTTCCATAAAAATTTATTTCAATTTAATTAAGCTTATATTTAAGCTTAATTAAGATTCAATTGTATTCTATTAAAGGTAATTGCATTATACATACATTTTTCCAATTTTGTTCTTAATTACATATTCAATATTTATTTCAAAAATATTCACATAATGTCTATAAATTCCACAAAAATTTATACATATATTATTTCACATATATTATTAAATTAAGGCTTAAATTCACTAAAATACTTAACATATATTTTTTTTTCTTCCTTAATAATTTCGTCCACTTCACTAAAATTTTCTATAAACTTTTTTCATGCAAATTAAACATTCAAACATACTTAATTATAGTCTAATTGCACTATTATACAATCAATTTCAAATATAATTAATTATAAAAATTTTTCTTTACTAAACCCTAAGAAAAATCATTAAATTAAATGAAAAATACTAAGATTTAGCAGTCACTAACCTTTTTCTTGCATTTAACCTTTCTTAGTCTTTCTTTTGCATGCTTGAACCCATGAAAATCTTCCATCCTCAAAGAAACTCAAAAGGGGCCAAAATTTTCACCATAGGAAACCCTATGGAAACAATTTCTTTTGCTGAAACCAACATCAAAAAGGAGTTCTATGCTCCTAAAATTATTAGAAAACACTTAAAAATCAATGTAAAGACTTACCTTAAACCCTTAACTTTCAATCCTTGATTCCTTTGATTTATTTACTCAAATCAAAGGTTAAAGGGCTAATTAGTGATCTTGAGAGATGGAATTATCTATCTTATGTTGGAATCAAGAGGGAAAATAAAGTAAAATTGGAAGAAGTAAAGAGAGAAGTGGGAGAGGGGTGTTTCGCCTCAAGAGGGAGAGAGGAAGAGCTGGAAAAAATCTGAGATAATCTCAGATATTCCAACCTTTTATAGTCCTATAAATGGGCCAAGGGTTGGGCCTAACCCAATTTAATTAAATGGCCCATTTTGGACCATTTAAAGCCCAATTTTAATTATCACTTTCCAATTTCAAATCACTTCAAAAATGATTTCATAATTTTTATCACCCTGAAAATGGATTGCACGCAAATTTTTTGCTCAATCGAAATCTGTTTTTGATCCGATTTGATTAAATTGGTCCGATTCAAAAATATCGATTTTACCAAAAAAATTACTTTTTGCAGCCAAAATAATCTACATATTATTTTAGGCTTAACTACAATTTTTGATAATTTTCGAAGTCCGTTTGCTATTTTTAAATATTTATACAAAGTTGAGTCAGTTCCTTAATAATAGAAATTAACCTGCTACCTTTTCGTATTTTTAACTTTTGGAGGTCCATTTGACCTCGATTTCACTTCAAATTTTAACCACGGATTTTTCATGGCCAATATTTTTCAATGGTCCTATAAAATATTTTTCACTTTCATGTGTACTTTTCAGCCCGGTGTTAAGGCCATGACATTTGATGGTTAACCCGGTGTTAAGGCCATGACATTTCTCCCATACTAAAAGAAATTTCGTCCTCGAAATTTACTTATAACAAAGAGTTGAGGATACAGTATTATTGTCTTATCAAAATTCTTATGCATTTGATGGTTTCAAAGCATGTTTACTTATGAAACCTACTTGCTCTTGAGCTAACCAATCTCTAAGCCGAAAATCCTTACTAATCTTACTTCACGGGTCATATCAACCTATATACAGATCTCTTTTGACTGATTTCTTTACACTCATTTATGTCCATCATGAAGGACCTTGAGATTTCCTTTCAGTTAATAGCCCAATAAAGTTATCTTCGACCCGACTGATAGCTACCATTATAAGTAAACTTTGCTAAAAACAAGTACTTTCCACAATTATTACCAAATTCACATACACTTCATTGAAACAATTTTCCTAATATTTGAATTATCCACTCCGATTAACCATCAGTCAAATGGTGGATCATTGTGCTAAAGTGGAGAGTACCAAAAATTCCATACATAACAATACATTCTTTCTGAAACACAGATAGGCCAATGGCAATATCCACGGTCCCTCTGTCTAAATTTCACTCTGATATCACATACATTAAGGCGATCCCGAAGGAACCCGCTTACTCCTCTTTATTTACGTTTCAACTAATAATACTCATTTTAGAGCCAAACTTTATTAACACTTACATCTCGAATATTAACTGTTTGCACTTATTCATCACATAAATACATTTTCTTGAAAATATTTTATTATCAGATCTTCTTTCTAAAGCTGAACACATTAGCCGATACATTACCTCTCTAATAGTACCCGCTAAAAATCAAGAATTCCTTATTTAGCTAGAGATTTCATTAACTAATCTCAACAAACGATTACTTTTTCTTCAATACTGACAGAACAAAACTCAAATACTTATCACATTCTTTCAATGTCATAGAACCCATCAGAATAATACCAAAAAAAATAATCATAAACAAGTCCAAATAGGGGTAGAAAACCTTATTTATCAAGTCTATATAGGCAGTTAGTACATTTGCAAATCTGAATGACATGACCAATAACTCATAATGACCACATCAAAATCAATAAACAATCTTGGATACACTATTCCTTTTTACTTCATCACAGTACAATGGTAATCCTTTCTTGCTATTAGGTCATTTTTATGCTCATCATATATCCTGTCAGTTTTTCGATATCCAGTGGGGTCTATACAAATGATATGATGCAAATCAGATGCTGTCACACAATGTGAAATGCTATGCAATTAATGAATGATTTCATATATGAAATAGAATACGGTCACGTATTCTCATTAATGCAGATATTATATTCAAACCCAAAACTATGAAACATCTAATCAAGTACCCACACCTGTAAGAAATCACTGATAGATATATATAGAGCATCTTAAATGACCTCAACTTATGCAAATTGAAATTTTTATTAGGATTTGGCATGTACACATATAGAGATGAAGAATTTTGTATAAATGTATATATTGTGAGTTGCATATTAAGATTATATATGTAAATTTACAAACTAGACATATGTAGTATATTGAATGTGGTTATGTTTTTAATTTAATTGAGATTGAGCTGAGAATTTATGAAGGATGGGCAAATTATTGTGTGAATATTGGAGTTTGAAATGGAGATTGATGGTAGGATAGTTCGAAATAAAAGCGTGCTGAGATTTTCTTGCAGGAGGTTTTAAACAATTATAAGGAACATTTTGTCAAAATTTCTATAAAATGAACATTATTTATGAAAGTGATAAGATTTTTAAATAGGAACTTTTGTGATTAGTCATTTTATGGAATTAGAATTGTGTGTGATATTTTGTATCCGGTCTCAATATTGAACCGGATGTACGGTGTTACATATTGTTACTATAGAGAGCTGAACCAAAAGCTACAGAGACTCACTTTAAGGATTTATGACTGTAGAGGACAACCGGAAGGAGATGGAGACAGCCATTATTCAAGCCAACATAGAGGATGACCCAAGAGTTAGTATGGCATGGTTCTTAGGATGCTTGAATAGAGATATTGCAAATGTAGTGGAGTTACACAACTATGTAGAGATTGAAGAGATGGTACGCATGGCGACGAAGCTTGAGATGCAGCTTAAGTATAATCTAGGACAGAAGTATGAAAGAAAATGACAATAAATTTGAAGCGATGTTGGTTTCATTGAGAGTATTGAATGTTTGTATTCCTAGATAAGTGGCCATGTGTATCAAAATTTTGAAGCGGAATATACAAAGAACAAACGATGAATTATACACACACACAAAGACGGCGGATGTGGCCGGTGCCTTTGGAAATTTGTTGGCATATGGACACCTGGAAAATGTTTGCTTAACAACTGCCGTTTTCAATTTCTTTATGTTTTTTTTTTAAATTTTTGTTTGTTAGATTTTTCAAATTATATTCCTTTATATAATTTTTTCCTAATCAAATTAATGATTCTGTTATTATTACCCATAAGTTAACCGATTTGTTTTTCAAAATAACTATAAAATAATTATTTCTAAACAGACTTCCATTTTCCAACCTTATTTTTGTCCCTTCACTAAGAAATTTTTTTCACTAAGAAATTTTTTAAAAATATGCTAAATTATTTTTTTTTTACACTTTATCCAATATAATTTTCTAGCTTAACACTTAATTATTGCAATAAGGTCTATGCCTTCTTTTTCATTGAAAAAAAAAAAGCTGAGCCCATAAAAGCGACCAATCCATATTTCCTCCTTGGCCTCTTCTTCCATGTGAAAAAATTTAGTTTTTTATTTAAATATTATTGACCAATCGCTTTAGCTGTCAGTATATTATTACAAAAAAATCAATGGCTGGATATTATAGTTACAAAGATCCGACGGCCCATACCAAATCTATCTAATGTACGAGTGTATTGAAAAGACACTCGCTTTTTCCACCTTCACTTTTTCTCCCTCAATTTTCATTTTATATAGGAAGTTTAAGCTTATAGATATGAGAAACAATAAATATTTAAAAATTTACGTAAAGCTAATAAAAATTCGGCTAAAAGTCTGCTATTAACAGATGGGAAGTCAGATATTCGCTATTTGGAGAGAACTAAACCAATTTGAGCACATTCCTGATCGGGGGTTCTAGTTTTACTTATGATAAGATGGTTTTCTTTTGTTGTATTGAAATTTATATTTACTCTATTTAAGGATCTGTGATGGACTGATTTCTCTCTCCAAAACCATATATAAAAGAACAACAAAGTGAAAAATAACTTCTATTTAAATATATATATATATATATACATACGTGCCTGAATAAAAGTAATATCAAAAAAGTACAGCTCTATATATAATAATATGGAGGGGAAAATAGCATAAATAATCCTCCATTTTATGATCAAGAGAAAAGAAGTCACAAGAATAAAAAATTAAAATAAAAAACTGGCTGCCAGACGGTCTGAATGTACGCGCACCCCGGAAGGCAAGAAGTTAATTAGAGCCTAAGCCTAAACTTACAACTGCTATTTCTGATACTAATATCATTAGAAAACAAAGTATCAACATCTAGCTTGCATTTAACCAAGAATTTAACCTTAAATAACTTCAATTTTCCAAGCTTAATTCTGACAGGCTGCTTAACCCTAAGATTCAAGGGAACAATACCATCTTGCTGGCTCTCTTGCCGAAGAGAAGTAAACAAGGCATTGGCATCTTGCGTTTGGCCAGTCAAAGGCACAATAAGCACAGTAGTGTTCTGATGGCCTTGATAGAATTTGGGCAGTGACCCTTCACATAGTTTTGTATCTGTGTACAATACACTTATATGGCTCCCTCCTTCATAGTAAATTCCTATTTTCTTGTTTGGATTTCTTGCAGTTATTGTCACATCAAAAGCAGCTGATAAGCTTGAATCTGTGCTCAGGTTGAACTGGGTTATTTGCAATCTGTCAATAGAATAATCCGGCAGCTTTGGTCGGAAAACCAAGTAGAGGATTCCGATGACTATTCCGATTATAACTATGAGGAGCAAGAGAAGACCAAGTGTCCAGCAAAAGCACCTGCAGCAACAGCTTCTTTTCTTTGGTGGTTTAGAGTGAGGCAACGGAAGGGTACGTTGAAACGGAGGGTAGTGGGGGCCGCTGGAGGCCTCATCGGACTTGGAAGAGTTTCTTGGCATTAGGGGAACAGTGGGTGGCTGTGCAGCCTCCACATCTTGATTGACAGGATGGATTTTCTGCTGATCCGCCATTGATGTTTGATATTGGAACTCAAGAAACGAATTTTAGATTCTGTGTTGTTTGGTTAATATATGAGATTTGTTTTGATGGAGGTTTATATAAGGAAGTCTACGTTTGATGAAAAAGTCGGATTGATTAAGTCGTAAAACGCAGGCAGTTGAAGCTTCCTTTCTTTGACTTTGTGGAGGTTGCTTCTTTCTATTAAAATATAAACATTATTTTTATGTTTGAAAACTGGGGCATTTTCCAAATAATTTAGCAAAGTAGCGTTTTTTCCAATCCTGCAACAGCAGCTTGCGGGATCAGAAGTAGGTCCCATAGAACGTTGACACAAGACCAATTTAAAAATAATATTAATAATATATTTAAAAATAATTTCTAAATTGGATCTATGCCTTAACGGGAAACCTTTCTAGCACGCAACGGTCTCCAGTCCAACGTCACATGTTCAAATCCTGAAATCAACGCTTCTTTTTGTCATTTTTTTTTAAATGAGATATGGTAAAAATGTTGATAAAAAGTAACAAACTCTAAGCTGTGGCTTGATGGCAATGGTGCACGCTCTCAGCCCTACAGTCGTGGGATTAAATCCGGTCGACAATCAATTTTTCTTTTCTTTTCTTTTGAACATTTTTTAAATTATAAAAAATAAATAGAGTACATGTTACAAAGGCCGAATTATAACTTGATGCCCCTAAGTATGCGGGTTCGGATCCTAAGGTAACTAATTTTCTTTTTTTTTTTTAAACAAATTTAATTATTTTTTATATTAAAATTTGTATTTAATATTTTTACATTATTTTTCATATTTTTTAAAATAACTATTTCCTTTTACCATTTTTATTATTTTTCATATTTTATAAGATAATTATTTCTTTCTCGTTAAAAAAAATAGTTAATTGAAATATGAAAAAATAATGTAAAAAAATTTTGAATATTATTTTTCATATTTCAATTAACTAATTATCCTAAAAACAACCATATTTTTTTGTTTAAATTTTGAATATTATTTTTTATATTTCAACTAATTATTTTTTTTACCCATATAATTAATTTTTTACATTATTTTTCATATTTTAATTAACTATTTTTTTTTACAAAAAACATATTGGTCTTAAAAAATAATTACCTTAGGATCCGAATTCGCATGTTTAGGGATATTAAGTTACAGTTCTGCATTTGTACATTCACTCTATATAGTTTTATTTAATTTAACAACAGTTAAAAAAAAAAGCATGGTTGTTGATGATTCCGCGACATATGGCTGGGAATTTGTTACTTCTAATCAACATATTTACTATATAACATAATAAAAAAAAAAAAAAAAAAAAGGAAGGAAGAAGAAGAAGGTTGAGTTCATGATTGAACCCTGGACGTTATGGGAGAAGGGATTGCATGCAGAGAAGTTTTGCCGTTAATCCATAAAACTGATACCTAACACCTATTAAAGATAGTAAAAATATTATTGTAAACTTTTTGGGGCCCACTTCTGTTCCCGCAAGCTGCTGCTGCGGGATTTGAAAAGATCCTATTTTGCTAAATTGTTTGGAAACATCCCAATTTTCAAATATTTTTGAAAAAAACACTATTTCAATAAAAGTCCCATTTCTGAAGGGGGAAATTTCACTGTTTCACATGCATCCTTTTAGAATCCTAAATTCAATAACGCGTTTGTCTCACCTGCCTTGCAAATGTAAGAATAAATTGGCTTTTTTTTTTTCTTTAGAAACTTGATTAAGTAATTAGTCCCCATCATTTGACGTGACTTTTCTTTAGAGACAACCTCAACCAGAGTGTTGATTCCGTATGGTTTAAACTTTAAATTAATTATGCAGCAAATGCAGATAGTTGAGTTAAAAAATAACATTTTTTATTTTATTTTTCATCCAATAACTCATATTTATTTTTAAAATAAATTAGATCTAAATTGTAGAGTAATTAAATTTTCTCATCAATATTTATATTTAATTTATTTTATTTTAGATAATTATTAACATTTATTAATTATAATAATAAATTATTATTGATTTTAAATAATATTAATTACTAGATAAAAATTAAAATAATTATTTTTTATCAAAAAAATTTAATGTTTGTTAGTTTTAACGGAAAAAAAAATTAAAAGAGTCTTTAAGTTGATCAAATATTTGAATTTTAGAGTTGATATTATAAGATTTTTTTTATTAGATTTGATATTAAAAATTTTCCTATAATCGTGGTATGATTGTATACTTAATCTTAAATATTAGTATAATATTTAATATTGCTTGAAATATCAGAATAATGTTGGTGTTTGGGAATAAGAACATGTAAGGGAGGTATATATACATGTTCACATTAGGATTATCACACCAGATTTTTATATATTAGAAATTCAATTTTTAAAAAAGAATAAAATTTTCTTTTGGCAACCATTAAAATTTCAAATCTCAAATGCTACGTATGAATTATCAAACACTTTAATTATTGCATACGCGTACTCAAATAGACACGTGGTATTATATTTCAGCACGAGTTAGTAGGTTGGAGTGGGATAGAATACAATTTATGTTAGCTGCGATGTAAACGCAGTCCAAATTTTCTTTCAAGTGTGGATAGGCTACCGAATTAAGCAAATATCGGCGAACGATGGAAACCTCTTTGGACTATTTGGTTTAGTTTTTGTTTGAAGTACTTTTATATATATATATACATGTAGTAACCAATCAGTGCTTTAGAGGTATTTAATATTTTTATTCAATCAACTAGTGGAAGCTAATTTTTTGCCTAAATATTTAATTCTAGAGCCTTTAATTTTTCATTACTTGATAATTGATTGGATTTTATTTAGACCATACTATCATTTTTAATGCACTTTTATTCATTTTGTTCATTATAAATTTTTCAATTTTTTACATTAATATTTTTTTATAAATAATGAAATTTCTTAATTTAAATGATATCTAATAATGATAATTTTTATCGTATAAATAAAGGTCCGAAGGAACCGAAAATGACTGAATCCACTAAAATTTCAAAAATGAAAAAAAAAAAAAAAGAAGTCAAAGCCAAATGCGCTACACAACTATGTGCGCAAAATAGTACATGGCTTTGTGTCCCTGTGCAACATCAAAATGGTCATTTTGGTGAGGTGTGCATGGGTTTGATTTGTTAAGGGCCAAGTAGACACTCTGCGTAAAGGGGCACATGGTCGTATCCCTTGCGTAAGTGGCCTGGCATCATTCGTTGATGAACACGTGCATTGTGGGGCGTGCTTTAGGCCAAAACGATCGTGGGGCGTT
The DNA here is from genome assembly GCA_037975025.1 of Excoecaria agallocha. Classification (NCBI taxonomy): domain Eukaryota; kingdom Viridiplantae; phylum Streptophyta; class Magnoliopsida; order Malpighiales; family Euphorbiaceae; genus Excoecaria; species Excoecaria agallocha. Next base: position 36,332,582 of record CM075816.1, read on the forward strand.
TACCCAATACGAACGTGTTGCACCTTATTTCCAGAATCGAAAATTTAAATCTTTTCCTAAATGGGATTTAATCCCCTTGTCTAACTGCACTAGGAAGTAGGAATGTCTTTGAGCTAGTTTTAGGATTTCATTTGAAGGATCTGATTTTCATTCTCTTTGACTTAAAGGCTAAGGAAATTATTAAGAAGAAATAAAGAATCAAAGCAAGGGTTTTTAGAAAAATTAAAATCGTTACTAAGAATACCCAAATAAAAGATTTGGTGGATTCGATTGTTTGAGGGACTTGAAAACGAGCAAATTTCCTAAAGGTTAATTATATAGGGATTTTTATAAAAATATACACAAAAAAATAAAAATAACAAAAAATACAATACATATATAATTTTATTATTAATACAATTTTTAAAATTTTTTTATAACAAAAATACAATTTATATTTTCAAAAAATACAACTTCTTAACCTTCATAATAAAACCCCAATCACATTTCATCCTGCCCATCTTGCTCTAGCTCCCTTTTTCATCGGCGACGCTCACCAACTCTCTCCCTCCACTACAAAAAAAATTGATTTTACCGACGGAAAAAAAATATCCGTCGCTAAAATAACACATTACCGACGGATTAGCTGCGGAATTACAAAAGTGTCGGTAAAAATAAAAATTGCAAAAATGGCGACGTTTTTAGCGACCAAAATATAAAACGGTCGGTAAATTTGGCGGAAAATAGTGGCGCCATTTTGTAGCGACGGTTTAGCGACGAAATAAATGTCGTCGGAAAAAATATAAATGCATTTTGTTATGTACCGACGGAAGTTTCGTCGGTAAAGAACGGCAGCATATTTTGGCACATATTTACCGACGAAATAGCGACGGAATATTGGGAAATGGAAATATGAATGGCTGCGACGGTCATTTTCGTCAGTAATCCGTCGTTATGATTTTATTGTATTTAAATAAATGTTTAAAATTTTGTTTTTTTATTTTTTTTATAAAATATCATTTTTTATAAATAAATCCTAGACTAGATATTTTTTATTTTAATTATATATAATTTTTTATGTAAAATAATTAATATATTTTAGGTATACTCCTATTTTTTAATTATATATACAAAATATTTTTTGAATGTTTAAATAAAAATTTATTATATTTTGATGTAATAAGTTCGATCCATACGATTTATATTTTTTATTATTTAAATTTAAACAAATCAATATATAAATGAATTCATGTCATCCTAAATATTTTAGGTCAAATTTAAGATTAATCTATAATAATTTTTTTATAAAATCAAATTTTATTTTATTTTTAACTTAAATAATGGCAGCATATTTTTGCATATTACTGATAATACCATATTAATACATTATTCATGAAGGTATTTTTATGGTTAGATAATGTTGGAAATTTTTTCAATTGAACTTAAGCCAATATTATTAAATTAAAGCTTATTAATACATTTAAAATTAAAAAAAATATTTTTTGCGGGACGGATACCTCGTTTTCCATTTTTGTCCCGAAATAAATATAATGCAATTATATATATATATATATATATATATATATATATATATATATATATATATATATATATATATATATATATATATATAACTCTATTTAAAATAATGAAATAAAAGTAGAATTGATTATTCAAAAATATAAAAATGTTCAGGTGCTAAATAGTAAATTATATAACAATATAATGAGATTAATGTGAAATTAAATTTATTTAGTGATATCATTGTAAATAAATATAATTGTAGGGTAATTTTGTAATTTAATAAATGTATTGGGTTTAAAATGTAGTTAGATGACACTATAATAATTAAGAGTAATTAAAAAAAAGAAGAAAAAGATGAGGAAAGGAGAATCGAGGAGAGAGGGAGAGTACAGGGAGGAGCGGGTTCGTGCCGATCAGTGGCGCTGCGTGTTGTCGGTAGCCACCTCGTTGCCGGCCACATTTCGATCTTCTGTCCCGCCACCAACCACGACGTATAACTTTTTTTTCCTCTTTCCCGTTTCTCTTTCCTTGCCGTGGCTTTTTCCTCCCTTTCCAACGAGTTACGACGGTGACCGGTGATGTCAGCAACCCCGGTGAGATCCCATAAGTGAGATGAACATCCCGGTACCTACCGATCATCCCCAATTGCCAGTAGTGAACAGATCGGAGAAGGAAGGTTGTGGCGCTTCCGACATGATTTTCGGCCAAACCATGCCACCTCAAGGCGCGTGACCACCCACCGAGGGTCTCTTAGACCCTGATCTTCGTGACGGCAGTAAGGGAGCGCTCCGGCGATGCTCCGACGAGCCTCCGGTGAGCACTGTAGCATGTGGAATTAAAGGCAAACGTGGGAACTCGACTCTACCTGGTATGCAAGTTTAATTGGTATAGTTTAAGTCTTTTAAATCTTAGGACAATTCGGTCTTAAAGAATTAGATATTGAGATTGCTGAAAAGAAAAAAAGATACTAAGAATATGCTATGAATAAATCTTAGGACAGATGGTTGTTCATGGAAATTTCTTTTTATCATAATTTGTTAGATATTGAAATTTCTTTTGCCTATTAGTTGGAAACTTAACAAGGATTAGAAAAGTTAAGAAAAAAAATCTAAATTTTACCTTATAATGGGTTAAAATTAAATAAATTGGTCAATGAAATAAACGTATTAGGTTAGCATTGGTGGTTATTGGTAAAATGCTCTCATTCATCTGTTAGTTTTCATATAGTCTACTTTGTGGGTCTTGAGACTTGACATTGTTACACTATAAAAATCTGTAGGAAATTACGTAGTCAAAAGCAATCTTTGAATTTCAATTTGCCTTTTGGTTTTTATTTTTTATTTTTTTAAAAGAAATTACTTTATTCTGTTCAGCATAATTACTGCATTATATGAAAAATCTAAAATTATGATATTATGATTTTATTAAAAAATAATAATTTTAATTTATTGATATAAATCGTTTTATTATAACTATATCATTAAATTGGCTATAATTATATGAGTAAGAATAAAACTCCTGTAAAATTAACCAAATACTACTCCAACATAACATGAGTGAAATTGCATAGTGTTTGGCTGAAAGACTTGAAAATCGAAATTTCCAATTGATATGATTGAATACAACTTCTAACAAATTATGATAAAAAGAAATTTCCATGAACAACCATCTGTCCTAAGATTTATTCATAGCATATTCTTAAAAAAATCTAATTGGTACAGCATGTTATAAACTAATCTTGAACAATTCGGTCTTAAAGAATGATTTGATATCCATAACTAATGGTACAACAGTTAATTATAAGGGAATAAACAATGTGTTTATTAACACATGGTTTCTTCTATAATCCTTTATGTAAGATGGATCCCTTGGATTTTTGAGAGGGACATTTTTTTTTCTTTCAAACTTTTCTCAAATAACTGCTATTTGGTTGATAGTTTATAAGTGTGCTTTATTGGTGGTTTGCGTATTGGTAATTTAGTATCTGGTAGTGTTACTTGTGTGCAGGTGGTTGTGTTTACTTCATTTAGATCTGAACTCACTTTGGTATTATATGATTGGGAGTATGAATTGTCTTTTGTATAATGGCTGGGATGCTGTGGCAGAATTTGAAAGTTAAATGTCTCTCATGAAGCCTGCAGAAGTGCATTATCGTTTTGATAGGCTTATAAATTTCTTGACTTAATTGTAAATAGATGACGATAATTCTCTTATTTTCTCTTTGATGTTGGATGTGATATTTTGGGAAGTATGACAACATTCTTTTGGGTTTTTGGGAGAACATGGCAGAGAAAACAACAGTTTTTTCCACTCTGATTAACAAGACGAATGCTCAGGAAATGAAGTGGATTATCATGATAGTCCTTAAAGGTTTCTTATAGTAGCATCTAAGATTAATAAAATATTTCTTATGTATTATTGTTGTTGTTGAAGACTTGTAGGTTATTTATGACTGTTTTCCAGACTTGAAATTGGGAATTAGTGAAAAAAGCATATTTCATGAATTTCACCCTGATGCAGAAGACTTGAAATTGTGCGACCCCAACTAGCTATGAGAGAAAGAGATGCACATTCTGCATGGAAAAAGGTTTTGGTTTGGTTTTTTTTTTCCTTTCATTATCATTGAAAAATTGTTTCAGTTTAACTAGGACATGGAATGACTTGTTACCTTAGGACATGCCCACATCACACACATTGCTCATACACACATTTAGACATGTATGTGTTTATGTGAGCATGCATATATAAATGAGAGCTTTATTTTTATTGCATATGTATTTTTTTGATGTTGCATATAGATTTTAGATGTATGAACACACAAACATGCACACACCCCGTAGCACAAAAATATGTATGCATTGTGAAACTACCTGACCCTTTATGTGGAGACACATACAAACTTATGTATAGATGGTGTCTATATACATGTGTTTATGGTGCCTTATATCATCATTTCTTCTTCAATATATCTAATACCAAAAGATATCTATACTTTTCCATTTTAATATGTACACATGGTGTTCAAGTATATTTTATAATGATATTCTACCCCATTATGGATGTGATATTTTATCCCATTACATAAGAAAGTCAAATGTTGTCATATTTTGTAATAGTTGCTTCTTAATACTCACAAATTTGGCAAATCTCCTGGCAATTGCAGTTTTTCAGAGATTGCATCTTATGTGGTCATAATCCTTTGTTCATATGAGTTTGTGCAGTGACAAGCGATCAAAATTGCCCAGTTGGTTTCTCTTACATTCGCGTGATGCACACCTGAACTAGAGCACTAACATGGCTCTGCATATAGCATGTGAGGTTCGTTCCCTGCAACCTTATTTTTTCTCTCTTTGGTCACAATTTTGGTTTTGGATAGCAAGCAGAGATGTGTTTATGTCAAGACTTTTGTAGTGATGCTACTAGCTTTGATAAGGTCCATACTAGTTTGCTCTCTCTCTCCCTCTCTCTCTCTCTCTCTCTCTTTCTGAAATAATCTCTTTGGTTTAATTTTAAATATTGTATGGAGCTTTAAAGTGACATCTTGAAATTCATATCATGATCTGATATTGAATAGGAGATTTTTTGTTTGGCAAGCTTAAATTTCAGTAATTGAATATGGCAATCTTTTGATGTCTAAGATATATGTGTTTCTTTTATAGGTTTTGAGACTTTATCTGGATAGAAAGACTCTTCAGAGTGTTATTTATCAATTGGTAGTTCATATTTTGATGGAGAAAGTTTTGGGGCTGCCAATCCTGAAGAACAGTAGAATGATAGGGTTTTATTTTTGGCATTGTAATTAGATTCAATACTTGTGGAAATAAAATTTTAGATAATTTTTTAAACAGTACTACAAAAATATTGTGCACAATATTTATATTATTTGCACAATAGTTATAATGTATAATATTTTTTTGATATTAAATTTGTTAATTAATATATATTTTCAATTTAAATTTAGACTTTTTGTATTGTGTTTAAAACAGAAAATATATAAATTAGCAGGAAATATATAGTTTTTGCAAAAATTTTTAGAGAATAATGCATAATTTATTTTACCGATAAAATACCGACGGATACATCTATCGCTGTTTTTACTAAAATAAATGAATATTTTTAGTAATAAAATTTACCGACGGATTACCGACAGATAAAAGTCAAACCGACGAAATGTCCGACGGTTTTTTAATAAAATTACCAACAGAATTTTATTATAGATCCGTCAGTAAATCCGTCGGTAATATTTACTGACGGAATTTTCTGCCGGTAATTTGGTACCTATGAGCGTTTTACGGACGGATTATTTCTGTCGGTAAAATAATAAAAAACCATCGGTAAGGCCATTTTCCGTCGGTAAAAGCACAAATCCGTCGGTAAAAATTCGTCGGTAAAATGCATTTTTTTTGTGGTGCTCTCCACCATCCATTTGTCCTTGGCCTCCAGTCGTCACTCTGGTGAGTCGCTGGCCCTTCAATCACTTCCCTAATGAGTCTCCATCTCCCCCGTTTTAGTATTTTTCTAGTAATTTAATCTTCAATTTCTCAAACTTTTTATAGATATCTTGCAAGATTTGGCTTCTATTTTATAAAATAGACTCGGTTAACAGCCACCCGCTGCTTCCTTGCCACTTATCCAAGTATTGGATATTTCTTCTCTTCTTCTTTTCTCAGTGGTAACTAAAAAAAAATTCTCTTTTTTTTTTAATTTTAATTGATGATGAACCAAAAATAAAGGTGCAGGATAAATTCTTCGCTGCAAGGAAATCCGAATTATAACATTTTATGTCAAAATAGAACTACTTTCCATGTGGGTATTTCAAGTATTCCATTATTGCAACTGGGAATTGGAGATTTCCCAAGTCGCATGGACGATTAGTTAACTTAGTCTTCCATTTCTGACTTTTCTTAAAGATTCAATTCTTATAAAATGGTTTGTTAGTTGCTTTGAGTTCATTGAATTTTGGTTTTTTGCCCTTTATTTAATGGTAGGTTTATAGTTCTTGGTGTCGCTCAGTGAAATATTCATGCATTTATTTCAATTACACTAATTGAATTTGCTTATGTTCTGAATTTACTTAATAACAATTTGCATATGGCATGTTTTCATGAGTTTTTTTTTAATTTCATAGCAGAAATGACTGCAAAAGTTAGATTTTAATTTTCTTATAGACATAGGGTCTTGAAATGAATGGTTGAATTTGATATTTCAGATGTTTGGTTGTAGTTTAGTTGGATATGTTCATTAGAATTAGTGGATACTTTATTGTGAACATAGTTAAAATTTGTCTAGAAGTAGTAGTAATTTCAAATACATCCAAGTTTGTTGAATATATAAAACTAATCAAATCCTGACGATTGGCTTTCAAACTCTCTTTTAAAGTGAAACCTTGAAGAATACGTTATTTGCATAAATTTGTGATTAACACGACAAAAAGGCTATATGCTCATCAATTGTATTTGAATTGAAAATTAAATTGTAGAATTTAGGCATGTGTACACATACTGTATACACCGTGTGTACATCATGTATACATCGCGTGTACTAGCTGTATATACATTGTGTACATCATGTATACAGAGTGTGTACTAACTATCTACACAGTATGTACTAGCTATATATATAGTATGTATTTGGTGTATACACCTTTTGTATATGATGTATATACACTGTGTACTAGTTGTATACATAATGTGTATATACTATATACACAGTGTGTATTTGATGTATATACCGTGTGTACTAGCTATATACATCGTGTTACGTGATGTATACACAATATATACTAGTTGTATATACAATTTGTACATTATGTATACATAGTGTGTACTAGTTGTATATATTGTATGTACATCATATATACATAGTGTGTACTAATGTAGATGTATAGGTGTGCTTATGGTGGCTTATTAACATTTAATGTATATGTATTGTAGATCATTGTGGAATAGCTTATCAGTTGCGATTATATCATATTCTAAGAAATTCATGCTTTAAAATGCTAGTCAATTAAATTGAAAATGATAATGAAAAACAATTAGTTCTATGATTTACTACATATTATTGTATTGATTGATATATATCTTGATTATTATTAGTTGAAAAGTGCTATTTTTCTAAAGCTTTTTTTATTTCTTTGATTTTTCAACTTTTTTAAGGAAGATGTATAGACACCTGATAGATTTACACTCACAAATTTCAACCAAAGCAAGAACTTGTTGTAGCAGAAAAATCCTATATGCAGAATGAGAGTGCTGGCAAGTCATTCAAAATGGTGAATGTAATATCCCACGAAATATATTGGTATTTAATTGTAAATATGTTTAGGACATGATCAAAATTAATAAAAATGTTAAGGGCAATTTCATAAAATTGTCAATTTAAGGGTACATATGCATTGTTATAAAAGTAGTGGGGATTGATTGAAAAGTTTAAATTGTCTTCATGCCAAATAGGAGAATTGAGGAGAGATGAGGGAGTAAGGTGTAAATTTTGCATAGCTTGGCAAGTGGCCCAATGAGAAGTGGACATGTGCAATTCTAGAGAAAGCAAGAAAAGACAAGAATAAAGAGAAAGAAAGAAAAATATGATTTTTGGATTGAGTTGGCCGGCCACCCATAAAAAGAAACCATTTCAGCCATCTTCTCCTCCCAAAAGGCTCATTGCATCAAAGAAAAATTTCCAAAATTCAGTCACATAGCTTGGGAAATAGAGAATTTAGTAGTATGCCTCTTAAGGTAATAATTGTTTCTCTTATTTTTCTTATTCTTCAATGAATTTATAGTGATGGGAATTTAATGATTTGAATGGGTGTTTATATGTGAGTGATCTTATGGATAAGGAAGAGAAAAGTAGAGCAAGAAAAACATGTAGAAGGAAAAGAGAGTTTAAAGGAAGTGATTAGAGCATCAATAAAGGTATGGGAGTTAAATTATTGTTCTATGTATTTGTATTTGAAATAAAGTGTTATATATGTTTTAGATGTTCTATAGTTGATGTTTGAGTGAATATTGAATGTATAGTGCATGAGAAAGATGATTGGTGCTTTAGAAAGAGATAAGGTGAAAATCTGTTTTTGGTTCACATGAACCAGTCTTAGAAAATATGGCATAACTCTTATTGTATATGTCTGATTGATGTGATTCAAGTTTGATATGAAATTTAAGACATAGATCTACAAATTTGTGGAAGAAACCGGGATCTAAATCTGTCTCTAGGGTGTTCGAAAATGAGCTTGAAGTAGACAGACCCCTGCTGTCCGTCCCATGAGAGCAGTATTTGGTTTTTACTGAATAACTTGAGATTTGGAAGTCATATTTGAATGATTTTTGATGTTTTAGAAACTAGAAACATAGTGGAACAACTTTTTAGAAGACCAATTTCCCTAAAAATGATGTTTATTAGGTAAACAATGGTATAGAAGTCAAACCTGAAAATCTGTCTTTGAGCATTTTGGGCCTCACTGTTACTAGGAATTTGGTAGTAACCGTGAGGTACCCCAGTTTTCAGTCCATACCCTAAAGACGACCTACCTCACGGTTACTAAGGTTTTCATAGTAACCGTGACCCTTTAAAAAGTATAGAACACGGTTATTACTCATTCGGTAATGACCGTGAGGTAGTATGACGCAGTCCACTGTCGGAGGGCAGCATAGGTCACGATTATGAAGGTTTTGGTAGTAACCGTGACCCTTCCTTGCCTTTTCTAAACACTGAAATTAAGGTTTTAAATTAATACCAAAGCACACCTAGACTCTTTAAATCATGTTTAGAGAATATGAATGACATGATATAGTGATGTAATTGAGTGTTTTGTTGTGTGCATTAATGTTTGTACATTAAATATATGATGCATATTACTTCTAAATGTTTAACAATTGAATAAAAGCCTGGATTATACATAGAAGTGGATAGCTAGGCATGCCTATGAGGGATAGTGAATGCAGCTGCTAGTGTTGATACTTGTGGGTATCTAGTGTTGATACCTTTGGTATCTAGTGTTCAATATTCCTGTCTTTAGTGTTTGATACTGGTGAACAGTATCCAGTGTTGTCCCGTTATCCACTTTTAATGAAAGTTTAGGTTGTATAATAATACCAAAATGTTGTAATTGGGTAAATAATCATGAGTGAATAAGTATCAAGAAATGATTATTTTGTATGAAAATAATGTTTTGAGATGTTATGAGCATGTTAGTGAGCATATGATATGATTATATGACCTTTAAATGTTTTTATTGTATGACAAGTGTACTAGTGTTATGTTATTAGTATTATTATTTTGCCTCCCCACTGAGCCATTGCCCAGCACGGGTGTTTTTTCGTGTAGGTATTCAAAGATGAGGAAGTACTTTTGCTAGAGTCAACATCTGCAGGTCACTAAAAAGGAAGCGAGTGAGGACTAATTTTGATAATGTATTATTTAGTCATAATTGTATAATGTAAAAGATTTGAACTATAGGTAATGAGCTAAGTTGTATTTGTACCTTAAATATATGATATACCAGTTGTATAAATATATTTTTGTATAAGAGATTTAATAGAATATATGTTAATAAAATGGTATTAAGAGCGGGCATTACAGTGAAGCTAACCCATAACAAAAGAATTAAGAAGTAATGAAGATCACAGACCATAAGAATTTATAGTTGGAGGTTGCATTTTAACAACTGAATTTGTTACTGAATGTTTCATTTCTATTGGCGAGATAAAATGCAGAGATATCCCAACACATTTGGTATAAAGTTTACAAACCTAGGAGACAAGAACATGTTCACTAGAGGGTCGTTTGGCATCAATTGGTATCCTACCAGTTAACAACTATAACAGAACCACACCATGGCTGCACACATCTGATTTTGTTGTAAGCTTACCAGTTGAAGCAACCTAAGTTCATAACTAGAAAGCAACTTTTGTATAATATTACTTTCATTAATATGAGTTGACACATGAAAAATGTTAAAAGTGATGGTTTATTCCAATTGCAAAGTATAAATGAAATCCTAATCATTACGATAGCCCCCAAAGAAAGGCATTGACAGTGAAATTATCCACCTAAAATATATATCAAATAAATAGTAAAATAAGAAAATTTAACTTGCCAAATTATGAACAGAAGACTAATTAAGAAGCTTAAACTCACTTATTAAATTGCTTAAATTGATTTGATTTTCATCTGCAGAAGATCATTCAAACCCATAAAAACATAAGAACTCTCATCTTGTTTTGATTACCCTTTTTCTAACCTCTTCCAAATACATAAAAATTAAATTTTCACACATTGCATAAACCCCATAATTAACCCTTTTTTTTGTTCCGATAAACCCCATAATTAACTTACCAAAATGAAGATTAATTATTTTGAAAACCAAATTAATACACTTATTAATACTCATCAAAACCTCCACCTTGCTTCTTGCTTCAATTTTAAAATGTTGTACTTAGTTGCTTAGAAAATTTGGATTAGAAGTTGTAAACATCCACTTGTCCAAGCCTAGATATCAACTTTAAACAATCACCACAACAATGTGGAAATTCAACCCAAAAAATCCATAGAAACTCTCTATGCAGTTGCCACTAAAAACAAGTTGAAGAAGATAAAAAGCACATTCAAATCAAAAGCAAACTTTAATAAGAGAATCTAAAGAACCAAACAACCTCAATTAACACAATAATAAATCCCTAAACAACTCTTATTATTTAAAAAGTAAAGTATATCTAAATTTTCTAAGCAACTAAGTACAACATTGTAAAATTGAAAGGAAAAAAGCTGACATCCCAATTTTTAAATCATAGCAGCTCAATGTGATACCAAGTAAAAAAAAAGTAGCAATAATTCCACATATTTCTTTTAGAGTAAACGAAAATTAAGAGAAGAATTTACCAGGAAACTTATAGAGCTTAACGGAGTGATCAATAGATCTAGAGGCTAAGCAGGTAGAATTATGGCTAAAGGCAAGAGCAGTAATGCCATCACGATGGTGACAAAGAATCCTTAGGGCATTTGAAAGGAGAAGCTAGTCATGGATGCAGATAGTTAGATTAGAGGAGGAGGTGGTGACCAGGTACAGGGCCACATGGTCCCACAAGATGGAGCAAAAAGAAGGCTAACTGCCACCAGTGGTGGAGGATTTGTGAGTTTCTCGTAGTTTTAGCGTTCGGAGAAGATCGTCAGAGAGATAACACAAAATCGTCGGAGAAGGAACAAAATCCAAATTGTCGTAGAAGGAAGGAAATTTCTATCATTAGAGAAGGAACAAAAACTCGATAGTGGGAGAATGAGAATGTTGTTTTTATTTAGGGAAAAAACATTGTATTTATGAAAAATATGGGGAGGGGTTGTATTTTTTGAAAAAAAGGAAAAAAAAAGTTGGCAAGTAAGGTAATTTCCTCAATTATATATCTGGGGAGTTTGGGCCCATTACTTGAGTATAATTTCATTCATCTCTTCAATCTTGATTATGGTACATATATTAAATTTCTTTGTTCTTGTTGCTGTATATTTTGGTTTGATCAACATGTAAAAATCTATTTTAGTTAATACTAGTTCCTTAGCAAGTTAATATGATTAATTTATTGTAATTAATATGTATATTAGATGTGTAATTTGCATGCCTTAGTTGATTGGCATGATAAAATAAATATAATTAGGGTTTGAATAATAAATTTGCATGAAGCATGAGATTAGTTAGTATAATCCACTTTTTGCTTAATTGATTTTATGTTTACATGTATGTTTAGATCTTAGGAATTAATTTATATGTTTATATGTGTTTTTACATGAAAGAAAAATTGCTTAAAAAGTTCTATTTCGGAATTCGTCTAAAATTTTCGATTTTGGGAGTTTTGTTTCAAAGCCGCAAAATGATTGTGGGCACGGCATCATTCACAGCCATGTTTGAAATATCATTTTCTAAAAATCAAAAAGTTTTTGGATTTTGTTGTAAGTTCTTGGCACTTTAATTAATACGAAAAATTAAGAAAAGTTCAAACTTCAGAATCTAATCTCTAAAATTGTTTTAAAGATCTCAAAATAGCTCTATAATTTCGCCTAAGCGACTTAAAATTTCTAGAGTAAAGCAGACTCACTTTGAATGGTATTAGAGCCTCAGATTAAATATTTTAAAGTGATTTTAAAGGTATTAGACGTATCAGAAAAAGAAAAATAGGTTTTTGAAGGAAAATAAATAGTTTGGAGTAATAACATTAATTTAAACAATACACAAGGATCTAATAACAAGTAAAATCATAATATAAGGATCCAATATATAGTTTTTAAAATTCAAGGACTAAATTAGGAAATGTCAAATAGTTTAAGAACTAAAGTATGAGTTTTTTCTTTAATTTATCTTAATCATATTATATAGGCAAAACACATGTTTAGGTCCCTAAACTATTTGGATTTTCTTAATTGAGTCCTTGAATTTTGAAATTACACATTGGATCCTTTTACTATAATTTTGCTTCTTATTAGGTCCTTGCTTGTTCCCTTAATTATTTAAATTTATGATATTTGCCTAAAACTATTTCTTTTCCTTCCAAAAAATTTTTTAGACACTTTCAATACCTATAAAATTGCTCTATAATATTTAATCCAAGACTCTGATATCATTCAAATCGAGTCTGCTCTATTCTAGAAATTTTAATCACCTAGTTGGCATTATAGAGTTACTTTGTTATCTTTAAAATTATTTTAGACATTGGATTCTAAAGTTTTGGATGTCCCTCAATTTTTCATATTGATTAAAATACCAAAAACTTGCAATTTACCCTAAAAACTCCCTATTTTTGAGAACATAATTTTTAAATTTGCTACCTGTAAAAAGTTTTCAGAATGTTTAGATAGATTAGCTCTAAAACAAAGCAAGTTTAAAAATTATTTTCTCAAGAATAGAGAGCCTTTGGCATTCTTCGCAAGTTCTCGATATTTCAATAAATATAAAAAAAGTTAAGGAAAGTCTTAAACTTTAGATTAAGTCTCCAAATTAATTTAAAAGATCATAGAATGGCTCCATAATTCCACCTAGTTGGCTTAAAATTTTTAGCATAGTGCAGGCTCACTTTGAATGGTATCAAAACTTTAGATTTTTGACGTGTTTGTGGAAGAAAAATAAGTTTTTAGAGGAAAAAAAATAGTTTTGGGCCAATATCATAAATCCAAAAAATTTAAGAACCACTCAGTGAACTAATAAGGAGTAAAATCATAGTAAAAAAAATCCAATGTATAGTTTTCAAAGTTCAAAAACTTAATCAGAAAAAGTTGAATAGTTCAGTAAACTAAATATGAGTTTTTGCTATTATATATATGTATGTTTTTAGTTTACAGATTAGACTTTAGGTATTTCTTTATCCTTAAATATACCTTAGGTTTATTTTATCACTTATTATAATTTTATATTTATTTATTCGCTTTATTAAATTCAATGTATTAGGTTTCCCAATGGAATGTGCATATTTATGTATTATTGTAATAGTTAGTTTTAAATCATTTTACACATTTAAAAACTAACCTTTAATGTTTTGTACTTATTTAATTAATATATATGGTTTTTTTATTTATAAAATGATTTTATTTTCCTAAAAAAAATCACAATAAAAGGTTTTTGAAAAGGGATCAGTGTCTTCACTTTTTATTTGCATGTGAAGACAAATGTCCTGACGACAATTAATTGGCTCGTTTTATGTATGAAATATGTCATGTTCATAAATAGATTTATTCTTTATATTGTATATGTATGTTTTAATTTATGTATTTAAATATGTAGATTTTTCTGCTTTCTAATATGCTTGATGTGCATATGCCATGTGTAGTCGTGTGAAAAGAGAGGATAAATGTAATAACTTAAATTGATTCAAGGAAAACCCATACTTTAGTTTATGAACTTTTACAATTTTACATATTAGGTGTTATACTTTCAGAACTATACATTGGGTCCTCAACTTATCATGTAGAATATATTAAGTTCAAAATGAATGGTACTGACGAGAGTATAATACACGTGCAATTAAAATCGCGTGAATTCATTTCATAAATATTGTGGAACCAACCAAAAATTAAAATAATAAAAAAATTTCCACATCAAATGATTACATGGATTTATTGGATAAATTAGGGGAAAATAAAAGGAAAAATCCTAAATTGCATATTTAAACCATAAAAACATAGAAGCTTTACATTAAAAAATTTATGGCTTCCTCTTGTGGTGGCTGCTCCCCAGGCCTTCAAACATCCAACAATGGTCTGAATACATTGCAATCAGTATGTATATGTCTAAGAAAAGCTCAATTCATGATGTCCAGGAGCGAGTAGAATCCAGAAAAATACTATTGAAAATGCATGCAAGTAACTTAAGTTGAACTTTAACTGTTTGGGCAGAAATCTAACACTATTTGTATAGGACTGTCAATTTTTTATGTCATCCTCATAGGTGTAATGAAATTGATGTTTAAGCCATCTGAAGGAGAAAGGACCAGCGACAACCAAAATGCAAAAGCATATGAAACTTTTGCAGAAGTCCAGCTGAATTGTATGGGAACTTTAATTGATTCCATAAGAGTTGAGATCCTACAATGCCGTGATTTAATAAAAAAATTGATATAAAGATTAGGGGTACAAATAGAGAATTGGGTATGATGAAGATGGGGTTTGTGTTTGTCATGGTTGCCCTTTTGTTTTCAAAATTGGTTGCTTAGATATGATTTCACTTGTAAATTTAGAAACCAAGCTTTATTTTGTTGTAATGATTTGTAGGCTATTTAGTGTAGTGTCTAGGGAATCTTGAAAGACTAGTAATATCCTCAGTTGGAAAGTTATAAATGCATGTAGCCATATGATTACAAAGCAAGTTGGCAGTTAATTTGAAAATTTTCACTGACTGGTGTATCCTGTATTATTTTGTAATGATATATCAGGCTTTTTGCTGCAATTGGAAAATATTTGCAAATCATTGTGTTTGTATATATCACATTATCATATTTTAAGCAATATACTTGGCAACTTACTACATTACATCTAGTTGTTTAAGCTTGTCAAGTTAACATTGTTATGTTCTGTATATACCACATGAGCATGCACTAATGGTTGTTCTTTTATCAGATAAATAGTCTTCACCTATTATGATTAGACCGAATAATTTTTTTTCTATGTTCACAAAAAAATGAAAAATAATTTTTATACAAACTAATAATGGACCAAACTCCAAATGATTTAGGATATGAGCAATTAGCTAATACTTAAGAAATTTGCATTAATAGCGTCAATATTTATGTCAACATTACAAAATTTATAGCATAGAAAAAATCCTAATTTTTTCAAAATACTAAAGAAGTTTGTAGCAGTTATACAAAAACATGTCAAAATACTAATCATTAAAAGAAATCAAATATCATAAAAGCTTTTCTTTGCTTGCTGCGTTTCTTTTCCGTTGGCTCTTCTTTAATCCCCTAAAATGTTAAAGTTAATCTAAGGACACTGCATCTTTACCATTAAAGGTCAAACCCCTAGACGTGTGGCTAAGACACTGCTCTTACATATCCCTTCCAATAGGTTGTACTTAAAAACACACATTGTTATGAAAACTTTTGGATATTGATTTCCTAATAATTTTAGCACATTTAAATTAATTATTTACATTTCTTGGAATATCATATCCTTGATTAATCCACCAGTCCCACTTTTTGGAATACTGAGCACCTCTAACCTACGATGCTGAGACAGAACTTGAAGCAATACCTGAACCTTAAGTAGCTAGCCTTAGAGTTGCAGCTGTGGTTACTGCATTTGAAACACCTTTTCTCTCTTAAATTATTACACATAAATAAATTTTGTTATTATGCAAATCATAAATCAAAAACATAAAATCATTGAAGATATTAAACTCATAAAAAGGATTACTAAATTTTCATTTTTTGTTTGTTTTAAAGGTGTGACGTGTGCTGATACCGGCACAACAAAAAAAATTGATTTTACCGACGGAATAGGCCTTACCGACGGAATTATTCCATCCGTAAAATGCTCGTAGGTACCAAATTACCGACGAATAATTCGGATTTTACCGACAGAAATATAAAAATATTCCGTCGGTAGTTTTGCTAAAAAATCAGTCGGATATTTCTTCGGTTTGACTTTTTACCGACGATTATCCGTCGGTAATCCGTCGATAAATTTAATTAATACAAAATATTAATTTATTTTAAAAACACAGCGACAGATATATCCGTCGGTATTTTTTCGGTAAAAATAATTTTTTATTTATTTTTTCAATTATATATTCCCCTTTACAAAACACAATGACTTCAATACAAATGGTTTAAAATTTAAATTGAAGGTATATATCAATTAATAATTTTATTATATAACAAAATCAATATATACATTAAAATGAAAAACAACCACAAAAACCAAAAAGAAAAAAGTATCTGTTATATGTTATAACATTTCAATTACTTAACTAATACAAGGGCTCAAATGATCAACTATTTCAAAAATGACTGGATAATGTAAAATTTTATCATCACTTGACAACATCTCCAGCCCCATCACACAAAATCAAACTCAGCTCCAGATCTAACCCCTCACTTGCTACAGTCACAAGAGAAAAAGGAAAAAAAATTAATCCCTTTCGAACAAAAGTTCAAGATGATTTGCTGAAAATAAAAGCGTTGTAATAAACAAAGCATACCTTGAATTGTTCAGCAAATCACTCATGTTGTACCACAGGATCATTCAATTCAGTATATGCATTGCAAATTTGAGCAGTTCAAGGACATCAACCATAAGCAACATGAATTGAAGAGATGAAGCAAACAATGAATTATAAAAAAAAAAAAGTACCATAAATTAAAAGATGGAATGACGGTACCTCATGCTTGTTTACAAACAACTAAAAACGTTCAGTCAAGCCTGGTTTTGATCTATGCTGGAATTACACAAGAAGGTGGTTAGCATCACAAATCTATAAACAAGAGGATACTAAACAAAGAGTACAGACATCCAAGCACATGCATGCAAGCATAAACACCGGTGTGCACACCGAACTGATTGTATCTCAACAAACTATTATTATGAATCAAAAAAAAATTAATGCATTTTGTCATATGTATACATATCTCTTCCGTTATGTCCAACAATATAAGCATTCTTGCCTCAACGAGCAGTACCTCCAACGCTTCCTACAAATGTGAATAAATCTCGTTTACATTTATTTGAACACGGACTTGTCAGTTCCAAAGACCCAATTCCATGTGTGAAAACCATACAACATCCTGTCCCTTAATACCTTCCAAAATCACGGTAACCATGTCAACTAAAACATCTTGAAAACTTATATGGCTGGAGTTTCATCATACTCTAAAAATCTGACTAAGGATAAAGAGCTCTATGAAACCAAGAAAGGTCATAGAAACATAGATGTATCTAGATATAAAGCCTCAATTTAAATGGCCACACTTAGAGTTGAGATCTGGGGTTACAGTTTTAATCAAACAATAAAATTATCATTCGGGTGGAAGTGCACTAACTTGGTATAGCACTTCATCTGCAATCCAGTTGCCAATACCAGAAACGAAACTCTGAAAAAGATAAACATTGCATTTAGTACTTAACAATGTATTAACTTGTTAAGAGCATTTTAAACAAGGGGTACACATAAAGAATTTATTTCTCTTAGGTAGTCCAGTTTACTACAAGAAGGTACCGTAGTTTTTTTTTTCTTTTTTAACCCAAAAGGCTTGTTTACCAACTTACTAATGCTGGTTGCACAGTTCTCCTTATAGCCACTTTGCATTATCCAAATTTGGCTGTAAGTTCTGCTAGGTGATATTCCTCCTTAACAAGCTCAAATTTGAATCTTTATTGACATAGTATCAATTCTATCCCATTTAATGTTCATATTTTGAAGATGAAAAGGGATTTTGAACTAAACAATTTAATTTTTAATCAATATTTACCCATTTCTTTGAAAACTTCTTAATTCTGTCCTATTTAAAATATCCTAGATATAGTAAACAAAATGAGTTTAATGTTGTCAACCTGATCAAGCAACAAGGTCTTAATAGCAATTTTCTTCCTGGACAAGGACTTGTGAAATTCATTAACTGCCATTGGCTCCAGCAGGGCATTTGGACCGAGCTCAGATATTGGAGGGACAGAGGCAGGTTGCACAGAAAAAAATAAGTAAATAAGAAAGAACTTAGCAAGAATTCAATGTAGTTTGAGAAGCTTAGGAACTCTATCTAGACTCCAAAATGGCAGTTACATCTTTGAGCAATCGGACCCTAGCAAATCTCCTTTTGTCAGTGAAAGAGAGCTCCAGACCATCATCCAGCTGCAGTTATAAATATATGTTGATTAACAGGAGAAGAGGTAATAAATAATTTGAAAGATGCATGTTCCCTTGCCCCTTCTAGTTTTCTGGCACAAAACTAAATCAAGCAGATTTTGCAGCTGCCTTAAGAGAGCAATGCCATATTTGTCATATTCATTATCACTATTTATTTCAAGGCACAATTTTCTTTTCTTTTATTTCTCCTAAAAAAGATCCAGATTTTGTTGGATTTTTGAAACACCACAACCAACCTAAAACTGTGAAAACTTGCAGGCATGTGATGGGCCTTACTATCTACACTTTCTGAGCATTTGATCAAGACTTTCACTTTCCCAGATCCATAAGACAGAACTTGAGAAGCTCGCAGCACTAATGGTCCATAAGTTAATTTTGGTTACAGGTATGATTTCAAAAACTGCTCAGATGTGGGTGTTGCATCATTCCCAGTAGGTCATGGTAAACTAACACCTGCATAGACAACAAGATAAAAAACAATAACTATATTTCAGTTTACAAAGATCAGATAATTCCAGGTTCATCAACATTTACAGCATTATGCTATCGAATTTTATGCACAGACAATATCCTTATGATATATAGTACAGACAAACATGAGGTACACAGACATAAAAGGCTCACTAATCCAAACCACATAAGCAACCGAAAATTTTATATCCATAAAAAGCTTAGCATACTTCAAAAATTTGTCCACTGGAGGGATTTTCAATAACGTGATACATAGCAGCATCTTTCAAGGCTTAAATTAATGCTGGTCCCATAACAATTGCAACACAATGCAGCTATACCATCATCATCTCGAGCAAAAGTTTACTGGGAATTAATTAAATTCTTTACAACTTCATGAAAGATATATCATTAACAATAACACATGATCTAAGGAACAAGAAGAAAACAAAGTATGCACTGGTTTGCTATAATTAGTTACATACATGCATAAAATTGATTATTACATTTCATACTCCTGAATTCCCAATTCAACAAGTGACAATAATAATAACTTAAGAAACATCTAAGCTGCCATAGTAATTAAAAACTGCATTATTTGAAATGTAACTTTAAAAATTATGATGACATTATTCCATTTGAATTAAGTAAATTAATTATGGAAATAAAATTTCTTAATATTAATTTTCTTCACTTATATAATTTAAAATTTTATTTAAAGAAAACCGATTCCAAATAATTTGAACCACTGGTTAGACTGTGTTAAACAAAAAATTGATCATTCATCCATGTATTATTTATCTTAAAAAATAAAAATAAAAAGCGGTAAAGACGGTGGGTGAGACATGCAAACTATAAGAGGGATAAGAAAATGAGAGAGTGCGTGAGATGACACCAAATCATCTAAAAGGAAAAATAATATATAATAATAATAATAATAATTGAGTATGGAAGAAAGCTGGAAAATTAAGGCACAAGGTAGGATTATGATAGTTAATAAATTAAAGAGAACAGGGTACTATTTCTCATTTTAATATTATTTCGAGTTCTATTTTGCCACATAAATTATATTTAAACTTAAAATATTTGCGTAGATGCTGAAAATAATATTAGGAAAATGTATTCTTACACAATTTTTAATAATTATTAGTAATTACAAGGGCATTTTTATTTCTAAAACAATATAAAATGCAGACTAAACTTATTAGACAGCTATGAATTACAAAACAGTATCTTTTTCCTTGAAATGAAACATAATCATAAGATTTTTTGGCTATGATAAACTCAACAGAAAATTGAAACAGCTGCAATAAAATAAAATAAAAAGCTCAAAATATTTTTTGTTGTTCTTAATTTCTTCACATTTTTATGGGTGATAAAATGCCAGTCCATTAATCGGAGGACAATACTTAGTTTTTATATACATATAAATATTTGGAGCGGATGGAATTCAAAACATAATTAATTAAAAAATTAGCTAAATTTTCAACCGTTTAAATTATATATAATTTTCTAAAAAAATATTCAATTAAATCTTAATTATAAAGTTTCAATTAAAGTTTTAAAATTATAGTTTTAAAAATTAAATATTTAAAAATAAATATTTTACATTTTGTAAATCTATCCGATGAAAATTCATATTAATCGACATAATAAATTTCAAATACTGAAAATTCATTATCTGGAATTATTGACATTCGTAAAATGGAATAATGTCAACATCTAACTTGAAATGATTTTATCTTGACGACAGACTCAAGAAGTTACAAAATTATACTGATTAAAGATGCTTTCTATTGTAGGAAAACAAGAAAAGCACTGGCAATATGCCCAAGATAGTAACAAATACTTATTTAAGAGCAAAATAACGAAGCAAAATCCAAACTCTAGACCACTTAGTCATGGGGCAAATCCACTTTTTCCAGTTCCACAAAGCCATGAAGTAAATCAGAATCATCCAATGAATTTTTATTTTTTAACATCTCAGAAGATACAGACTAAACAAGGCTTGGTGAATAATCAGTCAATCAGGATCTAATACAAATTTAAATAAAACCATGCATCAAATATAGTTCCACCAGAAGCATATCGCGAAAGTGTCATACTTCAAAAATTCAAAATACCATCTCAATGCATTTAATCAAGATTAAGAGCAAAGTTCAAACCTTTTGATTAAGAAACAAGATAAAAAAAATCCCAATAAACCCTAAATTAAAACAGCATGACACCAACATCGATCAAGAAATGGCGAACAACAAATTAAATGTTGGCGTCATTGCAATTGGAAATAGAAGAAAGGAAAGGAAGTAAACAATTACAGGATTTGGCTAGCTTGTAGGAATTGGCGGCTTTATCGAAGTGATCGGCGGCGTCGTCATATTTGGAACCAAACAAGCGCCAACCACTGAGTTTCTTCTCCGCTTTCTTCTCGAATTCCTCAGCTCGAGCTATCTCATCACCCATTTTCAGATATTTGTCGTTTCTGTTTCGAATTTGCGGTGAATAGGAATTGAAATTGGAGACTAAATCAACAACATAAAAAATATTAGAAAGAAAAATCAATCACGTCAAGGAAACAAATGGTCAAGTTTGGATTGGTCTAAGCCTAAGAAAAATATAGGCGAAGAAACGAAAATCATCGTCCCCAAATGCTTTTCAAAAGTAGACCCCAAATGTGTTCTCCACGGACATCTCAAATGGTGCTAAATCATCAGCTTGGGAACTTGCTTTAGATCTGCCAGTGAAGAGTGCTAAAGAGATCGACTAAATGAGGGAGAAAAAAAGAGAGATTCAAGCAAGAGATAGAGGGATAGACACAAAAAAAGAGTGATGGATGGAGATTGTGAGGATGGGTGTTGAAGTGGCGGTGATAAATGACCGGTGGGTGCAACCTCATCGTTGAGATGGCAAGGATGGGTGTTCAGGCAGCTGAGAGAAAAATTTCAAGACTGGACTGCTTAGAAAAAGGGATATAAGACCATTAGGGATCTTTAAGCCCTAAAATATTTCTTTAAATATTTTATTAACATTAAATATAAAATATTTTATAAAAACATACCGGCGGCTTACCGACGACATGAAACCGTAGCAAAAACTATAATCCTTATCCTTAAAAATTTCACGCATTTACTTACCGAAAATATATAAATCCGTCGCAATATACGTCGGTAAATATAAAAATGCTTATATTACCTACGAAAATTCCGTCGCTACATAAATTAAATGGTAAAATTAGTTACCGACGGGCAAACTGTCGGTGAATCGGTCGCTAACGGTTGGCGCCAACTTTCCCTGCCAATAATACCGACGAATTGTCATTTTCGTCGGTAAAAATGTCGTCGTTTATCAAAATTCATTTTTTTACCTACGCATTGAAAGTTCGGTCGGTAATCCGTCGGTAATAGCTTACTTTTACCTACGGATTATATTTCTGTCGGTAAAATCCATTTTTTTTGTAGTGTCGGTTTGTTCTCAAAAACCTGCTTTTAGGGTCCAAGACCAGATCAAGGTTCATTTAACTTGTGAAGACCAATCGCTTCGCAATAGACAAGGATTCAACCTAAAAGGTGATGCCCTTGAGCCTCCAAAAGGCATGAGATAGCCCATCAGAGTATCCCTATTTATTTACTAACAACCAATATACGAGACGTCTACTGAGCATCACAAGGCATGTATTTGGAGTCGCCACCCAATAAGACATTGAAAAAGTGATTCTATTTCCTTATGAAATCGAAATCAGAGATAGTTTAGATTCTAGCCTACTCGTGTACTTGGTTGATAGCAATATAATTGATTATTTATGGTCAATTATCACAACCTTTCTCTCATGCATTACGAGATAAAGAGATAGAATAAACACACATAAACACATAAAAAAGTGATAAAACATAAATAAATTAGAGTGATTTGAGGACATTGGTAGCGACATGGGTGAATGAGGAATTATATAGCTTATTTTTAATTTATCATTCAAATAAAACATTTTACAAGAATTATAACTATATAAACAGACATAAATCAGGGTATTTATTGAATTTGGGAATATCAATTCTGTAACACCCTGAAATTTCATCTGTTATGCACAGTATGTTGTAGAGCATGCACAGTAAACCTTAGGACTGTTATCAGGGTCATTGCACTAGTTTAATATAGAGAAAATCATAGAGGCTCAAAGGTTAAACGTGCTCACCCCTGAGCAATCAGGGGATGGATGACCGAACTTAAAAGTAGATTTCAGCATTTTATGAGATATTATGGGTTAAATGGAGTCCATTGGTATAATTTGAGAAGAAATTGAGCTTAAATAGGTCCCTGAATCGAGTAGAGAAGTAATTTCTCGGTTATCGTAAAAGGGTTGATTGGAAGTTTGATCGAGCTCCAGAATATTCTACAGAGCTTTAAAAATTATTCTAATCATATAAAATCAATAAAAATATCATAAATAACTTATTGAAAGTAAAAAATTAAATTTTTAGACAGTTTCAGAATTTCGGGTTTCGGACCAGCTGAATTTTTCTCCAGAGCTAGAAGTATACCGAAACGATGTCAGAATGAGCTAAAATTTTAAAAAAATTCTCCTACATGTTCTAGTGCATGTGGGATAAAATTTCAGAGCATTCTGACAAGCAAACCATCAATTTCAGAAAAAGGGTCAAAAACTGAGATCAGATTACTTAATGGGCTTAATTACCCTATTTTAAATATTTAAGGACATGAAAGTCATTAAATATAAGCCATGATCACCTACAAGTAATATCACAATTAAAAGATATGTAGAGATCAAGGAAATGGTAACAAGTGGCTTAAAAATAAACCATTAGATCAAATAGTAAATGGAGAAATTTGGGCCTTAGATTTGGTAGACTTAAAGACAATATAGAGCGGTCTAGAATCATCTGTAATTCTACCCCAAAATCTGCAAAATTCCCCTTCTTCTCTTGAAAAATCCGAACCTATCATTTTTTGATAAATGATAAGTGTATATGTTAATACATAATGGTGAACTAAAAGGAAACTTGAATATCATAAGGTAAATTGAACTTGTATGGTTATACAAATGTATAAAATGGTGTTAGAAACATATTTGTAATGTAATTGGAGAGAAAATTAATTGGTATGTAAGAAAACCTAATGAGGCCGAATGGTATACATGGGAATATTGACATGTTTTCATTGTCTTTATATGATATTTTATGTATTTATGATGCATGCATAATGATTAAGTATAATTAGATACCATATGAGTATGTAGTAATCAAGACATAATGAAATTGGTAAAGAAACTATGTAAATTATGACATAAGTTATAAAATATGGTTGTCCTTAGTGTATAGTGAATAGTCCAAGACCCTAGGATATGATGGCTAGCCATAGGGACACATATACCACGTTAGTATCGCAAGATTTGTTGAAAAGTACACATATTAAATAGCCAGCACACACAATTATAGTATAGTAGCAAGATCATAACAAGTGGTTCCTTCACCCACATTAGAATAGTAGGATCACAGCAAGTGGTCCCTCCATCCACACTGGAGTAGTCAAGTCATGGCAAATGGTCCTCCAGTCCACTAGTAGCATTAGAGTCCTTATCCCGTATATCTGGTTCGAGGATTTCCACTTGTCACATTAGGGGAAAAATTATAATTTGGTGAAAAATTAAGGACTAAATGTCAAATTATGCTAAAATGGTGTTAAAGATTAAATAGGTGAAAATTGGAGTTAAATGGGCTAAAAAGGGAAAAATATAATTACACAAAAAATAGGGGTAAAATGGTAATTTGACATAAAAAATGTGATTAAAAGAGTTAGATTAGTTAAATAAGTGAAAAAGGGCAAAATGATAATTAAGAAAAAGTTTAGGGACTAAAATATAATTTGCCAGCTTATAAGTGGCATAAGGACTAAATTGGTAATTTACCATCTAGAATGGAATACAAGTCTAAGGACATAGAAATGACCAAAATTGGAGTTAATTAAAATGAAATATAAAGAAAAAGGAATATAGGGACTAAACGGTAATTTTCCACAAGGTTGAGAAATTTGATAAATTAAATAAAGAAATTAATTGTAGATTTAATTAAGCGGTAATTTAAAAGAAAACAATATTTAAAATCTAAACCAATGTGGCAAATATAACACTAGGGGTATAATCGTAATTTTTTTAAAGTAGTTAGTAGGTGAAATTTTGTGTAGATGTATCCACCACTGGCAACAAAGTTGCCTAGCTCTTGGTTTGTTTGACTGCGCGCAGGGACAGGTTAAAGAAATGCTAGCGAAGGAGTGCAAGTGGCATGTACATATGAAGACTTTTTGGACTTGTGGTTTTGTGTGTAAACGTATATTTGTGTATTGCGTAATGTAATTGGATATTGTATTTTAGACTCGATGTGTAAATGTAGCATGTGACGAATATTAAATGTTAGTAAATGGGATGAACTGTGTGTGGTGAATATTGTTTTGCGTTGATGAGTTGTGACTGATAATAGAAGTGTAATGCATGTAATTGGAGTATTGGAGGTGGAGTTTGCCATTAGGGAGTATTAATTTGAGAATTTGCAGGTTTGGATAGCATGATTTATAAGCCATCATGCTGCCAAAATTTATACCAAATAAATAGTAACCTAGCGACATAGTAAATGTAAGGATTTAAAATATATCAAATTAAGCCACCAACTTATTACCTAAACTGGGCAATATGTCACTATAACGTTGTGACAACTATAATGATATGGTCCGACCTATTGCAATATGATTGAACGTAGGGTGTCACAAATTCCCGCATACATATTTACAAAAACTCCTTTATATGATTTTTGGGGTAAAACAGGACATTGGTCCATTTTATTAATAAAAGGCCAATTAATTAAATAAAAATGTTTAATGTAAATTTCCTTGATTTTTGCATCAAAATATCCTTTTTTACTAATTATTACAACCCAAATAATAATACAGGCCAAACTATAGACAACTTAAATAAAATAAATATTTAAAGAAATTAAATATTTTGGGTCCGATTAGATCCCTTTGCTTTTCCCCAGGTCTTCCGAATAAATTCCAAATATTTACGGACCCAAAAAAAGAAATATAATAGATTAATTAAACAAGAATAAAATAATAAAACTATGTAATTGTATAATAAAATGACAAAGGTGAGAATGAACACATGCATTAACATATTTAACATTGATCACATAATAAGCAAAAGACAAAAAGAGGAAATACCATAGAAAAAAAGGAAAGAAAGGCCTAAAAGAAGTAAAAGAGTGAGTCATGGGCCCACTCAGAGAGAGGGTAAGTCACGGCCATAAAGAGGCCAAAGTCATAGTTTAAGGGAACCGAGTCACGGCCTTAAGTGGAATGAGTCACATTCCAGTCCAGCAAGTCACTGACCTCTCCAAAGTGAGTCACGACCTTGAGTCAGAAGCGAGTCACGAACAGAGTCCATGACTCACTCACATACCAAGCCCATGAGTCAACTTTGGACAGTCCAATATTGCTGGAACGTCACCATGGCTGAAACTCAAACCTACAAAACTAATTTTAAGGCTCAAAACTCATAAAAAACCCCCTAAGTTTCCTAAAAACAACATATAAACTCAAAACAATGTCTATAAACATCAAATAACATAATTTGCATGAATTTATCAAGTGAGAGAATGTGAGCTCTAGAGAGAGAAAACGATAATTAAAGGCATAAAACTCATCCAAATTCATAAATAAAAAATAGATTTATGCACAACTCATTAAAATACACACAAACAAGCCAATGACATATTATTTAAACAAAGAACACAAAGAATCAATATTCACAAACTATTGACAGAGAAACAAATGAAGAACAGAGCAACTCAAGTTGAAAAAAAATATAAAATGGATTTTTACAAGAATTAAAGTCCTAGATCTACATAAAAGTTGGAGTTTTGCTTCTTACATTACCTTTAGTAAAGATATTTTTCAGAACCAGTGAGTGTGCCTTTTCTTCTTCTTGTCCTGCTTCTTTTGTTTTTTCCTTTAAAAAACTAGAGCAAAACCCAACAAAAAACCAGTCTTCCTTCTCTCTTTAGTTTGTTAGAAAAAATGATTCTTGTTGTTAATTCCCCAAAGTTAACCCATCCATTTTAATTATTTTCGATTAAGATGAAGGCGAATTTGATAATTTTCAAGGGTAAAATTATCCCCTATTTTGCAGGGTGAAAATCTAAAACTTTGGTCGAAAAAAACCCAGTCATAGATGTGTTTAGTGAGTCACATATAGTGACTCATGGGCTAGACTCAATAGGGCCCAAAAACCATCTTAAGCCAAAAACTAGTGAGTCACGGACCAAAGGCCATGACTCACTCACTGGTGAGTCATGGGATTGAGTTTGTGACTCGCTGGTGAGTTACAGGCTAAAAAAAGGAGTGAGTCATCTGCTTAAGGTCATGACTCAGAGGTGAGTCACAGACTTAACCCATGAGTTGAGTTCATGACTCACTTTTGAGTAAACCAATGGCCCTCAATCATAACCAATTTATCCTATTTGCCATAGGAAATGAAAATACACTTTTAAAAGACCATTTTCCCCCTTAAAACTCTATAAAATATTTTCCTAAAATAAACACAAGTGTAGGAGAAGAGAGAGCACTTTTTGCTTTCTGACTGTCTCTAAAACAACATTATCCTCATTAGATAACCTTGATAGAGGCTAACTCAGGCCTAGTATCTATGGCTGCCCTCAAGTTTGGGATAATTAGCATACTAGTGTCTAAGTTTGCCAAAGTTTAGAGCAAAGCAATGAAAGATGCATGCCTGAGTCAGCAAATTTTTGGTTGAGTGATTACCGCTAGCTTGTAAGCGTTTTAACCCTTGAATGCGTGATTACTATCGATTTGTCAATATTTTAACCCTTGTTGGAGTAATTACTGTCATCTTGTCAATGTTTTAACTTCGTGTTTGGTGTTTACTGTTAGCTTGTCAATGTTTAAGCCCTGGATCAAATGAGTAATTACCATTAGCGTGTCGACATTTCAACTCTTGGTAGAATCGAGGTGATTACCATTATCTTGTCGATGTGTTAATTCGGTATTAATTGGGTAGTTACCATTAGCTTGTCAACATTTTAACTCAGTCAGATCATCTGATCGGT
Organism: Excoecaria agallocha; assembly: GCA_037975025.1. NCBI lineage: Eukaryota > Viridiplantae > Streptophyta > Magnoliopsida > Malpighiales > Euphorbiaceae > Excoecaria > Excoecaria agallocha. Next base: position 36,360,998 of record CM075816.1, read on the forward strand.
GCCAACTTGTAAGCACATAAAATCAAGGAAATTTATTAAATGTCTCATGCGAGGACTTTTACTTTTGAATGGTATATCGCCTCTTAAGTGAATACTAGTACCTGCTGAGGTGTCTAGCATCAAAACCCTAATGTAAGAAAGGAATATACTTACTTTTTTATGGGTTCGCATGATTGTCTGCATATATATTTAATTTTAAAGTGAAGAGGTCATCCTTTTGATGAGCATGCCAGGCGTGCTTCTGACACTTACGCAACTTAGGTGTGACTGAACTTTATTTTGATATGATTATACAGTACTCATGATGCTGGGATGTTGTTGATGTGAAATTTTTGAAATGCCCCTTGCTTTAAATTGGGATATAATAAATTAACTTGCGATATACGTTGCTTAATTAATTCTCCTGATGATTTATTTAAAACCTAAGTCTTATTGAATATGTGATCACGTAAGTAATATTTCCTGTCATTTATCATATTTCATTTAATTTTATTCTTATTCATTTTTATTCGTCATTTTTTTCCACATTAGCATTCATGAAGAAATCGATGTAAATATATGCAAATAAATAACACAGGGAAAATAAAATAATATCCATACATCATCCAAACAAAATTAAATTAAAAATGTTAAAGTTGAAAATGTAAATACAATTGAAAGGAAACAGAATGACAAAACAAAAACAATAAATAGCTCCCTGAAGGTCACCGATGACATCTTAATCTAAAGGGAACTAGTGGTCTGACTGAAGGGCCAGGTGGTAGCTGTGCAGGCTACAAAAGCCCTGCCTATGGTGAACCTGAAAGTGGTGGCAATGGCCGGAGTATGGTGAACTCAACTCTTGTGGCCTGAGCTAGGGGTGCCAGGGCTTATCCTATAAGCTTAGCTAGATGATGTGGGTTATCTTGAACCTGCTTATTGGCTAACTCTTGTCGGTGCACCGCTACCTTTACCTGAGTTAAATAGGTAGCATGAAGATCTCTAGTCCCACTCATGGCCTTCCTGAGATCGTAAACCTCCTTCATGACCTTTCATGTGGTGTCCGTAATAGCAGATATAAATGCATCCATGTCTTGAGTGCGTCTACTAAAAGACCAATCGGATAAAGTGACCATCTCACTCAAAGTCTACAAATCCTGCCTCACACCTTAAACGAATGTCTCCAAACTAGCCAATTTGCTCTCTAAGTTTGTAGGAGCACTAGAAAAAGCTGCAGCTAGTGGCACTGGGGTCTCTCTATGCACTAAATCTATGAGTCCTATGCAATACTGGCTGTGCAAATTGCTGGAACTCTGTGATGATGATGACTGTGGTCACGTGGAATGATTGGCACTAAACCTCATACTAAAGGCATGGGTGCCTGAATGGGCCTGACCAAAAAGTGAATAGGCCTCTTGTGCAAAACCTCTAGAATGCTTATTGGCCTGGGGAGGAGAGTGGACACCATGTATAGGACTTGCAAGCTGATCACCATCATGTACAACATGTCCAGGTCTGCGAATCCCAAATTCTCAGTTTAACTCTTCTACTGATAACAATCTGTAATCTCCAAGTCGAACGTGCTTGATCATACATATGTCTAATGCCATGTCAAAGGTTATTACTACATCCTCCTCAGCCTCTTATGTTAGACTCAGGAAATTTGAATGATAGTAGCAATCGAGTGACTATGCCCTCAATAACTACCGCAGTACCTAGTGCTCAAGCTATCCTAAAGATGTTTTGTAAAATCTCATGAGTAATATTGATGCGGTGACCTTCAACCATGCCCTAGAGGCTCTAAATATCTACAACATTCAGGCATCCCGAGCTCCCTAATCGACCCATATAGGAACTTGATAGGACCTTCTGCAAGTATCGCAATACCTATGAAATCAGCATAGTTATCTTCGCTGTCATGGATTGTAGGGAATACCTAGCTTAACGATAATGGCCCACTAATCATCTCCAGCTGTCTATCTAGGAACCATCACATCATCACCCATGGGTAAGCCAAATCTCTTAGAGGGCCATATCCAAGACATGCTGAAGGTGTAGTAAAAGACTTTAAATGTAACCACTACAGCTTCATTATTAGGGTGCTGATAACCTCTATACTGAAAAGTGGCAAAAAACTAACGAATTTCCTCTAGATAGGTAGCAAATGCATGAGCATAGAAGTCTAGCCACCTGACTCTTGCGAGGTAGTAATGTGCATCTTCCTAAATGCCCATGGCTTGCAAAAAGTGCTGGCTCATAAACCGGCTAGTCTAAAAATTCACCCCATATAGGGCTCTGTATCTAGTAGCCTATTTTAGTGTCATCCACCTGGGCACTTGTATGTCTTGCTGTGGTTGTGTTTGAGCTTCTCTACATCGAGGCATCTATACGATTATAAATAAATCAAAACTTTTATAAAAAATATTTAATACACAAACATTTGGGAACAACTGTTTACTTGGAATAATAAATGCGTCAGTGATACTATTGCTATTTTTTTATAGAAATTACGTTGGAAGCAAGCAAAAATAGACTACAAATGCGAATTTTAAATTAATAATATTAAAAGTGGCAAGCATATTTATTTAAATAAATCATTTACTTTAAATAACATGCTCGCTATATATCGAAAAATAAAAGGCATGCGTGCATTTATTACTAATGCTCGGTCTATATCATAAAATAGTTATATTCTATCAACATTCAATTAAATATACATAATTCATTTGAATAAACGTAATGAAATTAATACTTTATTGAATATACATAATTAAATATACATATTGCATGCTAATATATACATATGAAATGGTAAAATTTAACAAAAATTGGATAGCATGACGGCTAAGACTAGAAGCCTCCCTGCATAGAAAATGGCAAAAAAATGCCCAAAATCAATCACAGGTGTATCATACACCACCAAGTACATTTCAATTACAATACAAATATTTATACACATACACATATTTGCAAAATATTACCAACATTATTTTCAATTTTCTAACTCAAATAAAGAATAAATTAAAACTATATGCCTAAGATTAAATTATTAAGATCAATCAATATTAAACATTAAAAGGAATTAAATAACTAAAATTACATGTCTAAAGATAATTTAGAAATTGAATAAGCATAAGCAATTAACTATACATGTATATTAAACTTAATTATTAATCATACAATTTACCAATTAAAAATGAAATGAAGGCAATTTAAGTTAATTAGACATCATATCAATTATCTAATTACAAAATTAAGCTAATTACACAATTAATTTTTATAGCATTATTTAACAACATTTTATTATTATTTTTATTGTAATATTTTATATATTTATTATTATTTATTATTTTTTCTTCTTTCTTTTTTTTCTTTTCTTTCCTCTCTTCCTATTTTTCTTTCTTTCTTTTGTTTTTGCTTAGTTTTCTCTCTACTACTCCTATGGGGCTTCATTTTTATTTGTTTTTCTTCTAGTTCTTTACAATTAAACTACTTTATCCCACTTTAACTAAAAAAACCTAAGTAATCTATAGAACAAAGGCAACAATATACTCAAGGCAACAAGAAGAGAAAAATCACAATAAGGCTAAAGGCCTAACTAAATAATCTAAATAAAATAATTAACAAGTTTTAATGGTAAAAAAAAGAAAAATCAGTAAATGCAGATAAATCATCAAAAGAAAGCATGAAAAATAAAAAATTACCTACCTTGAATCTTTAATGGCAAAATGAAATTTAAGGGATGATACTTGACGAGACTGGTACCTACGTGTGCGCAACTCAAACGCAATTCCAATGACAACAACAACACATCAAACGGAGCTCGGAGCAAAGAATTATAGGCAATAAACTCTTCTCAGTAGGTGTAAGTCGAAGTGTAATAGAGGAAGAAGAAGAAAAGAAATAAGAAGAAGACCTTTTAAAAACCCAATTTTTAGTAAGGCACGACCCAAGGCCGTGAGTCGCCTGGTGATAAGTATGAATTTTAGTATATTTTTAGTGTGTTTTAATATGTTTAGCATGATAATTATGGAGTGATTTGGTTAATTTAGTGTTTAAATTTTTTAAATAATACTTTATGAGCTTAATTGGTTAATTTGTTGTTTTTAGGTCCTTATTTGGAGAAAAGAATAATGTACAAGGGCTAAAGTGTAAATTTAGCAATTAAAGGCTTTTTATTAAAGAAAAACTTCATTGTGTAGTCCAGAGGCTAGTGACTCATTGGAGTGAATTCCTTACTCTATCAAGTGGCCTAAAAAGGAAAAGAAAGAGTTGTGTTCATCAGTCCAGAAAGCAATCAACCGGTGGAGCAAATACTCACTCTATCGGGTGAGACAAAATGGAAATAGGGCATGGAAAGCACCACTCGGTGGAGTGACATACTCACTCTACCAAGTGACTCAAAAAGATCAGGGACAGAGGAGCTTCACTCGGTGGAGTGAAATGTCACTCCACTGAGCTCGGTCATGGAAACCGAATTGGACTCTAACTCTTATTGGTTTGGGAACTAGTGTGAGTACTTCTTGTACTTTTGCTAAAGGATAGTTGAATCCTTAACTTTATATTGTAATGACTTAGTTTGCACTTAATGTGATACAAGTTGATTATTTCTTGGTTTTGTGCAAATTCTTACCTTTGGTTATTTATAATCTGATTGTGACTTATTTGAATTAATAGTTGATGATTTATTTATGAATGATTATTAGTTTGCATGTTTTAGGTTAATTTATTGGTATTAATACATGATTATGTTCTGAGTTAAGGTGTAGTTGTGTATTGGTAATAATAGATTAAGACTAAGAGAAGTTAAAAATCAAGAATAGATGAAAGTTAAATTTACTTGCAAAAGAGTTTAATAGATATCCAGGAGGTTAAATCAAATCTTTATGCTAAACATTGAATAAGCAGAACAAGAAGGGTTTAATGCTTAAAAATGGTATTCTTGTGTTGATATATCTTGCCTTTTTCATCTTATTTCTTCATGATTACTTGTGTTCTCTTTTTGATTAAGTCATTATAATATAAGTTAAGGTGGGTAGTCCTTTAGTGAAAGTTGCTTCAATATTTCATTTTACCTATTTTGTTTACTTGCTTTCATTTAAGTTTGAGATTAATTGCTTTAACTTTTGTTTGTTTGCTTTAGTTTATTATTTAAATTTCTGTTTTAGTTTAGTCACTTATCAACCATTGCAACTTTAGGATTTTCCTTCTCTCACACATAGTTTTCCTTCTAAAAATATAAAATTTTTCATACATACATAAGTTTCCCTTGGGTTTGATATTTGTGGGTCATAATTATATTTTTATATATTACTAGCCAATCTAGTACACTTGTTAGACATCGGTTAAGTTTTTGGTGCCATTATCGAGGAATACAATTGGTGTTTGTTTACTGTTTTGGATTTTTAAAGTGAATTTTTTGTGCATTTGTTCTTTTCTTTTCTCCATTTCTATTCTTTTATTTAATTTCTTCTTTAATGTTTGCAGGTGTGAATAGTTTATGGTAAGAGATAGACCAATCTTGCCTATAGGCCTTGAAATTAAGAGGACTTATCATAGGATTAGGAGATTAAGAGCCACCATGAATAATCAAGGGATACAAGGAGATCCAACTCTTAATGATAATGACTTACCTAATATTGATCCACCTGTAAATGATCCACACCCTAGAATAGAAGGCGTAAATTACCAAGCTCAAAGGGATGGATTTAGACCTAAAACCATTAGAGACTATGCAATTCCTAGGTAGAATAAAGAACATAGAACTATTAGGATACCTCATCACCAACCTTTTGAGATAAAACCTGCTACCATTACAATGGTACAAAGAAATTAATTTTCAAGTTCAGAGATAGAGGATCCCGCCCAATAGATATATTCTTAGAAATTAGAGACATAGTTCAAATCCCAAATGTGTCGATGGATGCCATTAAACTTAAGTTGTTCCCTTTTACCCTCATTGATAAAGCTAGGGATTGGATGCATATGCTAACAAATCAATCTATCCAATTATGCCAACAAATGGAAGAGAAGTTTTTGCATAAATTATTTTCACCTATCAAAACAACCCTCATTAGGAAAAATATTAATGAATTTTAGCAGTTTTATAAAGAGCCATTCCATGAGGCTTGAGAAAGATTTAGGAGACTCTTAAAAAGTTGTCCACACTGTAAATTTGATATTTATCAACTAATGCATATCTTTTATATAGGTGTGAATCAAGCTACAAGGTCCATACTAGATGCATCATCAAATGGAAGCTTTATGAACAAAATTCCTGAAAAAGCATTCTTGCTTCTAGATGTGATAGCAACCAATGATGCTCAATGGAGAAGCTCAAGAGCTACACAAAATAAATAGGGAATACATAGTGTGGATGAGATAGCCATACTTAAAGCAAAAATGGAATTGATGAGAAAGGATCATTTAAAAGAGATAAATAAGCTTAAGGCTCAAAATGGATCAATGTTATCTAATGGAAGTGATATTTTTGAAGTAAATCATGGAGCAAATGGGGAAGGTCTAATAGAGGAAATAAATGCTTTAAACCCTTATAACAACACTTACAACTAAGGATTGAGAAACTATCCAAACTTTTCATAGAGAGAAGGGAATCAATCATCTAACCCTCAACCTAGGGCCCCTTTTAACCAAAATTTAGCTTCCAATAATATTAATAATAATAATCACCCACTATATCAAATCCAAAGCTAACCACATTACCCTTCTAAATATCAATCACAACCGTATTAACCACCTAGGTTTAAAAAACCATAACCCCCATAAGAAAAGAAAACCAATTTAGAAGAAATGATTGCTAGTTTCATGGCCTCCCAAAATTCCATTTTATCTTATCAAGAAGCTAGGTGGAAATCTCGAGATATTTGGATGAGAAACTAAGATACATCCATTAGAAATCTAGAAAATCAAGTGGGGTAACTCGCTAATCCTTTATCCAATAGAGCCTAAGGAACATTCCCATCTAATATAGACCAAAATCTAAAGGAGGAAGCTAAGGAAATCACTTTAAGAAGTGGGAAAGAGGTTTAAGAAGCTAAAAGTGATAAAAATTCTTCTAAAGTGGTGGACCAACAACGGATGTAAGTGTTTCTAATCCCAAAAATTGCTGATGAGATCTCTCCTATTATTGAGAAAGGTAAAGGTAAGGAAAAATTAGTTTCTACTTTTCTTGATGAGTTTCAATTACCTTATCCATCTTTAGTTAGCAAAGAAAAGCATAATTAGCAATTAACTATATTTTTAGACATGTTTAAAAAGTTGCATATAAATTTACCATTCGTTGAAGCTTTATTATACATCCCTAAATATGCTAAGTTTATAAAAGAGCTTTGTACTAATAAGAAAAAGCTAGAAGATGTAGGAAAGATTTAATTGTCTAAAAATTGTAGTGCAATTATCATGAACAAAATTGCAGCTAAGTTAAAGGATCCTAGGAGTTTTACACTTTTCTTGATGAGTTTCAATTACCTTATCCATCTTTAGTTAGGAAAGAAAAGCATAATTAGCAATTAACTATATTTTTAGACATGTTTAAAAAGTTGCATATAAATTTACCATTTAATGAAGCTTTATTACACATCCCTAAATATGCTAAGTTTATAAAAGAGCTTTGTACTAATAAGAAAAAGCTAGAAGATGTAGGAAAGATTTAATTGTCTAAAAATTGTAGTGCAATTATCATGAACAAAATTGCAGCTAAGTTAAAGGATCCTAGGAGTTTTACACTTTCATGTTAATTAGGAGAAAATTTTATTAGTCATGCTTTATGTGATTTGGGTGCTAACATAAATTTCATGCCTTATTCAATTTGTAAGAAATTGAATCTAGGAGACATAAATGAGACCTGAATGATGCTATAATTGGCGAATAGATTCGTAAAGAGGCTTAAAGGAATTATAGAAGATTTGTTGGTGAAAGTGGGAACTTTTATATTTTCGGTTGATTTTATCGTGATGGATATAGAAGAAGATAGAAAAGTACCGTTAATAGTGGGTAGACCATTTTTGAATACAGCAAGGGCTTTAATTGATGTTCATGGGCAAGCGATCACTTTAAGGTTGATTGAGGAAGAAATGGCTTTTAATGTAAACAAAGTGATGAAGCACCCCCCATATGACTTCGAAGAGTCCATTTGTTTTGTTGACAGTGTTCAAGAATGTGTAGAGAAAAACAAGAAGAAATTATTTTGGATGATAAGCTTCAAGAGTGTTTAATGCATCCAAAGAAAGAAGATAAAATGGAAGAAAGAGAAGTGGAGTTGATACATGATTTAGAGAAAGAGCACAATGGAAAAGGAAATATGGAGGATGAACTGTCCCCTTCTAAGGGAGAAAATTCTAAACTTAAAAATCTTTCTTCTCATTTGAAATATGTGTTTTTAGAAGATAATGCAAAACCAGTAATTATTTCTTCACTTTTGACAAGCTTGGAAGAAGAGATGCTTATTAAAGTACTAAAAAAAACAATAAAGAGAAATTTGTTAGGAGACATTCGATTTGAAGGGAATTTGTCCAAGTTATTGCACACATCGGATACTAATGGAGGACAATTTCAAACTGGTAATGCAACCCAAAGGAGACTCAACCCTGCTATGCAAGAAGTAGTGAAAAAGAAGGTACTTAAACTCCTTGATATAGGTATTTTCTATCCTATTTTTGATAGTAGTTGGGTTAGTTCAGTTCAATGTATACTAAAAAAGGGGGAAATGACTATAATAACAAATGAAAAGGATGAACTCATCCCAACAAGCACAGTGACAGGATGGAGAGTATGCTTAGACTATAGGAGATTGAATAATGCTACTAGAAAAGACCATTTTCCATTACCATTCATTGATAAAATGTTAGAGAGATTGGCGAAGAATAGATTTTACTATTTTCTAGATGGTTATTCAGGGTATATGCAAATATCTATAGCCCCAGAAGACCGAGAAAAGACCACATTTACATGTCCTTATGGCACATTTGCATATAGGAGGATGTTTTTCGGTCTTTGGAATGCTTTAGCCACTTTTCAAAGATGTATAATGGCCATCTTTCATAATTTTATTGAAAAATTCATGGAGGTTTTCATGGATGACTTTACATTATATGGTCATGATTTCGAGTCTTATTTGAATAATCTTGCATTGGTCTTAGAAATGTGTAAAGAAACTAACATTGTTCTTAATTGGGAAAATATCATTTTATAATTAAATAAGGGATAGTTCTAGGACATAAGATCTTCGAAAAAGGAATTGAGGTAGATAGAGCTAAAATTGATGTTATTGATAAATTATCTTCTTCAACTTGTGTTAAGGCTATTAGAAGTTTCTTTGGTCATGCCAATTTTTATCGTCAATTTATTAAGAATTTTTTTAAAATTGCTAAACTACTTTCTAATTTGTTGATAAAACATGTTGCATTTAACTTCGATGATAAGTGTTTGTAGGCATTTAACTTGTTGAAGCAAAAGCTAATCACAACACCTATCATAGCATCACTAGATTGGAGCCTACCATTTGATATTATGTATGATGCTAGTGACTATGCAGTAGGAGCAATTTCAAGCTAGCAGAGGGAGAAAGTTTTTCATACTATCTACTATGCAAGTCATACTCTCACTGAAGCTCAAGTAAATTATACAACCATGAAAAAGGAGTTATTGGCAATTGTGTTTTCTTTTGAAAAATTCAGATCTTATTTCCTTGGTTCCAAGGTCATGGTGTAATTGGATCATACAGCATTGAGGTACCTTTTCGCAAAAAAAGATTCCAAAACAAGACTTATTAGATGGGTTTTGCTTTTGCAAGAGTTTGATGTGGAGATCAAGGATAAGGAAGGAGCTAAAAGTTTTGTAATGGACCATTTATCTAGATTGGATCATACTAATATTGAAAAGGGGAAAATTTCTAACTTATTTCTCGATGAATATATTTGTACTATTTATGATTGTGAAAATGTAGTTGCTTGGTATGCTAATATTGCTAATTTTCTCGCAGGAGGTTACCTTCCAAAGGACTTTACTTGGCAACAAAAGAAGAAGCTTCAAGCAAATACAAGGCATTATCTTTGGGATGACCCATATCTTATCAAAATTTGTCCGAACCAAGTGCTTAGAAAATGTGTTCCGGAGGAAGAGCAAGAAGCCATAATGAGATCCAATTCGATGGTATAAAAGATTCTCCAATCAAGTTTCTTTTGGCCTACCCTCTTTTCAGATGTTAAATCTTTTATTGAATTATGTGATAGATGTCAATGGGTAGGAAATATATCTAAAAGGGATGATGAAATGCTTATGTATAATGTGTTAGAAGTCGAAATATTTGATGTTTATGGTATTGATTTTATGAGGCCATTTTCAAACTCATTTGGATTTGAATATATCTTAGTAGCTATGGATTATGTTAGTAAATGGGTAGAAGCAATAGCTACTAGAACATGTGATGCCAAAGTTGTGCTTGACTTCATTAGGAGAAATATTCTTACTAGATTTGGAGCACTAAGAGCCATTATAAGTGATGGGGGCAAACATTTTGTCAACCATCAATTTCGAACCTTGCATAGAAAATTTGATATCAAGCATAAGATAACAACCCCATACCATCCTTAAGAAAATGGGTAAGTAGAGGTGTCAAATAGGGAATTGAAATTAATCTTAGAAAAGACAATTAATAGCTCAAGAAAAGATTGGTCTCAAAGGTGAGATGAGCCTCTTTGGGCCTATAGAATAGCATACAAGACCCCTATAGGCATGTCACCCTTTAGGATAGTTTTTGGAAAACCATGCCATCTACCAGTCAAATTAGAACATAAAGCATATTGGGCTATAAAAATGCTTAACCTTGATTTGAGATATGCATGAGCCAAGAGAAAGTTACAACTCAATAAACTTAAGGAATTTCAACAGTGGTTGTATGAGAATGCAACACTATACAAAGAGAAGACAAAACATCGGCATGACAAAAGGATAAATATGAAGGAGTTTACTCCCAGAATGTTGGTCTTATTCTACAATAGTCGATTAAGGTTACTCCCGGGAAAGCTTAAGTCCAGATGGCTTGGGCCATATCAAGTGTTGTCAAGCAATGATTTTAGAGTAGTGACTATTAAAAGTCATAAGGATGGATGTGAATACAAAGTCAATGGTTACAGGTTGAAACCATATAAAGTTAGGCAAAAGGAGGTTGCTGAGGCAACTATAGTGTTTCACGATTATTGAAAGGTTTTTAAACGTCTAGCTAAGGACTTGTTAAACTCAGAACTATACTCTTTCCTTTTTTTTGTGTGACGCTCTAATAGTTTTTATTTTATGCTAATAGTTTATTTGATTTCATTTGATTTTGGTTAGTTTGTGTTTTTGAGATTTTTTGTCTGCAATAAGTGTTAGTTTTCTTTTGGTTTTGTGTTTACATGTTTCATGAAGTGCAGAGAGTTGGGAGAATAGCTAGAATTGTTGTATCGGCAGTAATCACTGTGCTTTCTATGTAGTATGAGCATGTTCAAGGAAGGGGTATTTTAACTTTTTTATGAATATTTGCTAAATTTTTGTTAAGTACCTTAACTTTTATGATGGATTTTATGTTATTGTTAGAGGGGAATTAATCAAATTAATAGAGTATGTTTAAGGAAGCAAATTGTTTCAAAGGTTTTTGCATGAAGAGATGTAGGGCAATTTCTGGGCTTGGTCAACCGAAGTTGTGATTTATCATGTATGATTTATTGATTTTCTTAGTCCAGTAGTTCCTCACTCGATAGAGTGATTTCCCACTCCACCAAGTAAGTACCCACTCGGTAGAGTGATTTCCCACTCCACCGAGTAGGCACCCATTCGGTAGAGTGAGAAATCACTCTACTGAGTCCCCTATCTAGCCTTTATTCCTTATTTTTTTTTCTTTCCCCATCTGGTAAAGAGTCACTTGGTAGAGTGAAAAACTCACTCCACTAAGTGGGTCCTTACTCTATCGTGAATCCCCCCTTTATAAAACCCATTTTAGTTCACTCTACCGAGCATTTGCATATTGTCTTCAAATTTTTGGTCATTTCTCTCTCACTCACCCAATCTACTCCACCGAGCCACTTAGGTTTTTCTTGTTTCATTTGTGTTGCATCATCAAATTACTCAAGTAATTCTTCTACTCTCTCTTTAATTCTTTCAATTTGAAATAGTAGTGAGAAAGAGACCAACAGACTTCAGAATAAACATACAACAAAAATGCTAAAGATTCTGACTTCAATGGTACACCCTCACTATTTCAATTGAATTCAAGTACTTATGCCAAAAAATAAATCAAACATTAATCTCTCTCTCTCTCTTTATATATATATATATATATATATATTATTTTAATAACTTATGCTAACGATAATAAGAAAATTGAAGATAATAGGAGATGGCTGTATTGACCAAAGAGAGACAACATATGTATAGTCATTAGCATATTAATCAATCATTAACATAATGGTCTCATAAAGTAAGATTAGTTGAAATATTAATAATTTCTTGTTTTATGATTGTGATTGCATTTTACATGTATTTCTTGTAGTCTTTCTACATAAATTTTCATCCTGTTTGATTTGCAATATGATAATATGTTGTTAATATATTATTAAATTTATTATTATTTTTTACTTTGTTAGCCATTTGATCTACTGCCTTCATAAATGAATATTAATTATAAATTTTTGTTTACAGGTTTTTTGATCAATGGACAACGAAGATTTGGTGCTTATTATTCATTTTTTTTTTAAATTCTAGCTAGATAGATGTTGGTATAACAAGGGATTATTTTTCTAAACAAATTTATATGTGACTAATAGAATGTTAAACAATTTCGAAATATTGGTATACTTTGTAATTGATTTTTTGCAATTTATGAAAAGAGTATTTATTATATTTTTGGATATGTATGTATGTATGTGTGGGAGCGTGAATGGCGTGTACGTGAAATAATTAATTAAAATTATTTATATTAATGATCGATTTTACATTTAGTGATGGAAAATTCAGTCGCCATTTGTAATCATTAACAACCGAATTTTCTTTCGTTAAAAGATTTAAACAATCAACGAAGGGAAATTTTGGTCGTTATAAGCTAATTTTTACATCCAGATTTCCCTTCGCTGAAAGTGAAAAACAATTAACGAAGGGAAAATTCGGTCGCTAAAAGGGCTTTATAACGACCGATATTCCCTTCGTTATAAGCAAAACATAATTAGCGAAGGGAAATCCCATTGCTAAAAATTTATATTTAACTTCCAGATTTGTTCCGGTTGTTAATACCTATAACGACCGGATATCAATCCGGTCGTCTATACTATTAACGACGGGGCTTTTAATGACCGATGACAACCGAATTTTTCTGATCGTTATAGAGCATTTTTCTTGTAGTGTTATCAATCAAAGAATGGAAAAGGATGATAGAAAGCACTTACTTAGGAAAGAAGGCCACTTGAAGAAGTCCAACACCAAATGAGAGGCTTTGGGTAGTATTTAAAAGCCAAGGGTTGAGTCCCTCCCTTAACTCATTTTGAGTCACGCCTATGGGTAATGACTTGCTTCTAATCCACTTAGATGATGCATTTTTGCATGGGAAATGCATCTATTGCATGCATCTCACAAAATTCTTTGAGTTTTGCAAGAAAGCTCCAAAGAAATTACATAAGGATCAAGTAAGCTATATAATACAGGGAATATAGTAAATAATAATAATAATAATAATAATAATAATAACAATAATGTAATATTTCACATAATAAGAAATAATAAATAAAATATATTGATAATAATAGTGTAAAAAAAGAAGAAAATGTAATAATTTAAATTTAATTATAAATATATATATATATATATATATATAATAAAAGATGACAAAATAATTAGTTATATTTAGTATTTAATTATGTATTAGAAAAGGAGTTAATGTACTTAATTTTAAATTAATTGTATTTATGGCATTTAATGCCTTTTCACGGTTTTTAATGCCTGTCGGTTGACTTCTAGCCTTTTTTGCGTGAGTTGTAGCTTAAGCCCGTGACTAGCACTTTTTGACCATTGCCATACTATTTTACTTGTGAGTCATGACTCAACCTTTGAGCTGTGGCTCGAAAAAATTCATTTAAAGTAGATTGTCATCTTCTTGCTTGCTTTTTTCTTCTTCTCCTTTCCCTTATAACTGCGACTCATGGTCTTCCCTTGATTTTTTTGTTATTTCTCCCTCATCCAAGCTTTTTTTCACACACCGATTACACCAAAGAGATCGAGGTTGAAGCACGCACATCTAGGAACAAATTTTGTTAATTAAATTTGAACCTACCATTAAAGACCTAAAGTTGGTTTTTTACATTCTTTATGTTTATTTTCTATGTATTGAGGTTGCCCTCTATTTTTTCAAGTTGTTTTTAGGATAATCTACTTGATTTGGGTTGAGTTTACATGTTTTGTGATTTTTTTATTTGTTTTTTCTTCTTTTTGCTTTAAATATTTTTCTTTAGTTTTCTATGATGATGCCACTCCTTGTTTCTTTGATTGCTTAAACATTCTGTAAACCTAGATTTAAGTAACTCATTTTAGTTAGGTAAATTGAAAAAAATAGAGAAGAGAAGAATAGTAGCTAAAAAAAATAAAGACACGAAAAAGAGAAAGAAAAGCAAGAAAGAACAGTAAGTGAAAAAAAGGTTGGAGGTAAAATTGTGTAGTTAACAAATACCCAATTTAACATTATGGTCATTAAAAATGATTTTTTGTGGAATTACTATTTTGTGGATAGAATTTTTATTGATTTTTAATTGCTTTGTGAAAATGATACAATATCTAAAGTTTCACATTTAGCCAAATAAAGAGATATAATAAACCTTTTTTTTAAAGGAAAAATTTGTAGAATTCAATAAGAGAGTATATTGGAAAATAGAAGAGAAAAGAAAAAGTGAATAACTAATTTAGGCTAGTAAAGGAAATGAAATGCATAGGTATGCCCAAATTTACAGATTAGCATAACTAATTATATGTGCATGCTTAACTGTCGAGACAATTGAGTTGTTGTGGAAATTACTTGAACTGTTTTTTTTTTGTGCAGGAGACCCCAAATTCGTAGCTATTATACTACCCAATTTTTGTCAAATATACATATGTGTTGCGTCATTATTCATATTTGTGCTTGTGCATAGTTTGTGTATAGCCTATTGACATTCGGTTTAAGGTCACATTGATTTTGTTAATTTAAATATCAGATTTATGTGCACATTTCCCTATGCACACTAGTTTAATAAGTAATTAACTAACACACTGTCGAATTTGCTCAAATTTAAATAATCCAATTTTGGCAATTTTGCTAGAACTTAAGTTACCCATTTTTTAGTAATTTTACTAGAATTTAAGTTACCTAATTTTAGCTATTTATCATAATTGTTTACATTGCTGTTTAATTTTTAACATTTCAATCATGATTGTCCATTAAGTTTAAGAATTGCTATTAAAGTGTCTACATGCCATGCCTGTACTGCCAAATGAATTAATTAATTTTTGGTATTTGTGAAAATGCCTCAATGTAGACAGCCATAAGCATCGCTGGTGACATAGGCAACGGCCTGGATGACAAAAGATCATGCTGAGAGATACTGAGTTTTGAGTAATGTACACATTTAGTCCAACATATTTATTAGTACACACTTCCTTAAAACTATGAGGATCTGGGAGAAGGCTTAGGAGTTATTGCGGTAGGCTTGCTAGCTCAACTTTTACACACTGACCTTCGCTATATATGCTGAGAAGGTCAAGCAACTTCTAGCCACATTTTTTATAGGGGATTCCAACGTTCTAATGTCGAGAAGGGAGTTGTCACTTTTTGGGTCCTCTGATGGAATATAACATGGTATGAATGTGATGATAGCACAGCAGAAAAACAAAAATTTTTTTTTATCATACATACCATACAATTCCAAAGCAAGAAACGAAACATGCAATTTTAGGGTTGTAGAACTTACAACTTATGATGCCTTTTGAAAATTGAATTTGATGATGCCCAGCAACTAAGGTGACTTTATCCGCCTTAGGTCTCGATCACCAATGCCAAGGAACAGCCTTTTACCCCACTCCCTCTATTCTCACACACACAATTGCACTGACGGCTTAAAATCGAGATTACTAGCTCTCTTTTTTCGTTATTGGGTAAAGGCAATGGTTTGAAGCTACAAAATTTGATTTTGTACTTCTCTTAGGTTGCTATTACTACCCAAGATCACAAGAGAATGAGGAACTATCCTTTCTCCTTGTGAAAATTGGCTAAAAGAAATTCTTTGAGAGAGAGAGAGAGTTCACGCAAAACATAGAGAAAATACACTAGGTTTTCACGTTTTTCCCACAAAAATATATATCTCTTTTCCTTTTAAGTGATTAATCTCAAATATACTACCTTAAGATAATTAATATTAGCTAAAGATAATTATATTTTCCTTTATCACTTAATTAAAATAAGTAATATTTATTGATAAAAACTCTTTTAATTTATACAAGATAAAAACAAAAGACATTTAATCAAATAATATCACTTAATTTAGGATAAAAGATATGTCATTTAAATCTAATAAACCACTTAAATAAAACTATACATGTGCCGAAATTCCTTGTTATTTCTCTAGGAATTTCGGCCACATCAAATTTCATTTAGATGATTTAATTAGATAAATATGTCTTTAGGCTTTAATACTCAATTAATTAAATTAATACATTAAATTTAATTAATTGAAATTAAACCTTGTGGGCTGAATTTCTCTCTCTTATGGGCCAAGGTCCAATAGCAATCTAATAACCCATTACACACATTAATTTGACTTTAATTAAAAGCCCAAATTAATGCCCAATACTTAATTTAAATATTTTAAGCCCAATGCTTTGTGTGCGATCCTATAGGTCCATTTAATGTTGGCAATGAATTAATAAATTAATTCAAAGGCTACATATATTCTCTAGCAAGATATTATAGCATTCCAAATTAAATGAAAATGCATATGGCTTTTAGTGACCTAATGCAATTTTGCATAGTCCCTTACCCATAAATATCAGAATTAATATAAGGCATGGAACTAGTCATCCTTATATATATTAATTCCTTTCTTGATATTCCAGTGACACTGAACTCTCAGATAAATAATGATTACTCATTATCTCATCTCGGTATGGCCATACACTTCTCAGTTCACTGATCAAGTGGCCGATGATATTTTCTCTCTTATTGAGAGGGGTAATCCCTTCACTTCTCTCATGATCTCTAACATGAATTAATGCATACCCAATCATACCCGTACTTGTCACTCTGTTACGAGCACGTTAGGTGTATGTCAAATTACACAGTAATTCATAAAGAGTTTCATAGAGATTTCAGGTCTAAGAACTCCGATACAAAACTTGCATATGAGAAACACTTATGACTTGTACCATGTAGTGTTCTCATCAGCGGATCGTATCCAGATACCATGTTCTTTAACATGTATCTATGATCTCTGATTGACACTCTTGTCCTAATGATTCATAAGATAGAACTCATAATATCAGAGAAAGCATACTAGTCTTAATTCATTGTTATTCCCATAACAATGACTGACTAGGGATATTTAGAATGATGTCTCATTTGTTTCAAGGTCTTACAACCATGTGCCTCACACATGATAACTTAAACTGAAACAACACTCTTGGATAGTTTTATCAATTGATATGCACAAGAATATAAAGGATAAAACAAATGGCTCATTTTATTAATTCGAAGTGCTTTATTACAATGCATTGGGGCTAGGGCTTACACTAACATCCTCAACATCCCATTCAGTCTCTAACGGATGTTAGTTGTTACTGCTCTTCAGCTGCCTATAGGTGAGGATGTTATCATTGCTAAGAGATCTTCTAAGCCAACCAGTGGGCTGCCATTGTCAGGCCAAGTATGCTATATGAACTTTTTGTAGTGAAGGCCGCTATGCTATCTTTATAGGTTCTACGGTACTTACAGAAGGTCCTATCTTACTCATACGTGGGACGTTCTGATAGTCTGGGTCATTTAATGTTGTAGATCTAAAGTTTATGAGCTATGAGTTTTGGAAAATCTTTAAACATCGGCCATGACATTCTGTAGAATATCAATAAAATAGCCTAGACACCTAGCATAGCGATAATAATGGGTGGAGTGGTTACCTAATTGTTGTTGGCTTTTGGAATTCTAGAGTTGGACATGGGTCAATAGGTTAAGGGTAGTGTAGTAGTCAATTTCAAGACCACTTTGGACATGCACAAGATTAGATGAACCCCAACAGGATACAAACTGCTTTCTATAAAGGAGGTTATGAGGGACTAAATATTTATAGGTAGTGACCCGCGACAAATTTTGATGAGGAGCAGTCAGATCATAGGATGCTAGGAGGTCATTATCCTTCCCACCAGACACACGTTGTAGAGACATAAAATTCTAGCATGAGATTTAGCCCGAGCCATTCAACGAGACATGCAGGGCTGCAACCCACACCACCATGTGGTTTTGTTAGACTTTATATTCTAGCATCGCATGAGGCATACAAGTTTCATTCGTAAGGTGAGCTCGGTGCATCCACTTCAAGAGGGCAAGTTACACCTCCTCCAGGTTCTTTCACAGCTATTACCATGGATGTAGAGAGGAGATTAGATCGCCTCAACACAGCTATTGGGACTTTAGGATAAGATTTCCAGAGTGTCTGAGGTATGATTCCTGCATCCAGTAGGCTTTTTAATCAAAACTTCCATATCATAGGTGTATCAGTGACTACAATGGGATATATAGCATAGAGGTTAGAGATCGAGATTCTCGGTCTAAGACAGAGTGTGAGTGAAGGTCGGGAGTAGCACACTACATTACAAGAAAGTAATCAAATAGCAATGAAAATTAGCATTGAAAATTATTGATTTTCCATTGCTAATCAAAATTAGCAATGACAAATTCGGTTGCTAATTTGACAGTTGCTATTTTTTAGCAATGAAATTCAAAATTTGTTGCAAAAACCACCAAATGTATGATTTTGTGAATTCATTAAAATTACCAATGGAAATTAATTTTCATTGCTAGATTCACCCAACAATAAAAAAATTCATAACGGTACTTTCCATCGTTAAAAGTTATTTTAACCCATGTCCATTAAATTTGCTATAATTTTAAGAGAGAAAAAAAAGATCGAAAATGTGAAAATGGGACATAACAACAAAATTGCAATTCTGGGCTTTTTTTTTAATCAATTTGCAATTTTTTTGTTAAGACACATTCATATTCCTTTGCTCGGAATATTGACGAATCTATTTCTCAATCAAACTAAGATAGAGAAAAAAGTCCTTATATTATATTTTAAATAGTGAATGAATTTGAAATGATCCCATAAATGTATATGCCACTACTCAAAAAATACAACCACCAATCAAGAATAAGATGAAAATAAAAAATCCATCCCTCGAAAATAGTATATAGAATTTTTTTTGCCAATTAGAAGCTATTTTAAATAAAAGAAAAAAGAAAATCTAAACTTTTATTTCCTTGAGCTTACATAGACAATTTAGAACTTGTAACTTAGTGAATAACCTATGTCTATTGACTTGCAATAGCATCAAAGCTTTTAGCTGAATAGCTTAGAAAGTAACAAGAGAGTAAAGGATCTGATCACTTATAGTCTGTGTAAACAACATCAACATCATCAAGTTTTAGTAGTTTATGTTGGTGGTTATGCCCTAGACCAAACATTAGGCCCCTATATAATGTCACATTTCATTTTATTGGGTTTTTTTTTTCATGTTATTATATTGTTGGCATGTTACATTATAATAATATTTGCAAATGACAATCTAATTTTATTTTGACTATCCCCAGTCATATGAATAATGATAAATAAAGACTAGTATAAGTTTGATTGATAATCATGGGATGATTATATATGATGATATGAATTAAACTTATAAGTACTTGTTAGAGAACATAGTATTAGATAGACTCGCTATGAGATACTATATGGGTTAATGTCATTAATGATCTCATAATAGTTATGTTAATGATTCTTTGACCTGAGATTATCACAGTATCCTACATGATAAATATTATGTTTTAACATAATCAAACATTATCTTTAATCGGATAATCATAAAGGTTATGATTTGACATAATGAGAATCATGCAGGGGATAATAAATAATCAAGAAGGAATTTGTCCCTCTCTTATGAGAGAGATATCTATTGGGCCCCTAAATAAAGTAGGAATGAGAAATGCATGGCCGTGCATAAATGAAATAATGGAGCTATCAATATCGTTTGATATTATCAATCTACTTAATGATCGAGAAATTATATATTTGGACTATCTAAGTCTGACATGGACCATGACTTATCTTCAAACAAGATATCGTGTGGCAAAGGGATTATAACAAGTTTCCATTAGGTTAAAATTTAATTATCGATATTCATATTATTTGGGTAGTCATAATATCTTGTTAGAGGCCACTTATGACTTATGGGCCCATTATGGGATTGGGATCCATTACTAATATAATATGAACCTATTAGGTCACACATATAGAATGTGATGAATGAACTAAGGGTTAACTCGAGCATTTCGAATTTTATTTTGTGAAAAATTAAAATTCGAAATAAACAACAACAACAACAACAACAACAACAACAACAACAACAACAACAACAACAACAACAACAACAACAACAATAATAATAATAATAATAATAATAATAATAATAATAATAATAATAATAATAATAATAATAATAAAGATTAATATTAATATTATTATTCTTATTTTAAATAAGAAATAAGGTATTTCTTATTTTAATAAGAAAAGTGAGCCTAAAGTTTTCTCTCTCTTAATTAGGGTTAGGTCAACTATATATATATATATATATATATATATATATATATATATATATATATATATATATATATATATATATATATATATATATATTGATGTATATATAAAACCCTAATTAAGCATAAAAAGAGAGTTATAGCCGTCACTTAAGAGAGAAAGAAAAGAAAATCGTTTTCTTCTGTAATCTCAAAAGGACAAAAAATAAATCCTAGCTGCCAAGGAAGGGAGCTAGCACCCCGGGTGATTCTCTTCATTGCATTTGCATGTGGATACCGATAGAGGGTGTCGTTTTGCTTGAAGTCGCACCTACAATTCAATTTATCTACGCTTCGAGAGCTTGATAATCATTACACTTCTCTTTCTATTGAATCAATTGGACCGCTTGGATCCGTGGTAGGTTTCCTTTTCGCTGCAAATTTTTACTTTAATATTTCAAAACCTAACAATTTAGACATTAGTTCTTTGTTCAAGTCTATTGATTCATCATCCACCTGACATGCATCAAAATATCTTAAGTTAATTTTTTACTTCATTTCAAAAGCACATAGGCTTCAAATTTCCAATTCCATATTTTTATTCTTTTTTGCCAAGCCTATTGGTATTTCAAAGTCTATATGTTTCTAGAGTCATTTAGTTTGAGGCAAGTTGCTTAACTACAGTAGTAAGATAATTGCATAGATATTTTTTTTTCATTCGTAAATACGACTCGAGTTATTAAATTAATTATCAGAACCATTAATTGTCATACCATTATAATGGCTATTTTATACTAATATATAAATTATTATAATTTTAATTTTACATTTCATTAGAGTATAGAAACTTGTTCTAATGAAAATGAGTGTTTACTCATTAATGTCGGATATGTCCATACAACTGCACAAAATTGAAGAAGATGAGACATACTCTCACCTTTTTTCATGTAAATAATATGGTCAAACAGTTGAGTCTTACAATCCATTGATAAAATATTAGTACATATGTATTTTTATAGTTGCTTTACTTCTTTTTTGACCAATTTAATTATATGCCACTTTATTATTAGATTAGATTCGTTAATGAAAATATCATGTATACAATTGTTTTCCAATTTAATGTTTACTTATTTAGTTATTTTCATACTAAAACACTATGAAAACTTTAGATTCAATAGGGTCTCTCCTAAATTTTTATTTTTTTTAAATTTAACTTTAGCCACTAAGATTATAAAGAATTTCATTGTGATCTAATTTATGAATTTTTATTTTTGAGTTTCATTTTTTATGTTGCAGTAGTTAACTTGTTTTTTTGAAGAAGTTATAGTAGCTAACTTGTTAATTACAATAGTATTAAAAAAATATGTTAATTGCTCAATTCATTTGATGAAGCGCTATATAAATGATTGGACCTTTCAACAGAAGAAATGGGCTTATTTTACTTCTCATCTTTATGCATCAACCAATTTAATTATATTAATCCATTTTCATTTTCTTAATCTTATCTTTATATCTATCCCTCTAAAAATTGATATTTTGATATTTCAATCTTGATGCCTTAACTAATGCAAGTATATGATGAAATGTTATTGATAATTTCAAGTTAATATTAAATATTTTATAAGAAAACAATGCATCAATATATTTGCTAATAGTCAGAATTGAAGATAACTTGTAAGAACCAGCCAACACCAATACCACAACAAGGAAGGCAGCATTCTCTAATAGGTCTTCCTTCAGAAATAGCATAACCTAGAATTGTGAGGCAAAAAGCAACAGAGTTCAGTTTAATAGTTCAACATCTGCATAATATACCCAATTATTTAGCCCTTAAATGCAATGAAGAAAGAATTATACAATTGCAACAAAAATTTATGATAAAATAACAATTACATAACTGCAACAAAAATTAATGATAAAATACAATTGATGAGAGCAAATTAAAAGTTCCACTCTAATTAAAATAAAAATTAAGAGTTAAATGTATTATTTTTTTGAAAAGCCTACTAATAAATTTGAACTAATTATAAACATGTGGAATTTAGCTTAAAATTCATTAGTTGAGTCAGTATTACATTATCAAAAAGGCATACACAAGCCACTTTTTTAATAGTAAAGACATTTAAAATAAATCAAACAAACACCCAAGAGCTCACAAGTCCAGAAAACAGAGCAATATGCCAAACTAACTTGTCAAACTTTAAATTTTCTTTTAGGCTACACACATTTGCTTGCATTTCAACCATTTTTGTAGTATTATCTTAAGCTAATTTTGTAGCTTTCTCTTGCCATTTTAAAAATGATAGGTCTTTCAACATATAGGCCTCTACTTCATTCTTCATATCTTACTCTATATAAGAACAAAAATCACTTAAAACAAATATCAAAATAATTTATAATGAACAAAAAGTTAACCAATTTCCACGTTGTCCCTCTCTTTCTCAGCTAACTTAACCATCTACACCACTTTGGACCTTTTTTTCATTGAGGGATTCCAGCAAATCTTGTGGAGAAAAAGATTTGTTTCTTTTTTTATTATTACTCACCACATATCGAAAGGATGGCCATCAAGCTCTTGAATAATGTCCCACGTTTAAATAAACCTCTTAATGAGAAAACAATAACCTCCTTTGTCGATATCGAATGAACCATCTCTTTATAAGGATCTAACCATGGAAAAATCAACTTCTAATTAGCTCATGTTGTGCACATGTTATAAATTGTACTTATGTTATAACTTTTAAAGAAAAAACATGTTAATAAATACATAATTTGTTGTGTGATGTAAATAAAGGATGTAAATTAATAAAGAAAATTAAACTCAACAACAATATCAGTTGTCTGTTATTAAAAATCTACTGTTCTATGACTCAAGATACCTATCAACTCCCCAAAATAGCAACATTGTCAAAGGTTGGAAAAGACGGGCAAGCAGTTTGAATAATAGATGGTTATTATATATATATATATATATATATATATATATATATATATATATATATATATATATATATATATATATATATACCTACACACATGAAGTGATCAAATAGTCAAAAGCAGCTTTATTATTTAATTTAATAGAAGACCATAATTATCCAATTAAGTGTCTATTTTTAGTTCATTTTCATTATAGTTTAGTGTCTTTTTCTTTGTTTTTGCTTTAGTTTAATAAATTCTATCTAATTTTAGTTAATCCTAGCTTTTATCAATTTTGAGAGCTTTTGATGGAATTTTGTGCTTAATTGTAAATTTTGTAGGTACCTCATGATCAGCAAATTTTACCTGTTGATCGTGACCTATGCTTTCTGTCAAAACACACTGTTTCAAGGAGTGTCACAGTGAGTGCAATTGTTCTTATAGGAGTGTTTAACTTGACCTAAAAAGCTTCTTAGTACAGAACCGAGGAAAGAAGGACCTAACAGTTAACAAAGTTTTGGTGTTGACCATGAGGAGTCAAGCCATCAGTCCAGAATATAAAGGAGAGCTATGTCACGATCAATAGATTTTTGGTGTTTACCGTGACTTATGGTAGTTAAAAAGGAGATTTTTAATAAGTTATGGTCAGCATGAATTTCCTATTGACCGTAAACCCTTTTGGCCTATATATAGTAGATTTTTCTGCAGAATCGTGAGTTCTCCTTTTTTTTAGATCTAGTGTTTTTCTTTCTTATTTCTTTCATCCTTTATTTTTATACATAGATATATAGTTTATACTTCAAAATAGATAGATTTATAGAAAAATACTTAGATTAAACACCATACTTAGCTTAGATTCTTAGTTTTTCACATCTTGGAGCTCTTTACATTGAAGCTTTGGAGAAAAATGTTGAAGGATCTTAGGATTCAGCTGGGTTTTCTTCCTTCATGAATTTTTGGGTTTATTCTCTCCTTTTCTCTTTTAATTTTGTAATGGATAGTGAGTAGTCCATAGTTGTTTGGGGGATCTTTGAATCCCCTATCCAAATGTGAATATTGAACATATTTTAAATATCTATATATATGAATGGTTTATTTGCCGGTTACTTCATGGATATTTCATGGGTTTTCATCATTTTTAGTAAACTTTTAGCTTTGGATGAATGATTTTATCTTATATCTTTGCTAGGATGTTGCGCTTGAATGGCTGAATGCCTTGAATGTTTAAACTTCTATTCTTTTATCATAGATTTTGTGATTTTTAGACTACTCTGAAATAGGACTCTTTAAGTTACAAGATTTTGTGGTTTTTGAGCTAGAGTAGGGAGTGAAATGAATGAGTTTTGGGTTGTTTGGCTTCGGAATGGGAAAGAAAACCAAACCTAAGATGTTAGACCTATGCTTAAGCTAAGTATAAGGCTGGCTCCAGAATAGGACATCTTATGTTTAGAATAGCTTGCTCCAAAATGGGATGATTGGGTTAAAAAACTTATCCCAAATTCATATATATACAATTTTAGGATTAATTTAATTCATATTGGGTAAAGGGAGGATGAGTGAACCTGAACAATATTTTTAATTATAAATTATCAGTCTTCGTAATTTGTTAATTGTCTTAACCATAGAAAAATTATTGTAAGTTTATTTTTAAAATTAATTCCAATTTTACATTTAACTATTATATTTACATTTTTTGTATACCATTTAGTTAATAGCTTACACACACAAAATTTTGGGAATTATTTAGCATACAATCAATTTTCACTTCTTACATTCAAAATCCCTTGGGTATGATATTCAAGGGTCCTAACTTTACCCCACTTTATTACTTGATGATTCAATACACTTGCTAAAGAAGCATCAGGTTTTTGGCACCGTTATCGGGGATTGGCATGTTTGTGAGTTTTGATTATTGTTTGTATGTGTTTACTTTTTCTGAATTATTCTTTTCAAGTACTCGTAGTGTATACATAGACTAAGAGATAAATAATTACCACCCTACGTCCTTGAAATCGAGAGGACTCTACACCAAAGAAGGAGAGCAAATAGAGAAAACAACATGAATATAAATCCTCCTGTTGGTGAAATTCCTCCTGAGGATAAAGAAATGCCAAGGGCACAAGAAGAAATTTTGGGAAGACAAAGAGAGGAAATACCTAGGCAAAAGGACAATTAGAGATTACAAAATGCCTAGATGGAATAAAGACCAAAGGACAATTGTGTTACCTAGAGGAGTACAATTTGAACTTAAACCAACAACCATCACTATGGTGCAAAGAAATTAGTTCTTAGGATAAAAACTAAAAGATCTTTCTCAACATCTTGATATATTCTTGGAAGTCAGTGACACAGTACAAATCTCAAGTGTTTCAATAGATATGGTTCAATTGAAGTTATTCCTATTCACATTAATAGGAAAAGCAAGGGATTGGCTTTAAATGTTGCCAAGGAAGTCTATATGGACATGGGAGCAATTACAAGAGAAATTTCTGATGAGATTCTTCCCTCCGACAAAAATAGATAGCATTCATAACAATATAATGCGCTTCCATCAAATGAATAAAGAGCCTTTTAATGAGGTTTGGGAAAGGTTCAGGAGGTTATTTAGAAGTTGCTTACATCCTGAAGTGGTAGTTCATCAGTTAATGACCATATTTTATGCATGAGTGAACCCACCTACATGATCACTCTTAGATGCAGCATCTAGTGATTCATTCATGAATAAGTTGCTGGAAGAAGCCTTTCATTTATTGGATAAGATGGCAGCGAATGACTCACAACAGGCGACTCTTAGAGTAATTCCAAAAAGGAAAGTTGTGCACAATGTTGATGAAGTTTCAATGTTAAAGGCACAATTAGAGTTGATGAGAAAAGAATTAAATGGATTGAAAGTATAAAATGTAGCTACAATTTCTTAAGACTGTGTAGCATATTAGAGTGGACCAGGTAGTTCAGATAATGGAGTTATGGGGGATGTTAATGCAGTGGGAGACTATAGGAGGAATGACCCCTGCAACAATACGTACAATCCAGGTTAGAGGAACCACCCATATTTTTCTTGGAAGGAAGGAAATCATGGAGATTTATTGTCTCAACCTCAACTAAGAGCCCCATTCAATCAAAATGTCCACCATAACCATAGCTAGTCATACCAACCACAAGCTACAACTCATTATCAAGCTCCATATCCATCCCATCACCACCAAAACTAAGGGCCAAATCAAAATCAACATCGCAATTATAGCCAAAATCCAAATCTCAACCAAGCCTACCATCCACTAGGATTACAATCAAGGCCACCCATTTAAGAAAAGAAGCTAAATTTGGAGAATATGTTTGATAGCTTCATAAATAGCCAGCAACAATTTATATCGAGGAAAAAGACAAGATGGAAGTCTCAAGAGCAGTGGAATAGAAACTAAGATACCTCTATGAGGAACTTAGAGATACAAATTGGGCAATCGGTAAATTCATTATCCACCAAACTGGTTGGCGCTTTTCCATCCAATGTTGATCGAAACCTAAAAGAGAAGGCCAAAGTAATCACACTAAGGAGTGGAAAGGAAGTAGTGCAAGAGAAAGAAAGAGGCAAAACATCTTCGCCATCAGTATCATCAAGTAAAGAGGAGCTGACACGAAGGGTAAGTAACTATAACTCTAGTGTTGGAATTTTATGGTTACATGCATCACATACATGAGCGGAATTTTAAAATTTTTTAACCATATGATCTGATCTTGCCATGAATACACAATATAACTATATGAGAATAAGAAAAATCACCTTTGATTTTTGTTGAACAGTTGATTTTACTTCGCACCGGGTTGTCGCAAACCACAGTGTCCAAAATCGAACACCTCCAATGAGTAATCCACACTAGAGAAGGGTAAATTGAACCAAAAAATTGGTGTTCAACTAGGGCTGGCCGAAATTCCCAAGAGCTAGCTTGGGAAGTGGCGCAAAAGGGTAGAGAGAAATAAGAGAAAAGACTTTCCTTTTGTTTTAATCACTTAACCCTAATTCTCATTAGTTGGCCTTTTATAGTTAGGTTAAAATTCCAACTCCTTAATGAGATTGGGCTCTTTAAAATTGCTGTAGAATTATTAATTGGGCTTCTAGAATTAATTATAATCATTTGGGCTTAATTAAATCCAAATTAAATCTTTTCATAAAAGACCATGCATAAAATCCACAAACTAGGCCCTTTGTGCATCTAATTGGATTTAAATACCCAAATGGATTCCAAATCCAACCAAATTAAATATGTGAGTTCCATAACACTTATGTAACATATATAAATTAATTTGGTACAAGAAAAATCCCTCTAAGCCCTTCTTTATGGAGTTGGCGTGTAGCCCTCTTCTGGAGGGCTTCCTCCAACTTCTTCATTCCTTTGGCCCTTTATAATTTCTCCAATGGTCCTATTAATTATTATATCAGTCCTATAACACTTATAGTAGTCTTATAACACTTATAAGACAATAATAATTAATCATGAAATACATTATTTCATTTAGGTCCAATTTACAGAACATTTCTCAAAAGTTCCGCGGACAATTTTATTTGATCATAATTAATTAAACTCTTTAATTAATTATTATCATATTATCCTCTTTACCTTTATAATAATATCAAATATTATTATCCTTGTCATTTTACCATTTTACCCTTTTCTCTATTTGTGTGTGACCTATTGGGTTCCTGTCCATGTTGGCAGTATAATATGTAATTATGAGTTCTATTCAAAACTCACATGATTTAAAATCCTTTAAATCATTTTATCAATCTCTATTGATATTTTGATAAATCATTATACAAGTCATGATTGACCTCTAGCTAGGCATCATGACTACCCAAATGTCAGGAAAGTCATGTGGTTTGACTGTACCCTTCCATAGAAACAGTTACCGTGCAATTACTCCTTTCACCAATCTTATCTTAATTAGATTTTGAGTATGGATTTCTGTCAACTCATATAAATCTAATTATGTATGTTCTATTAATTTAACCATTGTTCCTAAAATGCACTTCATGGATCTCCATCCATCTCGGCATATTACTCTGGCCAGAGATTCTCTGAACAAGGCAATTATAGAATCATGCGAGATAACTTCCCTTGTTAAATCTGGGATGGTGAATCCTTTGTCAATCACTCAACTATCTTCAAGTAGGTCATGATATACCCAATCTCCTAACTATGTTCACTCCCAGTTGGAAGTAATCAGTTATTTAGTCAAAGTATACCACTTGCTACTTAAGATAACTTTGGTGATCTCAAGTCTAAGGATACTTGCACAACTACTATGAAGAGATTCCTCACTGACATAGATTTAATATCCATATGAGGATTCTCTTTGCAGGTCTCCAATGAACTTGTTCCTCTAACAAGCATCCACATGTTAGCATTGATTATCATCCATAATCACAATTGTGAGAACCATTGCCTGAACCATTCAAGAAGCATAACATGTGCTAGTCTGTTCGAATTAACAATGTCCTATCTTGTTAATTCTATGACTAGGGATATTTAGATATTAACATATTTGCATGCAATAGACATCTCACATCATGAACACCTTCATGATTGCCTTTGCACTGTGTTTATAATATCTAGGACTTCATTTATTAATTTAAGATTTACAAATTCATGTATTCAAACACAGCATTAATAAATGAATGATGCCTTTTATTAAGAATATAAATTTCATACATATGAAAAACATCCCTATTACATGGGCTCTAGGGCATACTCTCTAACATCTAGGATAAAGGAAAATGTAGTAACTCCTAGTGTTGATAAGGGTAAAAACATGACAAATACCAATGTAAAGGATCTTGATATAAGTAGGTTGCCATTTCCCATTGTAGCTAGGAAATATAAGAAAAATGAGCAATTGGTTAGGTTTTAGAAATGTTCAAGAAATTGCATATTAACCTACCCTTTACTGAAACCTTAGCTCACATGCCCAACTATGCTAAATTTTTTAAAGAACTTTGTTCTAACAAAAAGAAATTAGAAGGGTGTGAAACTGTGCAACTAACTAAAAATTATAGTGCTATTATCATAAACTAGATTTTAAAAAAAATAAAAGATCTAGTTAGTTTCACTTTACCCTGTGAGATTGGCGAAACTTTAGTTAGGAATACTTTATGTGATTTTAGAGCCATTATAAATTTAATGCCTTATTTTATGTGGAAGAAGTTAAACTTAGGGGATCTCAAGGAAACGAGCATGAGGCTTCAACTAGCCAATAGGTCGGTGAGGAAGCCGAAAAGGGTAATTGAAGACCTATTGATGATGGTGGGGAAGTTTATTTTTCCCATGGATTTTGTTGTGATAGAGATGGAAGAGGACCAAAAAGTACCACTAATCGTGGGAAGACCATTTCTAAACACGGCGAAAGACTTAATTGATGTTCATGGTCAAAAGGTCATCCTATGGTTCAATAATAAAGAATTGGTAGTAGATATGAATAAGGTACAAAAGTATCCATCGAGTGATCTAGAGGAGTCCATTTACTTCATGGACAGAGTGTAAGAGTGTGTAGAGGAAAACCAAGAGGATATGTTGATGAAAGATTCATTGAATTTAACTTTGATGCACCCATTATAACATAAGGAATTGGATGAAATAGAAAAGGAGATGGTAGCTGAGTTAGAAAAGAGAAGTGAGGAAGTGGTGGTAGAGCTGGAGGAAGAAATTAAAGATGAGGGATTTAGTGAAGAAGAATGTACACCGAAAAAGAGAGAGTCTAAAACTGAACTAAAAACTCTCCCATCTTATTTGAAATACGTGTTCTTGGAAAATAAAACAAAGCCAGTAATACTATCTTCTATTTTGATAGGATTCAAGGAAGAGATGTTGATCGAAGTGTTGAAAAGGTATAAGAAAGCAATAGAATGGGAGACAATGGACTTGAAGGGGATCAATCTAAGCTACTGCACTCACCGGATTCCAATGGAGGAAGAATGTAAACCAGTGGTCTATCCTCAAAGATGACTTAATCCAACGATGCAAGAGGTAGTAAAAAAGGAGGTAATCAAGCTCCTCAATTCAAGTATTATCTATCTTATATCTGATAGCAATTGGGTAAGCCTAGTGTAGTGTGTTCCTGAGAAAAGGGGGATGACAGTAGTAAAAAAATGAGTTAGATGATCTTATTCCAACTCGTACAATTACGGGTTGGAGAGTTTGCATAGACTATAGGAGGCTGAATAACTCCATTAGGAAAGAACACTTCCCCTTGCCATTTATTAATCAGATGTTAGAAAGGCTAGCTGGGAATAGGTTTTATTGCTTCTTAGATGGGTATTCGGGGTATTTACAAATCCTTATAGCACCTGTGGAGCAAGAGAAAACAACCTTTACCTGCCTTTATAGCACTTTTACCAATAGGAGAATGCCTTTTGGATTATTTAATATACCGACTATGTTTTATCGGTGTATGATGGAAATTTTCCATGACTTCATAGAGAAATTTATGGAGGTCTTTATGGATGACTTCACCATTTATGGGAGAGATTTCGAGAGTTATCTTAAGAATTTTGATTTAATGCTAGAGAGGTGTGAGAAAACCAACCTAGTATTGAATTGGGAGAAATGCCATTTCATAGGGAAGGAAGGGATAGTTTTGGGACAAAAAATTTTAGAAAAAAGGATAAAGGTAGATAGAGCCAAGGTTGAAGTAATAGAGAAACTTCTACCCCTAACCAATGTTAAGGGAATTCGAAGCCTCTTAGGTCATGTGGGTTTTTACTGTAGGTTTATTAAGGATTTCTCAAAATTTTTTAAACCCTTTCCAAACTTGTTAATGAATGATGCTCTATTTGAATTTACTAGTGAATGTTTACATGCTTTTGAATTATTAAAACAAAGACTTATTTCATCTCCAATGATCATATTACCAGATCGGGATTTTCCTTTTAAACTAATGTGCAATGCAAGTGACTTTGCAATTGTAGTTGTGCTTTGACAAAGAAGGGAAAAGGTATTTTGTGCAATTTATTATGCAAGTCATACCTTGACAGTACCTCAAATTGACTACACCACAACCAAGAAGGAGCTCCTTGCAATTATTTTTGCTTTTGAGAAGTTTAGACCGAATTGTGGTATAGTCTGATCATACGGCATTGAGACATCTCTTTGCCAAGAAGGAGTCGAAACCAAGACTTATAAGATGGGTACTTCTTCTTCAAGCATATATGTACATTGTTTATATTGTTAGTGTAAGCCCTAGCCCCAATACATTGTTGTGAAAACATTTAAGTTAATAAATGAGGCATTTGTTTTATCTATTATTGATAAGTGTGAATTATATGTAGTTTTTAATGTGTTTTTAGTTATTTTTATTTAGTTATTTTGGTTTTATTTGGGTTAAATTATAGTTATTTTGTTAATATTTATATTTTTAGAGTTAATTCTGTGTTTTGCATGATTTTCAGGGCTAAAATGATGGAAAAGGGCTTAAAGTGTGAAAAGTGCAAAGTTTTGGGCCAAAAGCGTAAATATTGGAAGTTTAAGCGAGAAAAGCAGCTCTTAGTCCAGAGGATGGAGCCGTGACCACGTGAAGATATTGAAGGAATTTACACGTGACCACGTGTAAGAGTAAAGTGAAGAGTAACGTGGCCAAGTGAAGTAGAAGTGAAGAAACAAGGAAGAAAATAAGTAAGACACGTGACCACGTATGACCCAAGGCAAAACTCACACGTGGCCACGTGTGAGGAAGGAAAGGAACACGTGACCATGTGTTCCTCAATGCAAAAGGATGTGTGGCCACGTGATTTTACTCTCCCATCGCGCGAAGGATTCGTCAGATTTCCTGTTTTGAGCAGACTTCTTTTCCTATCTTGATTCTGCAATTTAAGAAGAATTCTACCACGTTTTTGCCTATAAATAGGAGCTCAAAACACAGAAGAAGGGATTGATCCTTAGTTTTTCAATTTGTTGTTCTTAGATTACTTTAACGTCTTCCTTTATTTTCAGTTTTTATTCAAGCTTTTGTTTTTAGTCTTAACTATGTCTTTTGAGTAGTTTTCTTTAACTTTTGCTAAAGGATACTTGAATCCTTGACTCATATTGTTATGACTTAAGTTTGTACTTCAATTTAATTACAAGTTTGATTATTTCTTGGTTCTTAAGCAAATTCTTGTCTTTATTCAATCTTAATTTGATTATTAACGTGACTAAACATCGGTTAATTAGTTGAGTTAAGTTGATTAATGATTTGTATGTTCTTAAGTTAGTTTGGTTGGATTAATGCATGTTATAATCTGAGTAAGTTATGATTATGTGTTAAATTGAGTAAATTGAGATTAAGAAGGGAGTAATCAAGAATAGTTGGAAGTTAAAGCTCTTGAGAAAGGTTTTAATAGACATCTAGGAGATTAATTCAGAATTTTCTGCTAAGTATTGAATTGTTCTGAATAAGGGAGTTCAATACTTAGAGTGATAATCTTGAGAAAGTTATCTGGGTTTATTAAACTGAATTTTCCATAATCACTTGTATGTTTTATGTTTATTAAGTCATATCAATATTGGTTAAGGTGGATAGTCCTTTAGTGAAAGTTGTTTTTATCATTGATTTTTACCTCATTTAAATTACTTGTTTTCAATAAAGTTTTCTTAATTATTGTTTACTTTACTTGATTTATTTTGGATTTGGTTTTTTATTCTTCAAACATCAAAATTTGGGATTTCTTTTCTCTCTTTACACACAGAAATTGGTTTTAAAATTGAATTAGCACACAAGCACAAGTTTTCCCTTGGGTTCGATATTTTGGGTCTTAATTCTATTTTCCTATATTACTAACCGATCTAGTACACTTGCTAGACACCGGTCAAGTTTTTGGCGCCGTTGCCGGGGAAAGTACATTGGCGTTTGTTTGTTTAATTTGATTTTAAAAGAAATTCTTGAGTGTTTTCTTCTCTTCTTCATCTAATTTCTTATTTTCTTTTTGATTAACTAAGTGGTTTATGGTTAGAGACAACCCCATCTTGCCATTAGACCCTGAAATTGAGAGGACATTCCATAGGATTAGAAGGCTAAGAGACAATATGAACGATCCAGAAATTGAGCAGCCCATGAATGATCCACCACCTAGGATTGAAGAGCAAAATGCACCACCCCAAGCTCCCGGGAATGGGTATAGACCTAGAACCATAAGGGATTATGCTATCCCTAGGTGGAATGAAGAACATAGAACCATTAGAATTCCTCACCACCAACCCTTTGAAATTAAACCTGTTACCATCACTATGGTACAAAGAAACCAATTTTCGGGTTCAGATATAGAGGATCCAGCACAACATTTGGATATGTTCTTAGAAGTGAGTGACACTGTGCAAATTCCTAATGTATCAACTGATGCAATTAGGTTGAAACTCTTCCCATTCACACTCATAGGAAAAGCTAGGGATTGGCTTCAAATGCTACCAAATCAATCCATCCACTCTTGGCAACAAATGCAAGAGAAATTTCTTTGCAAATTTTTCCCACCTACTAAGACCGCCCTCATTAGGAAACAAATTAGTGATTTTCAACAGTTTTATGAGGAACCATTCCATGAAGCTTGGGAAAGATTTAGAAGACTCTTGAAAAGTTGTCCTCATCATGAAGTTCCTATTTTTCAATTAATGCATATTTTTTATGCAGGTGCTCATCCATCAACAAGATCTTTGCTAGATGCAGCCTCCAATGGAAGCTTCATGAATCAAATTCCCGAGGACGCATTTCTACTCCTTGATGAGATGGCCACCAATGATGCTCAATAGGCAAGCTCTAGAGCAACTCAAAAAAACAGGGAGTTCATAATGTTGATGAAATTGCCATGTTAAAAGCTCAATTGGAATTAATGGAAAAAAGACATTTAAAAGAAATTAATGAGCTTAAATCTAAAAATGTCTCTATGTTGTCTCATGAAGTTGATTCTTATGCAGGGATTTCAGGGCCTTTAGGGATGAAGAATGCTGAAAATATGGTGAAAGAAGTGAATGCCTTGAATCCATATAGCAACACATACAATTCGGGATGGAGAAACCATCCAAATTTCTCATGGAGAGAAGGTAACCAAGGTACTACTTCTTCTATCCCAAACCCGAGACCCCCATTTAATCACAACCCTACGTCCAATAATCACATCCCATACCAAAACCAAGCTACACCACACTACCCTAACCAATACCCATCTCAAGCATACCACCAACCACCGGGTTTTCAAAAAACTCAACCTCCCCCTCCACAAGATAAGAAATCCAACATTGAAGAGATGATTGCAAATTTCATGGCTTTCCAAAATTCCATCTTAGCTAGTCAAGATGCTAGATGGAAAGCACAAGATATTTGGATGAGAAATAAAGAGGCATCCATTAGGAACTTAGAGAACCAAATGGGACAGCTTGCTTCTTCTTTATCAAACCGAACTCAAAGAACATTTCCATCAAATGTTGACCGAAATCCAAAAGAAGAAGCCAAAGCAATCACTTTAAGGAGTGGGAAGGAACTAGAGGAGACTGAATTTGGTAAGAATGCTTCTAAAAAGGTGGAACCGACAACGGAGGTAAGTATTTCTAATTCTAAAAGTAGTGAAGAAGTGCCTCCTAAGGTCGAGAAGGGTAAAGGTAAAGAAAAACTTGTTTCCACTGTTCTTGATGAGTCTCAATTACCTTTTCCTAATCTAGCTAGGAAAGAGAAACAAAATGAGCAATTAAGTCGATTTTTAGACATGTTTAAAAAGCTGCATATAAATTTGCCATTTGCTGAAGCTTTGCTACACATGCCTAAATACGCTAAATTCATGAAAGAGTTGTGCACTAATAAGAAAAATCTAGAAGGCATAGGAACGGTTCAATTATCCAGTAATTGTAGTGCTATATTAACTAACCAAATTCCCGAAAAATTGGAAGATCCAGGTAGTTTTACATTGCCTTGTAAACTAGGGGGAAATTTTGTTGGTAATGCTTTATGCGATTTGGGTGCTAGTATTAATCTAATGCCTTATTCAATTTGCAGGAAATTGAATCTAGGTGATTTGAAGGAAACCCAAATGACGCTTCAATTGACGGATAGATCGGTAAAAAAGCCAAAGGGAATCATTGAAGACTTATTGGTTAAAGTAGGGAATTTTATATTTCCAGTAGATTTTGTGGTGATGGACATGGAAGAGGATAGAAAAGTACCTTTAATTGTGGGGAGGCCATTCTTGAACACAACAAGAGCTTTAATTGATGTCCATGGACAAACAGTTACTTTAAGATTTAATGAGGAGGAAATGATTTTTAATGTTAATAAAATTTTAAAACACCCCTCATATGATTTTGAAGAATCTATCTACTTTATTGATGAGGTTCAAGAATGTGCCAACGCGAAGCAAGAGGAAATCATTCTCAAGGACAAGCTTCAAAATTGCTTAATGCATCCAAAAAGAATGGACGAGTTAGACACAAAGGAGAAACAATTGATACAAATTTTGGAACAAGAGCACAGTGAGGATAAGGAAGAGGAGGATGAACCATCCCCTCCTAAGGGAGACCCTGAACTTAAGACACTTCCATCTCATTTGAAATATGTGTTTTTAAGTGATAATGCTAATCCGGTCATTATTTCATCTTTGTTGACAGATTTGGAAGAAGAAATGCTCATTGGAGTGCTAAAAAAACATAAAGGAGCAATAGGTTGGGCAACATCCGATTTAAAAGGAATTAGCCCAAGCTATTGTACGCATCGCATACCCATGGAGGACAATTTTAAGCCAGTAGTGCAACCTCAAAGAAGGCTCAACCCAACTATGCAAGAGGTAGAAAAGAAAGAGGTATTGAAACTACTTGATGCAGGTATTATCTATCCTATCTCTGATAGTAGTTGGGTTAGTCCTGTTCAATGTGTGCCTAAAAAGAGAGGTATGACTGTAGTAACAAATGAAAATAATGAAATAATTCCTATAGCACAGTAAGGGGATGGAGAGTATGCATTGATTATAGAAGATTAAATAAGGCCACTAGAAAAGATCATTTCTCATTGCCCTTTATTGATCAAATGCTAGAAAGATTGGCAGAAAATAAATTCTATTATTTCCTAGATGGATATTCGGGGTACATGCAAATACCTATAGCCCCGGAAGATCAAGAAAAGACCACGTTTACATGTCCATATGGAACATTTGCATATAGGAGAATGCCTTTTGGTCTTTGTAATGCACCCGCCACATTTCAACGTTGCATGATGGCCATATTTCATGATTTCATTGAAAAATTTATGGAAGTTTTTATGGATGATTTCACTATTTATGGGCATGATTTTGAGTCTTGTTTGCGTAATCTAGCATTGGTTTTAAAGAGATGTCAAGAAACTAACCTTGTGCTAAATTGGGAAAAATGTCATTTCATGGTTAGAGAGGGCATTGTTTTAGGACATAAAATTTCTGAAAAGGGCATTGAGGTTGATAAAGTAAAAGTTGACGTGATAGAAAAACTACCTCCACCAACTAATATAAAAGGCATTAGGAGTTTCCTTGGTCATGCTGGATTTTACCGTCGATTTATTAAGGATTTCTCTAAAATTGCTAAGCCACTCTCTAATTTATTGCTTAAAGATGTTGCATTTAACTTTAATGCTGAGTGTTTGCAGGCTTTTAACCTATTGAAGCAAAAATTAGTGAGTGCACCGGTCATTGCATCACCCGATTGGAGCTTATCGTTTGAAATCATGTGTGATGCAAGTGATTATGCAGTTGGAGCAGTTTTAGGACAGCGAAAGGAGAAGATTTTCTACACCATTTACTATGCGAGCCACACACTCACTGGAGCCCAAGTGAATTACACCACTACGGAAAAGGAACTCTTGGCAATCGTCTTTTCATTTGAGAAATTTCGATCTTATCTTTTGGGATCTAAAATTACAGTTTGGTCGGATCACGCTGCATTGAGACACCTTTTTGCCAAGAAGGATTCCAAACCAAGACTTATCCGATGGGTGTTATTACTTCAAGAGTTTGATGTTGAAATAAAAGATAAAAAAGGAGCAGAAAATCTTGTAGCTGATCATCTCTCTAGATTAGGTCATGCTGGCATCGAAAAGGGAGAAATTTCTGACCTATTTCCTGATGAACACATTTGTGCTTGTTTTACTTATGAAAATTCAGCTCCATGGTATGCTAATATAGCCAATTTTCTTGCAGGTGGCTATCTCCCTAAGGATTTTACTTGGCAACAGAGGAAAAAGCTCAAAGCGGATGCCAAGCATTACCTTTAGGATGATCCATACCTTGTCAAGATATGTCCGGATCAAGTATTGAGAAGGTGTGTACCGAAATCGTAACAAAGAGCTATCATGTATCAATGCCATGGGGGAGAAGTTAGAGGTCATCATGGACCAAATAGAACGGTTCAAAAGATACTCCAATCAGGTTTTTTCTAGCCTACTTTGTTTGAGGATTTCAAAACTTTCATAGCCACTTGTGATAAATGTCAAAGAGTAGGAAATATATCCAAAAGAGATGAGATGCCTATGAACAATGTGATAGAAGTAGAAATATTTGATGTTTGGGGCATCGATTTTATGGGTCCCTTCCCTAACTCATTTAGGTATGAGTATATCTTGGTAGCAGTGGACTATGTAAGTAAATGGGTAGAGGCAATAGCTACTAGGACTTGTGATGCAAAAATTGTGCTGGAATTCATTCGTAAGAATATTTTCACTAGATTCGAGGCACCTAGAGCTATTATAAGTGATGGAGGCAAACACTTTGTCAACCATCAATTTAAGGCCTTGCTGAAGAAATTTGGTGTTAAACACAAGATCACAACCCCATATCACCCTCAAGCAAATGGACAAGTAGAAATATCTAATAGGGAATTGAAATCAATCTTGGAAAAAACAGTCAATAACTCTAGAAAAGATTGGTCTCTTAAGTTAGATGAGGCTTTATGGGCTTATCGAACTGCTTTCAAAACCCCTATAGGTATGTCTCCCTTTAGACTTGTTTTTGGTAAAGCATGTCACCTTCCAGTCGAATTAGAACATAAAGCATATTGGGCTACTAAATTTCTTAACTTTGATTTTAGTGATGCAGGAGAAAGAAGGAAATTTTAGCTCAATGAACTTGATGAAATTCGACAATGGTCATATAATAATGCTGCATTTTACAAAGAAAAGACAAAAAGATGGCATGACAAGCATTTAAGGGTAAAAGAATTTGTTCCAGGAATGTTAGTGCTTCTTTATAATAGCCGTCTTCGTTTGTTTCCAGGGAAACTCAAATCAAAGTGGCTTGGACCATATCAAGTAATAGCAAGCAATCATCTCGGGGTAGTAACAATCAAGAACTTAAAAGATGGACGTGAATTTCAAGTCAATGGTCATCGTCTTAAAGCATACCAAATCGGACAACAAGAGGTTGCTGAAGCAACCATGGTCTTTAAAGATACTTAACAATCGATTTGGAGAGTCTAGCTGGAGACTCCAAAAACTCAGAACTTCATCTTTGTTTGCTTTCAGTCAGTATTTGTGATTTCTGCATGGTTGTGTGTTTAAGCATTTGATTTCTGCATGTTTGTGTGTTTAAATGTTTGATTTATGCATGCTTGTATGTTTGTGTGTTTGATTCATGAAAGAAATGAGAAGAATCAGGTTTTTAAGAGACATGTGGGAACAAATTATTGTAGGACTCAAACATAGACATATACCCGGGCAGTAGGTTAAAATGATGAAAAATTGGTCATTCACGTGACCACGTGTGGTCTCTCAAGGAGAATCCACGTGGCCACGGGTTAGAGAAAGGAGGAACTCCATTTATACACGTGACCACGTGTGTTCTTACACAAGAAATCACGTGGCCACGCCTTGATGCACTGGAACGATGATTTAATTTACATGGCCACACATCACATAGCATATGCACACATGTGACCACAAGTCTGCCTTCATAAAATTTCACGTGGCCACGTCTCAGCTCACTGTCCAAATCTGTTTCCCCACACGTGACCACGTGTGTTCTTACCCAAGAAATCACGTGGCCACGCAATTATTCACTGGCCATTTTAGATTCCCACATGTGACCACATGTTTATCTTCACTAAGATTCACGTGGCCACGTCCCCTTCCCTTATAAAATTCACGGCTTCCTCACTTCTTCTTTTTTATTTTCATATTCACTCTCTCCGTGCCCACGCCTCACTATCACACAATCAACTCGTGACCACGGGATTTTCAATCATCACAACTCATCATCATCTCCATTTGATTTCTCTTGCATCTTCCACTCTCTCTTACACTTAAGTTTTTCCTTCTCCACATTTTCATCATCAATTTAGGGTTTTTGCACCTCTCACACACCATCCCCACTTTGTATTGCAATTTTTGGTGTCCTTCTCATTCTCAAGTAAGTATTTACTTTCTCTCTTCCATAATTAATAATTGTTTATCATCATTGGTAGTGTTTTATAGTCCACAAATATTTAGTTTTTGGGTTAATCTGCACTCTCATTTTGTGTGCATGTTTACTGTTTTTGCTTATTTGGATAATTATGATTGTTGAGTGCATGTAATAGATGGTTAATATATAATTGGATAATAAACACTCTTGGTTATGCTGTTGAAATTCATGTTCAAATTTATGCTCACAACGTGTTCGATAAAATGCTTCAATGAGTTTTCTTTTACTAAAAACTTTAAACTCCACTCTTTGATTGGCATATTTCTAGTTTGCATTGATGCATGTAAATTACCTTGTGAAAGAGTTGTTTATTATTAAATTTTCACTTTATCCAATTAATGCATCATACATATTCATATACTTATGAGCAGTTTATTTGGTGATTAATATTGTGTTTTCGTTGATTGTAGTGGCACCTCGAAGGACTAAACACCCTGATGTCGCTAGTTCCTCTGGGGTATAAATTCCATCACATGTAGACCGGGCAAAGGTTAACAAATTTGATTATTTCAGCAAGTGCAAATATGTGCAGCCCGCCTACTTAAGTCATTTGTTTCTCAATATCCCAGCTGGTAATTTGTGGGATTATGAGATCGAACCATTGCTTCAAAACATTGGCTGGGGAGAATTCATAAAAAAGAAACCAAAGGTGTACCCAGAATTGGCTAGAGATCTTCTGTATTCTTTTGAATGTTATTTCAGACGAGATGATTCGGAGGGTACAGTTGGTTTTAAGCTAGGTAAGAAAGGATATTCCTTGTCCTTTACTCAATTTTCTGAAATCTTAGGCTTTGTGCCAACTGCTCCCTGGGAATTGGAAAATGCTTCACCTGCGGAAAATTGGGAGAGAATTAAAGATCTTGAATTAAATGAGCCTTGGGTAGGAGGTCAATGCAAGGTACATGCTCTAAGAACTCATGCTTTGAGAATAATTCATCGGTTTTTGGCAAAAACTATGTATAACAACTTAAAGAATGCCAGTACTATTAGTGTCTCTTAAGCAATGGTCTTAAGATGTATGATGGATGGCATTGCAATTAATGGAGCCGGCATTATAGCTAGTCAAATTAAGGATTTGCAGAAAATGTCGGGTAACATTGATAATATTTCTATTGGATGGGTAGCTACAGTTTTGGCAGATGCTGTTAAACATCCAATTTATAGCGAGTCACTCCCAGGAGATTTGCCTTGCATTGATAATAGAATGTTGAAAAGGATGAAGATTTTTATACTTAGACCCCGGGGACATTGGGCAACACGAGAAGAGTATTTAAAAGAGAATAATATTCGAGTTGAGGAGCAGAAAGAGGAGCAGCAAGAGGAACCAAATGAGGAACATATTGCTACAGCAGTACCTTCCCCAATTAATGAGCCTACAACACCAGAATGGGAAGCACCGTTTAATCAATTAAGCAGCTGGATGGATGCTCAACAAATGAGGCTTGATCAAATGCAAGGGAGATTGGATACACTCCGGGATGAAGTAAGGGAAGGCAATAGGAGAATGGAGCACTTTATGCACCATTTTTGGCAACGTTTTCCTCCACCACCACCTCCATTTCAGTAGATTGTTGGTTGCTGCGGACAACAAAGTCTTGAGGAGGGGGTAGCCTCCTTTCAGGAAGTTTTTCTTCAACTTTATTTTTCTTTTTCATGAATTAAAATTCTGTTATTTTGTTTTGTTTTGTTTTCTCTTATTGTGTTTATGTTCTATTTGAGAGTAGAAAACGTATTAAAGACTTATGTAGTTCACTCTTTTCATTTAATTTGCATGAAAAACTTAGTTTGCCCTAGTTAACTTCAAAATTTGAACACTTTGAACTTGGATATGGAGTATGCATGTTTTGGACCTTTGCTTAGCAAGAGAACATTTATGTTGTTTAATATGTCTTTGGATGGATTAATCTTCAACTTGATAAATATTTATTAGTTTCTAAATTCTTAAAAGCACTTAGACCAGTTTTTGACTTAGAAACACTCAATGCAATGAAGTAGTGAAGTAAGAAAATTTAGAACACTAGAACCTTCCTCATCACCCTTCAAAGCATATGAACAACTCAAGCATCTTAGAAAATGATCTAGGCAACAACTTTCTTGATAAACTCTTTTTAAGAAAAGACTCGTGTCCTACCTTGATAAATCTATCTTTTGTTAAACCATTTTGAGCTTATAAGGGTATGCTTAAGGCGTACCATTAATATTTTTTTTGCTACACTTAATATTTTAACCATATAACCTAAAAAGCTTTTATCTCACCCTATGGAATTAGCCACTTTAGGACTAAATGGATACATGAAAAAAATTTTGTTGGGTGTAGTAAGAAAGTTTCAAAGTTATTGATGAAGTCAAATGAAAATAGACCTTGTATTACCTTGATGTTAGCTTATTAGTGCTACTTAAAAAAAAAGTGCTACTTGAAAAAAAAAAGAATTAGTAAATATGAAGAAAATAAGTGTGGGGTAGTACAAGGAAAAATAGAAAAATTGACTTCTTGGTGAAGGAGCATAAAAAGTTTGGAATCAAGGCAAGGATGAGCTTGTATTGTTTAAGTTATTGGGGTGTTTGTAATCTATTTGGTCTTAGAGTGGCTATATTCATTTCAACTATCTTCTATCCATTCTTTGATAAACATACCCTCAGCCCCATTACAACCTTTGTAAGACCTATGTGATTTTAAGTTTGATTTGAGTTGTTTAGCGGAGATGACCTACGAGTTCCGGTGCTAAAGGAGAGGCCTATTGTGTTTCTAGAGTTTCAAGCATGAAACCAACTGTATGCTTATGCATTCATATATTATATACTTCATTACTTAGTTGTGTTGATATTTTGGTTTTCAAAAGTGCTTAAAATGATTTGGTCTTGCACACACTCAAGGAAACTAGTTTATATTCTCTTGTTGAAGTTAATCTATTTAGAGTTTATATTGAGTGCTTTTGTTAAAATGCTAAGTTTGGTTTTGAAATTGCAAGGCTTTTTTCAAGTTTGATGGTTTTGAAGGAGGGTTGTTCTAATTTGCTTGAGGGCAAGCAAGGTTTAAGTGTGGGGTATTTGATAAGTGTGAATTATATGTAGTTTTTAATGTGTTTTTAGTTATTTTTATTTAGTTATTTTGGTTTTATTTGGGTTAAATTATAGTTATTTAGTTAATATTTATATTTTTAGAGTTAATTCTGTGTTTTGCATGATTTTCAAGGCTAAAATGATGGAAAAGGGCTTAAAGTGTGAAAAGTGCAAAGTTTTGGGCCAAAAGCGTAAATATTGGAAGTTTAAGCGAGAAAAGCAGCTCTTAGTCCAGAGGATGGAGCCGTGACCACGTGAAGATATTGAAGGAATTTACACGTGACCACGTGTAAGAGTAAAGTGAAGAGTAACGTGGCCAAGTGAAGTAGAAGTGAAGAAACAAGGAAGAAAATAAGTAAGACACGTGACCACGTATGACCCAAGGCAAAACTCACACGTGGCCACGTGTGAGGAAGGAAAGGAACACGTGACCATGTGTTCCTCAATGCAAAAGGATGTGTGGCCACGTGATTTTACTCTCCCATCGCGCGAAGGATTCGTCAGATTTCCTGTTTTGAGCAGACTTCTTTTCCTATCTTGATTCTGCAATTTAAGAAGAATTCTACCACGTTTTTGCCTATAAATAGGAGCTCAAAACACAGAAGAAGGGATTGATCCTTAGTTTTTCAATTTGTTGTTCTTAGATTACTTTAACGTCTTCCTTTATTTTCAGTTTTTATTCAAGCTTTTGTTTTTAGTCTTAACTATGTCTTTTGAGTAGTTTTCTTTAACTTTTGCTAAAGGATACTTGAATCCTTGACTCATATTGTTATGACTTAAGTTTGTACTTCAATTTAATTACAAGTTTGATTATTTCTTGGTTCTTAAGCAAATTCTTGTCTTTATTCAATCTTAATTTGATTATTAACGTGACTAAACATCGGTTAATTAGTTGAGTTAAGTTGATTAATGATTTGTATGTTCTTAAGTTAGTTTGGTTGGATTAATGCATGTTATAATCTGAGTAAGTTATGATTATGTGTTAAATTGAGTAAATTGAGATTAAGAAGGGAGTAATCAAGAATAGTTGGAAATTAAAGCTCTTGAGAAAGGTTTTAATAGACATCTAGGAGATTAATTCAGAATTTTCTGCTAAGTATTGAATTGTTCTGAATAAGGGAGTTCAATACTTAGAGTGATAATCTTGAGAAAGTTATCTGGGTTTATTAAACTGAATTTTCCATAATCACTTGTATGTTTTATGTTTATTAAGTCATATCAATATTGGTTAAGGTGGATAGTCCTTTAGTGAAAGTTGTTTTTATCATTGATTTTTACCTCATTTAAATTACTTGTTTTCAATAAAGTTTTCTTAATTATTGTTTACTTTACTTGATTTATTTTGGATTTGGTTTTTTATTCTTCAAACATCAAAATTTGGGATTTCTTTTCTCTCTTTACACACAAAAATTGGTTTTAAAATTAAATTAGCACACAAGCACAAGTTTTCCCTTGGGTTCGATATTTTGGGTCTTAATTCTATTTCCCTATATTACTAATCGATCTAGTACACTTGCTAGACACCGGTCAATTATATTCCTGTGCATATCAAATGATAGAACTATCCAATAATGTTGTTTTAGTTTAAGTTATTATGTATGAGGCACATGGTTGTAAGACCTTGAAACAAATGAGACTTCATTCTAAATA
The DNA here is from genome assembly GCA_037975025.1 of Excoecaria agallocha. Lineage (NCBI taxonomy): Eukaryota > Viridiplantae > Streptophyta > Magnoliopsida > Malpighiales > Euphorbiaceae > Excoecaria > Excoecaria agallocha. The sequence goes on from CM075816.1 coordinate 36,405,880, forward strand.
TCCCTAGTCAGTCATTGTTATGGGAATAACAAATGAATTAAGACTAGTATGCTCTCTCTGATAAGATGAGTTCTGTCTTACGGATCATAAGGACTAAAGTGTCAATCAGAGATCATAGATACATGTTTAGAACATGGTATCTGGATTCGATCCGTTCATGAGATCACTATATGGTATAAGTCATAAGTGTTTCTCATGTGCAAGTTTTGCATTGGAGTTCTTAGACCTAAAATTTCTATGAAACTCTTTATGAATTACTGTGAACTTTGGCATACACCTAATGTACTCGTAACAGAGTGACAAGTATGGGTATGCTTGGGTATGCACTGATTCATGTTAGAGAGCATGAGAGAAGTAAAAGGATTACCCCTCTCGATAAGAGAGAAAATATCATCGGCCACTTGATCAATGAACTGAGAAGTGTATGGCCATACCGAGATGAAAGAATGAGTAATCATTATTTATCCAAGAGTTCAATGTCACTAGAATATCAAGAAATGAATTAGTATATATAACGATGACTAGTTCTATGCCTTATATTAATTCTGATATTTATGGTTAAGGAACTATGCAAAATTGCATTAGGTCATTAAATGCCATTTGCATTTTCATTTAATTTGGAATGCTATAATATCTTACTAGAGAATATATATAGCCTTTGGATTATTTATTAATTCATTGCCAATATTAAATGGACCTATAGGATCGCACACAAAGCATTAGGCTTAAAATATTTAAATAGCATATTGGGTATTAATTTGGACTTTTATTTAAAGTCAAATTAATGTATGTAATGGGTATTAAAATTGCTAAATGGACCTTGGTTCATGAGAGATGGAATTTCGGCATTAGTAGGTTTAATTTCAATTAATTAATTATCTTGGATTAATTAATGTAATTGAGTCTTAAATCCTAAATTGTATTTAATTAAGATATAATACTTGAGAGGGAATAAATGTGGCTGAAATTCAAGCTAGGAATCCTAGTTGAATTCAACAACTACTAACCCTAAAGAAGTAGTTTGTTTTGATTAAATGACTAATGCAAATTTAAATTAATTTGAATTTAAAAAGTAATAGAATTTGAATTAATTTAAATGACTTAATTAGAAAGTGAAGGAGGCTAAAAATTAGACCTAATTCTAGGGGATTTTAGCCACCATAAGTTTTCCTAATCTAGTGATATAAATTGATTAATTCTATTTGCCCTAGTAAGTTTTTCTCTCTTTATGCCGCCACTCTCAAGGGGAAAGGACTCTTTCTTCTTCCTTTGGATTTTGGGCAGCCATAAGTAAACCTTAGGAAGAACAAGATCAGATCTTGTGTCTTCATTTGAATATCCATAGTCAAATACACAAAGATTAGAGCTAGCACTCTAGTTTTAAGCCATCTTTGCAAGTGTGTGCGTGAGCATAGAGAAGTGTGGCATAAAGGCTGCTCCTTTGGCATTGGTGTTCAAGATCAAAAGTATATAAGTCTATCTTATATATTTTTTCTAGAAAAAATCAAGTTTTAAGAGTATCCGAGGTTGTAAGTTTTTCATAAAACCCTAAAATTGCATGTTTCGATATTTTGTTATATATTACGTGGCATGAATGATCAAATTTTTAATTTTTTCGCTACATGATCTTCATGTTTATACCATGTGATATCCTTTCAGTGGTATTATAGCTGGTTCATGATTATTTTAGTTCTTTGGATGCATAACATCTTGAATCAAAATCGTTCGTTGCATAAAACCGCAATGCTGAAATTTTCTATTTTGAGTTTTTTGCATTGTTTTAGTGTAAAAATAATTTTAAATGATTATTTAGGTATTATAATTATTATGAAATGTTTATATACTATCCTAAAATGTTCTTAGAGCTGTTCATGGTCGGATTTAATTATATATACCTGATTCTATATGTTAATCTTGAAACTAGGTGCTAGTTTACATGATATGTGGTTGTTAACAACTAGTTTCTCAAAATTAAATGTAAAAACGTGTTTGGCATGTTTGTAAGTAATTTTTAAATATTAATAACAGGTCTGGAAATATTTTAAAAATGGTTTTAATTCTGGTCCATGACAATTTAATTGACTAATTTACAAATCACTTAAAACAATAACTATTTTGTGTTTGTTGCATGTTTAATCAACATTGTTTGTTTTGTTTTGACTAAACTAAAAAAAGCACATTTAGATCAGATCTGAACAGAACCTTAATTCAATTTTTATGACGTTATTTAAGTTATTAAATGGCTCATAAAATCGTTTTAAGTGTTTGTGCATCGTTTGTGGCATTATGTGAGCATTAAACAACTAGTTTCATGTTGTTTGTTTGTTTGTTTGTTTTGTTGTTAATGTCGTGTATGATATATGTTCTTCATGAATTTTTATGTTTTAATTCATGTTGGTTCATATTATTTGTATTTTAATGTTTATGGGCTGTATGACATAATATTAAAAATGGCAAAATTGGAAATTATACTAGAGTTGATTTATGGCACAAATCTAACTAGTTTGTGTTTTGGGTTTTTAAGAGAACTTATTCAATGAGAGGTATTAGGCTTCGACCTAGGCCTATCATGGGGTCTTCTCTTAAAAGTTAAAGTACACAATTTCCATTAATAGGCTTGGCTTAATTAATTAAAATTGGACTTTGCTTTGTCCATAAATGTTATATATATTTGTTTGCTTGTTTTGTGTGATGAATTAATATGCATGGTGCATTCATGGGGCTTGGGTTATGTAATTAAATATGGTCTACTTGCCATTATAGATTATTGTAAAAGTTTCATTTATTTCTTAGTATAGAATTTATTTGAAGACTTTGTAAATCAAAACGAAGCCCACTGGAGTGGAGAAGCCCAACTTGAAGATTCTTATGTAATAGTATAGAATCTTAGTTGTAGGTTTTTGGGCCCATGTTTGTCACGCTTTACTTTATGCAATTATATATATATATACATGCTATGAATGGATAACAAAGTGTATGCCATGTAAGCCATAATAAAATGAATCCCTAAAATAGTAAGTCACAAAGTTGCCTTCCTAATTCGAAACATGTCAAGGCATCGATCATCGATCACGTAGACTAGGAGTCTTAGATGCACTCGATTATCTTTGTGAATCATGGGTTGTGAATGTAGGTTGGACTTAACAGGGAAAGGGATGCCCAAACCTAGGCAACTAATAAATGGGTTTGTGCTATAACATCTTAAGATGTTAGCCCATTTGATCCAAGAGTCATGTACGAGAAATGATTGGAGTTTTTCTACCTAAGTAACTTAACTTGTTAGGTGTACAAGCTCAGCTTGACTAATAAGTTATTGTGAAAAGTGAATCTTGGCCCACATTAAGTCACTAATCTATGAAAAGTGGATCTTGGCCCACATTAAGTCACTAATCTATGAAAAGTGGATCTTAGCCCACATTAAGTCACTAACATGGATTATTTAAAGGGATATTAATTCGGTTTGTGGGATTATAATAAGACCTCAATTAATCTTGCTAAGTTTTTTTTTTATAGATTGAAAAAATGGCTTCTTCAAACAACAACTTTTCATTGCGATCGGTCCTGAAAAAGGACAAATTGAATGGCACCAAATTCATAGACTGGTCTCGAAACTTGAGAATAGTTCTTAAGCAAGAGAAAAAGTCGTATATTTTGGATGCACCCTTGCCCGAGGAACCTACTGGGAACGCCTCTGCGGTTCAGAAGGAAACTTTTGAGACTAAGAAGAGTGATTCCAATGATGTGACCTGTCTGATGCTAGCCACTATTGTGACCGATTTGCAAAAGAAATTCATGGATCAAGAGGCCTATGCGATCATGGTCCATCTCAAGGAGATGTTCCAAGAACAAGCTCGTCACGAGAGGTTTGTGACAACAAAGGCCTTAATTTCTTGTAAGATGGCTGCGAGTACTCATGTTAGTACCCATATTCTTAAGATGAAAGGGTATCTTGATACTCTTGAGAAGCTTGAGGTATAAGTCCCAAAGGAATTGGCCACTAACTTGATCTTAGGTTCATTGACTGATGATTATAATCCATTTGTTATGAATTATAACATGCATGCAATGAACAAGACAGTCACCAAGCTTCATGGGATGCTTAAGAATGCTGAAAAAACATTCAAAAGACTAATCACGTACTTATGGTTCAAGGGGGCATTAATAAAGGACCCGCTAAGGGAAAAGGGAAAGGAAAGGCAAAACCCAAGAATGACCAGGCAAGGCCTAAGTCTAGTGGGAGTGCACCTCAGGCCCAACCCAAGCCCAAGGCGCAAAAGCTCAAAGAGAGTGAGAGCACATGCTTCCATTGCAACAGGTTAGGGCATTAGAGGAAGACTGTGCTCTCTTTAAGGAAGAAAAAAGAAGAATGGAGGTAAGGCATCTAGTTCTAGTATTTTTGTTGTTGAAATTAACCTTTTTATTTCTACCACTTGGGTATTGGATACCGATTATGGTTCTCACATTTGGTCAAATGTGCAGGGGCTAAGAAATAGGTGGTTACTTGGGAAGAATGAAGTAGACCTCCATGTGGGGAATGGAGCACGAGTTGCGGACATGGAGATAGGCGACTATCGACTCACTTTACCTTCTAGACTTTGTTTAGATTTAAAAAATTGTTATTATGTGACTTCTATGAGCAGAAACATTATTTTAGTTTCATGTTTGGATATGGATGGATTTGACTTTGTTATTAATAATGGCAATATTTATATTCGTTGCAATGCTATGTTACAAAATAGCCTTTATATCCTCGATCTACAAACAAAGAGTCCATATACAACATTAATACAAAGAGGGTTAAATCAAATGAATTGAACCCTACTTACTTCTGGCATTGTCGTTTAGGACATGCAATTGAAAAATACATTTCAAGACTCCACAAATCTGGAGTGCTTGGGTCATTCGACTTGGAATCTTATGACACATGCGAGCTATGTTTGCATGGAAAGATGACAAAGAGTCCTTTTAACAAGAAAGATGAAGGGACTAGTGACTTATTAGGATTAATACACACCGATGTATGTGGACCATTAATTACACAAGCCAGAGGTAGTTTTAGCTACTTCGTGACATTCACATATGACTTCAGTAGATATGGGTATGTCTGTCTTATGAAGCACAAGTTTGAAACTTTTGAAAAATTCAAAGAGTTTAATAACAAAGTAGAAAACCAAATTGGCAAAAGTATAAAAGCCATTCGATCAGATCAAGGTGGTGAATACTTAAGCTAAGAGTTTAACATTCATCTGAAGGAGTGTGGAATTATTTCACAGCTCACTCCTCCCAGAACACCACAATGGAATGGTGTGTCCAAAAGGAGAAATCAAACTCTATTGGACATGGTTCAATCAATGATGAGTCAAACTAATCTTCATGTCTCTTTTTGGGGTAATGCATTAGAAATTGCTGCATTTCTACTGAACCGTACTCCAATTAAAGCAGTTGAGAAGACACCATACGAGGTATGGACTGGGAAAGAACCCAATATGTCTTTTCTTAGGATTCAGGGCTGTGAAGCACATGTTAAGAAATTAACATCTAACAAACTATAGTCTAAATCTATTATCTGCTTATTTGTGGGTTATCCCAAAGAAACAAAGGGATACTGCTTTTACTCACAAGCCGAGAACAAAGTATTTGTTGCTCGCAAGGCTATTTTCTTGGAAAAGGAATTCCTTCTCAAGAAAGACAATGGGAGTAAAGTAGAACTTAGAGAAATTCAAGTGCCACAAACTCCTGTAGAGGATGAGTTGGAAATGAAATCAAGTTCACAACCAGTTGTGGAATAAGAACCCATTGCATAAGAACCTAGAATGTCTGGTAAGGTACATTGGGAGATTGAGAGATACGAATTTCTAATCATCGATAGTGACACTATTGAGTTAGTGGATCATGAGGATCCAACAACCTACTGAGAAACTATTGAGAGCCCAAACTCAAAAAATTATCTTGAAGCCATGAAATCCGAGATGCAATCAATGTACGATAACCAGGTTTGGACCTTGGTTGTGTATATGACACAGCTGACAAGACCTACAAAGGTAATTGAATGCAAGTGGCTATTTAAACTCAAAGCTGACAAGACCTACAAAGGTAGACTAGTAGTAAAAGGTTTTCGGCAAACTCATTGTGTAGACTATGATGAGACCTTTTTGCTTGTAGTCATGCTTAAGTCCATTAGGATCTTGCTTGCCATAGATCCATATCATGACTATGAGATATGGCAAATGGATGTCAAAACTGCTTTCCTCAACAAAAATATTCTTGAGGATGTGTATATGACACAACCTGAGGATTTTTTCAATACCAAGCATCCTAACAAGGTTTGTAAACTTCAAAAATCCATTTATAGATTAAAGTAAGCATCCCAGAGTTGGAATCTCCATTTTGATGAAGTAGTCAAGGAATTTGACTTCATCAAAAATGAAGATGAGCCTTGTGTGTACAAGAAGATTAGTGGGAGCATAATAGTATTTCTGGTCCTATATGTGGACGAAGTCCTTCTCATTGCAAAAGGTTAAGCAATGGTTAGGGAAGTGTTTCTTAATGAAAGACTTAGGTGAAGCCGAAACAATACTTGGTATTCGGATCTATAGAGATAGATCGATCGGCTTTTGGGACTAAGTCAAAAAAAGTACATAGACAAAGTACTAAAGTGTTTTAGTATGGGAGACTCAAAGAAAGAGTTCCTTTGACTAAAGAACAGTGTCCTAGAACTAAAGAGGAGAGGGACAACATGAGTAGAATCCCATATGCATCTGCTATTGGATCTATCATGTACGTTATGTTATGTACTAGGTTGGATGTTGCTCATGCACTGAGTATAACCAGTAGGTATCAGCAAAACCCTGGTGAGAAGCATGGGTCTACTGTAAAGGGGATTCTTAAGTACCTGTGAAGGACAAAGGATCACTTCTTAGTGTATGATGGTTAAGAAGAGCTCGTCATACAAGGTTATGCCAATGCTACTTTTCAGACCAGCACTCAGGCTTCAAGATCGTAATCTAGTTTTGTTTTTGTTTTGAACGGTGGTGCTGTCAGCTGGAGAAGCTAGAAGCAAGAGACCGTTGCCAATTTAACTACAGAATCTGAGTATATTACAGCAAGTGAGGCTGTAAAAGAGGCTATTTGGATTAGAAATTTCATTTCTGGATTACGAGTGGTCCCAAGTATCTTAGATCAATTAGAAATTTTCTGTGACAACAACGGGGCCATAGCACAGGCAAAGGAGCCCCGATCACACTAGAAATCCAAACACATACTCAGGAGGTACCACCTAATCAGAGAGATCATTGATCGTAGGGACGTCAAGATTAGCAAGGTAGTAAGTGAAAATAATTTAGCAGATCCATTGATGAAACAGCTACATCCAAATCTGCACAAAGCTCATTTGAAAGCATTCGGTCTTAGGGCTATGCTTAATTGGGACTAGTGCTAGTGGGAGATTATTAGTGCAAGCCCTAGCCTCAACACATTGTTGTAAAAACACTTGAGTTAATAAATGAGGCATTTGTTTTATCTATTTTATTCCCATGCATATCAAATGATAGAACTATCCAAGAATGTTGTTTCAGTTTAAGTTATCATGTGTGAGGCACATGGTTGTAAGACCTTGAAACAAATGAGACTTCATTATAAATATCCCTAGTCAATCATTGTTATGGGAATAACAAATGAATTAAGACTAGTATGCTCTCTCTGATAAGATGAGTTCTGTCTTACGGATCATAAGGACTAAAGTGTCAATCAGAGATCATAGATACATGTTTAGAACATGGTATCTAGATTCGATCCGTTCATGAGATCACTATATGGTATAAGTCATAAGTGTTTCTCATGTGCAAGTTTTGCATTGGAGTTCTTAGACCTAAAATCTCTATGAAACTTTTTATGAATTACTGTGAACTTTGATATACACCTAACGTACTCGTAACAGAGTGACAAGTATGGGTATGTGTAACACCCGTATTGAATAGTCTAAATGAAACATGTGATAACCCGAATATATATATATATACTGAGCCTTAACTAGTCCATCAACTGCAGACTTGTCCAATATGAAATACTTATAAATTAAGTACGACAATTAAACTATAATTGTCCAATTGGCTAATCATCAAATAAAAATCCGGCAATATAACATCTAAAAACTTATCTAATCCACCTGAAAATCAGACAATTTTCTCATCCTTCAGGGGAACAATAATGCAAAAATAATTTATACAAAAATCTCATACATCTATTCTCATTATTAATCATATTTACTAAGATGATTCAATATTACATATTACACTCTTAAACCACTATAATACTCCAAAATAAAAAAAAAATTTACATTTAAATTGCCTCGCTACATCTGTAAACCTCAAAGGTGATCTACCCACACTAGATTTCCTCTTCTGATGGTTGAGCCAAAGTATCTATCCAACCCGAAACAAGCCTATCCTGATACCAACATGGATAATAAAACCCGTGCTAAGCTATAAAGCTTAGTGGCGAACAATATAATCTAAAGATAATCTTTATAACACATAACATCAATTATACAAGTACAAAATTTAATAATACTGCCACTTGATATCTTCAATTACCTTAGATCCAAGTTTTTACATTTAGCAATAAATCACAACCATAAGAGAATGAATATATTACTCATATAGGCAACAAAACTTAATAACTCAATAAGCAATTCATCAGTAATTGTTACTACAAATAATTCCTTCATACATATACATCATTTAAAATATAGTATGCATTATAAACTCACTTTCATGTAATCATTAAAACAATCTTAGCAAAGTGAACTATACGTTACATAACACCATATTATACCAAATATTATGCACTTGACCAGCAACAGAGTTGTATACATACCTATATAGGCATACGAAAAAATTTAACAAATTAAGAAACTAGCTTATTGTTAGAGAGTATGCCTTAGAGCCCATGTAATATGGATGTTTTTCATATGTATAAAATTTATATTCTTAATAAAAGGCATCATTCATTTATTAATGCTATTTTTAAATACATGAGTTTGTAAATCTTAAATTAATAAATGAAGTCCTAGATATTATAAACACAGTGCAAAGGCAATCATGAAGGTGTTCATGATGTGATATGTGATGGAATATGACATGGTATGAATGTGATAAACACAGTGCAAAGGCAATCTTAAATTCTCATATCTTTTCTTTTTCACATCTAGATCATCATCATGAGCACATCAAACATTAATATATGATCAATCTTAGATAACAAGCTGGTTGGCAGCAACTATTCTGACTGGATCAGACAAGTGAGAATTGTTCTCAGAGCTGAAAAGATCCACTATGTCTTGGATAAAGATCCACCACCACTTCCATCAGATGATGTCGTTGATGAGATCAAAGGCAATTATCAAAAATACATGGAGGATAGTGAAGCAGCAGCATGTCTGATGCTGGGTGCTATGTCCTCAGAGCTTCAGAAGCAACATGAGATGATGGATGCTAGAACCATCGTTTTGCATCTAGAGGAGCTATATTCTTCTTAGGCTAGAACTGAGCAATATGAGATTGCTCGAGCTCTATTTAGCTGCAAAATGGTGGAAGGCACTTTCAGCTGCTACTCATGCATTGAAGATGTATGGGTATATTGAGCATTTGAGTAGACTTGGCTATGTGATGGATAATGATCTATACATAGATTTAATCTTGTACTCGTTGGCTCCAAGTTATGCACCTTTCTTGCTTAACTTCAACATGAACAAGATCCAAGTATCCATTCCTGAGTTAATCAATATGCTCAAGACAGCTGATGGATCATTTAAGAAGGATCCAAAAGGTGTCATGGTTGTCACTTCTGCTAAAGGCAAGAAGCAGAAGAAGAAGAAGATAACCAAGGCGTAGCCAAAGAATGGCGGGATATCCAAGAAGAAGGTTGCCATGAAAGAGAATCCCAAAGGAACTTGCTTCCATTATGGAAAGGATGGTCATTGGAAGCGTAACTGCAAGGCCTATCTAGATTCTCTCAAGGAAAAGAAGCAAGCTGATGCTTCTACTTCAGGTATTCATATGATTGAAATTAATACTTATTCTATTGCTTCAAAACAATCTTGGGTATTAGATACCGGATGTGGATCTCACTTATGTAATGATCTATAGGGGCTTAGAAGCTTTAGAAGAGTTGGAAAGGCAGAGATATGTTTGCAGTCAGCTACTGGACAGAACATCTCTACAATAGTTGTGGAGACTTACTATTTGCCTCTTCCTAGTGGATTAGTACTGGAATTAAATAATTGTTATTATGTTCCAGCTTTGTCCAAAAGTATTATTTCTTTTAGTTGTTTGATGAACGATTATGATATTTCTTTAAAGGACAAGTGTTGTTACATTTTTAAGAACAATATGTTTTATGCAAAAGCTATCATTGAGAATGGTATATTTGTTATTGATTTAATTAAAGAAGTACATAATGTGGATACCAAGAGAATGAAATATGATAATCTAAATACCTCATACCTATGGCATTGTCGTTTAGGCCATATAAATGAAAAACGCATGACCAAATTGCACAACTCAGGTGATTTGGGATCATTTGATACATGCGAATCTTGTTTATTGGGAAAAATGACAAAAGCTCCCTTTATTGGTAAAGGAGAACGAGCTAAAATGGTTTTGGACTTAATACATTCAGATGTATGTGGTCCAATGACTACACATGCTAGAAGAGGTTACTCCTACTTCATTACTTTCATAGATAATTATTCCAGGTTTGGATATATCTATCTAATGAAATATAAATTAGAAGCATTTGAAAAGTTCAAAAAATTCAGAAATGAAGTAGAGAAACAACTTGGCAAAAGTATTAAAACACTTAGATCAGATCGAGGTGGAGAATACTTAAGCCAAGAGTTTCAAGATTATCTTAGAGATAATGGGATTTTATCTCAATAGACTCCACCATATACACCACAACACAATGGTGTATCTGAAAGGAGAAATCGAATACTATTAGATATGGTTCGATCAATGATGAGCCGAGCGGACTTACCTAAGTCCTTTTGGGGATATGCACTAGAAACTGCTGTTTATGTGTTAAAAAGAGTTCCTAGTTAATCGATTGATGTTACTCCATATGAGATGTGGAATAACAAGAAACCCATGCTTTCTCATATGAAAGTATAGGGTTGTCCTACTTATGTGAAGAGGACAATGTCAGACAAACTGGATGTTAAGTCTGACAAATGTTTATTTGTGCGATATCCAAAAGAAACGTTTGGATATTTTTTCTATCATCCCTTAGAACAAAAAGTGTTTGTTTCAAGGCATGCTGTCTTTTTGGAAAGAGAATTTCTCCTACGAGAGGACAGTGGGAGTAAAATTGAACTTGGTGAAATTCAAGACCCACAAATAGAAGATGATCAACCGATTGAACCCGAAACTGAATTTCATAATTATGAGATTGCAGTTGAACCTGATTATACACAAAATCCTATAAGATCTACTAGGATGCGTTCTATCCCTGTGAGATATGGATTTCACATTGATTCGGAGAGAGGTATAACTGTAGTAGAGGACAATGAGCCTACAAGCTATCAAAAAGTTTTGAACAGTTCAGAACGTGATTTATGGCTTAAGACTATGCAGTCTGAAATGGACTCCATGTATGAGAATAAAGTATGGACTTTAACTTAACCACCTAAAAGGATAAAACCCATAGGGTGCAAATGGGTCTTCAAAAAGAAGACTGACATGGAAGGTAATATAGTTACCTATAAAGCTCGCTTAGTAGCAAAAGGTTATCGTCAAAAAGAAGGTATTGACTATGATGAAACTTTTCTCCTGTAGCGATGCTTAAGTCTATAAGAATACTTTTAGCCATTGCAGCTCATTATGATTATGAGATTTGGCAAATGGATGTGAAGACAGCTTTCCTTAATGGAAATCTTACTGAGGATGTGTATATGACACAACCAGAAGGGTTCACGTCAGGAAATGGCGAAAAGGTATGCAAGCTTCAAAGATCCATTTATGGATTGAAGCAAGCCTCTAGGAGCTGGAACATACGATTCAGTGAGACAATCAAAGAGTTTGGTTTCTCTTAGAATGAAGATGAACCTTGTGCGTATAAAAGGGTTAGTGGGAGTGCAATTGTCTTCCTAGTTCTATATGTGGATGACATATTGATCATGGGAAATGACATTTATCTTCTCCAATCTGTTAAAATATGGTTATCCAAGCAATTCTCCATGAAAGACCTTGGAGAAGCATCCTATATTCTGGGAATAAGGATCTATAGAGATAGATCCAATAGGTTACTAGGTCTTTCTCAGAGTACATATATAGATAAAGTATTGAAGAGGTTCAATATGGATCTCTCTAAGAAAGGGTTTATATCCATGGTACATGGGAAACACCTTTCTAAGTCTATGTGTCCGTAGAAACTAGAGGATAGAGAGAGCATGAATAGAATACCATATGCATCTGTAATTAATTTTATCATGTATGCTATGTTATGTACACGTCCAATTGTAGCATTTTCTTTGAGTGTCACAAGCAGATTCCAATCCAATTTTGGAGAGGAACACTGGGCAGCTGTCAAGAATATCCTTAAGTACTTGAAAAGGCAGTTTGAAAGTAAATTGGTATACAGATGCCAGCTTCCAATCTGACAAAGATGATTGTAAATCACAGTCTGGTTATGTGTTCATAATGGGAGGAGGAGCAGTTAGTTGGAAAAGTTCCAAACAAGAAATAACTACTGATTCCACGACGAAAGCTGAGTACATTGCTGCTTCAGAAGCAGCCAAAGAAGTAGTCTGGATCAAAAAGTTCATAACTGAACTAGGAGTGGTGCCTAGCATTGTTGATCTGATTCCTTTATATTGTGACAACAATGGAGCCATTGTGCAAGCAAAGGAACTACGATCTCATTAGCGTTCCAAGCATGTTCTCAGACACTACCATCTCATAAGGGAAATAGTGGCTAGAAATGATGTGAAAATATAAAGGGTTCTCACAGATGATAATGTGAAGGATCCCCTCACTAAAGTACTTTCCCAGATTAAAGCATGATCACCATATAAATAGCATGGGTCTGAGACATATGAGTGATTGGCTCTAGTACAAGTGGGAGATTGTTAGAAAGAATGCCCTAGAGCCCATGTAATAGGGATGTTTTTCATATGTATAAAATTTATATTCTTAATAAAAGGCATCATTCATTTATTAATGCTATGTTTAAATACATGAGTTTGTAAATCTTAAATTAATAAATGAAGTCCTAGATATTACAAACACAGTGCAAAGGCAATCATGAAGGTGTTCATGATGTGATATGTGATGGAATATGACATGGTATGAATGTGATGATAACACAGTGGAAAAACAAAATTTTTCATCATACATACCATACAATCCAAAGCAAGAATCGAAACATGCAATTTTAGGGTTGTATAACTTACAACTTATGATGCCTTTTGAAAATTGAATTTGATGATGCCCAGCAACTAAGGTGACTTTATCCGCCTTAGGTCTCAATCACCAATGCCAAGGAACAACCTTTAACGCCACTCCCTCTATTCTCACACACACACTTGCAAAGATGGCTTAAAATAGAGATTGCTAGCTCTCTTTTAAGTATTGTGTAATGGCAATTTTTTAAAGCTACAAGACTTGATCTTGTACTTCTTTTAGGTGCTATTAATGCCTAAGAACACAAGAAAGAAAGGAAGAATCCTTCTCCTTGTGTATTTCGGCCAAGAGAGAATTTTTGAGGGAGAGAATGATTTCATGCCAAAAGCAAGGTGGCTAGGGTTTTTTTTTTCACGCCAACTTCTATCTTCTTTAGGGATTTATTTCTTTTAATATATATATGCTTATCCTTTGGCAATTCTTTGATCTGAATTCAACTATCCTAAGATAATTAATTCAACCTCTTTCACTTCCTAAAGATAAGTAATATATTTTGAATTAAACTCCTTTGAATTTAAATTCAAATTTGAAATAAAACATAAGACATTTAATTAAATGAAAACACTTAATATAAAAAATAAACATGTGCCGAAATTCCTTGATTTCCCTCTTGGAATTTCGGCCACTTCATCAATTATATAAGTGATTTAATTTAATTTAAATTCCTTTAGGCTTTAATACTCAATTAACTTAATTAATGTAACATAATTAATTAATTGAAATTAAACCTTGTGGGTTGAATTTCTCTCTCTCATGGACCAAAGCCCAATAGCAATTGTATAACCCATTACATACATTAATTTGACTTTAATTAAAAGCCCAAATTAATGCCCAATACTTAATTTAAGTATTTTAAGCCCAATGCTTTGTGTGCGATCCTATTGGTCCATTTAATGTTGGCAATGAATTAATAAATTAATTCAAAGGCTATATATATTCTCTAGCAAGATATTATAGCATTCCAAATTAAATGAAAATGTATATGGCATTTAGTGACCTAATGCAATTTTGTATAGTCCCTTACCCATAAATATCAGAATTAATATAAAGTATGGAACTAGTCATCCTTATATATATTAATTCATTTCTTGATATTCCAGTGACACTGAACTCTCAGATAAATAATGATTACTCATTATCTTATCTCGGTATGGCTATACACTTCTCAGTTCACTGATCAAGTGGCCGATGATATTTTCTTTCTTATTGAGAGGGGTAATCCCTTCACTTCTCTCATGCTCTCTAACATGAATTAATGCATACCCAATCATACCCGTACTTGTCACTCTGTTACGAGCACGTTAGGTGTATGTCAAAGTACACAGTAATTCATAAAGAGTTTCATAGAGATTTCAGGTCTAAGAACTCCGATACAAAACTTGCATATGAGAAACACTTATGACTTGTACCATGTAGTGTTCTCATGAGCGGATCGTATCCAGATACCATGTTCTTTAACATGTATCTATGATCTCTGATTGACACTCTTGTCCTAATGATCCATAAGACAGAACTCATAATATCAGAGAGAGCATACTATTCTTAATTCATTGTTATTCCCATAACAATGACTAACTAGGGATATTTAGAATGATGTCTCATTTGTTTCAAGGTCTTACAACCATTGCCTCACACATGATAACTTAAACCGAAATAACACTCTTGGATAGTTTTATCAATTGATATGCACAGGAATACAAAGGATAAAAAAAATGCCTCATTTTATTAATTCAAAGTGCTTTATTACAATGCATTGGGGCTAGGGCTTACACTAACAATCTCCCACTAGCACTAGTCCCAATTGGGCATAGCCCTAAGACTGAACACTCTCAAATGAGCTTCGTGCAGATTTGGACGCAATTGTTTCGTCAAAGGATCTGCTACATTGTCTTCACTTGCTATCTTGCTAACCCTGACGTCCCCACGATCAATGATTTCTCTGATCAGGTGGTACCTCCTGAGTATGTGTTTGGATTTCTGGTGTGACCGGGGCTCCTTAGCCTGTGCTATGGCCCCGTTGTTGTCACAAAAAATTTCTAATGGATCTAGGATGCTTGGGACCTCTCCTAATCCAAAAATGAAATTTTTAATCCAAACAGCCTCTTTTGCTACCTCACTTGTTGCAATATACTCAGATTCTGTAGTTGAGTCGACAATGGTTTCTTGCTTTGAGCTTCTCCAGCTGACAGCACCACCATTCAAAACAAAAACAAACCCAGATTGCGATCTGGAATCCTGACTGCTGGTCTGAAAAGCAGCATCGGCATAACCTTGTATGACAAGCTCTTCTTGACCACCATACACCAAGAAGTGATCCTTAGTCCTTCGCAGGTACTTTAGAATCCCTTTTACAGAAGACCAGTGCTTCTCACCAGGGTCTTGCTGAAACCTACTGGTTATACTCAGTGCATGAGCAACATCCAATCTAGTACATAACATAGCGTACATGATAGATCCAATAGCAGATGCATATGGGATTCTACTCATGTTGTCCCTTTCCTCTTTGGTTTTAGGGCACTGTTCTTTAGTCAAAGGAACTCCCAAAGCCAAAGGTATGTACCCTTTCTTTGAGTCACCCATACTAAAATGCTTTAGTACTTTGTCTATGTACTTTTCTTGACTTAGTCCCAAGAGCCGATTCGATCTATCTCTATAGATTCGAATACCAAGTATTGTCTCGGCTTCACCTAAGTCTTTCATTGAGAAACATTTTCCCAACCATTGCTTAACCTTTTGCAATGTTGGAATGTCATTCCCAATGAGAAGGATGTCGTCCACATATAGGACCAGAAATACTACTATGCTCCCACTAACCTTCTTGTACACACAAGGCTCATCTTCGTTCTTGATGAAGTCAAATTCTTTGACTGCCTCATCAAAATGAAGATTCTAACTTCAGGATGCTTGCTTTAATCCATAAATGGATTTTTGAAGCTTACAAACCTTCTTAGGATGCTTGGGATTGACAAAACCTTCAGGCTGTGTCATATACACATCCTCAAGTAAATTTTCGTTGAGGAAAGCAGTTTTGACATCCATTTGCCATATCTCATAATCATGATATGCAACTATGACAAGCAAGATCCTAATGGATTTGAGCATGACTACAGGCGAAAAGGTCTCGTCATAGTCTACACCATGAGTTTGTCGAAAACCTTTTGCTACTAGTCTACCTTTGTAGGTCTTATCAGCTTTGAGTTTGAATAGCCACTTGCATTCAATTACCTTAGCACCTTCCGATGGATCAACCAAGGTCCAAACCTGGTTATTATACATTGATTGCATCTCGGATTTCATGGCTTCAAGCCAATTTTTTGAGTCTGGGCTCTCAATAGCTTCTCGGTAGGTAGTAGGATCCTCACGATCTACTAACTCAATAGTGTCACTGTCAGTGATTAGAATCCATATCTCTCCATCTCCTGACGTACCCTACCGGACCTTCTAGGTTCTTGTGTAATGGGTTCTTATTCCATAATTGGTTGTGAACTTGATCCCATTTCCAAACCATCCTCTATAGGAGTTTGTGGTGCTTGGATTTCTCCAAGTTCTACTTTACTCCCACTGTCTTTCTTGAGAAGGAACTCCTTTTCCAAAAAAACAGCCTTGTGAGCAACAAATACTTTGTTCTCGGCTTGTGAGTAAAAGTAGTATCCCTTTGTTTCTTTAGGATACCCCACAAACAAGCAGACACTGGATTTGGAATCTAGTTTGTCAGATGTTAATTTATTAACATGTGCTTCACAGCCCCAAATCCTGAGAAAAGACATATTGGGTTCTTTCCCAGTCCATACCTCGTATGGTGTCTTCTCAACTGCTTTAGTTGGAGTACGGTTCAATAGAAACGCAACAGTTTCTAATGCATAACCCCAAAAAGAGATAGGAAGATTAGCTTGACTCATCATAGATCGAACCATGTCTAACAGAGTTCGATTTCTCCTTTCGGACACACCATTCCATTGAGGTGTTCTAGGAGGAGTGAGCTGTGAAATAATTCCACACTCCTTCAGATGAATGTTAAACTCTTAGCTTAAGTATTCACCACCTTGATCTGATCGAATGGCTTTTATACTTTTGCCAATTTGGTTTTCTACTTTGTTATTAAACTCTTTGAATTTTTCAAAAGTTTCAAACTTGTGCTTCATAAGACAGACATACCCATATCTACTGAAGTCATATGTGAATGTCACGAAGTAGCTAAAACTACCTCTGGCTTGTGTAATTAATGGTCCACATACATCGGTGTGTATTAATCCTAATAAGTCACTAGTCCTTTCATCTTTCTTGTTAAAAGGACTCTTTGTCATCTTTCCATGCAAACATAGCTCGCATGTGTCATAAGATTCCAAGTCGAATGACCCAAGCACTCCAGATTTGTGGAGTCTTGAAATGTATTTTTCAATTGCATGTCCTAAACGACAATGCCAGAAGTAAGTAGGGTTCAATTCATTTGATTTAACCCTCTTTGTATTAATGTTGTATATTGACTCTTTGTTTTGTAAATCAAGGATATAAAGGCCATTTTGCAACATGGCATTGCCATAAGAAATGCCTTGGCGACGAATATGAGCATTGCCATTTTTAATAACAAAATCAAATTCATCATTATCCAAACATGAAACTGAAATAATGTTTCTGCTCATAGCAGGCACATAATAACAATTATTCAAAACAATACAAAGTCCGGAAGGTAAAGTGAGGTGATAGTCGCCTATCTCCATGACAGCAACTCGTGCTCTATTCCCCACACGGAGGTCCACTTCATTCTTCCCAAGTAACCGCCTATTTCTTAGCCCCTGCACATTTGAACAAATGTGAGAACCACAACTGGTATCCAATACCCAAGTGGTAGAAATAGAAAGGTTAATTTCAACAACAAATATACCAGAACTGGACGCCTTGGCTCCATTCTTCTTTTGTTCTTCCTTGAAGAGAGCACAATTCTTCCTCCAATGCCCTATCTTGTTGCAATGGAAGCAAGTGCTCTCACTCTCTTTGAGTTTTGGCGCCTTGGGCTTGGATTGGGCCTGAGGTGCACTCCCAACTGACTTGGGTTTTCCCTTTCCCTTTCCCTTAGCGGGTCCCTTCTTAATTCCCTTTTGAACCATTAGTACGGGATTGGTCTTTCGAATGTTCTCTTCAGCATTCTTAAGCATCCCATGAAGCTCAGTGACTGACTTGTTCATTGCATGCATGTTATAATTCATCACAAATGGATCATAAGCAGCAGGCAATGATCCTAAGATCAAGTCAGTGGCCAATTCCTTTAGCACTAGTACCTCAAGCTTCTCAAGAGTATCAAGATACCCTTTCATCTTGAGTACATGGGTACTAACAGGAGTACCCTCAGCCATCTTCCAAGAAATTAAGGCCTTTGTTGTCACGAACCTCTCGTGACGAGCTTGCTCTTGGAACATCTCCTTGAGGTGCACCATGATCGCATAGGCCTCTTGGTCCATAAATTGCTTTTGCAATTTAGGCACCATAATGGCTAGCATCAAATAGGTCACATCATTAGAGTCACTTTTCTTGGTCTCAAAAGTTTCCTTTTGAACCACAGAAGCATTCCTAGCAGGTTCCTCAGGTAAGGGTGCATCCAAAACATATGACTTCTTCTCTTGCTTAAGAACTATTCTTAAGTTTCGAGACCAGTCTATGAAATTGGTGCCATTCAATTTGTCCTTTTCAAGGACCGATCGCAATGACAAATTGTTGTTTGAAGATGCCATTTTCAATCTACAATAAAATTTAGCAAGATTAAATGAGGTCTTATTTATGATCCCACAAACCGAATTAATATCCCTTTAAATAATTCGCTTTAGTGATTTAATGTGGGCCAAGATCCACTTTTCACAACAACTTATTAGTCAAGCTGAGCTTGTACACCTAACAAGTTAAGTTACTTAGGTATGAAAACTCCAATCATGTCTCGTACATGACTCTTGGATCAAATGGGCTAACATCTTAAGATGTTATAGCACAACCCATTTATTAGTTGCCTAGGTCCAGGCATCTCTTTCCATGATAAGTCCAACCTACATTCACAACCCATGCCTCACAAAGATAATCGGGCGCATCTAGGACTCCTAGTCTATGTGACCGATGATCGATGCCTTGACATGTTTCGAATTAGGAAGGCAACTTTGTGACTTACTATTTTTAGGGATTCATTTTATTATGGCTTACATGGCATACGCTTTGTCATCCATACATAGCATGCATATATAAATAATTGCATAAAGTAAAGCGTGACAAACATGGGCCCAAAAACCTACAACTAAGATTCTATACTATTATATAAGAATCTTCGAGTTGGGCTTCTCCACTCCGGTGGGCTTCGTCTTGATTTACAAAGTCTTCAAGTATATTCTATTCTAAGAAATAAATGAAAAAATTTTACAACAAAATATAATGGCTCGCAGGCCATATTTAATTACAAAACCCAGGGCCCATGAATGCACCATGCATATCCATTCATCACACCAAATTAGCAAATAAATATACATAGCATTCATGGATAAAATAAAGTCTAATTTTAATTAATTTAGCCAAGCCCATTAATGGAAATTGTGTACTTGAACCTTTAAGAGAAGACCCCATGACGGGCCTGGGCCAAAGCCCAATGGACTAAATCTTCTTATTGAATAAGTTCTCTTAAAAGCCCAAAACACTAACTAGTTAGATTTGTGCTATAAATCAACTCTAGTATAATTTCCAATTTTGTCATTTTTAATTTTATGTCATACAGCCCATAAACATTAAAAATGCATATAATATGTGCTAACATGAATTAAAAATATAAAATCATGAAGAACACATATATGGTACACGGCATTCATGCAAAAACAAACAAACAATAAAAACTAGTTGTTTAATGCTTATGTAATGTCATAAAATGAACAAACATTTAAATCAATTTTATGAGTCATTTAATAATCTAAATAAGTCCATAAATATTGATTTAATATTCTGTACCAATCTGATCTAAATGTGTTTTTACCATTTTAATCAAAACAAAACAAACAATCTTGATTAAACATGTAACAAACACAAACTAGTCATAGTTTTAAGTGATTTTAAAATTAATCAATTAAATTGTCATGGACCAGAATTAAAATCAAATTTAAAATATGTCCAAACCTGATATTTAATCTTTAAAAATCACTTACAAACATGCCAAAAACGTTTTTACATTTAATTTTGAAAACTAGTTGTTAAAATAGCAATTTACATGCCAACAAGCACCTAGTTTCATAATTAACATGTAACATCAGGTATAAATAATTAAATCCGACCATTACCAGCCCTAATAACATATTAGGACAGTATATTAACATTTCATATTAATTATAATACCTATCTAATCAATTAAAATCATTTTTACACCAAAACAATGCAAAAAAACTCAAAACAGAAAATTTAAGATTTGCATGTTTTCATAATGACGATTTTTAATTAATTTTTTCATGCATCTAAAGCACTAAAATAAGCATGTTTAGGCTCTGATACCACTTATGGAATATGACATGGTATGAATGTGATGATAACGTAGCGGAAAAACAAAATTTTTCATCATACATACCATACAAATCCAAAGCAAGAATCGAAACATGCAATTTAAGGGTTGTATAACTTACAACTTATGATGCCTTTTGAAAATTGAATTTGATGATGCCAAGCAACTAAGGTGACTTTATCCGCCTTAGGTCTCGATCACCAATGCCAAGGAACAGCCTTTAACGCCACTCCCTCTATTCTCACACACACACTTGCAAAGATGGCTTAAAATAGAGATTGCTAGCTCTCTTTTAAGTATTGTGTAATGGCAATTGTTTGAAGCTACAAGACTTGATCTTGTACTTCTTTTAGGTGCTATTAATGCCTAAGAACACAAGAAAGCAAGGAAGAATCCTTCTCCTTGTGTATTTTGGCCAAGAGAGAATTTTTGAGGGAGAGAATGATTTCACGCCAAAAGCAAGGTGGCTAGGGTTTTTTTTTTCACGCCAACTTCTATCTTCTTTAGGGTTTTATTTCTTTTAATATATATATATGCTTATCCTTTGGCAAGTCTTTGATCTGAATTCAACTATCCTAAGATAATTAATTCAAACTCTTTCACTTCCTAAAGATAAGTAATATATTTTGAATTAAACTCCTTTGAATTTAAATTCAAATTTGAAATAAAACATAAGACATTTAATTAAATGAAAACACTTAATATAAAAAATAAACATGTGCCGAAATTCCTTGAGGAATTAGGGTTAAGTGAAAAAACACACAAGAAAGTCTTTTATTCTAACTCTCTCTCCTTTTTGCGCCAAATCCTAAGATAGCTCTTGGGAATTTTGGCCAGCCCTAGTTGCACACCAATTAGTTGGTTCAATTTATCCTTCTCTAGTGTGGATTACTCATTGGAGGTGTTCGATTTTGGACACTGTGGTTTGCGACAACCCGGTTCAAAGTAAAATCAACTGTTCAACAAAAATCAAAGGTGATTTTTCTTATCCTCATATAGTTATATTGTATATTCATGGCAAGATCAGTAATATTGGTTAAAAAATTTTAAATTTCGCTTATGTATGAGATGCATGTAACCGATAAATTCCAACACTTATGGCTTCCAGAAACAATATAATTATTGAAGATAAATTCTTAGCGTACAATACTTACTCATAATATATAGATCCATAATGCTTATATAGTATTAAAGAATCACATGCTTATCAATAGTATAACTTTCAATTTATTGTCCATTTTCTATATATAAAAGAATAATTCTCATGCAAATTAGTTCTGAAACTATAACATTTCTTTTCTTTTACACTTTTTAACTTATTTTCATATTAATGCCCCTAGTATGGACTCGACAGAAACTCTCAAACCGGATATACGGGATGTGGACCCTACAGGGTCACAACAGAATATGAAATAATCCCAAAGAATCATTTCTCATAAAACATATGAACATATGATAGTAAGTATGATAAATACTATGGAGATCAACGATCCAACCATAGTAAAGCAAGTCGCCATGACTTGCACCATGGTACAGATATCTCTATGGCCAGCCAATTATATCCTGAGCTAGATTTTACTGCCTGACTCTTTCTAAAGGCATAAATTTCACTTACTTTCAAAATATTTATCAAATTTCTCACAATTTCAATTACTTTTCAATCTATAAAATACAGTTATTCATAATCTTCAATATTTTTGTATAGTTTGTGAACCATCTTTCACTTATGTCATGAATGATTTCACAATAATTTAATGAATTCTCTTTAAATAACTCTTTAGTCATCAAAGAAATCAACTTTATATAGATTCTTTCAAATTACTTTAAACATCCTAATAGCCATATGTTGACAATACTTTTACTAATCATGATAGTTCATACCTGACTATTTTATGTTCATAGGAATGAATTCATATATAATTATTTAAACCATTAGTGCGTAACTCAACATGTAAACATATAATCACTACAGAAGGATGTACCTGTATAGTTCATCATAACCATCTCCCGTGCTCCACTGTACTTAACTTAATCATCAAACATACTATATTCGATACATGTATTCCATGTATCACCCTTAATAGAGATGTCTATATATGTATATAAATTTAATATCATGCTTATATATGTAACTATATAATCTTAAATAGTCATATACTAAGGCAACCATGTGTAAAAGCATAGCATTTTTAACATCAGTTTCTCATACTATCATAAAAGCATAAACATGCCACTATATCTACTCTATTTAGTATAATGATGCTCATAATGGTTATTCAAGTACCAGACAAGAATGTATCAAGATAGGTAAATGTTTCACATTTATACCAATAGCTTGTTACTATACTAGTTACATTTTCACTTACTTTGTATTATAACATTATAATTTTCACCTATAGTCTATTAGATCCCAAATAATCATCTATATACTCTACCATGATCACTTACGTGTCAAACAACTTCTTTGTCTAATACCTTAGCAAAATGCATAATAAAAGACAATAACATATATGAAGTTAAATACTTTATAACCCAATACTTGTACAAGTTTTATAAAGTAAGAAATGAGAATAAAACTTTAGTTAACTTTAACTTTCTCCAAAGAGTAACCTTTTTTTTACCTGATCAAATACTGTACATGTAATTAATTTATTAAGACTTAAACCATCATAACCTAGTCACCTTTCTTTTATTAATTTAAAAGTTATGCAATGATAGCAACAATGATTATTTGATATAAATTCTTAGTATTATAAAAGAGACATTATTATATTATAATTTTATCAAACCATATAATCATAGATTAAATCCATATATCATTATGTAATCATATTTCAAGTTGAACTTATTAAAGAACAATCTTAATAAAATTGATGCTTTTGCTAAACTATTTATTATTTTATTTTTATATAAAGGTAGAAAACTGATAACAAACACCCATGGAAATTATACTTTTCAAACTATTACTTTGTAATCTCATTACTAACTAAACAATAGGCTTATAATCACTAATATTTTTAACTATATCATATTGTTAATTTACTCTGGAATTAAATCTTTGGAAGTTAAACAATTAGTTAAAAAAAGTAAACTAAACATTGTGTTAAAACCATTCCCTATATAATTAATAGTGTGAAAGAGTAACAGTAAAAGGACAATACACCATTACTTTACTGTTAAACCAATTACACAACCAAAAGAACACACATGCAAAGTCAAGTAATTTACTTTCACTATACTTTTAAGAAAATTATCCCATTCTTATGTTTAACACTACATGAAACTCCAAATTAGACATAGATCTCATATTCTATCACACTCATATGAAATAGACTTTTAATTCCAAATATAATTAATTCCCTAAATCTATCATTTAATATAACTTTATTTCAAGAAACTCCTATAATAGAGCAACAAAACCCATCCACATCCATTAAAAGATAAGGATCAGAGGATTTATCAGAGTTTCAATATGCACACTTAATAGAGAAGTCATTTAAGTATTCTTTTGTTTCCAAGGTATTAGCTATGCTGCCATATATAATCGAAATTGACAAAAATAAACTGATATGGATCTTATGCAATTTAATTCATCTTCACCATGAATGAACCTAAGCCAACCAAACAATAGGCAACATCTCGAGTTTCCTTTTTTGCTCTCTAGTTAACTTTTCAGACACACACACTTAGTATCAATATGGGCACTTACAGTTATATAATTTTATTTTATTCCCAAGCTAATAATTATACTGTGAAATATAATTAGGATAGACAAAATCTAGTGATGGGTACTTAGTTCTTTGTATAATCTCAGTAATGCAGAAATTGATTTTTCTGACCATAACCTCAGAAAAATTAACCAAATCTTGCTTCAATCTTATACATGAAATCAAATTTTTAACATAGTTCCCATACCTATTAGTGGAAATTGGCTTCAAATCTGCCTATTCATGTCATCGCCGGACCGGTCACTGGTGCTTCGTCGGAGCCTCATCGGAGATGCATGATCGGTGTCAAAATGGAGTCCATGCCAACCCAAGCCTGCCGGCAGTGATCACGCACCTTGCTACCGTCCAAATCCACCAGAGAACACACTAAAAGATAATAGCCACCACACTTTCGATCTCCCTAACGTCGGCGAGTGGGAAGAAATGAAGGGTATGGAGAAAGCTGATTCACTGCTGGAAGTTCTTCAATGGTGGTCGTGCCCTTGGCTGCCATCGTCGCTCGCCAAAAAAGAAGAGAGAAGCCTCAATGAAAGAGAAAAAAGATAGAAATAGTGAGCAAAAATCAAAGTACTTTAGTGATGGAGGAGCAATGCTGCCAGTGGCCAAAAGAGGGAGGAAATGTCGGTAAGGAGATCATCGGTGATTGGCCCTTGTTGACCGGCCTGATCACCCTTCCCGATCTTTTGTTCTTCTTTCCTCCTCCTTCCTTCTTCTTTTCTTTCTTCATTCTTATCCTTTATTTTATTTTTTTTGTCTCCACTAACTCCCTCTCTATAAAAAATTAATCCTAACTTTTATTCATTTTCAAAAACACCCCACAAATACTAATTACCCTTACAATTTATACCAAATAATTTATAATTAATTTAAAATTATCACTTGCCCTCACTATTCCAATATTAAATTGACACATTTAATCAATCTAAATCAAATAATAATACATTAAGTCATGCAATTTCGACTAGGGTCATTTTTGGGATATTACAATATGCTTGGGTATGCACTGATTCATGTTAGAGAGCATAAGAAAAGTAAAGGGATTACCCCTCTCGATAAGAGAGAAAATATCATCGGCCAGTTGATCAGTGAACCGAGAAGTGTATGGCCATACCGAGATGAAATAATGAGTAATCATTATTTATATGAGAGTTCAGTGTCACTGGAATATCAAGAAAGGAATTAGTATATATAAGGATGACTAGTTCCATACCTTATATTAATTCTAATATTTATGGGTAAGGGACTATGCAAAATTGCATTAGGTCACTAAATGCCATTTGTATTTTCATTTAATTTGGAATGCTATAATATCTTGCTAGAGAATATATATAGCCTTTGGATTATTTATTAATTCATCGCCAATATTAAATGGATCTATAAGATCGTACACAAAGTATTGGGCTTAAAATATTTAAATAGTATATTAGGTATTAATTTGGGCTTTTATTTAAAGTCAAATTAATGTATGTAATGGGTATTAAAATTGTTAAATGGACCTTGGTTCATGAGAGAGGGAATTTCGGCATTAGTAGGTTTAATTTCAATTAATTAATTATCTTGGATTAATTAATGTAATTGAGTATTAAATCCTAAATTGTATTTAATCAAGATATAATACTTGAGAGGGAACTAATGTGGCTGAAATTCATGCTAGGAATCCTAGTTGAATTCAACAACTACTAACCCTAAAGAAGTAGTTTGTTTTGATTAAATGACTAATGCAAATTTAAATTAATTTTAATTTAAAAACTAATAGAATTTGAATTAATTTAAATTACTTAATTAGGAAGTGATAGAGGCTAAAAATTAGACCTAATTCTAGGGGATTTTGGCCACCACAAGTTTTCCTAATCTAGTGATATAAATTGATTAATTCTATTTGCCCTAGTAAGTTTTTCTCTCTCTTTGTGCCGCCACTCTCAAGGGAAAAGGACTCTTTCTTCTTTTTTTGGATTTTGGGCAGCCATTAGTAAACCTTAGGAAGAACAAGATCAGATCTTGTGTCTTCATTTGAATACCCATAGCCAAATACACAAAGATTAGAGCTAGCACTCTAGTTTTAAGCCATCTTTGCAAATGTGTGTGTGAGCATAGAGTGGTATGGCATAAAGGCTGCTCCTTTGGCATTGGTGTTCAAGATCAGAAGTATATAAGTCTATCTTATGTATTGGCTATATCAAAAATCAAGTTTTAAGAGCATACAAGGTTGTAAGTTTTTCATAAAACCTTAAAATTGCATGTTTCAATATTTTGTTGTATATTGCGTGCCATGAATGATCAAATTTTTAATTTTTCTACTGCGTGATCTTCATGTTTATTCCATGTGATATCCTTTAATATATGTGATGTGGTTGATCCTTGGTTCGTTTAATTTACCAAATTACCATGCAGGTGGCTATTTACCAAACGGTTGTTGGGTTTCAAAATATTAAAATTAAAAATTTAGAACAGAAAGGGAAACCCACCATAGATCCAAGCGATCCAATTGATTGAATAGAAGTAGGAGTGCAACGATTACCAACCTCTTGAAGCATAGACAAATTGAATCGTAGGTGCGACTTCACGTGAAATGGCACCCTCTACCGGTATCCACACGCAAAAGCAACGAAGATAATCACCCAGGGTGCTAGCTCCCTTCTAAGGCTAGGGTTTTTTTTTCTCTCTTTTGAGATTACAGAAGAAAATAATTATCTCTCTCTTTCTCTCTTAAGTGGTGGCTACAACTTATTCTTTTTCTTAATTAGGGTTTTATATATACATCTCTCTATATATAGTTGAACTAACCCTAATTAAGAGAGAGAAAACTTCGAGCCCACTTTAATTATAATAAGAAATACCTTATTTGTTATTTAAAATAAGAATAATAATAATATTAATCTTAAACATTATTATTATTATTATTATTATTATTATTATTATTATTATTATTATTATTATTATTATTATTATTATTGCTTATTTCGAATTTTAATTTATCAAAAAATAAAATTTGAAATGCTCGAATTAATCCTTAGTCCATTCATCACATTCTATGTGTGCGACCCAATAGGTTCATATTATATTGGCAGTGGGCCCCAATCCCATCATGGGCCCACAAGTCATAAGCGGCCCCTAGCAAGATATTATGACAACCCAAATAATATGAATATCGATAATCTAATTTTAACCTAATAGAATATGTTATAATCACTTTGTTACACGATATCTTGTTTGAACATAAGTCATGGTCCATGTCAAACTTATATAGTCCAAACATATAATTTCTCAATCACTAAGTAGACTGATAATATCAAATGATATTGATCGCTCCATCAATTCATTTGAGCACGGCCATGCATTTCTTAGTCCTACTTATCGAATGGCCCAATAGATATCTCTCTCATAAGAGAGGAAAAAATTCCTTCTTGATTATTCACTATCCTCTGCATGATTCCTATTATGTCCAATCATAACCTTTATGAGTATCCAATTAAAGATAATGTTTGATTATGTTAAAACATAATGTTCACCATGTAGGATACTGTGATAATCTTAGGTTTAAGGATCGATAACATAACTATTATGAGATCACTAATGATATTAACTCATGTAGTATCTCATTATGGGTTTATCCAGTACTCTGTTCTATAACAAGTACTTATAAGTTTAATTCATATCACCACATATATAATCATCTCATGATTATCAATCAAACTTATACTAGTTTTATTTATCATTAATCATTTAATGATAAATGACTAGGCATAGTCAAAATAACATTAAATTGTTATTTATAAACATTATTATAACATAACATGCCAACAATATAATAATATGAAGAAAACTGAATTTTACTGGCCTAGGGCATAATCACTAACAAGGGCTACACATGGCAATAGAGGAAAAAGTTAAAAGCTAATGCAAAGCACTACATTTGGGATGATCCATATCTATTTAAGTTATGTGCAAATCAAGTTTTAAGGAGCATTCCAAATGTGGAGCAAAAAGATATCATTGAAGCATGTCATAGTGGAGAAGCCATTGGACATCATGGGTCGAATAGAACGTTATCAAAAATTCTCTCTTCTAGGTTTTATTGGTGTACTATGTTTAATGATGTGAAATTATTTGTTCAAACTTGTGATAAATGCCAAAGAGTAGGAAATATTTCTAAGAGAGATGAGATGCCTTTAACCAATATGCTTGAGGTAGAGTTATTTGACTTATGGGGGATATATTTTATGTGCCCTTTTTCGATATCTTATAGGTTTGAATATTTCTTACTGGTAGTGGACTATGTAAGCAAATGGGTAGAAGCTATAGCCACTAAGATATGTTATGCAAGGGTAGTACTTGAGTTTTTAAAAAAGAATATATTCATCCAATATGGAGCTCTTAGAACCATAATCAGTGATGGTGGAAAACACTTTGTTAATCACCAATTTAAGGCTTTGCTACAGAAGTTTGGAGTTAGGAACAAAGTCACTACCCCTTACCATGCCCAAGTTAATGGTCAAGTTGAGGATTCAAATCGAGAACTTAAAGCGATTTTAGATAAAATAGTCAATACCTTTAGGAAAGATTGGTACATTAAGATAGATGAAGCTTTGTGGGTGTATATGACAGCATTTAAAACCCCGATAGGGATGTCTCCCTTTAGGTTAGTTTTTGGCAAGTCCTGTCACTTACCGGTAGAACTAGAATATAAGGCTTATTGGGTTATCAAATTCTTGAATTTTAACCTTGTGAGTGCAAGAAAATGTAGGTCATTACATCTAAATGAGTTGGAAGAACTCAGATTTTAGGCATATAACCATGCCACGAAGTACAAAGAAATGGCATGGCTGAAAGATAATGAGTAAGGAGTTTGTGCCTGAGATAAAGGTACTTTTATATGATAGCCAGTTGAGATTATTCCATAGGAAGTTGAAATCAAGATGGAAGGGACCTTTTAAAGTTGTGGGAGCTAATAAATTTAGAGTGGTGATGTTAAGGCACCCAAGGGATGAGAAAGAGTTTAAGGTGAATGGACATCGTGTGAAGCCATATTTTGAATCAACATTTGATGGTGCTTCAGTGATTGTCACCCTCACAGACCCTTGACGGTATTTGAAAGTCCAGCTGTGGACTTGGTAAATGTCGAACTAATTCTTAACCCTTATTCTTTATAATGTTCAATGTAGTTTGTTTTTACTGTTGTTGTGTTTAAGAGTGTGGTTCAAAGTAACGTGAATTTAAATCAAACCATTTGTGTTTTAACCTGTTGAAGTGGGGTAGAAGATTGTGTTTAATGGCCAGAAAGAGATGAGAGAAAAATAAGTTTTTGGTGAAGAATTTAGGGGATCACAATCAGTAGGTTTTCTCTATTGATCGTGACATAGGTTAGTCATGGTTTTTGGATCTTGAAGCATAATGGGTCATGATTAATACTCTTTGTCTGTTTACCGTGACTATACCCTTCTTTTAGTCCAGTAGCGAATTGCAAAATATCTCACGGTCATCAGATTTTAGCTATTGATTGTGACCTTTTAGCGAAATTCATGAGTCGCGGTTAACACTAATTATCTCTTTACTGTGACCCCGTCCTTTTTTTAGTCCAGAAGAAAAACATGCATTATCTCACGATGAGTAGGTTTTACCTATTGATTGTGACCCTATTTAAAAAAAAAAATTTACACCCTAACCTTAAAACACTTCAATTTTCCCCTACCCCTTCCCTTTTAGTCTTCCTTTTTCTCAGAGTTTCTTAGTTTTTCCCTTTTCTTTCTTCTTCTTCTTTTCAACAAGTAATTATTTCTTCTCTTTTCTTTTTCTTTTTTTTCTTTTTCTTTTTCTTTTTCTTTATTGATGATTTTTTTTCTTTCCTTCTTGATTTTATTGGGTTGTTCTCTCATTTCCTTCTCCATCTCTCTCTCTCTCTTTTTTGTTCTTATGTGTTCTCTTCTCTCTCTTACTTCTTCTTTTTCTTTCTTGCTCACTCATTTCTTCTTTTTCTTTATTTGTTATTGTTTGCTTTAATTTTTGTTTATTTATTTTCATCTTCAATACTATTTTTTACTTTTATTTTTTATTTTTTTCTAACCCATTTAGTATTTTCTTTGTTTGTTTTTGTGTGTTCTTGTTTGTCTTTCTTTTCTTGTAGTTTGGTATTCGCATTTATAAGTTGTCAAACAAGTAAGTACCAAACTCCCCTTTAATTTTTCCTTTCATCTTATTTTTTATGGCTTTAGTTTTCTATTTTAGTGTTCATTTGTCTTCTCATATGCTATTTTGTTTTCAATTTTTTTTAGTGGTATGCTTTATGTTGTTCCTTTTGTCATAATTTCTTTTTTTTTTCATTTTTTGTGTTCCTTTAGTTTTTCTCTTTTTCAAAGAATCGTATTTTTCCAAAATCTATCTTTTTCTTGTTATTTTAGATTTTTTTAATGCCAATTTCTTTTTTAGTTTTGTGTTATCATTATAGTGTTTTTAGTAGTCATTTAGTGTTAGTTGTTAACTATTTCGTTAGTCATTTTGGGATGGAAGAGAGCATTTGATAGGTACGTCTCCAAACATCTTTTTCTTTCATTTATTTTAAATTTTTGTTTTAAGTTTTATTGATTGTTGATGACATTTTTTAGGAATTTTGATTCTTAACTCTTGTCGGCTTGAGATGTGGCTCATTGTGTTTCGGTTAAGTGTTTTTGTCTTTCTTTTTTTTTGTCTTTCTCTTCTTTCTTTTTCATTTATTTTACAAGTCTTCACAAAAACATTGCTTCTTTTTCTCTACTTTTGAAAATCAAATTGAGACATTCATGGGGATTATAGTTGAACGATAACATTTTATTAGACATTGAGACTTTGTAATGCTTTGTTTGTGCTAGAAATGGTTAATTTGATGAATAGCATGGTTGGAACGAGCATGTATATGAGTTGTTAGTGTTCATCATGTTTGTTTTGGGAAATATCACGGTCTTGAATGGCTTGTTAGAGCATTTTCAAGTGCATAGTTATTAATATCTTAAGATTTCGCTATGTGATTGCTTATTGCCATGATGCTTGTTTATGTTGTCACTATGTGATGCATCCATTTTCATATTTCCTGGCTATATCAATAGGTGAGATCATAAACTATTGGATTTTGCTTAATGTATGAACCATTACAACTAGGGAAGTTGTGCTAGATGTCAAAAATGTTATATTATGAACAAAAACTTATGTTGAACCAATTTTCATCTGTTAAGCTAGCCAGTGTAGGTTCATGTACATCCTTGCTAGCCCTTTTGCCAAGTTAGGAATTTGCTTGTGTTGTATCAATTTTGTTGTTTAATTTTATGTGTCTTTGTTCATTAGAAGCATATTTGTTTTGCACTCATGAGTTAAATGTAGTTTGGAACTTATTGAATTCCATGAGTATTGAATTATGCCCTTTTGTTACCAGTTAGGTTGAGCTTATTGTGCCTTATTTAGAATTAGGACTCTAATGCCTATTCTTACCTTTGTCTTGGCGTGCCAACACTATTTAAACCTCTACTATTGCCTTTTAGCTTTGCATGAACTAAGATGCACACTTGTGTTACGTTTAATTGAATTGTCATGCTTGCTTGCACTTATTCCATTCTTTTCAGAGATTTTGCTCAATTGTTCATAGTTGCTTAAGGGCTACATTGACCATACTATTGATCTCATACTTGCTTAATGAGTAAGTGTATGTTGATCCATTTTGAAATTGTATCCTAGCATTGGTTTTCAACTTCTATTCTGAGTTTTGCCTTGGTTGCTTTCATTATGTTGTATGATTCTATCAATTCTTATTATGTAAATCTATTAATGGTTGTTAATCACCTACATAAAGCACCCACCCACACTTGAAAAAGTTTTGTTGATACCTTGCTATCAGAATTTTGATCAATTGAGAATTAATTGACTCATGTTCCTTTATCAATCGCTTTTGCTCACTTTAATACAATCATTCTTTTCTCAATTATTCTTTGAGCTTGAAGAGATAGGTTGAACTTTTTAGTAGTCACTTATTTTACCATAGGTTCATCACTTTGGGTTGCCTACTTAAATTACGGATGACAAGAATTTGAAAGCTCTTTGTTGTGCTTTGGTTGAGACTTTGAGGAAATTTAACTTTGGTTGTGCTTATTGTTGGCATTGTTCTTTAGATGTTGCACCAAGTACCTTGTGCTTTGATTTTTCACATTTAGCCATGTATGATTTTGTTGCATCTGTGCTAGTAAATTTTGTCAGGATAGTATATGAGTATGCATCAAAATTTTTGTGCATTTTCATTATCCTACATCAAGGTTTATAAGCTGAAACGATTTGACCTGCGAGCTACTGGTTTCCAAAGGATAACTCGGTTATCATGGTTGTGCACCACGGACCTTGATGCAACTTACTTTTGTGCTATGCATCCATATTTGCATCCAATTTTGGCATTTTTATGTCTAATCACCATAGGAATGTCCATGTATTGCTGTTATTAACCATTGCTCATTTCTATTTATCATTTTTCATTAAAGCCTATTGTCTAAAGAATGAATCATATGCAAGTTGGAACCTAATTAAACCCATGGTTATTTTTAGCTTGTGTCTTATAAACGTTGGATGCATTGTGATCCATTGAGTGTGCACTATTCTTGCTAGTTATTCTCACTTTACTGTGCCTTGACTAGACTTGAGACTCCAATACAAGACTTATTCTTTTGTTGATCTTGGTACTCAGCAGCAACTTGCAGTTCCTAAGGATTCAATTGCATATGAGCACCTATTCATTTGTTCATTTGTGTTTATGTGTTATGGTGTTTCATCAATCATAAGTTGAGAATTGGAACTATTTAACCATTTAAATGAGGCTTTGATAGCTTGCTTAAGACTTTAACCATGGTTTCTAGTTTGCTCATGCCAAACCTTGTGAGCTTTCAATACTGCCTAATGAGAATTGTAAGAATTGAGAGGCATGTTTGTCCTTAGATCAATTATTTTGTAGGCTTGTTTGCTTTCAACTGTGCATTTTTTATGATCATAGTGCTTAAATATCCACTGTTGTTTGAGTTATAATGCTAAATTACCCCAGATTTTGAGCTAAAATTTAGTTTTTAGTTGGGAGTATTATTGATAGGGTATGAATTTTACATTTGAGCTTTAAAATGATTCCCTGTCAACAAACTTGAAGATAGGTGAAATTTTTGTTTAAGTGTTATGCCTTGTTTAAGCTGTTTAAATTGCCATTGTTACCTTCATAAGATAGCATTTGTGGGAATTTTAGAACTTCATGTTTCTGAGCTGCAATTTTGTTTCTAGAGCAAATGTTTTTCTTGATTGTTGTAGGCACAGTGCACAAATTGACCTAATGTAAAGATTCTTGTTCTTTAATTTACAATTTTATTTAGATCCCTCATTTTGAATGATATAGTGATGCCTCAATTTATGTTCAATTTTTTTCTCAACTATCAGTCCATTTGTTGTTGCTTAGCTTCTAATCATTTTGAAATACATATCCATGTTGCAACTAAAATTACATCCCTTGTTTGCTGTCTTTGTTATTCATTCCATATTAAGCTCCAATTATGCTAAGCATTGCTTCTCAAATTCTTTTGATTGTGCTTTCTTTTGAGACATTGGGCAAGTTTAACTTTTTTTGTTTTCATTACTGCTAGTGGCACCAAAATAATCTCGCACTTAAGGTTCTTTATCATCACAAGCTCAAGCTATTTAGCCTCTCTCTAGTCAGCCTTTGCCAACTGGTGACTAGGTAGAACCTAGCCAACCACCTCCACCAGTAGTTGTTCAGAGGCAGAAGAAGAAGAGATCAAGGAGGTACTTAAGAATGCCCAGACTATCTACAAAATTCTATCTAACTGTGAGTACATGCCTTTAACCTATTTGGATTTAAGCCTACTGGAGAAGTTGAGGATTAAAGAAAAGGTGGATAAACACATTACAGCAATTGGTTGGGAGAAGTTTTTTTTAATGTAGGGAGCTAGTGTATCCCAAGTTGACTAGAGATTTTGTGGCTACTGTTAAGTACTATTTTGGACATAAAGAGTTTCTTAACATGGTCTTTCTTTGGTCAAAGGGAAAATATTATGAAAGGACCTTTGCAGTGTTTTTTGAAGCTTTGGGATTCCCTAGTGATTCTCCCTATACATATTCTAACTACAACAAGAACACAGCATGGGCAGATATCAAAGACCACCAAGTTGAAGGTCCATACATTTCAGGAACAACCAAATCCCACCACCTGAGGGATCATACTTTTAGAATTTTGCACAGATTCTTTTCTTTATCTCTTATATCTCATGTGAAGTCTATAGGGAAGGTGAACCTATTAGAAGGGCTCTTTTTAGCTTGTATAGCTAGAAATTTTCCTATCAATTGTGCCTACCATTGGTGGAACAAGTTAAAAGAGATACAGCAACAACCCACCCAAATTGAAGAAAATATCATTGGGAGGTTGGGTGACCATGGTTGCTAGGGACTTTGAGCATCCATTGAATGAAGATGATACCCTACCTATAATAGCTTATATTGATTAAAAGCTACTTAAAAATATGAAAGTATTTGTTAAAGATCCAGCTATAGAGCATGGCATCAGACTTATAGATAGAGATGAATACATAAGGAAATGGCTAGGATTTTGAGCAACCTTCCACCTGGCCCAGACCAAGGAGCTGTCACTCTCTCTTTTGCCCAGTACACTGCCTTGATAGACAAAATGGATACCCTGGTTGTGAATCAAGCAGAGTTCAAGTAATAGCAGGGGTAGATTATAACAACCCTGGCCACCTCAATCTCCAGAATTGGCATAATTGTACCACCATCTTCTCCTCTATTTGACCTTTGATTGTACAGAGTTTGCCTACACTTTACATTTTTATGTTGATTTTATGGTAGTTGCTGAGAACAACAACTTTTGAAGTGAGGGGTAAGGGATTATTTTTAAGAATTAAAAATTGATTGTTTTATGGATAATAGTTAGAACTTGATGAATTTTGTGAAGGAAATTGTTTTGTGAAGATTTAGTGTTAACCATTACCGAAGGTAAATTTTTTTTTCAAGGCTTGTAAAGATTTTTGTGTAGATTTTTGGGAAAAAGAAGATTGGGTTTCAAATGCTCGAAATTTGTGAAATCCTTGAACTATAAACTCATTGTTTTAGTTTATTTATGTTTTAAGTTTGGATATTTTATCAGTTGTTTAAGTACATTTATGTTTAAGTAAAGTTGTTGCATTTGGAGTTTTCTTTAGTTTTAAATTTAAAGTAGTTTATCTTGGTTCAATTTTATTTTCTGCTTTTGGTTATCTATTTATGCTTTACTTTAATAGTTTTATTGTGTTTTACCGTTTATTTACCTTTAAGTCAAAATTTTGAATAAGGTATCTCCGTTGCTGAGTTGTTAATTGCCAATTGCACATGGTCTACGTTTGCCCAGTTAATCTTGATGGAATCAATTTAAACTTTAAATTGTGAACTATTAGTTTAAAGAGCTTTAGGTAGCCAGGGAGCAGTAGAATTGTTCAGCGAAAAATTTTCTCTAAATTTGATCTCAATTAGTTATATATCATCCAATTTCAAATTCAATGAGCACAATAGGCTAATTTTGTGAAAATTGTAAGAAAAAGAAAAACTAGTGAGTGAGAGCAGTTGAGTGAAGGAATTTTGGAATAGCTAGAACCTTCCTTATCACCCTTCAAAATGAACATTCAACTCTAGCAAAATTAGGACATGACCTAGGCAGCCTTTCTTTGGTAGTCACTTTGAAATGACTTTTTATCTACCCTGTAATTCATGATTACCTTTGCTAGCCCCTTAAGTTGAATTGGTATGCTGAAAGGGTTCTACATAAATTTTTCTTGATTACACTCATAAATTTTACCATATAACTTAAATGTCGTTTATCTTCCCTATTTTAAAATTGGCCACTCTAGGTGGGGTAGTATTGTGCATGTTGAGTAATGAAAATTTAGTTGTTCTTAATCAGTCAAGAGTGTTAAATTTGTGGGAAATAGGGTAGGAAGAGATATGATTTAATGATCCTCAAGCCTTGCTAATTTAAAACTTCAAGAGTTGTAGGTACCTCACGATTAGCAGGTTTTACTTATTGACCATGACCCTATGTTAAAAAAATTTAATAAAGGTTATGCTGTAGAAATTTTAATTATTACTACAATAAATAAGTGTGGGGTACTTAGCATTTAAGAAGAGGTATTGAATGTTGAGCTAGTCCAAGAGACACAAAATTTAAGTTCATTCTTCCTTTACAATGGTGAGCCTAGCTAATGTCTTTTGAGATTCATATGTTAATTTTGCTAGTTAGAGCAGGAACTTAGAAATGAAAGTTGATGATGTTTAGAAAGTCAGGTGGTAGTTGTGGTAGTGTGGCTAATTCTTATTTTCTAACTTTATCCTTTTCTTGGAGCCAATACCTTAGCCCCATTACAACCTTAATGTAAGACCTAGTGATCCTGTTTTGCTTTAAATTGTTTAGTGGAGATGACCCTTGTGGTTCAGGTGCTAAAGAAGGCACAAAACTATTATATTCTTCATTTTTGCTCAATTGTTGGAGTTTACTGTTAGTTTGGGCTTTGAAAAATGATAAGCTTGGTTTGGCCTAGAACACACATACAAGAAATTTTTGATATAGATTAGTTGAGTCTTTTTTATTGAATATTCTTCGTTTTGAGTGTCTTTTGTTGTGTGTTATTTGGGCTTCTCTAAATTTTCTTGTTTTGAATTAGAGTTTGAGTTTTCAAGAATGTGGATGATTCATTTGCCTTAGGGCAAGCAAAGTTTAAGTGAGGGGTATTTTGATAACTCCAATTTAGTGTTTGTTTTTAGTTCCTTTTCAGTCTAGTTTTAGTGTCTTTTGCTTTGTTTTTGCTTTAGTTTAATAAATTCTATCTAATTTTAGTTAATCCTAGCTTTTATCAATTTTGGAGAGCTTTTGATGGAATTTTGTGCTTAATTGTAAATTTTGCAAGTACCTCACGGCCAGCAGGTTTTACCTATTGACAGTGACCTATACTTTTTGTCAAAATGCATCGTTTCAAGGAGTGTCACGGTTAGTAGTGCAATTGTTCTTATAAAAGTGTTTACCGTGACCTATAAAGCTCCTTGGTACAAAATCGAGAAAAGATGGACCTCATAGTTAACAGATTTTTGGTGTTGACAGTGAGATAGTCAAGCCATCATTCCAAAATGCAAAGGAGAGCTATGTTATGGTCAACAGATTTTTGGTTTTTACCATGACTTATGGCAATTAAAAAGGAGATTTTTAATAGGTTATGGTCAGCATGAATTTTCTATTGATCGTGACCCCTTTTGGCCTATATATAGCAGATTTTTATGCAGAATCGAGAGTTCTCCTCTTTTTCAGATCTAGGATTTTTCTTTCTTTCATCCTTTACTTCATTTTTATACATAGATACATAGTTTATACTTCAAAATAAATAGATTTATAGCAAAATACTTATATTAAACACCATACTTAGTTTTGATTCTTAGTTTTTCACATCTTAGAGCTCATTTACATTGAAGCTTTGGAGAAGAAGGTTGAAGAAGCTTGGGACTCAGCTAGGTTTTCTTCCTTTATGAATTTCTGGGTTTATTCTCTCCTTTTATCTTTTTATTTTGTAATGGATAATGAGTAATCTATAGTTGTTTGGGGGATCTTTGAATCCCCTATCCAAATCTAAATATTTAACATATTTTGAATATCTATATATATGAATGGTTTATTTCATTGTTAGTTCATGGATATTTCATGGGTTTTCATCATTTTTAGTAAACTTTCAGCTTTGGATGAATGATTTTATCATATATCTTTGTTGGGATATTGTGCTTGAATGGTTAAATGCCTTGAATTTTTAAAATTCTATTCTTTTATCATAGATGCTATGATTTTTAGACTGCTCCGGAATAGGACTCTTTAGGTTGCAACATTTTGGGGTTTTTGAGCTAGAGTAGGAAGTGAAATGAATGGATTTTGGGTTGTTTGGCTCTAAAATAGGAAAGGAAATCAAACCTAGGATGTTAGACACGTGCTTCGGCTAAGTATAAGGCTAGCTCTGGAATGGGATGTCTTAATTTTAGAATAGCTTGCTCTGGAATGGGATGCTTGGGTTAAGAGGGTTATCTCAAATTCATATATATACAATTTTAGGATTAATTTAATTCACATTGGGTAAGGGGAGGATCAGTGAACCTCAACAACATTTTTAATTATAAATTTTCAGTCTTATTAATTTGTTAATTGTCTTAACCATAGAAAAATTACTGTTAGTTTCTTTTTAGAAAATATTCCAATTTTACATTTAACTATCATATTTACATTTTTTGCATACCATTTAGTTGATAGCTTACACACACACAAAATTTTAGGAATTATTTAGCATACAAACAATTTTCACTTCTTGCATCCTTAATTCTTTGGGTACGATATTTGAGAGTCCTAAATTTACCCCACTTTATTACTTGATGATTCAATACACTTGCTGAATAGGTGTCATACAAGACAGAGTAGTGTTAAGTAGATGGCTAACTTAATATTCAAAAGTCTTTAAAAAATTATGATACTAAAAAACTATTAAATTAAATATCAGATGAAGCATGGCCAGCATGGGATCTATGACTAAGTAGAATTGTAAGGACTATCCTAGTCTCTCCTATTACCTGACATCATACATACATATACACTCTATCTTGAATAGCATGCATCGACACATAGAGAAGATTTACTAAGGTAGTTTAGGTTACTTTACACTGGTTCTTATCCTGTTCTTCATATTACATTCTATTTAATACAATAGAATAATTACAAGGACAACAAAAATATAATTACATACTTAGACTCTTCCTATCCCTAGTGTTAGCCTTGCTGCAGGAGATCTTGTCCCACCAGGAAAAATTCTAGCTACAATTACCTACACAGATAAGCACTTGTGTTAAGCCTATTAGATTAGTAAGGAATAAAGAAGAATATATTTAAAAATAACCTCTTATCATAGTCACCAATAACTTACACGTATAGGCATAATGTTAATCAAATAAAATCCAAAACTGCAGTATAAAATTTGCCATACAACACTACCAGACTTATTATTAATGTTGCAAAAGTATACTATAATCAATAAAAATAGAGAATAAGTTAATGTACCACTTATAAAAAAATATAAGCATGTGCAACATATTAATATTTGGCCATTTCTTTCTTAACAGTTCATTCCTTTCCATGAATGCTTGCCTAAGTTCCGTGGGTGTGAATAATGGGTGTTGTAGACACTTGTAGGTATTGATTGTATAAATACCCGAAGGTATTAAACATATGAACCTAAACGGGGTCGAGACTGTGGTCCTAATAGGGACATATATACTGTAAACCCAAACAGGGTCGAGACTGTGGTCCTAATAGGGACATATATACTGTAGACCCAGACGGGGCCACATTAACAACCCTATAGGTATGCCTATCTATCCACCACTAAGCTCTATGTACAGGCATTTGACATTTCATATATTATTCTATTAATTGTATTCAATTCATTGTATTGCATCATAATACATAAGTGTACATATGAATGTTTATAAGTATCATGGTAATGTAACATTACTATCAACATGTAGACTAATATTACAATCCCATATATATATATATATATATATATATATTGGTAGGTACTATCTAATGGGAACATTATAAACCATGTATACATATATATAAATACCTTGATATAAATTCATATATATATGCATTTATAGGCTCCATATGCTTATATCTTAAGGCATAATGTATCCTATTATTGGCACAACGCATAGAGGCAGTCTAAGGTGGTAGAAAAGGGGAAGAAAAAGCTAAATTAGGGGACAAAATCCTACTGTCACGAGCGCAACAGTGGGCGCTGGCCAATTACGAGTTTCTCCTATTCACCAAAATCCTGCCTACTGGTTCAACAACTCAACTTGCATCACGATTTAGACACAATAAACGACTTTTTCTGGAAAATTTGTCTTCTATAAAGTTTTTCCCCTACATTTATATTTTCTGTAACATTAAAAATCATTCCATTTGGCCTTATAAATCTCAAGATATTTAGTAAACAAAGAGGACTGCTCCTAATGATAGGGCAGCAGACAAAGCCAGATTTCAAGGTCACTTTTGACCATTATAGGGCCATAATAACACTTGGGTCTCTTCTAATGAAATTTATTTTTATGAATCCCATTTCTAACCCAACTATAATTACTCAATTTGGATCTCTCAAACTCTATATATGGGCAAAACAGCCCGAATAGGTTAGGTGAGCCTAAGGATAGATTTTTGCCAAAAAGAAGACATATCAAGAATTTTGATTCCCATGCCAATTTACCCATCCTATTTAGGTACCCATTTAATAAAAACTTCAGTCTAATAACTCAAATCATCATAATAAAGCAAAACCACAAATTCACAATAAGTTCCCATACCTCTTGATGTCTAATTCTTCAAGCTACCCACATCTCTTGCTCCTTGCCTTTGCTTCTCTCTCTTTATTCATAATAAATCATAGATTATTATGGTTAAAGATTCATATAATCCTTTAGTTTAATATCTAATAATAAAAAGCAAAGGAAGTA
The DNA here is from genome assembly GCA_037975025.1 of Excoecaria agallocha. NCBI lineage: Eukaryota > Viridiplantae > Streptophyta > Magnoliopsida > Malpighiales > Euphorbiaceae > Excoecaria > Excoecaria agallocha. The sequence continues at coordinate 36,447,159 of CM075816.1, forward strand.
GAAAAGAGATTGTTCTTACTTTAAAAACATTAACCTCTAAAATCTCTCTCATCTCAAAAGCTAGAATTGGGTTTAGGGGTTATTTAGGGGTTAGAGATTTGAGCTTAAGAGAAAAATGGTGGCTTGAAGTCCTTTTGAAGTGAATTATCCAACTTACTCCTTCAAAATCTGTGATTTTTCTCGTTTCTCAAGACATTTTTAGAAGGCTAGGTGTCTTGTTCTTATTGGTCCACTTGTTAGCTTTACCAAAAATTACATTTAACTCCTTTCTTTCTCTTAAATTTATGTTTATTCCCCTAAAATCTCTCTTATGATTTTCAATTAGGTCCCTTAACTTACATTTTCTCAAAATTAATCATATACATAACTTAATTTAAAATGACCATTTTACCCTTCATCATTTTAAGCAATTGCCTCTACATCCTCAACCTATAATTTATTGATTAACTCAACAAATATCACTATTATTATCTTTAAAATGCATGTACATTCTCTTAGGACCTTATTAGGGGTGTCATAAAAATTTACCAAGTTCCCACCAGTTCATATTTTGCAAAAGCTAATTAAAGATTAAAAAGAAATAAATATCAAAAATAATTTGCCACAGCAATAAATGGGATATCAGAATGCCTAAGAGACATATGAGACACATCCATCCCCATGATAATAGTTAGAATCCTAGAAATCATTTGTATAGATTCATAAATTCCTAAAAGCATAGCAATTCATACGTATAATTCCTTTACAAATTAGTTTAAAGTGAGGAAATCATCTCAACTTAAAAATCCAAGTAATGGAACATGTAGTTTACCTATATCATTAAAATCTTATGAACCATTTCTGGTCCAAAAAAGTAGGGGAGAAATATATACCTCTAATAGAAAAGGTTACTATATTATTGTTCCACCAAGAGGACAATCGGCAAAGTATAAAAAAAAAGTTCAAGATTTGAGCAATAATGTATAAAGCTTGCAATAGTTATCTTTATTTAACAGATATTACAAGTAACTTACCATACATTGTGATGGATAAAAGATCAAGCAAGATGGGAGATATTAAACGTAAGGGAAAAAAAACTTTTCTAGTTCTTTCAATGTAGTCAATGTATTAAACGTAAGGGGGAAAATGAATTTTCTAGTTCTTTCAACATAGTTAATGTATTCAACGTAAGGGGAAAAAGGTCTAAAAAGTCAAGCCAACCTTTTTTTTCTCTCAACAAATGCAGCGGATAACTCTAAATCATTTAGAAGAATGGGAAACACACTACACTTAACTGGATCCTCATTAGAGCTCTCATTCTCACTCTTCTAAGTCGCCCGCTACTGTCTCTCCACCACAGGAAACCGCCTTATATATTTTAAATATATTTTAAACAAAATTACAAAATCATGAAATTTTTTTTGCAATGACACAAAGGAATGATAAAATATGTTAAAAAGTTAATTTAATACGAAATAAAAAAAAAGTAAGAAAATAGGAAAGCAAGTTACAAATTGAAAAGTTTAGGTTTAATAATCCAAGTTACTATATTCTCACCAGAGAATCTCATGTTCATTGCTTGAATTCTAATGCACATAGACTTATATAATGCTTATTATTAATTCCTTTTCTATCAAGGTTAGCCTTTTCATGGATCCTCATGCTTCTAATTAATCCTTGAAATTGGATTTGTACCCAATCAACCTACACGTTGTCTACAAAAGATCAGTCGAGCAAACAACCCTAAATTTTCCTAAAAGAATTAGAATAAATAAAATCATTCAAACCCAAATTCCATGATTTAAGTTCATTTAGATAGCCAAAATAAAGAAAAAAGACCAATTAAAATCGAGCTATAGGCCCAAAAGTCAATAGATTTAAGGGAAAAAAAGGAAGAGGAAGTAGAAGACCATAGAGACATAAGCATTCAATTAAATGTAAAATGGATAAAACCAAAGAATCAAATCATAGAAAGAAGGCCCTAACCTCACTCAACATAAGCCATAAGAGCATAAATCCCAATGCCTTTTTTATTATTTTTTGATAGATTAGAAATTCCAATGCCTTTAACTAGTGATAAAGGGAACAGCGGTGAAGAAATCATCGGTGAGGTGATATGTGTTATTGATTGGTTAAAGATGGGTATGCCGTCTCTTTTCCCTGTTCCTTTCCCGATCTCTACTCTTTCCTCATTCCATTTTATTAATTCTTTTTTTTTCTTTAATGGTCATTTCTTTTGAGAATTTGTGGCCAAGACATTTTTATACCTAGGGCAACAAATATAAAAAATACTTAAATACCCCTAATTTAGCAATGAAATTTGATTTCCATTGCTAATGTGAATTTAGCAATGGATTTCTACTTTAGTTGCTAAATTAGGAGCAGAAATAGAATTTTGTTGGTAATTTACCAACGAAAATTCAATTCCATTGCTAAATTGCATCATAAAATTTTGGCACTAATAGTTCCCTCTATTTTTAGCAATGGAAGACAATGATTTTCCATTTTTGTTGCTAAAGAAAAAAATCCCCATAAAAATTAGAAACAGAATTTTATTTCTATTGCTAATTAGCAATGAAAATAAATTTCTTTGATAATTTTTTGTTACTATTTAATAATTTTCTTGTAGTGCTATACTTTTCACTCATATAGGCAATTCTATATCGATAGAAGGTAGCTATAGGCTAGGTGAATTCGAGTGTGGTTTAGTTGGCAGGGTTTATAGGCTAGGTTAAAACTCCCTTAGCTGGGGTAATAGATTTCCAATTCGAGGTGCCTCAGTTGCCACCAACTATAAATCCTTTCTAGGTAGGTCTATCGTAGGCACCTTAGCCACTAGTAGACTTTCCTCGTATATCGAGTCCTCCATCTAGACCTCCAGGCCCTTGAGATTCAAGGCATCAAAGATGATTATTTATTCAAAAGATGTACTCAGACTTTTTATTGGTTGTGTAAACCTTAATACTTTTCCATTTGTATTTACATTTTTGTACTTGGTATTTTCTTTCTTTGTTATGTATGGATGATTTTCTTTTATGATGTCTACACATGTTTGTCTCTCTTTAGAATATTATTAACACAATATGTGATGTGATAAACAAACAAAATAGTAAAATCAATAATCACCCATACATAATATTATAGTGTATATAAAAAGTGACAATACATCATGCAATAGTTTTAACTGGCATGCTACTGTCTAATTCATTATCTTTAACCCAAATAAGAAGGATCCTAACATAGGTTTATACTATGGAAACCCCTATCACTGATTCCTAGACACTGCAAATGCTGGACAATCATATCAAAATGGAATTCTCATATATCAAAATTGCACGAATGCCAACCTTGTGTAGACATTCCTACTAGCTAACATCCGTAAAACTCTAACCAAGGGTTAAAACATTAAAAAGCTGATGGTAAACCACCTACTCCAATAAAAGGTTTAACATGTCAATAAATTGGTGATAAACTACCCGCTCCAACAAAAGGGTTAATACATTAACAAGCTGACGGTAAACCACCCACTTTAATAGAAGGGTTAACACATCGACAAGTTGATGGTAAACCACCCACTCCAAAAAAAGGGTTAACACATCAACAAGCTGACAGTAAATCACCCACTCCAACAAAGGGGTTAACACATCGATAAGCTGACAATAAACCATCCACTTCAATGACAAGCTGATGGTAAACCAACTACTTCAACAAAATAGTTAACACGCTGACAAGCTAGCAGTAATTACTTAGTAATAAATTCATTACCTCAAGGGGTTTGTGTCTACATATTGAAATTCACTGCCTCAAGTACATGTTTGCATATCAAAATTCATTACCCAGGTACATGTTTTCTATCCTTTCACTCTAAACTTTAGCAAATCTAGATAGTAGTGCACTAGCTCTCCCAAAAGTTAGGGGCACTGTAGACACTGGGTCTTGAGTCAGCCTCAGTTAGAGTTACCTAATAAGGATAATATTGTTTCAAAGTAGCTAGAGAACAGAAACACTATGGCGCTCTCTAGTATTGTTTTGGAAAAATAGCTTTTTGTAAGCTTTTATGGTTTTTTAGGGTTAAAAATAATATTTTGGTGCTTTCCTCTATTGCTTTTCTTCTAGATGGGTGAGAAGAATACATTTAAGGGCTTAAAATAAACTTAGAATTGAGTCATAGCCTTGACTCATGGGTCAAGCCCATGACTCACTCCCCTTTCCCATTTGCCTATCACTTGACTCATAGGACATGAGTCAAGGGTGTGAGTCACGATCGAGTTATGGTCCAAGCCCGTGACTCCCCCAATTATGCTTGTGAGTGAGTTTTTAGGCTTTTGTTGGTGGTCCAACCCCTCAATCACGCCCTTTACTCACCAGTCAAGGCTGTGACTCAATTTGTTTACCTTTAATTTCATACTTTCCTGTGAAACACGTGATTAGTTTTTTACTAAAAATATTTCTTTTTTTTATTTGGGCTAATCCTAAGCATTTAATGCTCATGATGACCATTTAAATGAGAAAGGACTTGATCTTTATTAAGGAAGAAGAATTTGAAAAAGTAGAGTAAGGGAAAAAGGCAAAAGAAAGAAACACAAAACTCTCTGGTTTTCACTTGCTTTCAAAGAAAATGAAGGAAGAGGAGGCTAAGAGCATAGATTCAATGGTGTTTGGAATAGCTTTACTGAAGATAATATAAGAGGAAAACTTACTAAGCTTACAAGTTTCCTTATTGTACATATTCGTTTTTCTATTTTTGTACAGCTTGCTTTATGCTTTGTTTCTAGTTTTCATTTCATGTTATATGTATCTTTGTTCTCTTTACTTAAATGTACGTTTTAATTATTTACACATGTGTATTATTAAGTTTTATCATGAATTTTGCCTTCGACTAGAGTTTAAGTTCAAATTTTTGGTTTTTATCATGCTTGTTTCTTTTCCTTAAATTATAAGTCTCACATGGCACTCTCTTAGATTGATTATTTTTAGCTATTTTAATGGCCATTTCATGCATTAATAGGACTTAAATTATCATCTAGGTGGTTTTAGAGTGGGAATGGTGTCATTCCAGTAGCTACTAAATGATCCAGGAATGACTCATAGCCTTGAGTCGTGAGCGAGTCATGCCCTTGGGTTATGACTCACTCACAACTTGCCCGAAATTATTCATGGATTGCCTTGTGACTCACTTAATAGGGGCGTGACTTGCCCCAATTAAGGCCATGACTCACCATTTTAGGCATGACTAGCCCTTTTGGGACTGTGACTCACTCCCTTCCCTTCCCTTCTTTGGTGCATTCGTGACTCATTTTTTTGCCTTTCTTTTCTTCCTATGGGCTTTATTTCATTTTTTTTCCTTTGCTTTTATTTTCTTTCTTTCATTGTGATTATTTGATATTATTTATTCGAATTAATTGTCTATGGCTTTTTGTATATGTTGTTTTGCTAATTTTCTTCGTCTTACTATTATTATTATTATTATTATTATTATTATTATTATTATTATCATCATCATCATCATCATCATCATCATCATCATCATCATCATCATCATCATCATCATTGTTAATATATTTTATATTTTGTCTAAATATTTCCATTATTTAACACTTTAAATTATCTCATTTTATCAACTCATATCATTTTTTTCTTTTCTAATGTGCAATTTAATGCCCCTATTTGTAAGAGAATTGGAAGTTGTGGGCCTAAATTAGCTTAGGATTAATTTCTCATCTAATAGTTTAATTATTAATTTATTCTTGTATTTTGCCTGTATTATTCTTTTCTATTTTTAGTTGAAAATCAATTGTAATAGCTAGTAAAAATATGGGTTTTCATATGATAATAAGGCAAATCTACATTTACTGGCTTATACTTAATTAATTGAGTTTTTTCCTAAAAAATGGACCAATGTCCACTTTTAATCCCAAAAATCACACAAGAAATTTCATAAATATAAATGAGTGAACCACTATTCCCAACTTAATAAATAGTTCAGTTTATGCATGTAATTATTCTTGTATGCCTTTTTTTAATAAATGATTCTTTTGAGTAATGCACACAAAACTCATCAAAGCAGTTTTTTACAAGTTTGCTTGGGATTTTCTTGTAATAAAAGGGATCGATGTCCCCATTTTCATCCATAAAATAAAATAACTATAATTTTCTCTAAAAAGCACAAAAGTTTCTTTTACTATAAATAAATTAAATATGATTCTTTCTCAAAGTTTGTGAGGGATCAATTATCCCATTTTTTATCTAAAATACAACCAAAGTCTTTCCCTTTTTGTAAATATGCATGTGAGGACCAACGTCCTCATTCAAATGGACCAAATAAATTCCCCACATTTTGTATGATTAGTTTGCTATAAGTATAAATATTTTCTTATTTTATTATTTCAGTTATTTTACAACTTGTAATGTACTTGAAATGCACCTTTTAATTCTTTGCGATGAGAAATATTTGTAAAAAGGTTGGAATAATTAATCATAAACACTCATTTATGAGAAATGTTTGCAAAGAGGTTGGAATAATTATCATAAACACTCATTTATGTAAACATTAACCAAGCTATAAATAGGAGTGAGGTCTGAATTATCTTTGGTTTTGGCTTCATAAGGTTAGAACTCACTTTCCCAATATTTTATTAGGTGGAGACTCCATGATGCCTACCTTATGGTGCCCAACAGATGCCCTTGTAGGTTGATCGCTAATAATAGATAGGAATAAGACCCTATCTATTGTGAAGCGCTCGGCTTTCATGAGTTAAAAAAACCTTGTCCGATCTTGAGTCCTAAAAGTGGGCTTCCGAGAGCAAACCAAATAATAACAGGGTTCGATGTGCATCACATAGATGCCTCTATAACTTTTAGATTTGTCTTGGGTATAGCTTTAACTTTAATTTTCTCTTTGCCTTTCTTCTAAGTAGCAAGTAGCTTTTTGGTCATGATCTTTTCAGGCACTTCCTTGTCCCATGATGAGTGATGCAGAAGGATCTCTTTATCTAAGACACCCTCAATTGGCTTAATAATTCCTTGCTCCCAATCAAAGACATCATTAAATAGCTCAAAATCGGGCAGTATATTATCTCCCACCAACTGAGGCTCATTCTCTCTACAATAAAGGAAAACCCTTGAAGCTGAGATAAAGCTCTTGGAAATGTGACAGACATCTTTTGTTACTTCCTTTCCTTTACTCTTCAGACTAGGACCAGTGTAGCGAAACCCTTTTTTGTCTTTCTATCCCTTAGTGGTGATAGCCTTCTGAGGCCTATGAGAATTCTTTCCCAAACTGGCTCTAAGTAAGAAGTGGATTTTCTTTAGCATGTTAATCACTTCCGAGCTATCAGTAAAACCACCTTCACTTTCTTCATCATTGATCATAGGCATATGAAAGCCACCAAAAAGATGCTTGGCTATTTCTAGCACAAATACTTGATTCTCTCTCGCAGCTTTGATAGTGACCACTTAACCATCATAAAGTATCTTAATCATTTGATGTAACATAGAGGGCACTCCCTCTAATTTATGAAACCATGGCCTTCCAAACAAGATAGAAAACTTGGCAAGAATAGGTAACACCACAAATTCAATTTTAGTCTTAATTAGCCTCAAATTTACTATAGCTTTGAAGGTCCTGGTAGCTTGCCTTTTCAAATTATCATAAGCAAAAATGGTCAAATCTGATTTGTTCAATATGATCTCAATCAGAACAAAGGCAGGAATTACAACTGAAGGACACATATAGATTAGGGACCCATTGTCTACCATCACATATGCCGTATGCTTACCATTCACCTAAGCCTTAATGTAGAGAGGATGATTATGGTTTCTACCTTCAGCAAATAGATTAGCATTAGAATACACAATTTTCTCTCATATTCCTCCCTTGACTAGATCTAATAGTTCTTACGGTGAAATAGTAGTAGCAATAGTAGATCCACTTAAGGCTTTCACCAATTTTTTCTTGTCTAATAGAGATTTTCTTAGTAAATCCCAAATGAAAATATGGTCTTTTGTCTTCTTTAATTATTTTATTATTTGATTCTTCTTATTCTCTTTCTCTGTGGGCATTGTATTTGGAGCTGGTTGCTTCTCAATTTTAAGTGCTATCTTTCCACTTTCGATGACGACCTTCACTTTTTCTCCCTCACTTCTTCCTTATTCACACTAGTTGAACTTCAGATATCAATGGGCATTATAGCCCCTTTGTCTTCTCTCTTAGTAGGGGAATCCCGACAATAGTTATTGAAATTGGTTGATTTTCTTCACTTGGCTTTGTTACTTTAGGGGTCGAATGAGTAACGGCCACATACTCATTCTTATACAGGTCTGTCATCACATACCACTCAAGTAGACTGGACTCAATCATAAATACTGGAGGCAACACGGCATTTTACTCTCCCTTCTTCTTTTTTTCTCTCTTTTCAAGATTTAAAATTTGTTTGCTATCTATTAGATCTTAAATCTTATTTCTTAAAGTGCGGCAATAATTAGTGAGATACCGAGTATGCTGATGGTAAGCACAGTATTAATCCTCTCTATGGTGAGGCATCTCTTGACTTTCCATCCTCTATTTAAGCATGTACACTTCAACTATCTTCCCACTTCTGTTGGCTCTACTGCTACTTCCAATTGTCTTGTTATTGCCAACATTTCTCCTCGGACCTTCATTATTAGACCTTATGGCCAAATACTCATCCTCGGCTTCTATGGCTATGTCCTTCAAAAGCTCTTAATCCTTTTATCCCTTCATTTTTAAGCCATCCCTTAGGTAGGGACTTGCATTTCGAATAAAGAGCCTAATTTGACCAGTTATATTAGGCTTTCTTTTTATCTCTATTACTCGATTCTTCTATCTTGTCAAATACTCATGAAAGGACTAGCCATGCTTTTCTTAGAGCAATTCTAGATCTTTTAGAGTGACCTCTATCCTTGTACTACATTCGTACTGCTTGAGGAACTCTTTAGTTAGTAAGTTCCAATCCTCCTTAGTGCGTCTATCTAACCCATGATACCAGTCTATCGTTGAGCTTATTAAGCTTAAACATAAATATTCCACATTTTATTTCCTGGTTAAAGTGGTCCCTTTTATGATCAGGCTGTACTACTTGACATACATAAAATGATCAGAAGTATAGTTGAATCTTGATAGATCTGGCATCTTAAACCTCTAAAGGAGTAGCTCATCCCCATCTAAGTCTTTGTCTTCAAGGTTTATTCCTTTTCTAGCAAACAACAACAATTGGACATTGCTTTAACCTTCTCTTCCATTTTCTTAAAGGCAATATCCTCAGCACTAGGACCCCTATTTCTCACATTCATCATGGAAGGGTTGTACTCTTTATCCTTCTTGGTAGATTTTAAGGAGTAGTAGCATCCCTAACATGATGGGAGAGTCATATTCTTCATCCACCATTTGTGATGCTTTCTTCTCATCTATCACTCAAAAATAGACATAGGAAGTACACTTTCAAACTAACAATGATGAAAAACCCAACTAAACTTTAAATATGCAATTTTATGATTTTAATGCATGCCAAATCTAATTATGACACCTAAAACATGCTTTCAATCAAACCTAAATAATAGGCTACATACAAAACATAATTTTAACTCAAGAAATCAAATTTACATTAATGGAGAAAAATAAATACTGACATGTTATTATGATATATAAATAGTTTTAGGTCATCATGGCAAGACATGCCATCTCATGAATCATGCAAATCAAACAAACAAACACAAAATCATACATTACAATATCACAAAATAATAAACATAGCTATACGATTATGGCATGAACTAGAGAACGAAAGTTTGAGACATAAAATATTACCCTCAAGATGTCAGTTCTATAACTCTGAAAAGCAAAGATCTCCACTTTAATCCTTGATTTCTATGTTTAAAAAACAAAGTGATTTGTGTATTGTTTAATGTGAATCAAATCTAACTCTTATCCCTAATTTTTAAAATTAAAAAACCTAAAAAATTTAGAAATAAACCCATAGACGGGCATTTGTTATTGACAGACAATCGTCACTCACATGATTTCTTAAAATTTGTAAAAATGCGCCTAATCTGACTTGGAATGAAGGGAGACGATCGTCCCTCTATAAAAAATGTGTCTCTATCATTACTAAAGGCCAAAATCAAGGTTCTTTGGAATTCTTTTCAAAACTTTAGAAAAACAAGTCAGAAAATCACAAAAACATTATAAAAATGTAGAAATCAAGGTCGGAGTTTTGAGATTTGCACTCTTCATCGAGAATATATTGTATCCTTATTATTAGGTAACCATGATCTAGGCTGCCTCGAGTCACGGTGTCTACAATTTAGTAAAAATATTTTAAATGATTTTTCCTTTGATTGTCCAAATCCTTTTATTTACAACGGTAAATATTCCAAGTGTAGGAAAATAAAGGGTTACCAGTCTGCTCACCATGTTGCGCTAATAGATAGGGTTATATACAAAAATAATACATGTATATAGCATAAAATAAAACATATGAAATAAATAAATAAAATATACATATATAACACATGAAATTAAATTTGACAGCATAAATAATAAATAAGTATTTGTTTATATAACTATAATAAATAGTGTAACAAAATATATAGAAGAAGTAAATTATAATATAATATAATGCAACATGGTAAATAAAAAAACATAATGTAATAAACACACACATATATAAACATAAATATAAATAAATATGAATAGTAATATAATAAATATAATATTATATAAGACATAACATATACATAACATACAACAAAAATAAAATAAAGTAAATAAAATGAGAATTAATAAAAAAAAGTAATTTAAAGGAAAAAAATATTCACACGTAGATCCATGACCACCGGGTGACAGATCCATGTAAATGAGCTCAACCATTTAAAAGGAAAATAATAATAATAATAATAATAATAATAATAATAATAATAATAGAGGTCCATATTGGGACGAGTGTCACTTTATAGTGACATGTGCTTGCCTCTTTTCCTGTACGGTTTCCTTGCTCCAATAAATGATTTTTGATACTTAAATAAATTGATTTTTAGGGAAAGTAATTTAAAATGAAATTAAGGAAAAAGGCACATATGGACAATTAAATTAATATTCTTAATATAAATATATTATTTTTATTACATGACAAATATTACCCAAGTCGTAACTTGAAATATAACAAGATAAAAAAATGAAAGTCATGGAAAAGCAACTGAGGTCGGATCCACAATATTCAAGAATGAATATATGATGAATCTGACTACTTAAAAACTAAATCTACAAGATAACCTTATATATTACCTTTAGTGTACATGCCTAAATAGAGGATGGAAAGTAAAATTTAAGGACCATTTTAACAATGATTTTATGAAAGAGATTTGAAAGATCAAAGTTAAAATCTAAATTTTGGATGAAATCTTATGAAAATTGATGAGTTTGACATAGAAATGAAAGAAAATTGAGGAGAATAAGCGATCTGGGAAACAAAAATGCTTAAGCCTCAAAATATGGCTGAAATCAACCAATTTATAGCAAAAAAATGATGACTTACGGCCAAGAATGGTGACTCATGGTTGGAAGTAATCAAATAATGGCAATTAATTGGCCAATTGATGAATTATTCCCCTAACAAAAGGTGACTCACTACAAGAAATTATACTTTTTGTGACAATTTTTTTAGTGACGCCTAAATTTTTGTCACTAATTATAACTTACTGTGACAAATTATTTAAAATGTCACCATATTATTTATTACTATGACAAAATTGTTTTGTGTCACTTTATGTTTACATTTTCGTCACTAATAGGTTAATTTTGTGACGAAAAATATATTTCGTCATTGTATTTTTAGGACGGAAAATTTTTCACAGTTTTTTGGAGGGAAAAACTTTTAATGACAAAATAATAACTTATTGTAACATATAAATTCATCACAAAATTAGATAAATTTAGTGACGATAAAATTATTTCGTCACAAATAAGACATCGAGATTAAAAAAAAGATTCTAATTTTTTTGAAAAATTTTAGTTCCAAAAATAATTTTTTGTATGACAAATAAATGTGTTATAAAAAATAGATATATTGTGACGAAATACAAGTTCATCGCCTTTGATATGGTGGGAAAGTTTCTAGTCCTTTTCTTTTAGAGGAAAAAATTTTAACGACAAAAAATAACTATTTGTGACATATAAATTCGTCACGACATACTTATTTTTTGTAACATAAATTATTTTTGTCACAATTTAATGAATTAGTGACGATAAAATTATTTCGTCACATTAATTTTATTCTTGACAAATAAATATATCACAAAAATAAATATATTATGATAAAATACAAATTTATCACCAGTATAATCAATTTGTACAATAATAATATTTTGTCATAATTGATGGTTATATTAATATACGATAAACAAATTATGTTATAAAAATTAATTGAAATTATGACAAATAAATATATCAAAAAAAATAAATATATTGTGATGAAATATAAGTTTATCATCAATATAATCAATTTGTGCGATAATAATATTTTATCACAATCAATTGTAATAAAAAATATGTGACAATTTAATTATACTATAAATAAATTATTTTATGTGACACAGTATAATTTGATCCCAATAAATTTTGTAATGACCAAAAATAGCTTGTTCTGTACTTTGTTGCAAAAATAATTAAATCATACATAAATGTTAATTAATTAAGAATTTAAAATAAATTATATTATTTATTAAAATAAAATATTTTAATCTAAATTAAAAAAATGGTAAAAATTGTATACGTTAGAAGACATCTTTGAAAACGACAGCGTTAAACAAAACCTATATATTCTTTGCAGTTTTCGCCTATGGTGAGAAAGGAGAAACCATCTGCTGCAAGGAAACCCGAGAATTTTTTGATGAAAAAAAAAAACGAAAATAATGAAAATAATTGGTGGGAACCGTTTCTTTTTTGGCGGAAAATTTCAGTTTCCATCTGTTACCCAATCTCTCAATCCCTTATCATATCTCCTTCTTTCTCAATGCAATTCTAGGTTTTTCATAAATAATTTTAAGTTCCCTTAACAGAGTACGTTTCCTTATTCTTCTTCTTCTCTGTTCAATTTCAAGTTTCCTGTTTTCAAGCTCCGGTGAAAATAGTTTAAAAGAAAACTCCACCAGTTTCATTAACCAGTCTGTTCTCTAGATATTTAAAAGAAAAATAATGAAATATATATATGTAATGCAGGAGCAAAATAGCCCCAAACTCTCTCGACTCTCTCCTTGATTCTTTCTATCTCTCTCTGCTTGGAGCTATCTCACTTGAAATCGGAGTTATCTCACCGGAGCTGTCTCTCTCTGCTGTGAGGATTCTTTTGCCTCGCCGCCACTAATCCGAGCTATCACTGGTGACATCTGCTCTCTTTCGTCTCGAAGTTAAGTTGTAACACTTTAATTATTGTTGTTTTATAAATTTCTCTGCTATTAATTTGTTATGGTTCATTCTTTTTGTATTTGGGACATACAGCCGATTGTGTTATGAATTTTGAACATTAAAATTTGTCAAATTTATATGCTACCTTGGTTTAATTTTTTTTGGGTGAAATCAAATAGCTTGATAATATTTTAGATGCGCATAAGATGTTTGATTATTTGCTTAAAGGAACAATAATATTGTAGTTCACAGTATCATTTCTCTGTGCTCGGTTTGTCCTCTGTTTCCTTCAAGAATTTGTTGTTTTTACTTTATCCCCTATTTTTTGCATCATTTAGCAGCTTTAGTCTTTCCTAAGGGTGGCTGCTGTAGCCTGCTAGGGTCTTAAGATTTTTGTTTTTTGGGGCTAGATGTTTATCCTTCTTTGTATGGCCTAATGGCTTTGCATCTTGGGGCTAGATACTCAAGAAACAATATAAGCATCATCTTCCAGAATGACTCTGAGATTTCATGTTCTGTCCTTTGTGTTTGCATGGATGAGTTACGTAACTTAACAAGCACTTGTAGTTCAGTCACTAACAAATTCAGCATAAAATATGAATTTCACTAAGCAAATGTTTGGTACTTAGTTTTTGCATTATTGGTATTTTCTGTCTTGGAATATTGTTTTGGAGCTTAATAAATCTTTCAAATGCTTAGGTTTTGTTAGGATAATTGATTCAAAGTTACTGGCATTTTAATTTATTTATTTTCTATTACAAATTAAACATTTATCTATATCTTTTTTATTACATAGTGCAAAATTCATGTCACAATTGTCCTGATTGGCAGTCAGCATTTCATTGGTGCTGGTAATGGTGCTCTAGTACTTGGAATCATTGTTTCCTTCACAGCTCTTTTGTTCTGCAGAAATTTAATATAGAAAAGAACTTTCTATCAAAGAATTGAAGAGCAGTATATTTGAGTTTCCAATCATGTTATTTAGTTGATTATCACTCTTGTTCTCATAAATGCAAAAAATTTGGCAAGTATGCTCCTTTACATATTACATTAACCAGAGTTTTGTTTCTTAGGCAGTTGCTAGTGGCAATCTGCATTACAATGCGATTTTGGAAGCCAACTTTGAAGCTGTTCCTATGAGTATACCCATAATTGCACTTTCATTTGTTTAGGATCAGTCCTCAAACAATAATACTGCTTGATAAAATTTGACTGAAGCAACTGGTTAGACAAGCAAATCTTTTAAAATTGGGATCTGAATATGATGTTTGTTTCAATATGTACATGGTAATCCCAAGTTTAGCTATCTGCATCTTTTCTAATTGAACTTCAGTAAACGAATGCCTTAATGTGAAAAATAAACTAAAGAAAAAACATTACAAGTGATACGTAGGCTTTTAGGTGGGTTTGTGTACCTGCTGTAAATATGGACCAACAGTAATACGTAGGCTTTCAGGTGGTTATGTGGTGAGTTTCAATTTGCCCAACAGTAATACCTGCTGTTTTATTTCTGTTTCTCCAATCTATATACACTCATATAGTTAAGGCATATTTGGCTGCAGAAGAACGTTGGCCATGCATTATTATGTTATTCCATGTTGTACACTTAATTAGCAGAATTAGTGGTTGTAGTAAAATATTCTTCTTGTATCTTTAGTTTAATTCTCAATAACATTCCAAAAATGATGACAATTGACCTCATGTCGTTCATTTTGTTTCTTTTCACTGTAAATGGAAGAAAACTCTTCTTGGAAACTGAATATGTATGATTATTCTGGTGGCTGAAGGCAAGGCCTTCGGAGATGTATGCTAGGTTTATGGTAGCATCATATTTGAAAAGAAATATTTAAGGCTCTCTCTCTTTTGTCCTATATTTGTAGATATCCTATTTGGAGATGCACTGTTACACCTCTTTTATATAAGCCTATGTGGTAAAGAGTAAAGCTAATTGCATTGCAAAATAGATCAAATGTCTTCATTTTTTATTTGTGTATATTCTTGAAGCTCAGCTCTAATTTATGTTCCATATTGTTGAATGGTGAGATAGCTTAGGTGGCCACAGGATTTGCTAATCTGTGCTTTTATGCCAGAGTTTTCTTTGTTTGATACTGGTATAGTAGGAGTTGCTGCAGCTTCTCTTTGGTTTCATCATAGGCTTAGGACAATATCACGTGAGTTGCTGCAGCTTCTCTTTTGTTTCAGGTTGGGAATGGTTGTTTTGATTAAACTTCGTGCGCAACCTTGCAAATCAAAGATAGCTTATGACGTAGCTCTAATTGTTTAGGAAGAAATCCGTAAGGCAATTATCCTTTCTATAAGTTTGGGGCCACTTTAAACATGGGTTGTCCATCAATGTCTCATGTGGACTAGGAACACCTAGAGCATGAAAATGCCATTCTCTTTAAAAATTGCACTCTGCCTCCTGTCTATCTGGTCATTCTATTTGAAATTTCTTTTTTCATTTTTTTATTTGCTCATATATCATGATTTGTTTGAGTTGTAATATTATAGAAAACAATTGTACTGAAAATTCCAGTATTTTGAAAATATTGCATGTGTTTCATGGTTATTAAAATTATATATACGCTCTAAAAGTAGCTTCTTGGTATTGAGAACAAGAGATATGTCTTTAGCAAGTAGGTATTCCTGTGCATATCGTGAAACTGATTTCCCTACTAAAAGAATATCAGGTTGGTGTGCATCTATCCTTGCCACTGCCATTTTTAGATGGTCCATTTCCTAGAAAAGAAAGGAAACACGCAAGGAAAAAAGAAAAGAACGAGAAGTTCGGGGAAGAAAAAATAACTGCACCTAGAACACTAAAAACAAATAAGCAGCAGTTTGAAACATAATATGAAAAGTAAGAAAGACTTTTGTTAATGGATCACAACCTGCTGTAACAGGGTGTCAAAACTTGACAAGTGGTTAGTAACCCGCTGTTACTTGAGAGCTCCTCCAAGGATCAGCAATCGAGGTTTCTCTATTATTTTAGTCATTCGGCGATGAGCCACATTTTTCTTACACACAACTCCTTTGACCACCATACAAAAACACTTAGAAAGACTGCAAAAGGACAGATGAAAACAAAATTTACTATTATAAGCAAATAACCATATTACTATTGGGGGCCTACTGGCTTTTTTCAAAATCTGGCTGCTTGTAGCAACGCAGCCCATTTCATGCCAAGGAATATAACATGATATTAGTAATCCATGGATATATATGCTATTTAATTGTTTAATCCCATTATTAAAAATATTTAAAACAGAAGTTCACAAAAATCTAATGTACGCACCAGCTTCAAATTAAATATAAACCATCTGCAAATAAAAAGAAAAGCTGCATATTATTGGACTTTTTTCACTATAATTTGCATATTAGAAAATTTCATATATTACCATGTTAATGATATACATTGGATTTTTTTTTTTTCACTAGACTTGCATTAATACATTTGTAATGCCATAGGAATTCTGATATTGATATATTTATTTTTAAATGCTAACATTGTTGTCTTTTTTTCTTTTTTTTAGGATACACAAGATTCAACTATATTTTTGAAAGTCTATACCACTATCAACTATAAATCATCTCTCTCATTAAATTTAGCAATTATTTTCAGGTTTTTCTCCTTTTCTTTGATCTTATAAATTTATATAAATTTTTTTTGTATGTTGTTTTATTTTATGTTTGGTATATGTGGCTCAATTTAACTTTAACTTTATTAATTTCTTGTTCAATTACTTAAAATGATTATTTTCATTTAGTTTATATTATAAAATGGATAAGAGTTGGATGTATATCATGAAATGGTATAAGGACTACATAGGAGTACAATCTTTTATGAAGTTTGTAGATAATCATATGGGAAAAGATTGTGACATCCGATGTCCATGTATAAGTTGTATGAACTTGTACATTAGAAGTCAAAAAATAGTTGAGGATCATTTATTGATTCGAGGGATAGATAAATGTTATCAGATATGGTTTTATCACGGAGAAACATCTAATCCCATGAATTCAGGATCACCATTTGATTAGGGTGATTACCAAAAAGAGTGTGATATGTCTAATGAGAATTTAGATGAAGAAGATGATGGAATTCATGAATTGCTACATGAATTGGGCGAAGATTATTACCAAATGGATAAAACTAATGAGCAAAATGAAGAACATGACACTTGTACAAGTGTCCATCCTGATTATCTTGAATCTCTCAAGAGGGATGCTAATACAAAATTATATCCTAGATGTAAGAAATTTTCAAAGTTTTCTTTTATAATTAAGTTGCTCCATTTAAAAGTATATAACAAGATAAGCAACAAAGCAATAGATATGTTGGTGAAGCTAATTAAAGAAACATCACCTGAAGGAGAGGTACTTCCAAGTTCTTATTACGAGGCAAAAAAGTTTCTGCGAGATCTTGGGTTAGGATATGAATCCATTCATGCTTGTAAGTATGACTGTGTCTTATTCTAGAAAGAAAATAAAAATTATGAGTCTTGTCCCATATGTGGTACTTCTAAGTGGAAAATTAATGATGGAAAGGGAAAAATGATAGCTCATAAAGTTTTACGATACTTTCCAGTAAAGCCTAGGTTACAAAGACTATTTATGTCCAATAAAACATCAACAAAAATGGTTTGGCATCATGAGAATCGTATTGATGATGAATATATGAGACATCCAACTGATTCTAAAGCTTGGAAGGACTTTGATAATAAGTTTCCTTGGTTTGCAAATGATCCTCACAATGTAAGGCTTGCTTTAGCTGCAGATGGTTTTAATCCATTTGGTAATTTAAGTAGCACTTACAGTATGTGGCCTGTGATTTTATGGCCATTGAACCTTCCACATTGGGATTGCATGAAACCGCCATTTTTTATGATGTCCTTGTTAATTCTAGGACCAAAGTCTCCAGGAAATGATATTGATGTCTACTTGCGGCCATTAATAGATGAGCTAAAGGAATTATGGATAGAAGGGATTGAAACATTTGATGTTTCTGGTCAAAATATTTTCCAAATATGTGTGGTTGTATTATGGACAATAAATGATTTTCCAGCATATGGTGATTTATCTGGTTGGAGTACTAAGGGCTATATGGCATGTCCAGTTTGCAATGATCAAACTTGCTCTCAGTTATGGCGCAACAAAATATGTCACATGGGACATCGTCGATTCTTACCAAAAAATCATAGCTGGAGAAAGAGCAAGAAGTTTAATGGTGAGAGAGAAAGTAGATATGCACCTATTGAATTAAATAGAGATGAAGTGCTAAAATAGTTAGATAAATTGACTACTGTGGCACCGGGGAAACATGTAAATAGTAGAAAGAGAAAGTGCACTGTAGAAGAATTAAATTGGACGAGACGTAGCATATTCTATGAGTTGCCTTATTGGAGTAAGCTGAAGTTAAGGCATAACTTAGATGTAATGCATATAGAAAAGAACATTTGTGAGAGTATTTTAGGAACCATGTTAAATATTGATGGAAAAACAAAAGATACTGTGAAGGCAAGGCAAGATTTAGAAGACATGGGAATCTGTAAGGAGTTACACTTGGTGAGAAGGGATGAAGGAAAATATACAATGTCTGTTGCATGCTATGTTATGAAAAAGAAAAAGAGGCAAATTTTTTGCAATTTTTTGAAATCTGTGAAATTTCCTGATGGGTATGCCTCTAATATCTCTTGATGTGTTACTTCAAGTGATCATAAGATATCGGGATTGAAAAGTCATGATTGTCATGTACTTTTACAACACATACTTCCTGTTGGCATTCGTGGAAGTTTAAGAAATGAAGTATGTAGTGTATTGGCTGAGTTAGGTGATTTTTTCCAACAGCTGTGTTGTAAGAAGTTGAAAAGAAGTGAGTTGGAGAAAATGAAAGATGATATTTGCCTAATTTTATGCAAGCTAGAAATGATATATCCACCTGCATTTTTTGATATCATGGTTCATTTACCAATTCATTTGCCATATGAGGCATTACTTGGTGGACCAGTTCAATTTCGTTGGATGTACCCTACTAAAAGGTAACATAAAAAGTCAAAAAATATTAACATTACTGCTTTTTTAATTAACATAGATAATGAGATTTTCTTTTTTCTTTTTTTCCTTACTAGATCATTATGTGAATTAAAGCAAAGTGTTCATAACAAAGCTCATCCTGAAGGGTCAATTGCAGAAGCATACATTGCCAAAGAGTATTTAAGCTTTTGTTCAATGTATTTAAAGGGTATTGAAACTTGTTTTAATCATGATGAGCGAAATTATGACATTTGCAATGAGGGTGGTTTATCAATTTTCTCACAAAAGTGTCAACCTTATGGTGCAACAAAATATATCGAGTTATCAAATGAAACGTTCAATATGGCACGGTGGTTTGTCTTGCAAAATTGTGATGAAGTTGAGTCATACTTTGAGTAAGTACATAAAGAAACTTTTTTTGTATGATATTAA
The DNA here is from genome assembly GCA_037975025.1 of Excoecaria agallocha. Lineage (NCBI taxonomy): Eukaryota > Viridiplantae > Streptophyta > Magnoliopsida > Malpighiales > Euphorbiaceae > Excoecaria > Excoecaria agallocha. The sequence goes on from CM075816.1 coordinate 36,467,023, forward strand.
AGTTAGTATGAAAATTACAATTTTTTCCCTTTATCAAAAAGCACAAAGAAGAACTACGATTAGAAGGATGTAAAAACATAGAACAAACCCACAAAAAGCGATTTCCAATATGGTTTCGTCAACATGTAAGCTTTTTATTTAGCACGATATGGAGTTATAATTTAAATATAATCAAATAATCTATTTAAATTATTTTGTTTGCTTTGTTTAGATGTCATAATTATACAGTGAGGAACAATCAACCACATTTAAAGCTTTTGTATGCACTTGCATATGCACCACATAGGCGTGTTAAGAAGTACAGTGGGTGCATAGTAAATGGAGTAAGATTTCTCATTAAGGAACGAGATAGCATGCGTAGAAGTCAAAATAGTGGCGTTTCTGTTGAGGGAAATCATGGTGATGAAATTATAGATTTTTATGGCATATTAGATGAGATTGTTCAACTAGACTATATGAATGACAAACATGTTATACTTTTCAAGTGTGAATGGTTCGAACTTGGTAGGAAAAAAAATAAGGATTCAAAAGGAAGGGAGTATAACAAGTGTCAAAGTATCTGGGAGGTGGTACGAAAATGATTGTTATATTTAAGCAGATCAAGCAAAACAAGTTTTCTATATTAATGATCCTAAGTTAGGGAGTGAATGGCAACTGGTACAACCATTTCAACATAGACATATATATGACGTTGATGAGATCCAAGATGAAGCCTTAGATGTAGATGACACTGAAGTTATTAAAGATGAAGTGCACCAAGAGAATAGGATTGATGAAGAACTTAAAGTTGGTATCACTGAAGTTTTTGTATTAAATAGATTGGACATAGATATTGAGGATCTTGATTCATTAATAATCTCAAATCTTCCAAAAGTGGATGGGAATGAAAATATCATTAATGACAATTAAGATGATGATGATGAGGCTGTCCTAGATGATATTTTAGTGGATTATTGTAATAGTGATGAACATATTGACAACTTGAATGATGATGACGATGAAGATGAAGATGACTATGCTGAGAATAGTTAGGTATTTCAAGGTTGTATGTTTTGTTAGAAGAGTTACATAATTTAAAAGGCAATTATTTTAGAATAAATCAATTTTATACTACAAATTGCTTGATATAGTATTAGTCATATGATAGTCTTAAATTTTTTATATTTAATCTATCATTGTAATATTGTTTGTGTATTTATATTTTATGTTCAAAAATCTCACTTGAAAAATCCTTGGATTAATTTATTTTCACTGATAAAATCCATACAGGTTAGACAATGGCTCCTGGTACCATCAAAAGACATGCAAAAAATAGGATTCAAATGGTTTCAGCAAATAATGATTCCACACATTCACCTTCTGAGTTATCTAATCATTCAAGCATCAGAGGGCTCTTGGATAGGATGAATTATGCGAGTACAAGGAGAATATATGCTTTAACAAATGAAAAATCCTCAAAGAACACTGGAAAGACACCCAATCAAGTTTCAACAAAAGAATCGCCACTAGAATCCTTACCTGACCAAGGAAATTCAAGTACTCTTGTTCCATTAGAAGAATCACCACTTGATTCCTCATCGGACATAGGTTTTGAATTCTAAATTTTGAATTAGCTATATATAATATGTTCTTTCATTTTTTTAAGGTAGCCCATATGTTTGATTTTGATTATTTCATTTTATAGGAAGTAACTCTAAAAAGAGGGGTCGAGGACAAACTATGGGAAAAAATCTTATGAAAACCATTGCTACTAGAGGAAGCAAAATGAAGATTAATGTGGATACCAATATAGGTAGGCCAGTAACAGCATATGCATATACAAAATTTGCAAGTCAGATTGGAGTTGTCACTCAAGATGTGATTTCAGTGCCTGTTAAGTGGTCGAAATTGAAGGAAGATGAGTTAGATCCAGCATTTAGCCATTTGAATGTAAATTAAAATATTAATCTCTATGAGACATTATTGTTTTGTTTTATTTTTCTTGCATATTTAAAATATAAAAGTTGAATAAATGCAGATGTACATGGATGTGAACATAAATGATCAAGGTGTCAAAAATTGCTTGATAGAAAGGTTTAAAAATAGTACTCGATAAGAACGTTATAGGCTGCACTAGTATTTTAAGAAATTTAATTCTGTAGAGGAGGCTAAGATGAACAAGCTTGAGAAGTACGTTGATGCTGAAAAATGGAAAGAACTTTGTGATCATTTTTCATCGGTGAAATTCAAGGTATATATTTTTAAATTCGTTTTATTGTCTTGAAATGTAGAGATATGAATGAGATAATATAAATGCAGTTGAATGAAGATGTAAATATATGTTTCGATGACTTTTTTTTATTTCTCTTATATTAACTTAAGTTTCCACATTTTTTTTATTTTATAAGGACAAAAGTGTGAAAAAATCTTTAAATCGAAATAAGGTCAAAGCTCCTCATATATCTGGTAGAAAGCCTTTTATTGTTCGCCGACATGAAATTGTAAGTATTTAGTTAACTTCTCTTTGCAAATTTAACCATGTAAGAATAATTAATTAAATTAATTATTATTCTAATTATTATGTTTTTTTTATAATAGTCTCAAAATGAATTGAATGGAGAACCTTGTGGTAGGATTGACCTTTACAAACAAACCTATTATTCAATTCAAAAATGATGGTCATCTTAACAAGCGGAAGAATATTGGGTAAGTAGTTAATATATATGTTGTGTAATGTAATTAGTGTGTTTTTAAGACTTATATAAACTCTGTTTCTTTTAATTTCTCATGATAGAATTTCATGATAGAAAATCGAAACCATTATAATGAGAATGACATTCAAAAGACTGAAGATGAAATTATTCAAGAAGTCCTTGGCCATGGTTCTGGTTATGTAAAAGGCCTTGAATTGTTGGAGATTATCGGTTACATGCATCTCATACATAAGCAAAATTTAAAATTTTTAACCAATAGATCTGATCTTGCCATGAATTTACAATATACATATTAATGAAAATAAGAAAAATTACCTTTGATTTTTGTTGTACAGTTGATTTTCCTTCTCACTGGACTGTCGCAAACCACAATGTCCAAAATCGAACACCTCCAATGAGTAATCCACACTAGAGAAGGATTTAATGAACCAACAAAGGAAGAGAACAACGGCTGGCCAAAATTCCCTAGATGCTAGCAAGGGGAGTGGCGGCTAGGGTTGAGAGAAAAGAGAGAAAAATGTTTTCTCTTAATTGTTCACACTTAACCCTAAAACCTTATCACTTGAATTTTTATAGTTAGGTTAAAAATCCAACTTCATAATAGGATTGGACTCTTTAAAATTATTAGAGAAATATTAATTGGGCTTCTGGAATTATTAATAATGTATTTGGGCTCAATTAAATTCAATTTAAGCCATTTCACAAAAGACTATGCACAAAACCCACAAACTATACCCTTTGTGCATATACTTGGATTTCATTACCCAAATGAATTTCAAATCCAACAAAATTAAATATGTAGGCTCCATAACACTTATAAAATATATTTAATTTATTTTGGTCCAAGAATTAGGCCTCTAAGGCCTTGTGTTTGTAGTTGGCGTGTAACCCTTCCTTTGGAGGGTTTCTGCGCCAACTTTACTTCTTTGGGCCTCTTTAATTCCTCCAATGGATCTATTAATTATTATATCATCCCTATAACACTTATAGTCCAATAATAATTAATTATGAAATACATTATTTCAATTAGGTCCATTTTACAGAACATTTCTAAAAAGTTCTGCGAATAATTTTACTTGATCATAATTAATTAAACTCTTTAATTAATTATTCTCTTATTCACTTTTCTATCCCCATAATAATATCAAATATTATTATCCTTGTCATTTTACCATTTTATCCTTTTCTCTATATGTGTGTAACCTATTGGGTTGCTGTCTATATTGGCAGTATAATATGTAATTGAGAGTTCTATTCAAAACTCACTTGATTTAAACTTCTTTAAATAATTTTATCAATCCCTATTGATATTTATGATACACTATTATACAAATCATGAGCGGCCTCTAGCTAGACATCATGACTATCCAAATGTTAGGAAAGTCAAGTGGTTTGACTATACCTTTTCATTGAAATAGTTACCGTGCAATTACTCCTTTCACCACTCTTATCTCAATTAGATTATGAATATGGATTTATGTTAACTCATATAAATCTAATTATGTATGTTCTATTAATTTATCCATTGTTCCAAAAATTCCCTTCATGGATCTCTATCCATCTTGGCATATTACTATGGCCAGAGATTCTCTGAACAAGGCAATTATAGAATCATGCGAGATAACTTCTCTTAATAAATCTGGGATGGTGAATCCTTTGTCGATCACTCAACTATCTTCAAGTAGGTCATGATATACCCAATCTCCTAACTATGTTCACCCTTAGTTGGAAGTAATCAGTTATGGAGTCAAAATATACCACTTGCTACTTAAGATAACTTTGGTGATCTTAAGTCTTAGAATACTTGCACAACCTCTATGAAGAGATTTTTCACTGACATAGATTTAATATCCATGTGAGGATTCTCTTTGCAAGTCTCTAATGAACTTGTTCTTCTAACAAGTATCCACATGTTAGCTTTGATTATCTTTCATAATCACAGTTATGAGAACCACTGCTTGAACCATTCAAGAAGCATAACATGTGCTAGTCTATCCGAATTAACAAAATTAACAATGTCCTGTCTTGTTAATTCTATGACTAGGGATATTTAGATATTAACATATTTGCATGCAATAGACATCTCATATCATGAAAACTTTAATGATTGCCTTTACACGGTGTTTATAATATCTATGAATTCATTTATTAATTTAAGATTTACAAACTCATGTATTTAAACATAGCATTAATAAATGAATGATGCATTTTATTAAGAATATGAATTCATACATATGAAATACATTCCTTTTACATGGGCTCTAGGGCATACTCTCTAACAATCTCCTACTTGCACTAGAGCCAATCACTCATATGTCTTAGATCCATGCTATTTATAAGGTGATTGTGCTTAATCTGGAAAAGTGCTTTAGTGAGGGAATCCGCCACATTATCATCTGTGGGGACCCTTTCTATTTTTCCATCATTTCTAGCTACTATTTCCCTTATGAGATGGTAGCGTCTGAGAACATGCTTAGATTGTTGATGAGACCGTGGTTCATTTGCTTACGCAATAGCTCCATTGTTGTCACAATATAGAGGAATCAGATTAACAATGTTAGGCACCATTCCTAGTTCATATATAGACTTTTTGATCCAGACTGCTTCTTTAGCTGCTTCCGAAGCAGCAATGTACTCAGCTTTTGTCGTGAAATCAGCAGTTATTTTTGGTTTGGAACTCATCCAACTAACTGCCCCTCTTCCCATTATGAACACATAACCAGATTGTGATTTATAATAATCTTTGTTAGATTAAAAATTGGCATCTGTATACTCATTTACTTTCAAACTGCCCTCTCCATATACCAAGAATATATCCTTAGTCCTTCTCAAGTACTTAAGGATATTCTTGATAGCTGCCCAGTGTTCCTCTCCAAAATTTGATTGGAATCTTCTTGTGACACTCAAAGCAAATGCTACATCTGGACGTGTACATAACATAGCATACATGATAGAACCAATTGCAGATGCATATGGTATTCTATTCATGATCTCTCTATCCTCTAGTGTCTGCAGACATATAAACTTAAAAAAAGTGTTTCCCATGCACCATGAGTATATATCCTTTCTTAGAGAGATCCATATTGAACCTCTTCAATACTTTATCTATATATGTACTTTGAGAAATACCTAGAAACCTATTGGATCTATCTCTATAGATCCTTATTCCCTAAGGTCTTTCATGGAGAATTGCTTGGATAACCATATTTTAACAAATTGGAGAAGAGAAATGTCGTTTTCCATGATCAATATGTCATCCACATATAGAACTAGGAAGACAATTTCACTCTCATTGACCCTCTTATATACACAAGGTTCATCTTCATTCTGTGAGAAACCAAACTCTTTGATTGTCTCATTGAATCATATGTTCCAACTCCTAGAGGCTTGCTTCAATCCATAAATGGATCTTTGAAGCTTGCATACCTTTTCACCATTTCCTGATGTGAACCCTTCTGGTTGTGTTATATACACATCCTCAGTCAAATTTCCATTTAGGAAAGCTGTCTTCACATCCATTTGCCAAATCTCATAATCATAATGAGCTGCAATGGCTAAAAGTATTCTTATAGACTTAAGCATCGCTATAGGAGAAAAGGTTTCATCATAGTCAATACCTTTTTTTTTACGATAGCCTTTTGCTACTAAGCAAGCTTTATAGGTAACTATATTACCTTCCATGTTGGTCTTCTTTTTGAAGACCCATTTGCACCCTATGGGTTTTATCCCTTCAGGTGGTTGAGTTAAAGTCCATACTTTATTCTCATACATAGAGTCCATTTCATACTGCATAGCCTTAAGCCATAAATCACGTTTTGAACTATTCAAAACTTCTTGATAGCTTGTAGGCTCATTGTCCTCTACTAAAGTTATGCCTCTCTCCGAATCAATGTGAAATCCATATCTCACAGGGATAGAACGCATCCTAGGATTTTGTGTATAATCAGGTTCAACTGTAATCTCATCATTATGAAATTCAGTCCCGGGTTCAATTGGTTGATCTACTTCTATTTGTGGGTCTTGAACTTCACCAAGTTCAATTTTACTCCCACTGTCCTCTCGTAAGAGAAATTCTCTTTCCAAGAAAACAACATGCCTTGAAACAAATACCTTTTGTTCTAAGGGATGATAGAAATAATATCCAAACGTTTCTTTTGGATATCCCACAAATAAACATTTGTCAAACTTAACATCCAGTTTGTCTGACACTATCCTCTTCACATAAGCAGGACAACCCCATACTTTTATATGAGAACGTGTGGGTTTTTTGTTATTCCACATCTCATATGGAGTAACATCAATCAATTTACTAGGAACTCTGTTTAACACATAAATAGCAATTTCTAATGCATATCCCCAAAAGGATTTAGGCAAGTCTGCTCAGCTCATCATGGATCGAACCATATCTAATAGTGTTCGATTTCTCCTCTCAGATACACCATTGTGTTGTGGTGTATATGGTGGAGTCCATTGAGATAAAATCCCATTATCTCTAGAATAATCTTGAAATTATTGGCTTAAGTATTCTCCACCTCGATCTGATCTAAGTGTTTTAATACTCTTGTCAAGTTATTTCTCTACTTCATTTCTAAATTCTTTAAACTTTTCAAATGCTTCTGATTTATATTTCATTAGATAGATGTATCCAAACCTGGAATATTCATCTATGAAAGTAATGAAGTAGGAGTAACCTCCTCTGGCATGTGTAGTCATTGGACCACATATATCTAAATGTATTAAGTCCAAAACCATTTTAGCTTGTTCTCCTTTACCAATAAAGGGAGCTTTTGTCGTTTTTCCCAATAAACAAGATTCGCATGTATCAAATGATTCATAATCAAATGATCTCAAATCAACTGACTTGTATAATTTGGTCATGCATTTCTCATTTATATGGCCTAAACGACAATGCCATAAATATGAGGTATTTAGATTATTATATTTTATTCTCTTGGTATCCACATTATGCACTTCTTTAATTAAATCAAGAACAAATATACCATTCTCAATTATAGCTTTTGTATAAAACATATTGTTCTTAAAAATATAACAATACTTGTCCTTTAAAGAAATGTCATAATCGTTCAATAAACAACTAAAAGAAATAATACTTTTGGATAAAGTTAGAACATAATAACAATTATTTAATTCCAATATTAATCCACTTGGAAGAGGTAAATGGTAAGTCCCCACAACCATTGTAGAGATGTTTTGTCCAGTAGCTAACTGTAGACATATTTCTGGCTTTCCAACTCTTCTAATGCTTTTAAGCCTCTGTGGATCATTACACAAATGAGATCCACATCATGTATCTAATACCTAAGATTGTTTTGAAGCAATAAAATAAGTATTAATTTCAATCATATGAATACCTGAAGTAGAAGCATCAGCTTGCTTCTTCTCCTTGAGAGAATCTAGATAGGCCTTGCAGTTACGCTTCCAATAACCATTTTTCCACAATAGAAGCAAGTTCTTTTGGGATTCACTTTCTTGACAACCTTCTTCTTGGAGATCCCACCATTCTTTGGCTGCGCCTTGGTTATTTTCTTCTTCTTTTGCTTCTTGCCTTTAGCAGAAGTGACAACCATGACACTTTTTGGATCCTTCTTGAAGTATCCATTGCTAAAAGTATTTATTTCAATAATGAATTTTAAATTTGTCATAAAAAATGTCAAACTTTTGTGACAATAAATAATATTATGTGACGAAATATAATTTTATTTATGACATAATTTTTGTTATGAAAATGAAGAATTAAAGTTGACGATAATCATTTTCGTCACAAAAATTATACTTATAATGACAAATAACAAATCGTCACATAAAACTTTATGTTACATAGATACCGTGAAGTTCTCTGTGACGATAAAAATTCGTCGTCTTATCTTTTTAGCGACGGAAATTGAACTTTTCATGACGATTTCTTGCGTCGTAAAAAGTATAATTTCTTATAGTGACTTATGACCAAGCTATATTCATGGCTTGCCATATGTCAATTTTCCCTTAAAAAAATTGTCTAATTAGCTAAATTATTCACCTGCGAAAGTGACTCACGGCCAAGAAAGCTAAATGGCCAGACATAAGTCATCAAATCCTTTAAATGATTTTGCCAATTTTGTCGATATATCTAAATTTTGAAAAGATTCCAAAAATATTTTAAAAGTCATAAAAAATAAAAGGCCTTGAAACTCTTAAAGCCTTATCTTTTATAAGAGTATTTCTCCTCATTAGATAACCCTAACAAAAGCCACCTCAAGACCTAGTGCTTACAGTTGCTTCCAAATTTGGAGAAGCAAACATATTTGGCACCTTAGTAAGGAAAAGTTTAGAATAGGAAAAGAAAACACTTACATGAGGAGGTAGACTTTCGATTAGCCTTGAAGATGCATGGAAAAACCTAAATGTCTGCACCTGTAACATAAACTTAAGGCGAACCCCACAATTTACGACTATGCTTGAGATTGAGGCAAACCTTGTAGTTTGTGACTTTGCCTGAGATCAAAGTGAACCTTGCAATTTGTGACTGTGCCTAAAACAAAGGTGAACCCCACAATTTGCAACTGCATTTGAGATTGAGGTGAACCCACAGTTTATGACTCTACTTGAGACTGAGGCGAATGTTATAATGTGTGATTATGCCTAAGATTGAGGAAAAATTCGCAGTTTGGGACTATAGCATAAATTGAGGCAATTTTTGTAGTTTGCGATTATGCTTGAGATTAAGGCCAACTCCATAGTTTATAATTGTGCGTAAGACTGAGGTGAACTTCCCAGTTTGCTACTATGCTTGAGATTGAGGTGAATCCCATAGTTTGTAACTGTGCTTGAAATTGAGGCAAAACCCTATAGTTTGTAACTATGCCTGAGATCGAGGCAAACACCACAGCTTGTGGCTGTGCCTGAGATCGAGGTGAACTTTGTAGTTTGCCACTGTGCATGAGATGGAGGTGAACTCTATAGTTTGTAACTGTGCTTGATAATTAGGCAAACCCCACAGATTGTAAATGTGCCTTGATTTGTTTTGGATGCTTTGAGAAAGACTTAAAGAGTAGAGTGATTGACACCAATTTGTCAGCATGTTAAATCAAGATAGATGCAAAAATCCCTTGCAAGTGTGTAATGCACATGGTGGGATAAACTTGAAAAGCTTATCGGCTTGCCCCCTTTGTTTGGCAAATTAAACTTTGGAAAAATTTTGCAATGGTTTGGCAAATGCATATTATTTTTGTTGCCCCTGCATGACAATATTTTTAATGGTTAGTAGCACATTTGATTTTAAATAATATCGTATGTCGTGAATATCTAAGTGACATGTGTTTTGCTTATTTATTTCTTTCGCTTAATTTACTTTTTCACATAATTATTACCATTAATTAAATATGTGGCTAATGATGGACTTCCTTATTTGTATGCTTAATTTTGTTATTTTTTCATGTCAAATAGTTATATTTATATATATCCATTTCAATAATTTTTCCAGTCAAAGTTATTAATTCTACAGAATTTAGCCATTTACAGATATCTTGTCCCGATTTTCAGTACCTATATTAATTTATAACACCCCAAATGATATAATCCGAAGAGAAATTTTAATAAAATTGGAATTGATATTAAGTCAAATTTAGGGCATCCAAATAAACTAAATGATAATAAAAATTATATATGTAAGTTAAAATAGATAAGAATTTAAATAAAATGAGATTTAAGAATAATTATGTAAGATAAATTAGGGGTTAGCGATTTATATTTCATCCTTCTTATTTTATCATCTCTTTAGGAAATTTATTTAAAAATTAAGTTTAAATTTCATGCTTAGTGATTTATTATTACTCACATCTTTCTTCTTCTCTTCTGTAATTCATTTTGTTGTTTGGTAAAAACCATCAATGCCGCAGCTTGATGTTTTCATGTTGCTTGAACTTTTTTTGTTAATTTTTTATTCAATTTTGCAGGCATTTGGTTACTTGCTTCTGAGGATTCGACCTGTGGCTTTAGCATGGAGAAGCTACTCACCTACTGATCCTAAGTTGTTTTTTATGGGGGAAGTGTTAGAGAGTATGCCCTAGAACCCATGTAATAAGGATGTTTTTCATATGTATAAAATTTATATTCTTAATAAAAGGCATCATTCATTTATTAATGCTATGTTTAAATACATGAGTTTGTAAATCTTAAATTAATAAATGAAGTCCTAGATATTATAAACACAGTGCAAAGGCAATCATGAAGGTGTTCATGATGTGAGATGTCTATTGCATGCAAATGTCTTAATATCTAAATATCCCTAGTCATATAATTAACAAGATAGGACATTGTTAATTCGGACAGACTAGCTCATGTTATGCTTCTTGAATGGTTCAAGCAGTGGTTCTCATAACTATGATTATGAAAGATAATCAAAGCTAACATGTGGATGCTTGTTAGAAGAACAAGTTCATTGGAGACCTGCAAAGAGAATCCTCATATGGATATTAAATCTATGTTAGTGAGAAATCTCTTCATAGCAGTGGTGCAAGTATCCTTAGACTTGAGATCACCAAAGTTATCTTAAGTAGCAAGTGTTATACTTTGACTCCATAACTGCTTACTTCTAACTGGGAGTGAACATAGTTAGGAGGTTGGGTATATCATGACCTACTTGAAGGTAGTTGAATGATTAACAAAGGATTCACCATCCCAGATTTAATAAGGGAAGTTATCTCGCATGTTTCTATAATTATCTTGTTCAGTGAATCTCTAGCCAGAGTGAAATGCCAAGATGGATGGAGATCCATAGGGGGCATTTTGGGAACAATGGTTAAATTAATAGAACATACATAATTATATTTATATGAGTTGATAGAAATCCATACTCAGATTCTAATTGAGATAAGAATGGTGAAAGGAGTAATTGCACGATAACTGCTCTATGGAAGGGTACAGTCACACCACATGACTTTCCTGGCATTTGGGTAGTCATGATGCCTAGCTAGAGGCCAATCATGACTTGTATAATAATGTATCAAAATATCAATAGAGATTGATAAAATGATTTAAAGGAGTTTAAATCATGTGAGTTTTGAGAAGAACTTACAATTACATATTATACTGCCAACATGGACAGGAACCATAGGTCACACACATATAGAGAAAGGATAAAATGGTAAAATGACAAGGATAATAATATTTGATATTATTATGAAGGAAGAGAAGTGAATATAATAATAATTAATTAAAGAGTTTAATTAATTATGGTCAAGTAAAATTGTCCGTAAAACTTTTGAGAAATGTTCTGTAAATTGGACCTAATTGAAATAATGTATTTCATGATTAATTATTATTGTCTTATAAGTGTTATAGGACTACTATAAGTGTTATAGGACTGGTATAATAATTAATAGGTCCATTGGAGGAATTATTAAGGGCCAGAGGAATGAAGAAAGTTGGCGAAAGCCCTTCTGTAAGGGCCACACGCCAAGTCCAGAACAGAAGGCCTTAATGGCCTATTTCTTTCACCAAATTAATTTATATATGTTGTATAAGTGTTATGGAACTCACATATTTAATTTGGTTGGATTTGGAATCCATTTGGGTATTTAAATCCAATTAGATGCACAAAGGGCCTAGTTTGTGGATTTTGTGCATGGTCTTTTATGAGAAGATTTAATTTGAATTTAATTAATTCCAAATGATTATAATTAATTCTAGAGGCCCAATTAATAATTCTCCAGCAATTTTAAAGAGCCCAATCTCATTAAGGAGTTGGAATTTTAACCTAACTATAAAAGGCCAACTAATGAGGAATTGGGGTTAAGTGATTAAAACAAAAAGAAAGTCTTTTTCTCTACTCTCTCTCTCTCCTTTTTGTGCCAACTCCAAGCTAGCTTCTTGGAATTTCGGCCAGCCCTAGTTAAACACCAATTTGTTGGTTCAATTTATCCCTTTCTAGTGTGGATTACTCATTGGAGGTGTTCGCGTTTGGACACTGTGGTTTGCGACAACCCGGTGCGAAGTAAAATCAACTGTTCAACAAAAATCAAAGGTAATTTTTCTTATTCTCATATGGTTATATTGTGTATTCATGGCAAGATCAGATCTAATGGTTAAAAAATTTTAAAATTTCGCTCATGTATGTGATTCATGTAACCATTAAAATCCAATAGGAAGAGGTGAAAAAAATTGGATTTAGTGTTATTTTGCCTATTTTATATTTTAATGGCTTATCTTCTTATGTATGTTAACTTTGTACTGCTATGTATTGGGTTTTTTCTGACCCATGAGGAGAACCCAAGAAATTTGGCCCTTGTCTCAAGTCCACAAGGGACATATATTTAAGAGACTTGAATAGTGTATGTCTCTTAAGTGTGTGTGAAAATCGGATGAGTGAGAGTTAAAGGAAGAGAAAATCAGTTTTTCTTCTTCATAGAGCTGTCCCATAATTTCTTTTTTTTTTCTAGAGATTTAGCCATTGGATCGAGCTGAAATTTGGAAAGAAGATTCTTCACACATCAATCTTTATTCTTGATGGTGAAATCAAATTCTAAAGTCCATAGATCATTTTTTGGCTAGGACAACAAATTTTTCTTCAACATAGACCAGTCCCACGAATTCTTTATTTCCCGAAGATTCAACCATTGGAGTGAGCTGCATTTTGGACAGCATCTTTCTTACATCCTGATCTTTATTATCAACAATGGAGATTAGATTCTAACATTCAGAGATCAATTCATGGCTGGGACAGAACTCAAATTTTTAGGTATTAGCTCTTGCTCTTGTCTTTGATTTACTCAATATATCTTGATGTTTATTCCAAGATTATGATGATGATGAATGTATGTCTATAGTTTTATCTAGAGAAGATTTGATGTATTAGGTAGAGAATTTGTTGTACATGCCCATTATTTTATAGTGGAAGATTTAAGAGGCCTAAGGGTCCCATGGTTTTTACTCCTTACATTGAGGAGGTTTTCTGCATAAAAATTATTGTTGATATTGTGTTGATTGTGGCTGCTTTGTGGTTGATTTATTGCTCTAATTTTGGTGTTGGGATCCTTAAAACTTATTGGTGTTGGACATCTCTTTAATAAATTGTCATGTGGTAAATAATTGAGAATATATATAACTATGAATTTAGAATTAGAGCCATAGTAGGAAGTTAGGCTAATGAGTTGGGTGTCATAAAATGTACTGAATGTGGGATGCATGATATACATATGTATCCCCATGTGTGTACCCTCAATAAGTGTCACATTAAGATAAATACTATATACTTCCATGTATATAAATTATTTGTAAAAGTAATTAAGAATTTAGAAATATCATAGACTCCCAAGTATGAAAGCCAAAATAAAATTTTAGTTTTAGAAGAAAAAAAGAGACATGTTACATCTCTTAAACATCAAAATCTTATAGCTAGACTTTCGGACATAACTATTTAGTGGCCGAAGATGTTAAACCGACCTGGTAGTTTTGTTGTTTGTTGGTGATTTCAATATTGTTAGAAATTATTGAGAGATAAATAAGAAACTAATTAACAATAAGAAGCTAAAAAAATAGAAAACAATATAGAAATTGTGCATATCCATTTATAATCAAATAGAAAAAATAGAAAAATTAAAAAATTAAGGATAGAAAATAGAGTGTTTTTGAAATAAAAAATTTTTTAAAAAATGAAAGAAAGTATTAGAATGTCATATTTTTCACATCTCTTTTGTTGTGTTTCTCAAAAATCCTTTTTATTTTGGGGTTTCAAAAGTAAAAATAAATATCACGGGCTTGTGGTTGCCGATGTAGATGGGTTAGGCCCATATAACGGCTCCGATCCATTATGGGTAGTCCATATTTCTTCTATATACTTTCATAATGTTAAAATTTTCTAATAGGTAAATAAACTATCTTCCAATTCCAATTCTCTTTCTTAGTCCAGTTTAGATCCGATACAAAAGCCTCGTCGAAGACATTGCGAGATGGAGCTCTTATTTTGCACTTATTTAAATCTATCATCTAAATTGGCATTTACTTACCAAAGAGATCGGTAAGGTATTTTTCATGATCTCTCTATGTATAACTCTTAAAACACTAAAATCATAATATCTGATAGCAATTAGGGATTTATTTTCCTTTTCATTTGTTGATTGGAGTTGAATTGCATTATTATTTGTTTCTTTAGAAGTTATTTAGGGTGTAGAATTGATGGGGCTTTTCCCTATGCATGGCTTCACAGTTTTTGTGTATAAAATGCTAAATACCAATTTAATGAGCAAATTTAATCGCATCTTTATGCATTTGATTTGTCCTTTTTTTCGACTGCATGTTGAATTTTGATAGTGAAGTATTTGCTGTCTAGTTGAGCTGAGTGATATTCCTTCAAATTTATTCAACTGTTTAGAATCCTAAAGTTTCCATAGTATGTAAGTTTGAAGCTAATTAATTGAACTAACTGTAGTTATGTACTTACTTTTTAAGGGATGCTGATGAGAAATTTTTCACCATTTAATTGTGTCTAAAACTATAGAAGATATTGCTATGAATTTAGTTTTTATTTGACTAGAATGGGAGTTTTTGCTCTGTTTTGATGTACAATAATATCATAGTGAGAAAATTTTGTTTAAAATTTAGACATTTAAAAGCTAAAAATGCATGCTTAAAGTGAAGCTTGCAATAAAGGTTGCCATTCAACCTTTTTAATTTACTTGTCCATGATCTATTCGTGTCTTCTTTTGAAGGAAATCTCCTTTTTATCTTGATTTCATGACTTTATGCTAAAGTTAATTTGCTTTGGCATAATCTACTTGTGTCTCTATACAACACCATTTATTTCTTGCTATTCTTTTTTGGTCTATTCCTTGTGCTGTTATTATATTTTGTGAACATCTCTGAATATTTTCATCTCTATGGTTGTGGTTCAATATCTTTGTGCAACTATAGTACCATAGGGTTCCTCTTGTGAACCAGTAATGAGATATGAAATAAGAGAAATGAGGCTCAAGAAATAAGATATGACACAAGTGCTATTTTATTTCATCAACATTTGTTTTGATGTCTTTGTTAAAACTCTGATAAGGGGAACACACAACATAAAGTTCATGCAATGATCTAAGAATCAATTGCATGTTGTGGACTTAAAAAGAGAAATGTGGAATGTGAAATTAATTTTTTTTTCATTTTAGAAATGGTCTTAGATTTATGCCAAGAGACTTAATTATTCTTTACAATTCAGGTAGCAGTTTGGCATCATTTTTTCTAGCATTAATAGAGCTAAATTTTTTATTCCAGTGACTAAGAATAATGATCTCATTTTGTATAAGAACATGAGCTTTCTTTTTCTTTATATGAAAGTAGTGCACAACATATTTCTTGTATTTGATTGCTAAAGTCATCTTTTTCTTTTTTTTTTAGATTTTCTGAAATATGTCAAGCTAAGGTTAGCACTTGAATGTGGTTCCAACTGCTATAGTGCTTACTATTGTTAAAGCTCGGCTTGTTGGTGTTACAAGAGGTCATGCTCTTCTTAAGAAGAAAAGTGATGCTTTGACTGTGTAGTTCTGCCAAATCCTTAAGAAGATTGTTTCCACAAAAGAATCTACGGGAGAGATTATGAAAACCTCTTTGTTTGCCTTAAATGAAGCAAAATATGTTTCTGGTGAAAATATCAAGCATGTTGTCCTTCAAAATGTCCAAAAATGCATCACTAAAAGTTTGATCCCGATAAAAGAATGTTGTCGGTATAAAGCTTCCTAAGTTTGAGTATTTCACTAAAGGAGATATAAGGAATGATCTCACTAGATTGGCTAAACTTGGTTAATAAGTCCAGGTTTGTCGTGCAGCATATGTGAAATCAATTGAGGTTCTTGTTGAGCTTGCTTCACTCTATACATCATTTTTAACACTTGTGAACTTGGTGGATTTGTTGATATTTTTTGGGATAATATTTATGATTTAAGAACTTAAGAAAATGATTTGATGTGTTATTGAATATTATAAATTTTATATTATAATATGAATTAGGAATCTATTAATTTATTACTATAAATTATATATTTTATATCATATTATTGATGATGATTACACTATACATAAAAAAAGAAAAAATTGATATTTAATATTTCCCGATGAAAATTCAGTAAATCATTGCTAAAAATATAAATGGCATTTAACAACGAAAATAATTTCGTTGCTAATTTTTCCTACAAAATACAATACACCATAGGCAAAATTGCCTATGGTGTGGTTATTTTCATCGGTAAATTTACCTACGGATTTTCAAATCCATCGGTAAAATTGCCTACGAAGTACTTATTTTCGTCAGTAAATTTATATATGGAATTTTAATTCCTTCGGTAATTTTTTCAAATTACGACAATTTCTCGGTCTACACTTTTCGATGAACTTATCGATGGAAGGTGTTTTTCGTAGGCAAATTTACCGACGGAAACATTTCCATTGGCAAATGTACCAACCAACGATACTGCTTCACCATTTTCTATCAGTATTTTGGTTTCCTTACGAAAATTCACTCATTTTGATCGAGAATTTTCATCGAAAAACTGGATTTTTCTTGTAGTGTAAATGGGATTAGTCCATGGGTTAACAGGGAACCCAAGGAATGTGTATGGCATATAGTAGAGAATCGACAACATAAACTCTTTTATTCTAAGCACATACAAATGAGTTTTAGACATTATGTATTTAAATAACTTAAATAAACAAATATGGGTCCACCGGGGCATGAAAGCCTTTGATGAGTGACCACTTAATTTTATTGAGTTTATTCATACATAAAAGCCCATATAAGGCACAATGTATTATGGTACATGCTACCTAAGGGAAATGTCTATAGCCATTACATAGGTTTGTTAGTTTGGTAGTAAAACTTCAGGGCTACCAAAGCGTGATCTTTGCTAATAGGTCTAGCTCATCATGAGTGTAACAATCGATCGGGTCATCATTTGACATACCAAATGGTATAAGGCTTAGGCTAGTGGTCATCCTTAACACTTCCTTACATTGAGTAAACATAGGCTCGTGTTTAATTTCAGGAATGAGTTTTTTTAAGATTAATTATTTTATCTCTCTTCTATCGTAAATAATTATGCTAGAGAAATAAAGGCACACTTATTTGATAACTCCAATTCAATGTTTGATTGTAGTATATTTTTGTTTATGTTTGTGTCTCGTTTTGCATGTTTTAAGTGTTTTAGGTTTAAAATTTCTCTTTTTATGACAAATAGAATTATATTGAGATTTATCAAGTTTTGGTGTGTTTAATAGGGTAATTTTGACTTTTTTGCAGAAGTTTGACTTACACATAGCAGTGACAAAAGTGTCCCAGTCATGTGCTTTGCAAAATTCCCAATCCACACCATTTCATTTTATCACTCAAGAGAGACCATTTGTCTTAGCCATGTTTAATACAGAGTTCGAGGATGATTCAGTTTAGAAGGGTGCACTCAACTAAGAAAAAAGTGTCTCAACTGTGTTCTAAAGCTATATTACTATTTTGGCCAATTGGACATAGCTGAGACCATAGTGTCTCCGCCATGTCCATTTGCATTGCTATAAAAGTTACATTTCTATTTGGCTAAAAGGAGGAGAGTAGACATTTTAGATCTAGGGTTTTCTTCTTTCATTTTTTAAGGTTTTCTCTTTATTTTCTATTGTAGTGTAGATTTATTTTATTGTAAGCTTTAGATTAGGTTTATTTTTAATGCAAGTTTTAGGGTTAGATTTAATTTTCTGCAATTATTTTTAGTTTTATTTATCATTTTGCTGGAGAGTCGGAGGAGAAGGCTTAGATTCAACTTGGGCTTTCATCAGTTACAAGGGACTCATGGGTTTCTTTTTTCCTTTTTCCTTTTTACTTTATTAATGTTTAATTTGTAGTTTTATTGCTAAGGGATCTATAAATCCCCATATCTATGTAATGGATTGAACCTATCTTTGATTTATATATGCTTGAATGTTTTGTTCTTCATTATGATTATTCATTTATCTATTTTATTGAGAATTTGATCATTTTATTTCATTTGAATGAATGATTATTATGTTTGTATGGAATGGGTATTGCCATGGTCTGTTCTTATGTTTTCTACATCTAGAGTCCTCAATGATTCTGAAATGGAGGTGTTGAACTCTTTTTATTAACTACATTTGATTCAGAAATAGTTAAAGAATAGATGGGTATTAAATTAGTAAGCTCCGAAATGGGATACTAGTTCAAATCTTGATCTTGGGATCCATGTTTATGCTGGCTATCAGATAAGATCTGGAATGGGATATCGAGTAGTTAGAGTAGTTGGCTTCAGAATGGGATATTAGGGGTTTTGTTGGTTTGTCCACATTTAAGCCATAGATTTTGTTATGGTATAATTCAATGCATTGGGTATAGGGAAGATTAGAGTACCTTTGCAATGTTTTAATTAATGTTTAATATTAGTTTGATTAGCTTTATTATTTGTTTATTTTGTTAATTAGATTTAGGACGCTCTCAATTGAAAACTTAGGAATTTGTCTTTGATTAATCCTTCTCAGCTCTAGATATCTCACTTAGCAATTTCAAATCAAGAAATGAAACTGGAAACAATAACAGAAAATAAATCCAATGCTGAGGCATCAGTCATAAGTAGTAGAACTAAGAGAATTATACCAAAAGAATCGAAGGAGTCAAAAAAAACATGGTCAACTCAAGCAACAGAATCATAGAATGAAAATTTTCTCGATTAGAATGCCTAAGATATGTTTGATAATTCACATAATAAAACAAATTCTTCTTGGAATTTTGATATGGCAGATATGGTATCATAATGTATCACATACGAAATTAGCAGAGGTGAAGGGACACCAAAATTGGGTTAAGGTGACAGGAGAGTTCTTGACTTTCCCAGGTTGTGGCACACATTATTTAATCAATAATAAGCCGTTTCCAATCACAACTCCAATATTAATAGCTCACAATGCAGCTTATTCAAAGTAAGCTTTCTAATTAAACCCTAAACTCAAACTATTTTTCATATCTTTAATTTCTCTTCTCTCTCAATAAGAATGCCGGCAACGTTTGTTCATTTCGGGTCACCATTGTTCTGGGCAATTACCTCCTATTAACTACCAATTTAACCACTACGATTCATATATTATTATGTTCTGCATCTTAACCAATGTAGTTTGTGAAATAATTGTACAAAAGCATAGTTAACAAATAATTATACCCTTTCAATCCCCAGTTTTCTACCTTAACCAGAAGCAAAGACTATTTTTTCTTCTTCTGCTACCTTGAATTTCCTTAATTAACTATTTTTTTCACTGCTAGAAACCCAAGATTCCCTCTTTCGCTGGATCACCACAATCTTAATTCCTGCAAGCTCAAAATGAACTTCATTCTCTCTTTTAAACCTCAAAAATCCAATCTTTTCTCTGCACCGCAATCCCTCCAGATCTCACTCACCACCACCACTTTACTCATAGCTCAAAACCCAACAAACTCAATACTGTTTCAACTATGCCTCGAGGGAAATCTGGATCGAGCACTAAAGCACCTTAACTCTTTGTTTTATCTATAATCACATATAAGAGAGACCTACTAGTTAACTTGAAGATCCAAAAACTAATTCAAAGCTTTCATTGAATTACAGAATCTAAAAATAAAAATCAAAAAAATCTACAACCAAGAGATGAATGAACTTAAGGAAGAAAAGAATCGATGCACCTAGAACCAAAGAACGACAGGCAGTGGCGACCAGCGAAGGATGGCGTCGACGGGAAAAGAACAGTTCCAATAGGGGCAGTGGCGGAGGCGAAGAGGGAAGATAACGTTTAGGTTTAAACTTGAGAGTGAGAGAGAGGGGGCTGTAATAAAAAATACAGGGTTAAACGAGGGTAATGGAAAATACATTAGTAAATGTATTGAGGAATACATCAGTTATTACCATTACATTACATCATTAGATAGTTTTATTAACAAACACAGGTTTCATTACATGGTTAATTATATTACATTACAATACGGTATACCATAGCCTAACATCCTCTTCAATAGGAACTCTTTCTTAATTAGAATTATTTTTCCATTTAAAATAGGATTTAGGCATTATCCTATTTTGTATAATTTATAATTTCCTACATTATCATTTTTTCCCAACAGTTTAGACAATTTGATCGAATTCTCTAATTGAATTCTCCTAGTGTGCTACTTCAATTCTAATTCACAAGTCCATACGAATTTTTCTTTAAAAAATTACCTTTATTTTCTTCTTTATTATGGTTTCTTCTAACTCAGTTTCCAACAACTTAGTAGAAATAAGATCTTCAAGCGAAACAATGAAATCTTCCTAGGGTTCATCTCTAACCAACACATTTTTAATATAAACATGAAATGATCATGGTAATAAACAAGATAAAACCCATATAATGACTCTTACCTTTATTGTTTCGCAACCTTCTACTATCATTCTTAGACACCTTAAATGAACTAGGAATAAATACGAGGTTACACTAGATTATACTTTTGCAATAGATTACATCATAGTACCATACTCTTTCCTCTATGCAAATGTTTCACATGAACATGTAAATGTAGTGTTTTCTTAGACCTCAGGTAAAATGGTGATTAGCAATATAGTAGTGGTTTTTCATTTGGGTCGATCTTGGTTGTCTAATGATAAAAAAATGGGAGTTTCACAAAAATACCCAAAAAAAAGGAGCTCCCCTCAAAAATACCACCTTCCTTTTTACCTTTTTAAAACTACCTTTTTTTAAATTTTCATTTTCAAAAATACCACTTTTTTAAA
Organism: Excoecaria agallocha; assembly: GCA_037975025.1. Taxonomy (NCBI): domain Eukaryota; kingdom Viridiplantae; phylum Streptophyta; class Magnoliopsida; order Malpighiales; family Euphorbiaceae; genus Excoecaria; species Excoecaria agallocha. The sequence goes on from CM075816.1 coordinate 36,488,477, forward strand.
ATACAGCATTTAACTTAAAAAAAAAGTGCTGCTAAAGGTTTAAAACAATGTTAACAACCGAAATTATAGGTGGCTAATCCACCACCACCCACCTGTTGATGAGATTCTATCTAATCTCTCAGCTCTTTCGTTTCAGAAAAACAAATACTTTTTGCAATCGGAATCTGTTTTGGGGCAAAAGAAGCATCATAGAAACAGAAATCTTGCTGATTCCTATGTCACGAAGATAGAAATACCAGGGTAAATGGAGCACTTGCGATTGATTTTCTCATAGTTAATACACCATCCGTCTGGGCCGATTAAGCTTCTGTAAGCCTCAATATCGGAAGGATTATAGAAGATCTCCTCTGGAGTGGCAAAAGAAGAGCCTTTGGCGAGCTTGCAGCAGGCGCCGCAACCCTCCACGCAATCCCATACCTCCTCCTTCCTCTTCCCTCCGAAGCCTTTACCGGTGCTTCTCCAATTCTTATCTTTTGGAGTTGGGCGGTGCGCAGCCCAAATGCCACCATTGATTGTGGGAAGAGTAACGGCGTTTGCCATCCTCCTAACACACCGATTGGATAGACTAATACAATTGATGCGATGCCATACTTGTATGATGGAAGTTTCTACATCAAATACTTCTCTTTTTTTTCCATAAAGGGTTCTTTTTTTTTCTTCTTCTAAGATACAAGATCTGATAATGACTTTCACAAATAAATTCAATGATGAAAAAATAGCATCCCAGTACATGTAAATTTATAAGACGATTAATAATTTAAATCACGATCTCAATCTAACCATTTGTGTTTTCTTCTATCCCATTCTTTCAAATTAACATTCCTCTTTGCAAGTACTGTATTTTCTCGCACATAACAAATGTTTTACTAATATCCTTCTCCTTTTTAACTTGATCAAGTTATGTGCACAACTGGGAATTGGACTAAGTTGTGTCTGCTGGTTTATCTTTTGCTGAAATCATGAAATGTGTCCATCGGTTGGTTGATCTAAACAGCATACGGTTAAAACCAAAACTATTTTTCTTATTGGGTAGGTTTTGGAACTATCAAAGAAATTGATGTAAGTTTAACATGTGATCTTTGTAATTATTTTTGTAGTTTTCAGTTAGAGAACAAATGCGTTTTGGTGTTAGACCCAAAATTGGACTTTTGCTCTGTTTTTGATTTTTAAAACAATTTATTAAGATAGTCAGGATAATTAACTTCCAAACTAACTACCCATTTAACTAATATTGCTAGAAATAGCTTCTCAGAGAAAACATTACGATCACCTTTTTTTCCTCATTAAGTTCTGCATAATGATTGGTTTATACAAGTTCTGTATAATGATTGCTTTTTCATGTAATATATATATATTCAACCAAAATAACATTGATATACCAGGTATACCAGAGGTATACCATGACATACCATGTATACCAAATATCACACTATTGGTATACCATGTATACCAGATGGTATACCATTAGTATACCGGATGAACCATGTGATATATCATGTATAACAGGTGGTATACCATGATATACCAGGTATACCAGATGCACCATGTGGTATACCATGTATATTGGGTGGTATACTAATAGTATACTATGGTATACCATTGGTATACTTGATGTACTAGATGATATAACATTGGTATACCGGATGTACCATGTTATATCGTGGTATACCATTGGTATACTGGATCTACCAGGTAGTATACTATTGGTATACCTGGTATACCGTTGGTATACCTTAGAATGCAGACTGCCAATCTCAATTCTGGATTTTGGTATACCGCTGGTATACCACGTATACCGATGATATACCAAAATCCAGATTGTCAATCTCAATTCTGAATTTTGGTATACCGCTGGTATACCAGGTATACCGATGGTATACCAAAATTCAGATTGTCAATCTCAATTCTGGATTTTGGTATACCGCCGGTATACCAAAATTCAGATTGTCAATCTCAATTCTAGATTTTGGTATACCGGTAGTATACCAAAATCCAGAATTGAAAATAGTATTCTGAATTTTGATATACCTGGTATACCGATGGTATACCAAAATAAAAAAAAATAATTTTGATTATCATTCATAAAAAGAAACAGCTCAACAATTTATTTTGATCCATCTTTATTTTGCATAAACATATAGTATGATTAAAGCATCTTATATTCTTATGTTATTGTTGATAATTAAGAAATAAAATTAAAATTATATTTATGTAATTACTGCATTAAATTTAGAGAATTAAATTCAATAAATTAAAGCACAACGTTGTCAAATGGAATCTTTATAATTCAAATAAAAGTATAACATATAGAATTGGAGAACAAAATCAAATCATCACAGTGGCAAGATACCCTGCACCCAAAAATGAAAACAGAGCCTCTACTGAACCACCTAACAAGGTTTCTTTTGTTGACGAAGTAACTTCAAGACAGTAAAAATGGATCAGATGGCAATACCCAACTTCTTCTTCATCTTCTCAACCTCTAAATATACTGTGGAGTAAGGAAGAAATTCTGAGAAATGTTCTTTGCTGATATCATTTATTGCAACTGCAAGTTTAGGGATTTCTAAAGTCTCTTCATGGGTCAGAGTCCTCACAAACCTTTATTAATTTGATTATCATTCATAAAAAGAAACAGCTCAGTAATTTATTTTGATCCATCTTTATTTTGTATAAACATATAGTATAATTAAAGCATCTTATATTCCCCATTACCTCCATCAAATAGCTAACAATCAAGCAAATGGCAATCAAGAACACTGATGGTACATTAGCCTTTTCATTACCATATAACTCAATGTCATACTTCTTGGTCATATTTGCATACAAAATTCCCCAGTTTTCTTACCCCTTGCTTTACTTCTTTATTGACCAACTCAAAAATGTAAGCCTCTGCAACACCTTCTTTCCTCAATGGCGTACCTGATCCAGATTTCAAATGCGTAACCAAACCCTTAATATACACCTCTGCAAAGGGCATGGTAGCATCAACCTCGCCAAGTTCTTCTCCGGAGCTCGGCCACCCAGTCTCCGCCACAATGATTGGAATGTTCTGGTAGCCGGACACCGCCATAGACGTAACGATGGCATCCAACATCATGTCAAAGAGGTTCCTGCATCTGACTCCAGTGATCAAATCATCCCTGAAATTGAAAGGTTGCTCCTGAAACAGGGCAAACCCTATAGGAATCTCTGAGTAAACCCTGTACATGTTGTACGGATAAATTTTCACCAAGAAAGATGAATTAGTATCTTGCAGGAACTGAAGCAGAGGCCTGATTACAAGTTCACCAAGAGGTTGTTGGAAAGAAGCGAAAGACGGAGGGAACGGCGTCGTGACGGCATTAACGAAATAGAACGTCGTAGAAACAGAAATCTTGCTGATTCCTATGTCACGAAGGGCGAAATGTAAGTTCCTGATCGCCGGGACAAGAAACGGCATGAGCTCCGACGAAACGGCGTCTTCTCCGACGGAAATTATAGAAATCTTGGAGCGAGGGTAGAAAGGGAGAACATGGTCGTACAGCCACCGGAGAGCAGCGGAGCGGTTGGAGACGAGAGGGAGGAGGAGTGAGTTTGGGATGGAGAGAAAAAGAGAAATGTTGGAGTAAGCGAAGGAGCGGACAAGGTTAGGCTCAGGGTGTGGGAGGCGGAGGTTAGCCCAAGATGAGTTTAAACTAAAAGTGGTATTTTTGAAAACATAAATTTAAAAAATGGTATTTTTAAAACTTAAAAATTGATGATGGTATTTTTAAAAATCAAAGTTAAAAAAGTTGTATTCTATGTAATTTCCTCTAAAAAAATTGGAGTTAAAAAGTCTCAAGGAATGATTTCTAGTAGCAAAAAATGCTCAAAAAGCCCAAAAGAGTACTTGGGGACAAAATGATAATTTTACATTGAAGTAGGATTAAAAAAAAATGAACACAAAATGGTTAGAAACATTGTAAAATGATTAGGAAAACATATTTGGAGTATTTTGGTGTCAAATGGAGCTAAAAAGAGTATTTAGGAAGTAAAATGGTAATTTTTTATAGAATGGAGAAAAATGACCAAACAGATGGGAAAATAGATGGGAAACCAAAATGATGAATTTTGGTATAAAATGGGATGAAATCAGACTTAAAAAGAGCAAAAATAAAGCAAAATAGGATTTTTCCATGTCCCTATTGAAGGAATGGAAGGCGGCACTTCGGACCACCGGTGGCAGTTTAGAAACTACCATGTCGAAGTCTTAATTTAGGATTTTTCCATTTCCACCGTCAACTGGTGTTCCCCTAAAAACATTTTGGATTTTGATTTTTGACCGGAAGCCCAAATAGGCACTCGAAAGGTTGAAAGTATTGTGGGCATGTTTCTAAAAATTTTAATTTGGCTTCTGTTTCTCGGTTTGATTAAAAATATGTGAAAATTTTGGATTATTTAGTTTTGGATTAATCCAAATAATCTGAATTTTTGTTTAATTATTTTAAAAATATAATTGTTTATCAATTTATATTATTCAATTAGTTTGATTGTTTATTAATTTATAATTATTTAAATAAAAATTTTAAAAATAAATAGTCCTATTAATTTAATTATCATATTATTTGTGATTATTGGAATTAAATATTGAAGAAAATAAGATATTAGATTAATTTGTGTTTATTTTTATAGAAATTAAAATGATTGTAATTTTTATTAATTATTTTTTTTATGTCTAGAATGTAATTTTGAAGTAGTTTTTTTTAATTAGTTTAAAGTTTGAAATGTATTGCAATTTGTTATATATTAATTTGCTGTTTATAATATATATATATATATATATATATATTAGATTTATTGAAACTTGAATAATTATATTCAAAAAAATTCCGAGTTATTAAAATTGGATTCCTAATTTCATATATTTTATTTCGAGTGGATTTGAGTTTTTTTTTTATTTCGGATTTCATACTATTGCGATCGGGTGGGTTTTTTACATGAATGAAGCACATAGGGGTGTCCATTGGGCGGATTTGGATCAACCCAAACAACCCTCAATCCGAAAATTTCCCTAATTCCCAACCCTACCCGACCCGACCCCATAAATAGTTCGGACTCCTACCCGAACAACCCCCAAAAATTCGGGTCTGGCCCAAATACCCCGAACTTATTTTTTAATTGAAAAATAAATTTTTTTCTTTCAATTTATATGACAAAAATTAAATTAAAATCCAAATAAAATATTAAAATAAAAATATCATTGTTCACTAATATAAAATAAAAATTACAATAAATAAACAATTTAAAAATTCTTTAAACACACATTGTATAATAATTAACCACTAATAATTTAACAATTCTTCAAACACACATTATATAATAATTTAAAAATAATTATCCAAATGCAAATATTTAACCCAAAAAAGGCAATAATTCAGCAATCAAAACATCAGACCTATGCTTCGCCTTGTTCTGAATTCCAAAGGAAGGAGAACCAAGCAAAAGCAATAGATCAATCACCACAGGGACACAGCAATTTTACAGAATAAATTCAATTTGCCTTATTTAACCAAGCAATAAGATTAGTACTATTGCAATTGCACGAAATAAATGCATTCTCCCAAAATTATTAGATAAATCGTATGAGCAAATTATTCTCTTTTTCAATTCTTGCTATTAATATTTGACACTGTCATGTTCTTGAGATTGCAAAAAATTAAATGAAATTAAACAAATCAAACACGACAGACGTTGAAGGATAAAGAACCTAAAGAACAAATCAAACACGTCAGGGTTCTTACTGCTCAGTTAAACCTTTGATTTCAGATTTACATTGCCGTGAATTCAACGGTGCTGTTGTTTTCTATCTAAAATCTCATTTGCCATTACATTATAGCATAATAAAATATGCCGGCGACGACAAGGGGCATCTGTGGCGATCAGGCGATGGGGAGAGGATAAGAAAGAGGGAGAGGAGAAGCGATTTGAGATATTAAGGATTTAGGTAGTAAAAGGCAGAAGGAAGATGTAGTAGGAATATTAAAATGTAGCGTTTTTTTATGGAAATGTTTTGTTCGGACATATTGGGTTTACGAAAGTTTTAATTGGACCCAAAAAATTAAAATTCTCCAATATTATCCTATCCAAATATTTAGTTGGGTAGGGTCAGTTTTTGCACACCCTTGCTTTTTATGGTGGGTTATTTTTCAGTCTAGGGGGCTTACGTGTACCTCTTTGTAGCCTTATATTTATGATCGATGATGCAGCAGCAAGCGTCGATACTGCAACGATAGAGAAGCATACATGAAAAAAAAAATGAAACTATTATCTGCTCCTTGTTTAAGCCCCTGCAATTCAATTTCTTCTCTACCTAATAATCTTTCCATCAAATTCTCTCTATTCCATTTCTCTCCTCCACCCTACAGTGCCCATCTTAAATCTCCAACCACTTGCAGAAGAAGAAGAGGCGATTTCTTTAGCAACTGCACTACTAGAAGTAGAAATGTGGAATTGGAAACATCATCAGACTCTAATGGAAATGACATCGATTGTGTGGGGACAGGCTTGGACGTGGAGTGTCTTATTTCCTCTTCTGAAACCAATGGCACGCCGGTGGCGGAAGAAGGATCGGAGAAAAATTTTGTGGAAATGTTGGTGGAGAATGGAGTTTTGGTGTCCCCTTTCCTCTTTTGGGGAACGGCAATGGTTGCAATGAAGTAGGTTTTGCCTCTCACTGGACCTTTCTTTATGGCTGCGTTTAGGCTTATTCCTGCTGGCTTCCTGTTGGTTGCATTTGCTGCGTATAAAGGCAGACCTCTGCCTTCTGGACTCACTGCTTGGCTCTCCATCACTCTCTTCGGCCTTGTAGATGCTGCTTGTTTTCAGGTTTCTATACTTCTTTAAATTTTAATGCTTTTATTTAATGCGGTTATGAATAAGATGTGGAGTAGATAATATTGAGTTCACATTGTTGTGTATAAACTCCTGATATCAATGTTTGGCTTAGTGCGGAAGAGGAGAACATAAATTAATGTGGTTTATCCTTACAGCTGTCTACATACCAAAATATGTTATTCTTATCTTTTTCTTACTAGGTCTATGATATTGGTGAAACAGGGATTTCTTGCTGAAGATTGCAGAGAACGTCTGCAGGTCTGGGCAGTGTATGTTTTCTTTGTCAAATAATTAAACCCTTGTGGCATTTACTGTAATTACTTTACTAATTCTTGTTGTAACATATCACAACTTTACATTCTTTAGTTTCCATAATAGCATGTACAGGTAGTAGATGGAATGACTACTATGTATTTGTATTTGTAGTGGACCAACTATTACTTTTTAAATTTTAAAAGAAGTTGAGAATAGGCAATTACCGTAGTAAGATTATTCAGTTGTACTTTATATACTGAACAAAGTGAATAATAGCTTTTTCTTACTGCAGGTCATAATTGACTCGCAGCCTTTAACTGTTGCTGTACTCGCAGCCTTGTTATTTGGAGAATCCATTGGGTTGATTGGAGCTGGAGGTCTTGTGCTTGGAGTTATTGGTCTTTTACTTCTTGAGGTGATCACTTGCATACTTAGTTAATTTTAAAATAATGATATTTAGGCATGCTTGCAAATTAGCTAGTGTTTTTAATTCCATTGAGGAAATGATTGCTTTTCAGTGGAAGTTTCCCTGATTGGGGTCAAAGTTTTATCTGTCCAAAAGTGAAGGGAGAAAATTCTCAGAGCTTAGTTTAGAAATCCCTTGTTGATCGCAATTGACATATATTTGACGCAGTTGACATCATCATAGCTGGATAGATGAGGTCTTTGTGGTAGGTTGGATATTCTGAGTTTTAATCCTCCTGAATCAAGTGTTTTTGCATCTTTTCCACTCTTGTGAAAGAAAACAAATTCCAAGTAACAATACAAGTGTCTGGAAATCTGAAAACATTATCCTGTTTATGTGAGTTCTTGAGATTTCTTCCCAACAAATGTAAGAACTTGCGGACAGGACCCATTTCGTTTTTGCTGGAAATGCAACTGGAAAACAGATCCAGGAATGGATCTCCATTTTGTTGTTTGATCTACAAGTACTTTGTTTTTCTTATTTTTGAATTTTGTTGGCTTTAATATAGATGGAAATGAAACCTTATTTAGATGCAAGTTCCCATGTATCTGTGGACAAGGAATTGGAATAAGAATCTCATAATGATTTTGCTTTTTCCTTTCCATGCATCCCATACATTGTGAGAAATATTATGGAGATGGAGAGAGATGGTTTTAGCCAGCTTGATTATTCCCTCAAGCTAATGGGTGTAGATATAATGAAAAATATATCTAAAAAGGAAATTAACAACTATTGTACAGTAGTACAAAATCAAATCCTGAATTCACACCTGTAAGCACACCTATCAGCTAGCGTATGTCCATACGTCACAGCTAGTTTCTTAACTAATTGCAAGGTTGAAGAAATCTGATTGGAAAAGGTGTTGGGTCTCATTGGAAAAGGTGTTGTGTCTCATACTTTAATTGAAGGAGTTGACACTAGGTGTAACTGAATGTAAAGCAGAAAAGGAGAGGGAGAATAGAAGGAAACAGAAAACAGCAGTAGGAGAAGTGTGCAATGCAATCACAAGCTGCAATGGTTGCTGAGACTCTGCTTTTTAGTTACTCAGTTAAGCTTGATGTGTTATATAGCTGTATAGAAATCAACTTCTCTGAATTTTTATAGGACCTAAATTCAGACGTAGAATGATGTCAAGCCAATGCTGATTAATATCCTAAAAGAATCCATTCAAACTGCTCCTAGAACAAGTTTTACTAGCAACTTGCTGTGTCATGTCCGTTCTTGTTATTAGCTGGACTGCAAAAACAAATGTAAAAGGTACATGAAGACTTAAAGAGTTACAAGCCTACTCCTAATTCAAGAATATGAAAATAGGAACTGTGTTAGATGAAAAATAACTTGGGTTTCACTTTTTTCAATTTAAGGTATATATGGTTCTTGACTGAGTTTTTCTCACACTCAAATCCTTTTTCTAAAATAATAAAATACTTATATCTTTGTGTTTTTGAATGGAACAATTATTTAGTTTCTTGCACTCCAGTCCAAAAAATTAAGTACTTTGAATAAGTGTAGAGGGAGTAAATATTTATATATTCAAATAGGTAATACAAAAGAAGTCCTTGATCAAATTATTAATTTATGGTCCTTTCTTAGTAAATCTAGTATTATAGCCTATAGCTTATGTACCAAATTCAGTTTTGGCCTAATCCTTAGATGAATTCTGGATGATGATTTGGCTGCCGAAATAATTTTCGATTTATGCATATCTGGGCTCAAGTGTGAATGACATTCAGTTCTATTCAGTTCTGTTAATTCTATTAGATCAAAACAATCTGCATCACTTGATAAATGCTATTGTGAATGATGTGGTTTATTCTGTAGGTTCCTGCTCTCTCTTTTGACCAAAGTAACTTTTCCTTATGGGGAAGTGGAGAATGGTGGATGCTTCTTGCTGCTCAGAGTATGGCACTTGGCACAGTCATGGTACGCTGGGTTACAAAGTACTCTGATCCTGTCATGGCAACTGGATGGGTAGGTTAAACCTGACATCATTAACTTATTCCTCATTCCATGAAAAAAAAATCTCCATAATTAATTGCTGTGCCTCTGTTTGCTTCTGGTGTTTAAATGACATGGTTTGGAACTGCAGCTCACTTGGTAGTTTCTTTGGAGGAACTCTAACTGCCCCTTTCGGGGGTTTAGTTTCAGTCACTCTTACGGTCAAAAAAGATCGAACCAGTTATTTTTTTATTTTTTTTAAATATAATGCCTAGTTTTTTAAAATTGAATTAACTAAATATCCTCGGCATCATGCTAATGCATTCAAGTGGTCTAATGACAAGTGAAAAATTTGCATGTTTGTGAGAATTTTGACCTGCTGGTTGCTTCATAGGAGGAACCTGAACCACTAGAAACTTCAGTCCTACTGTATGGAACTGTGCTGAATCTTTGGAACTGGGGAACCTTTAGGCAGTTCATAACTGCTGGTTAAGTTCTGGACTGATTCTCAGTACGTTTAAACCTGCAGTTTACCTTTCTTTTTCTTATTTGTTAACTTTTAAAATTTTATTGTCGTGTGCTGTGAAACATGTACCCCTCATGAATTACTGGCGTGATAAAAGATCATGCATGATTATAGTTTAGATGTAATGAAAATATGCAAGATTGAGAGTGTCCAAGAACATGGTAGAATATCTGCTGCTTTATTTTGTTTTTAAATTGAACTTGTAGCAAAAAGAATGGAACATGACAGACTTGCATGAATTTTTATTTTATTTTTTTTGTTTGCAGCACATGGTTATTGGTGGTCTCCCACTTGCAGTATTCTCAATTCTCAATCATGATCCTGTGTTCGGTGAAGGTCTCAAGCAGCTAAGTCCAAGTGACATATTGGCACTCCTGTACACTTCTGTTTTTGGAAGTGCTATCGGTTATGGTGTGTTCTTCTACAGTGCAACAAAAGGTTAATTGGTCTTGGTGCTTCTAACTGGACTGAATACTTTAGGTTAAATTGGAATTTTTTTTTTCTGAAATTGATTTTGTATCATCGAAATGTTTCAGGTAGCCTGACAAAGCTCAGTTCCCTCACCTTTTTAACCCCGATGTTTGCTTCAATTTTTGGGTAAGATTCTGCTATCAGAACAAGATTAGGAGGAAAAAATGAAAAATTGAGCAGACAGCTGGATTTTTTCCTTTTCTGAAAAAGTAGCTTTTGATTGAGATATTTGAACAGCTTGCTAAAATCTAGGGCTGGATATTGATATAATGCACTGAATTATGGTTGTAGCAACCATTATACCTTGTTTAATACTGATAAATAATGCGTTCTTTTGCTTTTGGATTATCTAACTACAGGTATTTGTACCTCGGTGAGACCTTCTCACCTCTGCAGCTGGTAGGGGCTATTGTTACTTTAGTAGCAATTTATATGGTTAATTATCGAATTGATTGAAGCATTTGGTCAACAAGGGTCATAAAGACAGAAAGGGTGAACGAAGCCAATGTAAATAATACGAATTTAGAGTGTAAGTTGATGAAAGCAAATAAAACTACAGAATTGGTATGATTATCTCTGGTTTGAATTAGAGTGGAAAGTTGTAAGTAATAGTTGTGAACCTCACTCCAATCAATTGTAAACTACAGAATTGGTATGATTATCTCTGGTTTGATGAGGCGCAGCGATGGCTTGGCTTGATTATGGCCACTTGGGAGAGGTGATGAAGGTGTGCATTTGTAGGTGAACTTAGAATTTTTTGGTACAGCTGTACAGGAAAACTGATGGTAGATTATTTTTTCAGGGTACCATGATTTTAGTATTTTTCTTTATTTTAACGGACTAATTTGTCTAAAAATTCAAAACAACACAAGCAAATTGAATCAGATTCACCATTAGGCAAGAATTGATATCCTTTCCAGAGAGACAAACATGAAAACTAAGACCAAATAAATGGTTGCAAGTTTGCAACCCATGAAACAAACTAATAAATTTCACTACTGAAAAATCTCAAATTCAGCGGATGGCCTTACGTTGAAGCTGTAGCTGCAACGATAGGAGTTGAGTGAAGATTTTTAGTAGAACCAACTCTTCCTCTCCCAATTCCAGTCCTTTGCCCACTGAATCCCCTTCGGGCTTCTTCCATATGGAGTCCCAATTCTGACAATGCGTGCTTTTGAAATCCCAATGGACTCTTCTCACTATCCTCTAGTGTTTGATCTTGAAGTCCAGCGATCTATCGAATCAGCTGAACTAGGTTCCCATGAAGAGGTAGAATATCCCCAATGCTGTTGGCTACCGCCCACGAAGCTGTTGCTGCCTGAGGACTCTTGTCCATCCATATCTTCTCCATCGCCGCCCCTCTTTACTGTCACATACTTGTGCAAACTTGGTTCCATTAGATCATCACTTGCTCCAACTTCAGATTCTACCAAAGGGTCTTTTAGCTTCTTACCACCACCTGCGTTACAAGAAACATTGGGGCTGCTTGTGGAGTTAAGATCAGCAACTGCTTCAACAATGGAGCAGGCCTTAGCAACACATGCCGGAACTGAGAATGAAGAGGTATTTGTGTTTGTGTTCTTTTGATGAAAATTCTGTATGTCTTCTAGCAGTAACGCAGTATATGATGGATTGGGATTGGGATTCAACAAAGTTTCAGGATTGAGGTCCAGATCTCGAGATCTCCTGGCTGACCTACTTCTTGTAAGTGTCCGTGTTTTTGCTTCTTCTACAATTGCAGTTTGCTCTTTCACAATCTTATTATTTGGCCCTTGACCAGTAACAATGTTGTTCAACTCACCATTTGGCTTCTGCATTTGAACATAAGCTTCTAAATCAGGAACAGCCAATAATCTATAATATGTATGGAAAAGGCATATAAAGGTGACAAAATAAGATTGATTCTTTATTTAAAATGAGACATACCTGATTTAGGACTTCCTTCACCACTACATGTGCTTCAGCTTCTCTGTTTTTGGATTTGTTAATTTTTGTGTTTCCAGCTGCTTGCGCGTACACAAGGGAATTTGGGTCAATTTCACTCAAAGGGTTTCTCCTATAAGGAGATTGCTCAGCTTTCCTTGAAGAGCTGCGACTAAGCGATGGTTGCTGATTATTCTCAGCAGAACCACCACCCCTAGCATTGGTTCTTGCTGGGGATTGAGAACGGGGAGATGCAGCCGTTCTTGGACCTGTTTCTCCTACATTTCTCTTTACAGAAATCCTTTTGACTGCAGCTGCTGTTTGAGACTCTGCGCCATTGTTGCCTTTCTCCATTGTCAAGGAAGAAACAGTAGCTGGAACTGAGACCATCTTACCAGGCCTATTATCAGTAGCATTAGAATTAGAATTTGGAGTTGGGGTAGTTTCTGATCTTCTACCAGGCGACCGGCTCACCCTTCTTCCACTGTTGCTGCTACTACTATTTCCTCTTTCTCTGCTGCAAGATCGTTGGTCTCTTTCCCTACTGGGTGTCCTCCTCCTTCCTTGCGAAGCAGAAGAAGATTGGCTATGGCGATGGCATAGGCGATGCTGCCTTGTTGTTCTCTCTTCATCTTCTTCACCATCATTCCCTTTCTTTGTTCCATCGTAATTAGCATCGGGAACCTGATCAAGATCTTGTTCTTGGTCCAAATCATAACTTCTCTTGGAACCCGCATATTTCCTCCCGGAAAAAGCAGGCTTTCCGGCGGTTCCAGAGGAATTGCTCCTGCTAAGCCTTCCACACTGTATAAGAATAGCATCCACCTCTTCTTTTGTACAGCTTGATGTCCTTACCACCACATTACTACTGCCCATTTCGCTATTACTAATAGTAGCAGAACCAGAACCAGTAGCAGGTACCTTGTTTTCTTCTTTTTGTGGAGGAGAAACAGCAAGTCTCTCTCTATCATGACTCTTTCTGTGTTTTGTAACGAAAATCTCTTTCTTCACTAAGCTTTCTTCTTCTGCTACTACCTTCTCTTCGTCAATTACCTTCTTCTTCAATTTCTCCTCATCAGTTGAAGAATCAAACAACTTCTGCGGAACTGATGCATTCAAACAAGAACACTCTTTTTTCCTACTTAAACACCCACCCATTGTTGCTCAAGCAACGGTACTTGAATTTAGCAGATGGGTAATAGATGACAGGGAGAGATATATATGTGGGGTACGTTTTCCAATAAAACATTTTCAAAAGATTTAAACTTTTTGTTTTTAATAGGTTTGAGAGAGAGTGGGAGAATTTCAAATTTTTGAGTGAGAGAGCGGGCAGATCTAGGAATAAAAAATAAGAAATTAATAGAGCCGTTAGAGAGAAGGGAGAGCCGTTGGATGAATCTTGACTGTCCCCCGACTGACACTGACTGACGAGAACTACGATTATTTCTCATTAGTTCTCGAAAAACTTGTGTCCCCTATTTTTTAAATAAACAAATAAAAAGACATGTTTAGTAATAAATAGAGCTTAAAAATAAAAAACACAAACATTCTCTTTTAATAATAATAATTATTATTATTATTATTATTGTTGAATCTTAACATCTGGTCTTTGCTTATTTCAATTCAAATTTTTTCTAACGGCTATTTCGAAGATTTTTTTTAAATAATATGTTTTTTAAAAAATACTAGATAAATAAAGTGTGTCAGATTTTATTTAAAAGAGATCGAGATTTTTTAGAAAATAAAGCGATTTATTGCGTTATAGGATTGGGATTCGTGTTGCACTGTAGGCCCCAAATGTAGGTTCTCCTCCACGTGGTGTGCTCCTATTGAAGATGCAGTTGCTGACTACATTATCACCAGCCCCTCCCTTTCTCCTCCTCGTGGCGAACGCTTGTTGGTTGCGTGTGTAGAAGTGGGCCTACTTTCACTGATACATAGTGAAGTACTGCATCTTCAGAAATAATTAACTAAAGTGTATTTGGCTTAATGGTAATGTATTTTATTTGTCTCTTGTTTTGCCCGAGTTCAAACCCCTACAACAGCAAAAACACGTTTATTTTAATTTCTATACATAATTTGTCATTTCAACTTGTAATAGTTTGCCAAACCAATCTCTAAACTTATGGGTGATTGCCTGCCAAATATCACATTGTAGGCAAAACTCATGTCAATTATCATGAACGTTACCTTACACACATGGGTGATTGCTTCTTGGCCTAGATCGATAAATATTTTCGTAGACCCTACGATGAGGACCGTGGCATTGCCCAATCCTATCAGTGGGGTGGCATTTGGTTGCAATTCTCTAATCGGCAGCCCTATTGCCTGGTAAGCTTTGAGTGTCAGGATATTCACAGCGCTCCCATTGTCTACAAGAATCCTTTTTGCGAGGAAGTTGTTGACTCTGGCACAGACGACTAGTGCATCTTCGAGGGAAAATTTCAAATCTCCTACATCTTTGTGTGAAATGGAGACTGGACAAAGTGTTTCGGATTGGTAAGAGAGGTAGACACCTTTCCTTTTCTTCTTACGAGAAATATTCTCTCCGTATGACGATCCTCCTACAATCATGTTGATCACCCCTGCGTACGGTCTACGATGACCCGTGCTGTCAGGCTTTCTGTGTTCATCATCATCATCAGAGCCCGATTCATCTCCTTTTTCAGAGGGCAGCCTACAAGGGCTACCTTCTTTCACGGGGCCTACGAATCTTTTCAATGACCATCTCTGTATAAGCCGTTCAATTTCCTTTTTTAGTGAATGACACTCATCAGTTGTATGACAACGTCTCGATGAAATTCACAATACTTGCTAGGATCTCTTCTGCTCCACGATCATTCAGAAAGCCTCTTAGGCCAACTCACCTTCTTATACTTTTCTTTGATCCATATAAGAACTTGTGTGGGACTAGGATTAAGTGGGGTAAAGGTTTGTGAAGGTTGGGCGACGGGCTGTTCGAGCCTACTTTGCTCAATCTCCTTGCATTTTCTTAGACTCCTTGATGTAAACGGTCTGTCTGGGTTTCTTCTCATTTTTCCAAGCGCTCAGGCCTCTTGGACCGATCGTCTATCTGGGTATCGTAGCCTATCCATTATGCTTGTTCTTCATCCTTTTTTGGATCGCAAGACATTATCCAGTTGAATATGTTGCCTAGCTCTTTCCATCAAATTAGTGAAGTCCGTGGGCGGCCTTGTGATGAGAGACTCGAATAGAGGCCAGTCATGGATTCCTCCGGCCATGACATTGGTCGCTGTTTCAACGCTCACATTCCTGACTTTAGACATGATGGCCTGGAACCTGTCGATGTTGTCTCTAAGACTTACATTAGATTCCTGATAAAGGTTACATAGGTCATTTACCGATTTTGGCACTTGCATCTATATGATAAACCTCGTCCTGAACATGTCTTTTAGTTGCCTAAATGATGTGATTGACTCTCGATGTAGCTCATGGAACTAGTTTGGTGCATCTCCCCCTAATGTGGTGGGAAATATTCTACAGGCAATCCTTTTGTCATAAGTGTACACTTGTACCTTCGTAAGATACTCTACCATATGAGTGATTGGATCAGTTTTACCTGTGTATCTGTCCATAACCACATTCCTTCACATGAGGGGTAGTTCAGAATTCGTTATTTCTTAGTAAAAAATGGAGACTATATTTTCGTAATTATTATGCTCGAAGGTGCCCCTTCCCAGGTTTCCCAAGCCAAATTATTTGAGCTTTTATTTGAACCATTTGTCTTCTTTGCTTTCTGATCATGAATCGTTTTTGCCTCTAACTTTTTTTGAGTGGCGCCTGGCGGGAGTGCACATGTACGATAAGTCATCTCCTATAGACGTAGTGGATGAACGGCTCGACTAGTATGTGGGATCTTTGGTTGAAGAAGCAGTCCCACTAGTTTTATCGCTCATCTTAGGGATTAGTGTTTTTGAATAAGCGTTTATTTTATGGGTGTATTGTTCCAGTGGTTCACTGATGAAAAGGCATCTGTTCCTTTGTCTCTTAAATTCTTTGTTTGCGACGTCGTATCCATAACTTCGAGTCGAGTCTTGCGGCATCTTGCCTTTGCAGATAGTCTGGATGATGCTTTTTGTGAAATCACTAAGGAGCCGAGGTCTTGCGGCATCTTACCTTTGCAAATAGTCAAAGTATGGTTCAAACAATGACAAATGCTAGTGAAAAGAATAGAGTCTATAGAGTGAGTATAAAGGAGCCATTAGTGTAAATGTTTCTATCAAATTACAAGCTTTCCGGATAAAAGGTAATGCTATAAGGCATATTAGAATCAATTTAAAAGCAAGGCATTAAGAATATTTCATAATAAATGGCTTATAATTAAAAGCCCATCTCATAATTCCCAATACTTTATAGAGGGAATTACACAATTTACCCTCTTTTTACATTTTGTTTTAAAAAATACCATATAACTTATTTTTATTTTTCATTTATGTATTTTTCATTTCAAACTATATTTTTTTTAATATATAAAAAATACTCCTCACTTAGTTATATATCTAGCTGTCCATCTCTTTTTATTTTCTTCTTTTCTGCTTCTTTGATTTTCTCTATCACCCTTTCACAATTGCCTTATCCATTATTGCTGCCATTTACCCATTGCCACCGTTGTTCACATGTTACACCGATTAAGTTCGGCTTGTGGCTGTAGGTTTTTTATGAAGAAGGTTTTATGATTCTATCCAAATTCCAAACAAGTTTGAAACTTCGGTCGTCGATTGTTAGTTTTCTATTGCCAAACAGGCGAAAAGAGGGGAAGGAAAAAATGTCAGGTCTTAGTCTTCCATACGAGCTACGGAGGCAAATACTAGAAATCATAATTCAAAGCTATAAATTCAATTATAATGATCTATGTTGCATCGCCATCTCCAGTAAAAGGCTCAACTAATTATCCGGTGAGGACTTTCTTGGTCCCATCTCCTCTATTCAGACTTTCCTCGAACACATTAACTTCTAAACTATAATACATCAAGCATCCAATATATTAATTTTATTAGGTTAAAATAATTTCTAAGGAATATTATGTATTAATTTTATTAATTTTGAATTAATTTTTAAGGAATGATTTTTGTTCATTAATATTGAAGAATTCTTTAGGTACTAAGTATGTGTCGTCTTTGCTTGACATGAAAAAAGAACTTGCAGATATAAGTTATAGAAATGTAGTAAGATTATTCTCTTACCAAGCGTCCGAGGTATCAAAGAAGTATGATATATTGAAGCCTGAAAATTCAAATCTTGAAGCTAAACTATTGAAGGTCGAAGAATAAGTCTTTATGTTGAAGAAAATTAAGGTAGTTGTTTGGATTTTTATTGTTATGTTTGTTTTTAGTAGATGTGAATGTAATTTGTTGTGTTCTATTAGTAGTAGTTTTTGTCAAATTTGAAAGAAACTGAATATACTATGTATTAAGTTTGAGCAAAGTGAATAAAGTGTGCATTAGGTTGCCAAAACTGAATACACTATATTAAGTTTGAGAAAAGCATTAGATTTGTAAAAAATTAATACAATATAATTAAATAATGTATTAGATTTGTCAAATGTGAATAATGTAATTAAGTTTTTTATATATTGATATTTTTTTTAGATTTGAGAAAAAATATTTAGGTTGCCAAAAATTAATATACTATATTAAGTTTGAGCAAAATTGAATACACTATATTAAATTTCAATAAAATTTACTACAATGTATTAAATTTGTAAAAAGTGAAGAAAATATAATTAACTTTTTTATATATCCATAATTTTTAGTTTTGAGCAAACATAATCGGGTTACCAAAAATTTGAATACACATATATTAAGTTTGAGGAAAATTAAATACACTATATTAAATTTCAGAAAACTTAATTGAGTGTATTAGATTTATCAAAAGTGAATAAAATGTAATTAATATTGTATTGAATTTGATAAAAGTGAAGAAAATGTAATCATGTTTTTTTGTATATTCATATTTTTTTTAGATTTGAACAAAAATGATTAGGTGGTCAAAAATCAATACACTATATTAAGTTTAAGTAAAACTGAATATATTACATCAAATTTGAGAAAAACTTAATATAATTTTATCAAAAGTGAATACAATATAATTAAATATTGTATTAAATTTGTCAAAAGTGAAGAAAATGTAATCATGTTTTTTATGTATTCATATTTTTTTTTAGATTCGAGCAAAAATGATTAGGTTGCCAAAAATCAATACACTATATTAAAACTGAATACATTATATCAAGTTTCAGTAAAATTTATTATAGTGTATTACATTTGTAAAAATTGAATAAAATATAATTAACATTTTTATATATTCATATTTTTTAATTTTGAGCAAAAATAATTGGGTTACCAAAAATTTGAATGCACGTATATTAAGTTTGAGGAAAATTAAATACATTATATTAAATTTCAAAAAACTTAATCCAGTATATTAGATTTGTCAAAAATGAATAAAATGTAATTAAATACTGTATTAAGTTTGTTAAAAGTGAAGAAAATGTAATCATGTTTTTTATATATTCATATTTTTTTAGATTTGAGCAAAAATGATTAGGTGCCCAAAAATCAATACACTATATTAAGTTTGAATAAAATTGAATACATTATATTAAATTTGAGAAAAACTTAATATAGTTTTGTCAAAAGTGAATGCAATGTAATTAAATATTGTATTAAATTTGTCAAAAGTAAAAAAAAATGTAATCATATTTTTTACATATTCATATTTTTTTATATTTCAGCAAAAATGATTAATAGGGGTGAGCAAAAAAAATCGAAATTTAGGTTAATCTACAAACCGATTCGAAACCGAACCAATTTTTAGTTTAACTGAACAAAAAATTGATTTTTATTTTAAAAACTGATGGTTAATTGAACCGAACCATTAACCGATCTATATATATTTTATAAATTATATTTTAAATTTTATACTTATATTTTTCAATATTTATGTAATTTATAAATATTATGATATATAACTTTCTAAAATATTATTAATTAACATATTTTTAATAAATAAATATTAAAATTATCTTATTATTATTATTATTATTATTATTATTATTATTATTATTATTATTATTATTATTATTATTATTATATGTGCATAATTAATACTATGTTGTTAGTTTCATGTTTAACATATTTAATTCTTATAATTAATTATGAAATTTTTTTTATTTTGATTCCTTTAATGAATATTGTATTTAATTTATATTTTTTCATTTCTAAAGAATTTTTAAATATTAAAAATAATATTACAAATTGTATAATTTATTAAATTTATATATTAAAATATTTTAGTAGTTAACCAATAAATTGATCCGAAAAACCGAGTTAAAAATCGAAACCGATATAGCGGTTAACCGAAATTAATGAATTGGTTAATAAATTTGTTAATGGATCGGTTAAGCTCACTCCTAATGATTAAGTTGCCAAAAATTAATAGTGATCCGATCAATTTAGACCACTTCTTCGTAGCAAATTAGGAGTACCTTTTTTTTAGTTTCTTTAAGGATGACCTCCACTAATAGTGATCTGATCGATTTAGATGCCGAATTTTTTAGCCAACTTTCAACTTCCCATGCAAAGGGTTTCGGAGAGATGTACGAGATACCCGATAGGGTCAAACTATTTTCATGTCCTATTTTCATGTTTGTGTTCGATGGTCCGCCTGGAGAAAACAAGAATAAGTGGTTCATTTGTCATTGCGATAGTTCAAATTCTAGACTTAAGCTTCCATTTAAGCCGTTTGAAGTTAGCATTCTCAAGAGTTATGGTGTAACGTCCTGAGTTTGAGTCAACCGATAAAATTTATTTAATTCATTAATAATGTTTCAATTTAGGTAAATAGTGGTATAAATTTATTGAGGAAGAAACAAAATTTTGTTTTAGCTTTTGAATTAAGTATGCTTTAAATTAACTATTTTAGCAAGCCATGAGAAATCAAAGTAAAAGACATTAATATAACTAAATTTATATCAATAATTAAAATAATAATGACAATAATAATAATAGTACCCTAGAGACTTCTAGAAAAAAAAGAAGAAAGAAGAGTACTTTGGGCCATAGGAATGGGTTTTGGGGAAAAAGAAAAAAAAAAAGAAAAAAGAAGAAAAAGAAAATAAGAGAGGGAGGTCAGGAAGAGTGGAGGAAGGCATGAGCCTCATCACTAATCGGTGATGCAGATCGCCGGTGATGGGCTTACTGCCATCTTCTTCGATCGCCGGCCAGCTATGCCACCGTCACCTCTCCTATGGTGTCGCGAGATTCCACCCGTCAGCGTCGGTTCCTTTCCATAACCGAAGGCTCTTTCTCCCTTCTTTTCGATGACATATGGCATCCACTGGTGAGATAAGAAGCACCGGTGAGTTCCATGAAAGGAGGTGCTCGTTTTGACAACCACCACTCGCCTCCCATCATCAGTCATGGGTAGATCGGGGAACAAAGAAGTGGATGGTTCCATGGCGGTAGCAGACTGATCGGCATCATGAACAGGCACGTGACCACCGGAACCAACCTCCTGAGGCTTCAATCTCCACGACGGCAGTATCGCATACTCCGACGGAGCTCCGGCCAGGCTCCGGCGAGCCTCCGATGAGGTCGTGATTAACATAAATGAAGCAAAAAAAATAGGTAAGTGACTACTAAAAGTACCTTTGTGGATTTGGTATTTTAAAATTATTTAGCTTTCATGAAATATTTATTGCTGTGGATGGTGTTTGTATAGTGTATTTGTTGGTTGAGTTTTACTTATTTAATATTACATTCTGGTTGTTAATGTTTTGATTAATAATACTAAAACCTAGATATGTATGATAATGGGATAAGTATATGATTCAATGTTAAAGAAAGCAAATTAGTTAAATTTTGGATTAAGCACTAGACTACGAGATTTACTTCGTTAAATTTTATTTAATAAACGATTTAGATTATTCATATAAATTGGTGTGAGGGTAACAGATGTGGATTGTTCCTATTGGGCTCTTTAGTTTGTTATATGGCGTCGTCTTTTTGAAACGTCATGATTATAATGAAACGATATGATGTTAGACCATATAGTTTTTATAGAAATAAGTGTGTATGTCTTGATTTAAATGATCCCTCGATAACAACTGCTTAGATTAGGTTGGGTTATATACTTAGACTATGATACATTTACACATACATCTACAAACACTTATATATATATATATATATATATATATATATATATATATATATATATATATATATATATATATATATATATATATATATATATATAAAGGGATGGCTACGTGAATTAGATTAATCTGTGTAAGTAATTAAGATGGTCGATAACCATATATAAGTATGCAGAATTTATCTTTATTGCTATGATACAAGTAATACAACGTATGATATATGGCTAAAGTTGGTGATACCATGCTTATGACGATAAAACCATAGATATGGAAAATAAAGTACTGCTAACATATATATATGATACAACTTATTTAATTTAATGATTCTATGTTTGCCCTTAGTGTTTAGTGGGTTATCCAAAACTCTAGGATACCGCGGGATACCATGAGATTATGAGATTTTACCATGAGATAATTACAATGAGACATGATTATAATGTAGTTATGACGCGTATATGAAAACCGTGAGTGTCCTGGGATGGTCCTGGCCCGAGTTCAGGCATCTTACAAGGGTACAAAGCGGACAGTATCTTCAGGCCCGTTGCGTGCCGTTGGCAGCTCTGGTACCCTGAAGACACATTTCAAAATATGTATAGCCGGCTTATTATATAGTATTGCTGGAGATGGTCTCATACCCTAGTTGTATGCTTACTCCAGTATAACAGATTTTTCATCTCGCTTATCTGGTTCATTAGTTTACCACCTTTAGGGGCAAACTGGTGAATTTTATATGTGAATAAAGGAAAAAGCGTAGTAAAACCTATAACTATAGTGTTTAGCACTTATATGTGTCGGCATATATTTATGTGTAATCATGTAATTATATATGAGTATGGTAAAGACTACATTGGTATTCTTATTTTGGAAATGAATTTACCAATATTAATATGATGATTATGTGTACCAAATGCCTACAAATACATGTATCGGGTATGAAAGTGGGATGAATTAAGTAAATAAAACTGTGCAAGAGAGATAGTTACAATATATATATATATATTATGACAAAAAGTATATATATAGAAACGTTTAGTACTTGATTTCTAGGCATAAATTTATAAAGATCTTGAGTTTGTTGCTACTTCTATCTCTTGGGTCAATTATTTATTTATTTTCATATATATTATGTTGATAAATTGGGAATCTTAAATAAAGTATGCATTCCAAGTGATAAGCAGTTTAGATTAAGCTTTGAATTATAATATCTGATCTATAGCGAAATGCATGATTTATAGTATGTGGCTATTCTTAACTTTTAATATGAATAATTTAGAATATAGCAAATATTTATGATAATGATGTAAATATATAATTGAGATGAATAGAACAATAGTAACTATAAGAATGAAAGTACCATGATAATGAATCTTTATGAATTTGCATTATTATATGACGTTTGATTTAAATATGGATATTATGTTGATTGAGTGATGTTTTCCTACTTTGGATTAAATAAAACTTTAAAATGTTATGTTGCACTACAGAGTTGAAGAACTACGTGGTTATGATTCCCTAAATGGGATACATAGGAAGCTTGAGAATTGACATCTTAAGTCCGAACCAAATGATGTTAATGAGAGTTGCGTGAATGTGTTGAGTTGAAATTATAGCAGTGCTGGGTTGTTGATTGAAATTCTGAAGTTAAAGGAATGATATAAGATGAACTTCGAATATATATTTATATAGAGGGTGTCATATATATATATGCATTTTGAAAGTGAAATCCTATTTTTTCTAACTGATCGATGTTTTTATATATGCTGTATTAGCTGAAATTGGTAACCTTAATATGTCTTGTGAATTAGCATATGCATGTATGAGATATATAAATGTATTGTCATATTATATCATTTAAGAAGTAATTTTTGGTGGTCACCACTAAGCATATAGCTTAGCGCGTGATTTTCTCTGCGCATAGGTTGGTTCGATATTCGGTATCATCCACACAAAAGATAGAAACCTTCATAGATTGTTGCAACTAGAATTATGGACGATCAAGAACTCAGAGCAATTTATTTGTATTATTTATTTATTTGGAAATTTTGGCATGTGCACAGGTGTTAAGATAGTATAATTTAAGTGTAATTTCATAAGTGATTAGTTGAGATTCGATATTGTAATATCAAATAGATTTGTCATGACATCTTGTATAAGCATTATTGAGAACAAAATAATTGGATAGTGAAATAGTGATATAGTAACTGGTAGATTAGCTTAATTATTTACTGAGGAGGATGGGAATATTTTGTGTAGGAGTTTGGTTGAGGCGATGAAAATCGATGATTGATTTTAGAAGTGTTATTTTTGTATTTTGTTTTCAGGAGGCTGCGATTATTTAGGGGAGGTTCCGCCGAAATTTTTAGAAAAATTTTAGAGTAAAGAATTTAAAAGTTGATAATTTAAGCATAAATTATATTAATTTATTGACATTCAGAGCAAAGACCGGTTTGTGACATTCGTATCCGGTTTGTTTATCAAACCGGGTATAGGGTGTTAGGTGGCTTCGAATGAGCTCAATTCGAATGGATGGAGGAGTATAACCTATTTCAAGATAATTTGTAACAATTTAGGGATCGCTCAAAGTGTAAAACTTTTCACTCATTTTTTCTATCACTTCGATCGGGATAGTAGACCAAAGCACAATTTCACAAGTAGAAACAATATGAGGCTTTTTAGTCTCCCTACTTTAGTCAAAGGCTTTAAAGATAATTATTTTCTGGTTGGAAAAAAGGGAGGTTTAAGGGTGAGCTTGCATAGATCAGAAAAGCCTAACCATCTGAAGGATCTAACCAAAAATTTAGAAATATATAAACCAAATATAGAGAAATTGATGAAATATATCATCGACCACTTAAAAAATTTGATTGAATCTACATCTTTGTTGGCTTCTCCAGATGGTCCACTAGTTCTCGGGGCCGAATATGAGCATAAACATATGTACATTGCCAGAAAATTTATTCTTTTTTATTCTTCTTCCTTTCTTCTTCTTTTTTTTTAACATTTCTCTTGGACTTTGCAACTTTCATGGATCCTCAAATGAAAAAGGATGTATTCAGATTAACAATGAAAGCTCCTGAGGAGAAAAAGAAGAGCAAAAAGTTGCATATGGGAGAAGACCAACCCGCTCACGAGGCCAAAGTGAGGAAGCTAGCTTTAAGAGATGAGGTATCTAAAGAAGTGGAAGAGATTCCTCCTTTGACAATAAGTTCTTCTTCGCGGGTTGGGGCGATCACTTCTAAAGTTCAGTTTGAGTAGGCGATCCAATCTGATAAAGTGACTCCTCCGGAATGTTCCAAGCAAAATTTGTTAGAGAGGCCATTATCTTCAACTCATACTCCTATTTTTTTTCCTGATATAGGAGCCCTCTCTTTAAAGGAGATCCTATCTCAATGGTATGGTTGGGATTATTTTGTCCAGGACCTTTAAGTGTTGGTTTTTTTGAGTAGGGGCATGATGTCTGAGAAGGACATGATCGATTAGAGGTCGATAATTTCGTTGGCTGTGAGCTTGTAAAAATTAACATAAATGCCTGTCGAATAAGAATTGAATTCTTAAGAGCTGCTAGATTTGGATCTTATTATGAGTCTCTTTGACTTTTTATTTTTCAAACAGGATATCTAGGGGGCGCTGTGCCTTTATAGTAAGAATTTGGCATGGAGGGAGAAGTTACTTGAGAAGTTACATTCAAAGTAGGAGTTAAGGTAAGAGTTGGCTGCAACCAAGGCTGAACTTGAGGCTACCAAAGCCAATCATACTTCTCAGCTTAATTTGGTTCATGTGGAATAGTCTACACGAATTAGTGAGCTATCTTCTCAGGTGGGAGAGTTATAGAAGAAGGTTGGATCAGTCAAATCTATTAATGAAAAACTTAATTAAAGTTGAGTTTTATTCATCGGACGCATTTGGTGGATCTTGCCAATGCTAAATATGAGGTATTGAGTCATTTGGGAGAGTTTTAGAGTGATCTTATTGGCCGCTTACAATTTAAGTGCTAGAAATACTTTCCTGGCCAAGACTTTGGCTTTATGGACAATCCTTCTGCTTTTTTTGATGCTCCTATTGATGAGGAAGAGGAAGAAGGAGAAAAGGAGGAGGAAAACCCAAGCAAAAATGTTGGGGATGCTTGAGTGTCCAGATGTAAACATTGACCTTGTATTTTTTCTTGAGTGTCCAGATGTAAACATTGACCTGGTATTTTTTTCTTTTTTTAGACATTGATGGTAATGAGAACTTCTTTTTTCTCGACTAGAGTATGATTAAAAATCAATTTCTTTGTTCAAAAATTATTTTCAGTTATCAAATCACCGAACTTTAAAAGATGTCATTTCCTTGTATATTTCGCTAATGGCGATCGAAAATAAAAGCAAATAGTCATAATATAACTTCTGAAATTTATATCAGGTCTTTATTTAGGATTATGAAATGGGTGAAGACTTTGTTCCATGGGTGTGGTTTCATCAATCGGGATACATCGTAATTCATACATCGACCGTTTCAATTGGAATTAAGTTCTTCAATTAATAATGCATCAATTGAGGTTATTTTCTTCAATTGGGAATGTGTCGATTGGGAGTTAAATTCTTTAAATAAGAATGTGTCAATCGGGAAAAATTGCTTGTCAATCATTTTGATTAGGAAAAGCTCGCTCGATTGGGGTACTATCAAATCGAGAAACAATGAGTGCAATCAAGTAGTAATGAGAAAATTTATCGATTGGGATAGATTTCGACTGAAATGAAATATAAAAATTATTGTGTTATCAAAGATACATCATAGGAAATAGCATTACTTATCTAAAAATGGCAGAGTTTCAGAGGGATTAAAACATATAAATTTTGAGTACTTCAACGTTCCATGACCTTGGAATTTTTGACCCATCTAAGGCTCGCAATTTATAGGTATTCAACTCAAGATTTTGCTGATTTTGTAAAGTCTTTTCCAATTAGGCATTAGCTTACCTACTCTTATGTTTCCTAGGCCAATATCTGCTTTCCTCAATAGCATATCTCCAATGTTGGAGGTTCTTGGTTTCACTCTATGGTTGTGATATTTAGCAATTCTTTGTTTAAAGGTCGTTATTCTCGCGTGGGTGTCTTCTTGCCTTTCCTCTACCAAATCCAAGTCTTGTTTTTGGTTATGTTTGGTAGAAAGTTTATCGGTAAGATGGTATTTTGATTCCTACTAGGGATTACTGCCTCTGATCCATAGATAAAGGAAGAAGGGGTTTAGAGCATCCCTGCCTTTGCGAGGTCCTGTAAGACCATAACACACTCTGCATTTCTTTTGTTTAGTGCCTTTGTCTTCTCCTAACCTCTTCTTCAACCTTTTAAAATGGTTATATTTAAGATTTTAGTCATACTATTGCTCTGAGGGTGAGTTACTGATGTAAACCTTAGGTTGATTTTCAGGTCGAGATGGAAAGATTTGAAAATTGCACTATCAAATTGCTTCCCATTATTTGTTATAAAGATCTTTGGTAATCTGTACCTGCAAACAATTTCTTTCCAAGCAAAATTTTTTTACCTTTTTTGCAGTAATCGTGGCTAATAGTTCAGCCTCTATCCATTTGGAGAAGTGATCTACCACTACAAAAAGGAATGTCATCTATCATTTTCGTTGTGGGAAAGGTCCCAAGATGTCTAAGCCCTATTGGTCGAATGGCCATGATACTCCAATCGGGTTTAGTTCTGCAGCAGGTTGTCTTATGATCCTTTCATGTATTTGGCATTGCGAACATTTTTTAACCTAGTTTTGTGTATCTTTGAAGATGCTTGGCCAGAAGTAGCCGGTCTATAGGACCTTCTAGTGATTGTTATGCTAGCTTTATGTGCATAGCATATGTCTTCACGAATTTCTCGGATGATGTAATCCTCATCTTCATTTGAAATACATTTTAGTCAAGGATGGGTGAATGTTTTTTTTTTACAAAGTTCAGTTCCAATTATAGAGTAGCAAAGTGCTTTTCTCATTATTTTCTAACAACTCACCCGTTTGGAGATAACAGACGATAGAGGTCATCCAGGTTTCCTCCTACTGGTTAATTTCCATTACCTTTAGCTTGGTGAGTGATGGTTGTGATTTCTCTTCAAATCTTATGTTTTCTTCTATCACATCATAATTAAAGGATGTAATTTTGGCTAGGCGATTAGCTGCTAATGTTTTTTTCTCTCAATACCTTATGTAGGCTCTAAGTTATGCCTATATCTTTGATTTCTTTAAAGGCCACTTTGACTTTCAGTAGGTATTTTTTCATATTCTGCTCGTTGGCTTTAAAGTTTCCTAGGACCTGGTTCATCACTAGTTGGGAGTCGCTTTTGATTGCGAGATTTTTTGGTGGGATGGATTTGACCAATCTCAGCTTTGAAGAAGTGCCTCGTATTTTGCAACATTATTCGACACCTCGAAGCTTAGTCTTATTGCATACCTAATTATTATGCCCAAAGGGCCTTTGATGATAATGCCAATACCTCTTTTCCTGTTATTGGAGGCTTCATCCATGATCATCCCTTAAGAGATCTTTTTAGGCACTTCAGTTTTATGCACTCTAGTAAATTACGTGAGAAAATATGCTAGGGCTTGGGCTTTAATTATGCTTCTGGGCTTATATCTTATGCCAAAGGATTGTAATTTGATGGTTGACTAGATGCTAGCAAGTATACTAGATCGGTTAAGTAATATAGGAAAATATAATTATGACCCAAAATATCAAACCCAAGGGAAACTTGTGTTTGTATGTGCTATTTTAATTTTAAAACCAATTTTATGCGTAGAAGAGAGAAGAGAAATCCCAAAGTTATGATGATTGAAGATTTAAAACTAAAAGCAGTAATTGAAAACTAAAATAAAAACAATTTAAAGAGTTGAAATAAATAACGATCAAATGAAAGCAAGTAAATTGAATGAAGTAAAATCAATATTAAAAGCAACTTTCACTAAAGGACTATCCACCTTAATAAATATTGCTATGACTTAAACAAAAGAAAACATACAAGTGATTATGGAGAATTCAGTTTAATAAGTCTAGATAACTTTATTCAAGATTATCATTCCAAGCATCAAATTTTCTTATTCAGATAAACTCAACACTTAGCATAAAGAACTGAATTAACTCTCCTAGATGTCTATTAAAGCCTTTCTCAAGAGTTTTAACTTTCACCTATTCTTAGTTGCACTTTTCTCAATCTTAACTTACTTAAATCAACACAAAATTATAGCTTATTCAGATTATAATCATGCATTAATCCAAATAAATTAACCTAAGAACATGCAAGTTATTAATCAATTTAAACCAATTAATTAACCAATGTTTAATCAAGTTAACAATTAACTTAAAATTAAGTAAATACAAGATTATGATTAAGAACTAAGAAATAATCAACTTGTATTGAATTGAAGATCAAACTTAAGTCATAACAATACAAGATAAGGATTCAA
Source organism: Excoecaria agallocha (assembly GCA_037975025.1). Classification (NCBI taxonomy): domain Eukaryota; kingdom Viridiplantae; phylum Streptophyta; class Magnoliopsida; order Malpighiales; family Euphorbiaceae; genus Excoecaria; species Excoecaria agallocha. Next base: position 36,517,523 of record CM075816.1, read on the forward strand.
GTATCCTTTAGCAAAAGTTAAAGAAAACTACTCACAAGACATACTTAAAATTAAAACAAAGTGTTGAAGAAAAACAATGAAAATAAAGCAACGTAAAAATAAACTAACGAAAGTAAAGATTAATTCTAAGGTTCCTACTCCTTCTCTGGTGTTTTAGACTGCTATTTATAGGGTAAAAACGTAGTAGATTCCTTCTTAAACTCCAGACATCAAATAGGAAGTGAATTTTGCTCAAATAAGAAGCTCAAAAAGAATCCATCGCGTAATGGGAGACTGACACGTGGCCACGTGTCTCCCAGTGCATTTCTACACGTGGTCACGTGTCCCATTGAAGTTCCTTACACGTGGTCATGTGTGGATTAGCCTTGTTTCACACGTGGTCACATGTCCTCTTGGTTTTCATCACTTGTTCTTTCACGTGGCCATGGGTCTTTAAGCTTTAATCTTGACGTGGCCATGTCTTCTAAGCAACAACCCTTCACATGGCCATGGGTAGATTTCTTCATTGATTTCACGTGGTCACGTGTAAAGCTTCTGGACTGGACGCTCATTTTTCTTGCATAAATTTCTCATATTTACAGTTTTGGCCCTGATCTTTGCCTTTTTTTGCAATTTAAGCTCTTTTTGGCAATTTTAACTTGAAAAATAACCAAATCTTTAGATTAACCTCAAAAACATTCAATTTGACAATTTAACCCTAATTTAACCTAAATTACACCAAATTAACTAAATAACAATGCTTAAAACATATAAAAACTATATATAATTCACACTTATCAATGGTCTATTTGCTCATTTTGCCTTGTAAGTCCGAAATCTGGAGTATCTTTCGAAGAGGCTGATCCAACTAGATAATGATTGTATACATTTAAAAGTATTGACTCAATTTTCTTACACACATTATGAGGGCCAAGATCAATTGTTCGGTTAAAATTTTCCTTAATTCTACACCTTTCAGGACTTAGCTGACATAATAAATGGGGAGTTGTTGATTCCCTTTATCCTTGATTAGTATTGCAGCTATGGCTTCCCCAGAAGTATAGAGGTATAGGTAGAGTTGTTCTCTAGGGATAGGTTGGCTTAATAATTATGGACTGGCAAGAAATTGTTTTAGATCTTTGAAAGCTTTATGACAATCTTCCCCCCATGTGAAGGTGTCATTCTTTCTTAACTTTTTGAAGAAAGGCATGCATCGTTTGGCAGTTGAAGAGATAAATCGGCCCAATGCAATTATTCTTCCATTCAGCTTTTGAATGTTTATCACGCTACTTAGTGGTTACATACCTACTATTACCTTGATTTTCTTATGATTTGTTTCTATTCCTCATTTTGAGACCATGAATCCCAAGAAATTTCCTAAAGGAACTCCGAAAATAGATTTTTTTGAGTTTAACTTCATTTGGAACTGATTGAGGGTATCAAATACCCTGATGAAATCAACTGAATGGTCCTCGAGGCTTTTTCTTTTTACAATCATATCATCGATGTATACTTCTAAATTTTTCTCGATTTGATCTTTTACCCGAATTTTTTTAATTCGAACTGCATGGCCTTATGGCAGAAAGTGCCATCATTTGTAATAAAGCTCATTTTTCTATCAAGTAGCCACATCATGATCTAGTAGTACTAGATGTAAGTGTCAAGTAGAGAGTAGATGGCATGACTGCAGTGGCATCCACGAGTTGATCAATGATCGAAAGTGGGTAATTGTCCTTAGGACAGGCTTTGTTCAAGTTAGTGAAATCCACACACATCCTTAACTTCCCACTTTTATTCTTTATAAGGACCACTTTCATAAGCCACTTAGGGTAATAGACTTCTCTTATTGTCCCTGGTTTAAAAAGGTGATCAATCTTTTCAAAAATGAAATTTTTTTTGCTTGGGACCATGCCTCCTTAGTTTTTGTTTCACTAGAGGATGGTTTAGGTCGATGTTCAATTTGGACGTGATTACTTTTGGGTTTATACCTGGGATATCATCTACTTTTTAGGTGAAAGAGGCTTGATTGACCATTATTTGCATGACTTCTTTTTCTACTTCTTTGAATATAGTTGTTCCAATTTGTATACTTCTTCCTTTTGACAATTCTTTGGTATCGAGATCACCCTTGGAACTTATTCTTGGTCGATTGGTTTCTTCTTCCTTTTCCCATCTGGACTGCACTATTAAGGCCTATTTTGCTTCCCTGACCATGGCAATGTAAGCTTTCTTAGAGGCTTTCTAATTGCCTCTCAAGTCCCCACTCTATTTTCGGAGGGAATTTTCATAATCATGTATTGGATGCTATGACGGCTTTAGTCTAAAATAATAGTGGTCTTCCAAATATGGCATTGTATGCAAATGTCATGTCTATTACCATGAAATTTGCTTTACAGGCATGCATTATCATTTCATCTTCCAATTCTACAAAGAGTTTCATAGATCCAACTATTTGGATAGTGGCATTGCCTAGTTCGATTAGTGGTGTTGTTATAGGCTTTAATTCTTTAATCGATAATTTCATCCTTCTATAGGCCTCGAGGTGAGGACATTTATTATACTCCCATTATTTATAAGGATCCTTTTGATGATGAAGTTATTAATGGCCATTTGGATCACCAAGGCATCCTCGTGGGGGAATTTCAAATCTTCAATATCTTCCGGGGAGATGGTGATTACTGGCAGTTTTTCGAACTTTGCAAAAAAGTATACGCCCTTTCCTTTTTTTCTTTTTGAAAAATCCTTACTATGTAAGGATCCACTAGTGATCGTGCTAATAATTCCCAATCTTTGTTTCTGTCAATTAGAGTCTCTAGGTCTCCTTCTTTCTTCATCTTCATTAGATCCCCATCGACTCTCATCAAGGGCTGAGGGTTTGTACAAGCCTTTGCTTGTCGATCCTATGAATTTTGTCAAAAACACTCTCTAAATGAGTCTTTTGATTTCCTCATTCAAGATGTCACAATTGTTGGTGGTATGGCCTATGTCTTTATAGAATTCACAATATTTTGTTTTCTCTTTTCTATGCACCATCCAATTGGACATTTTCTTTGGCCAATTCACTTTGTTATGCTTTTTTTTAATCCACATGAGGACCTTAGTAGTGGAAGAATTGAGTGGAGTGCAGGTCTTGGTTGGATTGTTAACATGGCAATCAACCTTACTGTGCTCAAATTCGTTCTTCTTACCTAGGCCTTTTGCATGTCCTGCTTTATCTGGACTTATTTTTTTTGTGTCTCCCTACCCATATGGGTGAATTTTTTCTACAACCAAGTTTATTTGACCTCTTGTCCTTAAGGCATCTTCCAGTTGCATATATTGATTTGCTCTGTCTATTAGGTCAATAAAATCATTCAGAAGGTAAGTCATGATGGACTCGAATAGCAAAATACTTATAATGCTTCACATGAGGGCATTTATCGCTACATCATGGTGAATATTCTTTATTTTGGAAGCCAAACTCTAAAATCTATTAATGTAGTCTCTCAATATTTTAGTCGATCCTTATACTAGATTGATCGGATCGTTAATAGTTTTAGGGGTTCTAATCTGTACAATGAACCTCATTGTGAACAGGTCATACAACTGCTTAAAGCAGTAGATTGATTTTGAGGGAAGATCAAAGAACTAATTCAAAGCATTGCCTGCCAGTGTTATGGGGAACACTCATTAAAATATCCGATCATTGAAGGAATACATCTGCGCTTGCTTTAGATATTCAAAAATATGGCATTTCGGATCAGTTTTGCTGACATATCTAGCCATTTTGATTTCTTTGAATTTGCTCGGTATTTTAGCATCCTAGATTTCCTTGCTAAATGGGGAGACAATGTTGCCATCAAACAATGGCTTTTTTTGGATGCCCCAGGTTGAATTTCTTAACCTATTAAAGGAACCATTTTTCATTCCAGTCAGTTAGTGAGTTATCCTCTTCTTTGACCTTCTTTGTCACATGTATCCCAGATCGTCACTAAAACTGGTAAAAGATGAATATGATATTTTTTTGGTATATTTTTGGTCATTTCAAGAGGAATAACTCTTGTACAGGATAGACACTTTTCCTTTGCCTTTCTCGTCAATAAAAGTCATATACGCATTAGATCAGGTACAAGTCCTGGCCTCATTGGTAGATTTTCTAATTTATAGGGATGTACTTCTGCGATGAATAACATCCCTCTTTTCGCTTTTGCCTTTTGATTCTCTAGGATAAGCTTCTAGCCTTTTATTTTTTTTACATGGATTTCATTATGCTTTTGCTGAAATCGCCAAGGATGGTCTTCAAATATTATATAGTAATAGAGGTAGTGTAAGGTTGGGCCAAAAATTCTTTATTAAAAGCATTTAATAGGTTTCCCTATACATATGATCTGGGAGAGGTTTTATTGACATTGGCAGATTTAGGCCTACTATCGTCTTTATCAAGGTGATCATTAGCCTTGGTATTAGTGTGTTTGGATTGTCTCTAAAAGTCTCTCATATCTCTTAATAAAAATACCAAATGATATTCTTCGAAATATCTGAAGATAGGAGGGGTGAGAGAGGCGAAAGGTAAGCTAATTGAGTAAAGGAAAAGCTGCTCGAGACCTACAAGAGAGGAAGAGTGCCCGATTAGATTGGGATCAACACTCAAGTGATTAAGTCAGTAAGTGTTTTTAGAGAGATAAAGTAAAGAGGGATGAGATCTCAGAGTAACATTACTCGTATCCTTTAATATGGAGGTATATATAGGTAGAGGTGATTGATAGGTGTGGTAAGTATTTGAGTACCTATCTTGATAGATTCGACATTGGTGGTGATTGAATAGACAAGTAAGTGAAGGAGTGTTAGAGATGTGGTGAGGCAAGTGGTGTCATAATGTGTTCGATTGGATTGATGTCTTTGGCCAAGTTGGTGATATAACCATTTGGACTTTATTTTTTCATGGACCTTAGGCCTAAGTAACTGGATCAGGGTGATGAGTATTATCAATTGTAGTTGACTAAAAGGCTCTTTGTAGCTAAATATAATGGTTTATATTACAAATTGATCCACCAAATGATAAAAATTTGCCCAATTAGAGGTTGATATTTTTTTTTCAACTTTTTGCCTTTATACTGGCATGTAGTTGGATTGTTTTTACACTTACATCTTATTTGAATGATTGTAATGGGTGGAGTTATGTTGTAGCAAATGACTAAAATTCATGTTTAGATCCATTATATTTTTAATTGGATAATTTTTTATGGGATTTGGTTACATTAAATTTGTGAAGAATATCCTATCTCAACAGGCACCAATTTAGTGTGTTTTCATAGTTTTTGACATTAATTTCTAGAAATACACTTATACTATTTGATATATTACTTTTTTATCCTATATATATATATATATATATATATATATATATATATATATATATATATATATATATATATATATATATATATATATATATCTCAAATCCTATTTCCTTTTTATCACTCCTAGACACCTACTCCATTTTTTCTTTTCTTCCAGCAGCTATTGTGCATGTAAACTCTCGTTTCCTGCATTTTTAATAAATAATTAAATATATCAAACATTAGTACTACTTTTATGTTGTGTTTAACTTTAGTGATTATTTAGACTATTATTAAAGAATGATTTTTGTTCATTAATATTAAGAATTCTTATAGGTATTAAGCAATGTGGCATCTTTGTTTGACGTGAAAAAAGAACTTGCAAATATAAGTTATAGAAATACATTAAGATTATTCTCTTACCAAGCTTTTGAGGTATCAGAGAATTATGATATATTGAAAACTGAAAATTCAAATCTTGAAGATAAACTGTTGAAGGTTGAAGAACAAGTCTTTATGTTGAAGAAAATTAGGGTGGTTTGTATTTTTATTGTTATGTTTGTTTTTAGTAGATGGGAATGTAATATGCTATATTATGTTGGTTATAGTTTTTGTTAGATTTGAGGAAAACTGAATATATTGTATATATGGTTTGAGCAAAGTAAATAAAGTGTCTATTAGGTTGCTAAAACTGAATACACTATATTAATTTTGAGAAAAACTTAATATAGTATATTAGATTTGTCAAAAGTTAATATAATGTAATTAAATAATATTTTATATTTGTCAAAAGTGAATAAAATATAATTAATTTTTTTATATATTGATTGTTTTTAGATTTGAGTAAAAATAATTAGTTTGCAAAAAATTAATACATTATATTAAGTTTGAGTAAAATTGAATACACTATATTAAGTTTCGGTAAAACTTACTACAATGTATTATGTTTGTCAAAAATGAAAAAAAAAAATAATTAAGTTTGTTTATATATTCATATTTTTTTGGATTTGAGCAAAAAATGATTAGATTGCCAAAAAATCAATACATTATATTAATTTTGAGTAAAACTGAATATATTATATTAAATTTCAATAAAATTTACTACAGTGTATTACATTTATAAGAAGTGAATAAAACATAATTAACTTTTTTATTTATTCATATTTTTTAGTTTTGAGCAAAAATAATTGTGTTACCAAAAATGAATACACATTTTAAATTTGAGCAAAATTGAATACAATATATTAGTTTCAATAAAACTTAATACAATGTATTAGGTTTCAATATATTTGAGGGAAGCTAAATATACTGTATATTGTGTTTGAGCAAAGTGAATAAAGTGTATATTAGGTTACCAAAATTGAATACACTATATTAAATTTCAGAAAACTTAATACAATATATTAAGTTTTGTCAAAAGTAAATATATTGTAATTAAATATTGTATTAAATTTGTCAAAAGTAGAGAAAATGTAATTATATTTTTTATATATTTATATTTTTTTAGATTTAAGCAAAAATAATTAGGTTGCCAAAACTCAATACATTATATTAAATTTGAGCAAATTTGAATGCACTATATGAAATTTGAGAAAACTTAATATAGTTTATTACATTTGTCAAAAGTGAATGCAAGATAATTAAATATTGTATTAGGTTTGTCAAAAGTGAAGAAAATGTAATTAGGTTCTCTATATATTCATATTTTTTAGATTTGAAAAAAAATGATTAGGCTGCCAAAAATTAATACACTATATTAAGTTTGAGCAAAACTAAATATACTACATTAAGTTTCAGTAAAATTTAATACAGTTAATAAAATATAATGATTTTTTTTATATGTTCATATTTTTTTAGCTTTCACCAAAAAAATGAACACATTGTATTTTGATTTTGCAAAAACCATATACACTCTATTAGGTTTTTATTTGACCATGCAATTTTAAGTTATTATTTTGTCTACACTACAAAATATAATAGAATTGTTTAATGAATACCAATTTACAATTATTTGTTCGAAGAATGGCCTGAAAAAGTATTTGTCCAAATCCAAACATCTAATTATATTTATGTTATAGAAAACAAATGGTTATTGTTTGACTAAAAAAGCAAAAAAAAAATAATAGACAAATAGATAATTAGAAACTGAATATACTATATTATTAAAACTGAATGCAGTATATTTTCAAAACTAAATATGTTGTATTCTGAAAACTGAATACACTAATAACTTTAACAATAACTTGTAAAATTAAAAACACTTGTTTTGCTTAAATTTACTCCTTAAAAACAAATCTGTATTTTCCATTTTTTCTATTATAACTAATTACAGTTATTTGTTGCCATAATTCAAATTTTAGTGACAATTGAATCTAGGTAAATATGAAAAATTTTAGCTGATGCTTCTGAAACATCCCAAGATAGAATTCGGGAATCTATCACAACTTGATTAATGTCCTCAATGTCTACCAATCCTTTCTTGATTATGAAAGAACCATGCCACCTCGATGTCTTGCTAACTATGGTGGCTGTTTTATCTACTTACACTTTCTCGATTCAAATTTAGGAGGATACTCATACTCACCTTGTTCTATGGGAGGAGATGAGGACCTCTTAGGAGAATAGCATGTACTACCTTTAAGGCTCATTTGTGTTTCCATATCTATCTTTAAAATCACACGAGAAACCACATTTTTCATCATCATTGATGCTATCTAGTTTCGATAATATAATGAAAATTTGAGGGAAAATAATTTTGAATAAAAATTGGACTCCTAAATTGAGTTTGGGGCATATTTGAAAGAGGAATTTAAAGTGATAATAGTTATGAAATAGAAAATTTAAATTTTGATTTGTTAGTAAGTTGAAAATGTGCGGTTACATTAACAATATTTCTATTTTTTTTAGATATTGAAAGAGTTTGGGATACACCCATAACTCACGAGATGAGAAATTAGTCTCGATATAAATGAAAAAATATCAGAATAGAAAATAATTTATATGGAATTATTTCTATATTATAATTTTCCTTAATTAGGGAATATGCCATTTAAGTGTGTATTAATGTGGGCAATTACCTAATTTGAATTAGATAACTAACACATTAAATAGTAAATTATTTTCTTGATAAATAATTTGTAATTGTTGATTTGGAATCAATTCCAATTAAGGGAATTTATGTTTCCTTAATTAGAGCCCTATAAATAGGGCAAAAAATTCTACTCATTATGTGCAAAAAATTCTCCCTTATCGAAACTTCGTCGCTCTTCACTTTTGAGGCTTTTAGTTTATGGTTCAAAGCTTTCATCCTGTGGATGACAGTTAGGCTGGTGACACAAAAACAATCGATTTTCACTAAAATGGATCTGAGCTAAGAGAGGTATTTTCTTTTTACTTCTCGTAATATATCGTGACATATATCTTTCAAGTATTTATGAAGAAATACCTACTTTATAAGCCTGATTTAGAGAACCTAAAAGCTTATGCACGGTAACCACAAAGACATGCTTATTTGATTTGTCACCTTACCCTGCATCGCCAAACTCAGATGCTATGCCAGAATTTTTATACTGTTCGATAACACATGGCACTTGATTGTAATGGTATGGGCATGCTAACTTACGGTCACTATAAATAGCCCCTAACATTTGACGATAAATTCTTTTACAACCTTTAAGACTCTGTCTCTCTTTCTTTAAAGTTTATCTCTCTAGAATACTCATTGGCTTAACTTTTAAAGTGTTTTCCTTCTGTACACGAAGGAGTTCACATTCTTTGTCTTTGCAAGTCTAATTCTAATTTGCCTTCTCATCCATCCAAATCTAATCAAACCATGCTTTCTATTCTTAGCTGATTTAAGCTATGCTCGTTTATAATCTATCAAGAATTCACCCTTTTGGAAATATATAATTGAATGGAAGTAGAAATCATATTGTTAAAATCCTATAGTTGTTTTTGTTACAAAAAGAATTTAGGTAGACATTATCCACTGCTAAAGTTATAACCACAATTAAAAAAAATCAAAGATATTTATATGTTGGATTATGTTTGCTTAATAATGTTTAATCGGTTGCCTTTATCTATATTTGAATGCTAAATTACAGGAGGTAACATATTTTTAAATTGTTTTGATAATAAAATTTTATTGTTTAATGAATTAAAAAGGGTATATGGGGTGCAAATGTGTAAAATTAATTGAATTCATTTGGTGCTAAGAACATGTATTCCATATGTAATCATATAGTAAATTTATCCATTGATCTTTTTCTACCAATTTGAATATTGAAATAAGTTATAGTGTGATGGTCAATCCTAAAATAAAGTTGGCACTCAATACAATAGATAAGTGAACAAACCAACATAAGTGTTTTAACAGAAAATTGGGACCGATCTGTTAGTCATCTAATAACTGGATTCATTAGCTCCACTTAATAGTTTCTATGCTAGGTAATATAAACATAATTTTCAGTATTGTATATTAAATCCTAGTATTTATGCAATGCAATACTTAAAATTAAAATCACATGCAACTTACATAATTTAAATAAATAAAAACATAAATTCAAATAAATGCATAAAAATAAATACACAAAAAGAATAATTTTATTAGTGTTCTCTTAACATGAATTAAACTAAACTAAAGATGCAGTCATACAATAAATATAATTACCCATTAATAATTCTAATTAAGTCATATGCTATATTAATTTCAATTTCATGAAAAATTACCAAGATTACAAGTTATATCTACCAAATAATCCATAAACATGTAACTAAACCATAAATTACAACATCTATATATTTTATCAAAATCCTATTATATTATCTTCCTATATCCTAATTAATCACAATTATTACTTAATTACAATTACATTATTAAATATAACACAATTATGACTATTAATTAATCATAATTGCATAAAATTAAACTAAATATTGATCTACATGAAATTCAAAAGAATAAAAATGGATATATGAAGATGCAAGAAAAAAAAAGAGAAAAATAGCTAAAGAGTCTTAAATTGTGGCTTGAATTCTACCTTCAGGATTTAGTCTTTCACTTCAATTTAGTGCTTCAAGATTCTTTAGTAGTGCTTGGTCCACCAGAATGTTGGAGAATTGATTCAAAATCATTATTTTTATGTAGTAACTAAATTAGTGGATTTTATTTTAACATGTTTATATTTTTTTATTGTTATTTAGTTAGTGTAGTTAATGGTGTTAGTGGATTAATGGAAACAGTCTCTTCTGGACATGTCCCTAAGACTAGTGTAATTCAGGCATTTCGAGATAAAATTGTTAGCAAGAAATCCCTCTCCCTAAGATACCATAGTTCTGTCTCTGATACAATTCTCATAATTTACCTTCCCATTGCTCGACTAAGTATGTGCCTCATAGCTAAAGCAATTACATGTACCTTTCTCATATTATTAAGAAAGATAAGTTTCACTTCACTTCAAATTAGGAAGAATCCACATGAAGCCCTCCTAAAAATTTTCCCAACAGTGGTATCAGAGCCTTTCTTGATCACGAGTCTATAAGAAAAATTGAAAGAAAACATGTGCGTATCCATATTGAAATGACTTCAAACACTTGTCCTTTAACTTCACCTCTCATTTTCATAGGACAAAATTATCAATTATGGGATGTGAAAATGCAAAAATATTTACATTCATTTGATTTATGGGATGTGGTTAAGAATGATAGTAAAGTTCCACCATTGCCAATGCATCCAACTTTAGCTCAAATTAAGAGTCACAATGAAGAAAAAGTTAAGTGATTCAAAGCAAACATGTGCTTGTACTCTTCAGTTTTTGAAGTAACTTTCACCAACTTCATAACATGTGAGACTCAAAAAGAGGTATGGAATTTGTTAAGAAATGAGTATTTAGGCAATAACAAAACAAATTTATGCAGATTTTGAATCTTAAAAGAGAATTCAAGATTCAAATGATGAAGCCATCTGAAGGAATTAAAGAGTATGTTAACAAACTCATGGCAATTGTTAACAAAATCATATTATTTGGTTAAAAATTTCTAAATGATAGAATTATTGAAAAAAAATTTTATGAGTTTTCCTGAAAGGTTTGAATCAAAAATTTCTGCACTTAAAGATTCAAAATACTTTTCAAAAATAATAGTTATCGAATTAATTACTGCATTGTAAGATGTAGAGCAAAGAATAGCAATTAGAGATGAGAAGCCAATGGAGGGATCTTTCATTGCCAAAACAACACACAAGGTTTCATTCCAAAAAGGAAAATTTTCCACCATATGATGTATGCAAGAAAAACAACCATGTTGAAAAGGATTATTGGGATAAAAGTAAACCACAATGTTTCGATTGTAAAAAATTTTGCCATATTAAAAAATTTTGTAGGTTGGCAAATGATTAAACGAATTTGGCACAAGAGGAAGCATATCTTTTTTGATAATTGGAGATAAGTGCTCCAAAAGGAAAAATTTAATGGCATAAAATTGAAGAGAAAGTACATCAATAATTAAAGTTTGATGAGAAAGTACATCAAGAATTGAAATTTGATGAAGATGTGCATCATGAATTGAATTTTGATGAGAAGTGCATCAAGAATTGAAAAGAAATGCTTTAAAAAATAAATTAGATTGAAATGTACATTAGAGAGAAGTTCTCTAAAAAAACAATTAATGTGTATGATTTTGAATCAAGGGACCATATTGGAGAATTGATTCAAAATCATTATTTTTTATGTAGTAACTAAATTAGTAAATTTTATTTTAATATGCTTATATTGTTTTTGTTAATTGTTATTTAGTTAGTGGAGTTTGTGGATTAATGGAGTTATCAATTAGTTATTTAGTGAAATTAGTGGACTAATGGCCTAAGTTTATGGTTAAAATATAAGTCTACAAATAGGCATGTGTAATTGATTGCTAATGGAAACAAAACTAATGTTCTTGATCCTAAGAATTTTCCCAACACAGAATTTTTAGTTGTTCTTTAACTCTTCCTCCAAATTTTAGCAGTGCTTGTCACACCCTTCACGGAACAGTCTTTTTCGATGCGAAACTTAGCCGAAAACGGTAAAAAAAAAATTTCTATCGTCGATCCATTTCAATATACTTTAAATACCTTTACATCAATTTCCTAATCAATCGATAACCTTATAAACAATTAAAACATACCTTAAATAAATTCATGCCAAAACTTACACCAAACACTCACCCATCAATAATCATAATAATAATCAAAATACAGTTAAATCCTTTACCTTAATTGTCTAAGTATATCCATGCCATAATACGACACAATTTAGCACTATCTCTTCTTTATCGATCTTGCTCCACTATGTACTATGCTCTTACAATACTTCATAACCTGCACGTAGTAAACACTACGTGTTAAGCACTAGATATGCTCAGTGGTGACTACTAATCCTATTATTTCCCAAGTAAAGCATAATTATATAGATTATGCTACTTTTATTCTTATTTCTTTAAACGTTTCTTTTTACTTCAGTCAACATTAGTTTCATTATTAACTCATATTTTAGTAATTATTATTCTGTGATTTTCAATCTTTCAATGCTACTTTACACTACCTACTTAGATGAATTGATCTCAGATTTACTTTTACCTTTACGTTTTTCCTTACTATAGCTTTTACTTTTACTTAACTTTCGTCTTATCTTTTTAGTCACAGCGATATAATTATCATTTCATTTAACCGTGTATATTGGTACTCATGTCTTTAATAGTATCAAATTTATAGATTATTTTATTCCTCAATTTATTGTTCAGTTATCCAATATGTGCTATAATTACACTTCTTGCTATTTATTCTTTTATTTTACTTTAACTTTTAAACTAATAATCACCTTACTATTTAAAGGCTTTTAAGCTTTATTGCAAAGTGATACAGCTATTTTGGGATACTTTGCATTCCAATCTTTATTTCATTCTTTATACAATTAACCTTGTTCAAGTACTTGTTTAGGATTTATATCTTTTGCTTTTTTCCCAATTGAACAATTATGTGCCTCTTTATCATTTTACTTTTCATTTTACTTTTCTTTCAGAAATACATTATTTAAGCTTAAGATCTCACTTAATGTCATTGTCATCACTTTTTGACTTTAAATAGGAAATTAATATTATTTTTCAAACTTGTTACTTTTCAAAATAATAATTGGTACATGGAATACTAACTAATTTAATTTATATTTTTCCTGTAAAAATACATTTTAAATCCTTTTTTTATAAAAGCTTAACTTAATCTTCATTTATTATTTTATTCTTATAAAATATTTCTATTTCTTTTACTTATTAATCACACTTTTTGAAAAACTTTACAGTTTTATTCCGGCTTTTTATTTTCTTCCAAACAAATTATTTTTCGTTTATAACTTTTTATATTCAATTCATTTAAACAATACTGATTTATTCATTACAATACGCCCCTAGTACAATATAACAGGATTCTCAAAAAAGATACGCAGGACTGGACCCAAAGATCCCACTGAGAGAGAAGTGATCCCCAAGGGACCATTTCTCGAAAAATATTTTACTTTCATTTTCACTGAAAACACTGAAGCTATGGAGATCAAAGATCCTACCCATAGCAAAGCAAGTCGCTATGACTTGCACAGCGGTATAGGATGTCCTATGGTTAGCCAATTATATTCTAAACAAGAATATCTTTACCTGTTTATCGCTAAGGGCAAATCAATCAATTATATTTGCAATAATTTTTAAACATTTAAAAATCTTTAATTTCTTTTTTTTATTTCTTGATACAGTACATTTATGATCAAACACACTTTTTTAGTACTTTTGACTATTTAATAACTTTTTTTGCTTTCTTTTCTTTTCTTTCACTTTATATTTTTAAGTCATTTTTGTGAATTATTCTTCAATAATTCACTCAGGTACTTGAGGCTTTTCAGTCCTTTATACACTTTATGCTATAATTCACAATTTTCTTTTTATTCTTTTTATGTAATTCTTTATGAATTATTTCCTAATAATTCAATAATTGACCCTTTTTTTCGATTTTTTCTTTTTCTTTTTCTATCCAAAATTTTAATCATTCGGTAAGCTAACTTTTATTCGATCAGTGAATTATTTTATAATAATTCACTCTTTTAATACTTTTTATTGACTAATTTATTTTGATAAATTAGTCATACATTTATTTTACAATTTTTTACACAATTATGGATTCTATTGATATAATTCATTATTTTATGCTTTGAAAATACATAGTTTGACTTTTTTCATTTCTTTTTATACTGAAGTAATATACTTCACGTTCGTTTATCATCACATGCTTATTTGTTGAATTATTTCTTAATAATTCAATATTTTAGTTAAATATAATCAATATTTTATTTCACAAATAATCTAGTAAAGCATATAAATTTTATAAAAATTCATATACATATTATTTTATAATTTTCATCATTTTTACTCATTTTATGAATTATTTACCAATAATTCATTATTTTATTACTTTCATAGCTTACTAATTATTCCGATAAATTCATCGGTTGACTTTTTATTTCTTTTTTTGTTAACTGTGAATTAATTTCATATTAATTTATTTTTTTCACATTTCTATGTAATTATTCATTACTACTTAAATATTTTTCTTTATACATATTCACATTTATTCTTCAATAAAATTTTAATAAATTCAATAAATTCCAATAAAATTTATTTATGTATTATTTATTATTTAGCATCATTTTTCACTAAAATAATCACTTATTTCAAACCTTTCACTATAAACATTATTATTACATAATCTTTAAAATTCCAAAATAAATTTTATTTATTCAATAAAAATACATAGATACAATTTATCATTTCTACAATTAGTTTAGGCTAATATATATTATTTTCATGCAAAAATTCCATTACTAACCTTACTAAACAATTCGGCCATCAATAAAAGTCTTCCTAAACATTTCTTTTCTTTCATTTTAACTTCCATTTCATCTCCTTTATGGCTCAATTACATTTACCCTAAACCAATTTCATCATTTAATAACATTAAAAATTTTTACTCTAATTACATAAAAGAAATTAATTCACAATAATGGAAAATCAAAGAATTTTGTAGTCACTTATATTTTTTTCTTATTTAAGGGTGTCAAAGACCTCTTTTTCCTTGCTTTTTCACTTGCAATCTTGCCTTTCTCTTCCTCACCACTCATGGTCGGCCAAACAAGCTCTCCTAACCTCAATTTTTTATCCTCATATACAAATTTGAACCTCATAATTAGCTTCTATAACTCAAAAACTATGAGAAAATACTAAAAAAGTAATTAAAATTAATTAATTTCTTAAGTTTCATCTTACTTCTTTTTCTTTCTTCACTTAATTTCTTGCCTTCCTTTGCTCAAATCACTTAATTGAGGCAACTAGGATGACCTAAAGAGATGGAATTACCATTCTCATGTTGGGATTACATGAAGATTTTTAAGTGAGGGATTGAAGAAATGAGAGAGAGCAAGTCAAGATGGTGGTTCGGCCACCATAGAGAGGGGAAGAGAGAGCTGGAAAAATTTAGAGAAATTTCAAAATTTTCAGCCTCTTATACCCTCCTTAATGGGCCCAAAAGTGGGCTTAATTAATGGGCTTAGCCCAATTTAAAATTAAGGCCCAATTTAGGCCATTTAAGGCTCAATCCAATTTCTCTCTCTTCCTTACTTCAAAAATAATTTCATCATTTTTATCATATCAAAAATAGCTAGCACGCAAATTGTCGGCTCAATCGGAGTCCGTTATTGGTACGATTCAAACTTATTGATCTGATTCGATAACTATCGGTGTCACCGAAAAATTCAATTCTTATCACCAAAATATTCTACATAAAATTCGTGAAGGCCTGCAAAATCTGGCAATTTTTGGAGTTCATTTACTATTTTTAATTATTTATGCAAAATCAAGTCTTATTCCTTATCAGGGAAATTTACTCGCTACCTTTTCGTATTTTTGACTTTTGGAGGCCCATATGATCTCAATTTCACTTCAAATTTCAACTCCGGACTCACCATGATTAATACTTTCCAACAGTCAAATAAAATATTTTTTACTTTCGGGTGTCCTTTTGGATCCGAAAAATAATATTCACTGTCGGAAAATACTGTTCACGACTGACCTGGTGTTGAGGCCATTACAGTGCTTCCACTCTTTTTTTTTCAATTTTGGGTTTTTACTCCAAAATTATAGCCAAATAATCTTATCATTTTTTACTCTAATATCATTTTTCTATAATTTCTCACTATTTCTCTCACTAATTTCTAAAATTTTGTAAAGAAATTAATGTGTCAATTAAAAGGGTGAAGAATGCCTATTTATAGGAGAATGGCATGAATGAGTGAACTACAAGGTTAGAAAATTTGCTCATTTACGCTTATTTTCTATTTTGGGGTGTTATCTTCTCTAGGAAGTAAGACTGTGAATATTTCCAAGCTCCAAAAAAGTAATTAGAATCAAATTCTATAAGAAAAAATGTTCCAAAACAGGTGAAAAATCTAATTTTAGAAGTTTTATGGGTTGAACCAGTATTGGAGGGACCAACGCCAACACCAAACCACTAGTGCTAGTGCCAAAGGTTCTTGGCTAGTGTACCACTTTTTGAGCAAACACCAATGAAGTAGGATAGCTACCAAATATCCTTGGGCCTTTTTGGTCCATTTTATAGCCATTTTTGTTTTATTTTTCTAATGTTTTTTACTAGTAAAAAGTTCATTTTAGTCATTTTACATTTGATTCTGACCTATGTTACAGAAAAATTCATTATTTTTAGTTTTCTACCCATTTTTACAATTTTTAAGCAATTTCTAATCCCTTTATGAGAAATTATTATTTTAACCCTTAACTAGAAATAAAGTTACCATTTTGCCCCCAAAGGTTTTTTTAGCATTATAAGTGGTTTAAGTCACTAGAAGTCATCTCCCAAGGTTATTTATCATGGTTTTATCATCAATTAACTGAGATTGAGTCAACAATAAATTTATTGCCAATATTTACATCATATAAAGATAAAATAGTTTTAAATCTCAATTAACATGTAGTTTAGGGAGAAAGAGAAAAGGGATAGATTGACACTTATTAGATGGATAGTTAAAGGTTGTTATAGAATGTAATTAGCTATAAGATATTCTTTCCTTTAATGCTTAGCATAATTATATATTGGTAGTTAGGTTAATTTAGAGTTAATTTCCATAGATCACAGCTTTGTATTTGTATAAATACCTCTATAATCTTTGAGTAATATACATAGAAATTCCATTATCCATTGTGTTTTGTTACATGTTATCAAAGCCTTTAGACTATTTAAGGAGTTGTAGGTTCATATTAAGGATTCTACTCCTCATTGGGTCATCAGCTCAGTTGATCGAAGTTGGATGGTGCACAAGTGTGTTGCTAGCCTTTCCACCAAATCCAATGACCAGGCTGTTGACTAGTGATTTTCATATGCTAATAGTGATTTTTTACTTCTTCCTCATGCATTAGGGAGTAAGAGTGCGTGTCTTGTCTGTGGGATCTCCGATTCAATTTTCTACATCAACTTGTTATTTTCGGCATTTATCCGGTGTCTATTTGGTCATTGAACTTTGCTAGAGAGTGTATCACTCTTTTTCATCTTAGAGTATTGTTTTTATTTTTGGTTTTTTTTTTCTTTTTGATTTTCTTCCTTAAGAAGCTATTACCATCTTTAGTTAAGAAGATGGTATTGTTCCTAGCATTTTATAGCTTTCTTATGGCTTTTTAAGGTGTCATTATTGTCTTTAATTAGTTTTTCTCTCTCTTTTTTTTTAAAAAAATCTTGAACCCTATTTTGTTGCCATTTGGTAATTATGATATTTGTTGGTGGTTTTTGGTCTTTTTTATGGTTATTATTGGAATTTAATATGGCTAATGAGAGCAAGTTTATTGAGCTTATTTTATGGAATTCAACAAAACATATATAGATCTAAATTTACTTTTGCCTTTTAGCATAGATATTAAAAAGCTACAAACTCAGAGGGAATAAATGGTTATCGTGAGTTTTTTTAACCAGTCTCCCTTCAAAATTTAAGACTTTCAAATCTCAAATCCTTTCTAGCCTTAAACTCGCTACTTTATAGGATGTTTGCAATAGCTTGTTATGGACAAAGAAGAATATTCAACCTGCTTAGCAATCTAAAGTGCTAGTTGTTAGAGGAGGGTAAAACGATTTTAGGAAGAAGAAGAATAATAAAGGAGAAAATGTTAAAAGAAATAGTGAATTCAACAAATATTATTTTCTTTTGCTGCAAGGAACTTGGACACACATAATGGTACTATAGGAAACTACAACATTGCAATCAAATAACTCAAACTACCAACATTGTTGCGCAGTTCATCTTTTGAGAAATCTCTCACTATCTCAGTTGATGAATATGCTCAATTTTAGGATTTTCTAAAATAATCTACTTCGGTTACTGATATTGCTAATTAAGGTAAAAATTGTCTTATTTTTTTCTCAAATAAATGGGTTATTGATTTGAGTACCACAAATCATATAACAGGTAATCCCTATATATTATTTGCCTTTTAGTCACATAAATTATCTTCCCTTATAACGAGAATTGATGGATCAAATTATAATTTGAGGTTTTGGAATTGTTAAACCTACTACTTTAGCATTATATCTTTAGTGTTAAGCTTACCTAATCTTGCTTTCAATTTGATATTTGTAAGCAAACTCACCAAAGACCTAAAATGTTACATCTTTTTTTTTCCTGATCATTATGTTTTTCAGGATCATATGATGGAGCATTTATTGGTAAAAGACATCTGATGGTTTTTATATTCTGGATTTATGGGTACCTCGTTCTGTTGCTTATTCCAGTGTTAGTTCTTCTTTTAAAGCACATTGTCAATTAGGACATCATTCTCTGCCTACTTTGAAAAAAATAGGTTCAAAATTTCATAATGTTTCATCATTGGATTATGGGTCTTGTCATTTTGCAAAACACCACCATAGCTTGTTAAGTCCTAGAGTTAATAAAGGAGTTGAGGTTGTTTTTTAATTAGTTCATTCAAATGTTTCGAATCTGTGTCCTATTGCATCCAAAACATGGTTAAAATATTTTATTGCTTTTATGAATGATTTTTTAGAATGACTTGGATTTGTTTTATGAAGAACCATATTGAGTTTTTTTCTCATTTTTTTGCTTATTGTGCTGAAATTGAGACTTAGTTTCAGAGTTAATTTCACCTATAGTCAATGGACTTACGTCTAAGACTTATTTTTTATGACTTAAATATCATTGAACTTATTATATTTTTACATAAAAGTCATATTAACCGGTTTTCGGCGATAATTCTAGCTAAAATACTGATGTGGCATGCCACGTCATATGCCTAAACACGTGGCATAACACATCAACAATCATGTCACCGAAAGATGTCATATTATACAACACTTCATCTGTGAGTTAATATTAGATTTTATTTTAATTCTTATATATATCAATATACATGCATTAGTACAAATGTTGGCATATTTATATTTTTGGATACTATGCATATCATTTTATTATTTGTAATATATGCATTGCTAAAACATACCATTTGGTGGTGACACTAGAACCATGCATGCATTATTAATATATCATTACTTAATGTGGTTGATGTTTGATCGAGAAGTGCTTTCGGGCTATGGATATGGTCCAATAACAAGTTTGATGGTTTTATGTTAGAGATAATTATGCCATATACCTCTTTTAAAAGTCAAATTTCAAAAATACCACCTTTCTTATAGGCAAACTTAGCAACTAACAATAATCATACATAAAGAATTGATTAATTACATAGAAACCCCAAAACTATGAATATATCTATATTACATGAATTAAATAAAGAAGATCTTAAATTAATACAACAATTAAATAAAATCGATACTATAAATATGCATAATAAAAAATTAATACAAGATATAAGAGTCGGTTTAAGTTCTAAAGCCGATAAAATAAAATATTTACTAAATAAAATTGAAAGTATAGAAGATCTAGAGTTAATTAAATATAGAATACTAAGTGAATTAAATATGGAAAAACAAATTTTAGATAAATTACGTCAAATAGAAAATTATTTAAAATATATAGCCAAAAAGGTAGGATATAATGAATAAAATATATGGAAGAAATAAGAGATATAAATGGATATACATATGACGAACAATTTTATCAAATAAATGATAATTTAAAAATATTAAATCAAAACATAAGAAAAATGAGCAATAAACAATATAGTTTTACAAGTACCTTATACGGAGATGAAAAATATGGAGAAGAAAGTTTAACTCTATCATCAATTGTATTTAAAAAATCAAAACAAGAAAATACTGAAGATAAAATAGACAAGATATTTAATATCTTAACAGAAATAAAAGAAGAAGTTATAGATTTAAAAACTAGGATAGAAAAAATAGAAAAAGGAAAAGAAAAAGAACATACTCAAGGAGGTATAACAATAAAAACACATGTGTTAACATTAGAGGAAGGATAAAATAATATGAAGAAAATAAAATTTCTGAAGACGAAATATTAAATTTAACTAATAATTTCGAAAATTTAAAAATGAATACTAATCCAACATCTACTCAAACAAAAATAGAAACATGAGAATATTCTGGAACGATTAATGAAAATGAAGAAAATATAATAACAGATAATATGGATATTAGAGAATATGAAAGAAGTAGACGAAAAAATCCTAGACAAAGTCCTATGTATAATAATTCAAAATTTTCAATAAAACATCAGAAACTGAACCAGTTTATCCAAATGGAGTATTATTGGATATAGATTGTAAAGAAGATATATAGAAAGAAATTAAAAAATGGATAAAAATGAATAATTTAGCAATCTTATTATATGGATATGACTTACAAAGAGCTAGTAATTTCTTAATTAGTACTTTCACTGAAAATGTAGAGAAATGGTGGAATGCTATACGTCTAGAAGATAGATAAATGATAAAATATGGATATAATAATGAAAATTTTACATCAATAGATACAATAAAAGATCTTTTACAAAGATTTGAATTAGCAATAAAAGGAGAATTTTTAGGAGCACATTGGTTAGATCCTACAGAATCATTGAAAAAATTTGGACAAGAAAATTTATGGAAAATACAAAATTTAACAATATGTAATATGTGTTATTTAAAACAATATACATGTGAGTTTAATAACTATTATTATAATATTGCAAAAACATATATATTACAAAGAGCAGAAATTAAGTTATCAAAACAATCTTATGTAACAAAATTACCAAAATCATGGGGATTTAAGTTATTTAATGAAATACAAAATAAGAATGAAATATTAGAAGGAACTTTAGGAACTTATCAAAATTACATATTTAACAGAATAAATGAAATGTGTAATCAAGCATATGAAAATAAAAAACTAAGAAAAGCAATTAATGGAGGATTATGTTGTCCAATTCTAGCTGAACCTACACATTGGGGATGCTACACAAAACAAAAAAGATATAAAAAATATAATAAGTATAATTTATCAAAAAGAAAAACTTTTAAGCCAAAATATAAAAGTTTTTATAAAAGAAAATTTAAACCTTTTAAAAAGAAAAAGTTTAAAAAGGGAAGATATTTTAGAAAAAAATGTTAGATATAGTAAGAAAAATCCTAAAACATGCACATGTTGGATATGTAAAGAAAAAGGACATTATGCAAATGAATGCCCTAAACAAAAAAATAAAGAAAATCATAAAGCTTATAGAATATATGAATATTTGATAGAACAAAATTATGATCCCATAGAAGATAGTGAAATATCTGAAAATGAAAGTATATATGAAATAAACTCTCAATATAATACAGATAGTAATATTTCAGAATATAATACAGATTCTGACAATTATTCTGATAATAATAAAACAGAATCAAATTCTGAAATTAAGTCTGAAGAAGAATAAAAAAGAATAAGAAAATGACGTCAAATATTGAAGATCAAGAAATCATAGATAATAACAACATTTTTAGTTATAATAAAATATTTGATGAAGAAAAATTTGGTCAACTAAATAATCATAGTTTAAATCTTAAAGAAGAAGATATATTTAAAAGAAGATGGTTTAATAGAATAGTAAAAGCAACTTATATTGCAAAACATTATGAATCTGCAATCGATATATATCAAGCTAAAGGAAATACAGTAATACCATTAATAAATAAAGATGAAATAAATAAAGCTTTAGCTAAATTACCAGATAAAAATAGATATAAAAATCTATATTTAGGAGCAATACAAATAATTATTAAAGCACATTTTAGACAAGGAATAGATAGTCCTATTCAATTATTTTGTATGGATGATAGAATATTAAATAACCCAATAGACTCCCTATTAGGAGCTGTATCCGAAAATTTAGTATATAAAAAATTAAAATTCACAATAATACCAGATTTTTCAGTAAGTCTACAAGATAAAAATATAGATCAAGCACTTAATTTATATCATAAACTACATCGGATAGAAATGTCAAGTGGATCAAAAGTATTTTCTGTAACGTACAGAACAATATACGCATTTACTACAAGTCATCATAAAAAAGTACAAAAATCTAATATACGATTACAAGTTGATATTGATAATACATTTTCAGATTTAATAGAATATGTACCACCAAGACAATTAACTCCATCTAGTATGACAATTTTAGATGAATTAGCAATGGATTTAAGACAAAGAAATAAACATATAGGAATTATACCAAGAATTCAACATATAGGAGAAAAATTGTTAATATCCACATGAGAAAATTCAAAAGAAAATCTATCGAATAAAAATAATATATTAATATTAGATAAACAAGGAAAAATACATAATCAATCCAGAAGAAGTATTGATTTAAGATCATCAGTAAAAGCCGAACAATATTATATAGAAACAGAATTAGATATTGGAGGAGAATGGAAATCTTTAAAAACATTAATCGATACTGGAGCAGCAAAAAGTCATATTCATGAAAGTTTAGTGTTTTCATTCCAAAAATATAATCTAGAAGAAAATTATGAATTTTTAGATTATTCAGGACAACAACATACTATTAATAAATATGTCAAAATAAATTTAGCACTAACAGATATTCAAGGAAAAATAGTAATTATTCCAATACAAATACATATGGATACAATCTCTTCTACACAAATTCCAATTTTATTAGGATTAGACTTTTTAGAACAAATATCACCATATAACCTTACCAAAGATTATCTTATGTTTCAATATGATGGAAAAGAATACAAAGTTTCAAGGAATAGAAACTAGTCCATACAATATTTATATTAATATAGAAATCATATACAAAGAATATCATACAGTCTCGTATCATGCCTTCATAGATACAGGCTCTGCAATAACTTTAGCACAACCTTATATATTCCCAGAAGATTTATGGCAAAAAACTAAGGATTATAAATTAGGAATTGATATTACAGGAAATACAACCAAATATGATCTTGTTACAGAAAAGGTAATAATCCAAGTTCAGTCAAATATACTTCAAATAAATAAAATCTTTCAATCCATAAATCATGGATGTGATATTTTATTAGGAAATGATTGGTTATCTCAATATTATCCTTTAAGTATTGGTTCTCAATATATTCGTCTAACAACTCCTTGTAAACACAAAATCATATGCCCTAGACTTCAGAAAGCCTTTAAATGGAAATCTTCACCCTTACTCCCTCGCACAGCGAATCGTGGTGAGAATATAGAAAAAATAAAGAACCCATTAGAAAAAATGAAGAAACTCAAAACTTTTCAACTCCACAAGAAATAATCTTTTTACTAGAAAAATGTATAGGAACAAACCCTATAGAAAAATGGGAGAAAAATGGTATTTATGCTATAATAACTTTAACACATGATATTCCAATAAGAAGCAAAAGAATGTTTTACAATAAGAAAGATGAAGAAGAATTTGATATACAAATAAAAGAATTAATAAATAAAAAACTTATTAGATCAAGTAAAAGTCCTTATAGTAGTCCAGCCTTTATGGTTAGAAATCATGCGGAAATAAAAAGAAATAAACCAAGAATGGTAATTAATTACAAAAAACTTAATAAAGCAACAGAATTTGATGGATATTTAATACCTAATAAAGAAATTCTTATAAATAATATAAAAGGAAAAACATGGTATTCCAAATTTGATTGTAAATCAGGATTTTGGCAAATAAAAATGCATCCAAAAAGTATTAAATATACAGCATTTAGTACACCAAGAGGACATTACGAATGGTTAGTTATGCCATTTGGACTCTGTAATGCCCCTCAAATATTTCAAAGAAAAATGGATGATATGTTTAAAGACTTAAGACATTTTTGTCTAGTATATATTGATGATATAATTATTTTTAGCGAAAGTTTAGAAGAACATTATAAACATATAAAACAATTTTTATTAAGATGTTTTAAACATGGACTTATGTTATCAAAAGAAAAATCAGAAATAGCAAAACAAAAAATAGATTTTTTAGGATTCTCTATAACAAAAGGAGAAATAGAATTACAACCACATATAGCGGAATCTTTATTAAAGTTTTCAGACCAGCTAGAAAGTAGAAAAATGGTCCAACAATTTTTAGGACACGTAACATATGCTAGTGACTTTATTAAAGAATGTGCTAAAAAGAGAAAAGTATTACAAGACAAATTAAAAGGTGATAAACCATGAATTTGGACAGATATTGACACAAAGGCAGTAAAAGAAATAAAGGAATATTGCAAACAATTACCAAAGTTATCCTTACCAAAAGAAAATGAAGAATTACTATTAGAAACAGACGCATCAGATGATTATTGGGGAGCAATATTAAAAAGTAAAGATGGTAAGAAAATATATGGATACGCTTCAGGAACATTTAAGAATACAGAAAAGAATTATCATAGTAATGAAAAAGAATTGTTAGCTGTAAAGTATGCTATAGAAAAATTTGAATTGGTTTTAATATCAAAAAGATTTATAGTTAAAACAGACAATACTCAAGTAAAATCTTTTATTACAAAAAATTATAATGACAAATTAGCTCAAAGAAGAAAAATGGGATGGCAAGAATATTTTACTAACTTTAATTTTGATGTTGAGTATATTCCAGGAAAAGACAACGTGTTGGCAGATTTATTAAGCAGACCATTATTTAAAGAAAAAGATTAACTCTTTCTTTGCAGGGATAAAGAAAAATGGAAAGAAATTCAGAAAGAGTTGTAAAACTCAATGTAGAGAAAAAAGAAATAATGTAATCTATGAAAAAAGCTATATCTCGTCTTCTAGAAATAGATAATGAGATTAGCCAGATTTCCATGAATTATGCACAGGCGCTTTTGCGTCAAAAGGAAGCAAAGGAAGAAAGCACTAGTTCTCAAAAAATGACTGTTCTTGGCACTACAGCTAAGAAAGAACTAGAGCAAGAAATTTCGAGAAATATGATGATTAGACGTTCTGTTCAATATTTGGACAGTTCTGAATCATCTCCTGAAGTAAATTCGAGAAATTTGGGAGCATATTCAATTGGGAATATTAATTCTCGATTGATAACTTCTAGAGATATTTCATTATCATCTCAGAAATGGAATGATGATGAGAGATCTCACTTAAATAATACAGAAATTCGGAAGCAATAGGAAGCAGACTTTTTTAAAGCTCTACAATATTTAGCAAAGGTTACTAATGCAGTCGGAATTAGCACTATTCCGATCAACAACACATATAACAAAGCAATCATCAGAAAAGGAGCAGATCCAAGAACAGTTCAAAAACTTTATCGTTTTGGACTGGTTCATACCATCTATCCAGGAGAAAACCTAAAAGAAGTACAGCAACTCCCAGCAACAGTTAAATCTCAAATTGAGATATTTAATGGAATTACAAAATTCAATAAAATTTATGTTCGTATTTTTAGCATTATTCCTGAATGGGATGATGTTAAGAATGTTGAAATTCCTACAGAAACCTTCATCAGGATGGGTACTACTAAACAAGAACTTATTCCCGATGAACAAAAAACTTTCAATTTACATCCATTAATCCTTAAAAATATTCCAGAAATGAGGATGAAGACCATTGAAGCAAATGTTCGAGGACTTAGAGAAATTTTATCAGATAATAAAAAATATTATACTGTTTTTCAAGATAATATTTTGATTACCAATCCAGCTACAGAATGGCATCAGAAATATCTTCTTGAAGGATATCTCGACACAATAATAGAAGGAAGTCTACCAATGGAAGAAACGACCAAAGAACTTTTCAAAAAGCAGATAAAAAAGGAATCTCCAGCCGAAAGCAAAAGCTCGAGACAAGGGCTAGTGGAGCTGGACCCCCTCTGAAGAAAATCAAGAAATAATTGAAGAAAGAAGACAAAGATGTAATCGTAAGCACTTACGTAATAGAGCAATAATAGATTTGTAATAATGTAATCCCATAATGTAATAGAGGCCGGGTGCAACCTCTATAAAAACCCATTCATTTAGCAGATAGAGGCACGGCTGAAAACTCTAAGCTTAAGTTCTTTGTAAAAGCTTTTAGCCTGCTTATCTTTTTGTAAACCTTTTATTCAGAAATGAAATTCTAATTTCAGAAATCTTTCTTTCTGAGTAACAATAGTACTTAGCAATTTGCTATCCATTAAGGAATATAGAAAGTTATTTTCGATATACTGAGAGAGTCAGATTACTCATATACCACAAATCCTCATCAGAAAATTCACATGTCTACAACTTTGCTGTTAGTTGAATATTGTTCAGTAGTCTCTCCTGATGTTACCAAGCCCGTTTAAGGAGAAAAAGGGCAGAAGGGTATAAACTTGGAGACGATCAACTTAACCCAGAACGTCAACTGTCTAAGGGTGAGCTGTTATCAGAAATCGTTGATAACAGGAGTCTAGCAGCATTGAAGGAAGCATAGTGAACCACTGAAGGAGATTTAAAGGTATAACGAAACCCTGATCTCTGTTAGTTATGGTTATAATTTTCAATTCTATTTCTTAATTGGATATTGCATGCTAAGAAAATGGTGAAAAGAAAGAATATTTTTAAAACATGAAATTGTTAAAACTTTTTAGTTGTTATGGATAGATTAAAACAACAAGTTAAAAATTTTCAAACAACTATAAATGATATACATAGATATAATTATATAATAAAAGAACAATTAAAACAAGAAGAAAAGTTATACAAACTTATAATAAGTTTAAATCTAATTCCTACATATAATATAGAAGAAAGAATAGAAAATTTAAAATATATACTTAAAATAAACGCATCAAGAATTCAAATGATAAAAGATAAAGTAAATAGAATTCATTTAGGATGAATATTTTAGAATATTTAAATTCAAAAGATTTAAGTGAAGAAAGAAAAATAAATTTTGTTATTAATGATATGAATATGATAAAAAATAATATAAATCTTACTTTTCAACAAAACTTAGATATAATAGGATCAACAAATTTGGAAAATAGTTTAAAAACTCAAATTATTGATAATTTATTCAAAGATAATTTTGTAAAAAATACTATTATATCAGAAATAATAGAAACTTGTCAAGAAATAATTAGTAATAAAAATAATATTAATTTCAGAAGAAGAAGAAATTAATTCTATAAGGTATATCGGCTGCAAAATAGACCTGCGGGCTACTGGTTTTCAAAGGATAATTTATTTATCATGGTTTTCTGCCACGTACCTTTTAGAAATAAAAAGTAAAATCAGTCACAATAATAGATTTTTACTTATTTTGAAATTAAACATTTTACTTATTTTGAGAAAAAACGATCCGTTAACAAATTTCGACCCTTATTGGTATCAGAGCCTATAGTAAAATAAGTAAATGTCATATATAGTGAGTTTTATCATTAAAAAAAATATAGATAAAATATTAAAATCACTCTATGAAATGACAGGTAAAATAAAATATTATAAAGAAAAAATTCGAAA
Source organism: Excoecaria agallocha (assembly GCA_037975025.1). Lineage (NCBI taxonomy): Eukaryota > Viridiplantae > Streptophyta > Magnoliopsida > Malpighiales > Euphorbiaceae > Excoecaria > Excoecaria agallocha. The sequence goes on from CM075816.1 coordinate 36,545,812, forward strand.
AGCAAGAAATGAATGCATATATATGAAAATAAATAATATATACGACATAAAAGAAGAATATGGATTACCTAAGTTACAAAAAATAAAAAATGAATTAATATCAATAAAAAATAAATTAGAAATTGATATAGAAAAGATGAAAAATGAAATAAATTTAGCTAGTCAAAATATAGAAGACATATAAATGAATATTGAAGATAATATTATAAAACAAGAACAATATATAACAAAATTAATTAAAAGAATAAATTATTTAAAGAAAATAAATGCAAATCCAAACATAATAAAATTATTACTAGATGATCTAAAATTTTCTAAATAAAAATTACAAACTTTATAAGATGGTCAGTGTAATAGAAAAATTTGGCGAATATTTAAGTCTATTAAATTTAAATTCGGAAGAAAATATTAACGAAATAATAACTGAACTAAATGAACAACTTGAAGTTTTATATAACAACGAGAATGAATATCAATCTCAAAAAAATATGTCAGAAAATTTTAGACAAGTATCTTTACAAAAAATGTATAGAAAAGAAAAATTAATTATAAAAATTAGAATTGCACTAATAAATATTAAAAATAATCTTAAAAGATAACAAAGATAAAAGAATAAGGAGTAAAATAAAAATTTGTTATAGACAAAGTTTTTTATCTTTTAATAAAAATAATATATTTAAAAATGAAAGTTGAAAGAAGGATAGAAATAAAAAGATCCCTTTATGTTAAGCAATGCTCTCGAGGCCTTAGATATTGGATTTGAGAGAGCCACATAGCTAATAATAGATGCTGATTTGAGTTTTAATGTTTTGACACGTCCACTTCCACTGTTTGTTTAATTTTCTGCTACATGGCACGTGCTTATATATTTATATTATTTGTGTTGGTTTAAAATAGTTTATGATATTATAATTGAGAAGTCAAATTTAAAAAAACTTTTTCTTATGTCGGTGGAATCCCTAGCTACCTGTGATGTGCTGTCGGCGGTGGAGAAACTCCCACTGCCGTCGCCATCGGACGATAGGCAAAGGAAGAAACATCGAGATGAAGATAGTATGTTGGTTGATGTGGAGACAGATAACGACAACTCGACGCTGAAGACAACCATGGGGACTCTTGTCTTTCAGAGATGTCTTGATTCAAAAGGCAAAAAAGCATTTCCCCTGCATCTCGACAAATCTGTTAGATGATAATCTTGACCATCTGTCTGAGGAGGATTTAATGAAAGTATCTGAGGGGGATGAAGCCTCCTCTGATAGTGAATGTGGAGAGGATGAGGACATCGCCATCTCTCTGGAGGATGGCTTATTGAAACTTAATGTCTCTGATGAATTGGAATCCCAATTGGCTAATCCTTGGAAGAGGTTTGTTGTAGTGCGTTTGCTAGGAAGAACCATTAGCTATCATGCTTTGTGTAGTAGAATCGAAGGACTCTGGTCTCCTAAGGGCAATTATAAGATCATAGATCTAGATAACAACTTTTCTTAATACACTTTGATCTCAACAAGGATTACATAAATGTTCTAATTGGGGGGGCCAGGGATGGTGTTGGGACACTACCTAACAGTGCAGCCTTGGCATGCTGGTTTTTCGACAGATAACGACTCCCTCACTTCAGTTTTGGAGTGCGTCAGATTCTCGGGATTTCCTTTACACTATTATCATAAACGAGTTGTTCGACAAATTGGTGCTCACATTGTAAAGCTTGTGAAGATTGATTATAACACTTCAAGCTCCCAGCGTGCCAAATTTGCTCATCTGGCCATTGAACTTGATCTAACTAAACCACTGGTATTGCAAATACAAATCAAAGACAAAGTCTTCAATGTTGAATATGAGGACTGTATAAAATATGCTTTCTATGTGGCAGGTATGGGCATAATAAAGAATAGTGTACCGGGAGTATTGTTTCAAGGACAGCAGAGGAATCCAGGGCAGAATTACAAGATAATATTAACTTAGAACCTATCACCAATAGACCCCTACCCAAAGGAAGTGAAACAGGGGAACATTTTGGACCATGGATGGTGGTGCAAAAACGGGGAAGGAGGTTACCTGGAAGTAGTAGTTTCCATGGGGATAAGGTTGGCGACTCCAATAAGAGATTTGCAGGGTCCAGGTTTTCGGCACTGCAAAATTTGAATAATGATGAGGATAAACTAATTGCTCCTTTAATTTTAGACCTGAATAATGGACAAAAATAGTGGCAGGCTGGAGGCAACAACGAATTCTCAAACCCTAGAAAATTAGGGATTTCCTCAATCCACAATAACATGTTGTTCTACAAAGGGCAGAGCAGTGACAGGTCGGATGGGCAGAGTTGTGATGTAGAAGCCGGAGGTGATGTTCAACAGAGACATACGAAATAGACTTACTCTCATGTTATCAAACAGAAAACACAGGATGAGAAGGAAAACATTAACATCAACTTAGGTCCCCCTTCGATTATTACAACAGCACCTACCTCGGAACAAGTACAGTTGGAGAAGTTGGATTCTAGTAAGCAAATTAATAGTGTAAACCCATAGGTATTAGACCCGGCAACTCACACTGCTATTGAGGTGGAGTATCCAACAGCCCCAAAAAACTCGGTGATAGGGGCTTCGCCTTATAATACTGGATCAAAACTTAAAAGAGTGTTACTAGCCAAGGGGAGACCACCTGACAAGGGTGGTTTTAAATATAGTAGAGATTCCTGTATCTCCAAAAATAAAAAGAAAAGAAAGGGTATTAGCTTTAAAATTGGAGATGCATCACAGCTAGTCGGAAGTTTAGTTTAGATGTGTCAGGCTGTGAGTCCTACAGAAGCTGGTGATCATGGTGTGGCTACCAACTCTGCTGTTGATGCTAAAGGGATCTCTCCTATATGAGCTCTGGTGAGTTTCTTTTTCTTTTTTGCTGGTTGTTTTATGGATCTCCGTATTATGTCGTGGAGTTGTCAGGGTGCTGGCAATGATGGTTTTATTATGCATGCTCGAAATTGGTTGAAAATGTAAAAAGTGTCCTTTTTATTTCTTCTAGAGACTAGAGTGAGTGGGACTGTTGCTGATAGAGTAATTAAAAAACTGGGCTTCAGTAACTCCTTTAGAGTGGAATCGCAGGGCTACTCTGGTCTCAGTAGCCTTTTATTCTTATCAATTTGTACATCTGAAGGTTGATTATGGTCCTATGAACACTTTTTACCTCACCCCCATATATGGGGATCCTAATGCTGGTCACAGAAAATTTTTATGGGAGAAATTAACTAATGTAGCTCATACTGTTTCCCACCCTTGGGTAATAATGGGCGACTGCAAATCTTTTTTATTCTCCTATGAAAAGGCTGGAGGGTCGTCTAGAGGAAGTAAGCCCTGTGGTTCTTTTGCCCAATTCATCAATGGTTGTCATCTTTTGGATATGGGGTTCTCTGGTCCTCAATTCACCTGACGTAGAGGGTTAGTGAGGGAAAGACTTGATAGGGCGATATGTAACATGGCCTAGTTGGATAATTGTCCGAATTCAAGCTCATGCATTTGCCAATGTTATACTCTAATCACAGACCCATTATATTGTCGGTAACTCAGAGATTAGCTGTGGGGGTTATTCGTCCCTTTCGATTCCTGGGTTCTACATCAGGATTTCGGGAGTTTTGTGGCGACCAATTGGTTGGATAAAGGAAGTTATGCTCTGTTGTAGATGAGTTTCAGATGAAGACGTTAAATTGGAGCAAAGAGGTTTTTGGGTGTATGATTTATCATAAAAAACATTCTTTCCGGACTTACAGGTATTGAAAAGAGACTTGAAAGGTTCCACTCTAACTTCCTCGAGCAACTTGGGAGTGAATTGAGAGTGGAACTGAATAATATTATCTTGCAGGAAGAAATTTACTGGAAACAGAAGGCTAAAGTGGATTGGCTTCTAGCTGGGGATAAAAATACTTCATATTTCCATAAAAAAGTCCGATTTCAGAGATAGAAAAGCTATATTCATGGTCTTATCTTACCATCTGGGGAATGGTCCTTTGACCAGGATCTTCTAAAGTATCATGTTGTGAATTATTTCCAATCTCTGTATATTAAAGATTGCATGATTGCCCCAATCTTTCCCATCCGCCACCAGTTCCCGGTCTCGAGCGAAAATGAGTTGGGGGTGATGTTAAAACCACTTTCATTTGATGAACTTCATGAAGCTGTGTTTAGTATGAAATCGTTGAAAGCGGCTGGCATTGATGGATTCAATCCTTTGTTTTTTCAAAAATATTGGGATATTACCAAGAAGTCTTTATATCATTTTGTGAGAGATGCTCTTAACGGGGTGACTATGGACCTATACTTCTGTACTGCCTTAGTTTGTTTGATTCCAAAAAAGAACAAGCCAACCTTAATTAGTAACTTTCGCCCAATTAGCTTGCTGTCAGTCATTTACAAAGTATTGATGAAAGTTGTGGCCAATAGGCTTAAACCTTGTTTAAGTAAGATAGTGGGGGCCCACCATGCTAGTTTTATTCCTGGTCGCCAAATTATGGATAACATCCTCATTGTGCTGGAAGTAGCCCATTCTATATGAGTCAAAACTGGGCGAAAAGGCTGGGTTATGATCAAAATCGACCTTGAAAAGGCTTATGATCGACTGAGATGGGACTTCATTTTTGATACTCTTTTTGATGTGGGTTTCTCGATGCAAATGGTGTCTTTACTGGCTTCTTGCTGGAGGAGTGGTAGTTCTAAAGTGATTTGGAATGGCAATCTCACAAACAGTTTTATCCCTTCTTGTGGGGTTAGGCAAGGAGACCCCCTCTCTCCTTACGTCTTCATTTTGTGTATAGAAAGGCTTTCTCATGGCATTAATCATGCGGTTCGAGAAGGTAAATGGAAACCTATATCCCTTGGGCATGGTTGTCCCCCTCTGTCTCATCTCTTTTTTGCAGATGATCTCATCTTATTTGTGAAGGCATCGATGGAGCAATTTAATGTTATAAATAGGGTGTTGGAGGACTTCTACCACTTCTCCAGTCGACGTGTGAACAAGGAGAAATCAGCCTTTTGTGTTTCTAAGAATGTCTGTCGTGAAGTTGCTTCTCACTTGCGTAATATATCAGGTTTTCGGTTAACTGAGGACATTGGTTTCTACTTAGGTACTCCTGTTATTCAAGGTCATGCCGGTATTAAATTCTATAATTATCTTGTGGATAAAGTTAAAGGCAAGTTGGCCAACTGGAAAGCGAAGAACCTCTCTATGGCAGGGAGAATTACTCGTCAAATCAATTCTTTAGCTATACCTTCGTATGCTATGCAGACTGCAGTTTTGCCATTTCTTGGTGTTCTCTTTGTATTTGGCTGCATGGTTAGAAACCCAAAATTAGAGTTCCTCTAACTCATTTAGCTATAATGACCTGCATTTCCTATATATATTAGAATTAATTATGATTATTATAAAAAGGGGAGTATGTATATAGTATAGTAAGGAGACAAATTCTGGAGTTGCTTTGTGGCTCATGGGATGTAGTGATGTGATTGGTTTGGTCAACTAAAACATGGATATATGCCTAAAAATTGGTTAGTTATTTATTTAAAATAATATTTAATCAGTGCAAATGCATCAATATTTTATTCATTCTACTATGATTGTATGCAATTTGAGTTTTAAAAGAGACACACAGATGGACTGACACTTTATTATAGTCATTTTACATATATTCTTTTATGTCTATCGTACTTTCTCTTTTGGATGCAATTTTTTATCCATTGTTTTACATTGTAGAAGTCTTGTTTCAGCAATGATAATCTGAGAATTATTTTGTGTCTGATGCTTTAATGGTCAATGCTTATTTCCAGTAATGTGTAGCTAGCCCTGAAGAAACAATTCTTGTGTTAGTTTCTTCTAGTAGATTTTTAATCTGTTTGTTAGTAGATTTTCGTCTGGGTAGGAAGGTCATCTCCTTGTTCTAGATCCAGAGACTAAGAGCTGCCTTAAATTAATTCCATAAGTGGCAGTTTAAGGTTAGATCTTTAAAGTTCATATCAAGAAACATACTATTCATTTTGGATATTTCCATTCCATTCCATTCCAAATGAAGATTTAGTGCCTCTAATCTCTTCAACTCACTTTTATCTTTCCTTGGTTCTTTAGTTCTACTGATTCTGTAAACCTTTCTAAATTTATTTCTACTTTGTCGCATTTTTGGGCCTCAAAAACTACCTCATGCTTGGATGCAGTAATATCTTACTAATCATGCATCATGAGTAGGACCAGGTCTGATCCAAGTTCCCCTCCACCTCTTCTTTGTACACATTTCAATAGAATCTATTATCTATCTGTACCTAAGTTAAACTGGAAAAAATGGCAGACTATTAGTTAGCTTTTATTTTAAATCTAACACTTTCTTGGTTTTTAAATTCTATTTTTTCCTATTTTTCTATAGAATGATTGCCTTTAACACCATATTGGTGTGTTACTTATCGTGCATCATGCATATAATCATATAACCAAGTGATATGAGTTCATCATGCATATGACCATATTTGGTTCCTTTTGTAAGGACTGCAATATATCCTACAAACCTATTTGCAGTGAAGTTGACCAAAGTCAGTACAAATATATTAATTTTTGACTAAAATGGCTAGTCCATATTTAAGGACTGAAGAAATTCTACACACTAAATTAGTAATTGCATTTACTATTTATCATTTTTCAGCAGGTCTTTCATTTGCAGCAATGTATGCAGAACTTGTTTCTATGGTTGGGGTATGTAATTAGTGACTGTAAAAGTTACTAGATTTTTTTTAAAAAAGACACACTATTGCATTCCCTTAATGGTTTGATGTAGCATGTCCTTTTGCTGCTTTTTATTTAAGTGATGTTTGTTTTATGTAGAATAAATACTTTTGAATTTGAATTAGCCAATCAATGATATTGTTTTCTTTTTATGTGTACATTATATTAACAATTTCAAAGTGCAATGATATGAAATTATGTCTTGCTTATGAATGGCAATCTTAGTTGAAAAAGCATAATTTTCAATAAGCATTCAGTTCTACTATCTTGTTAAAATTGTTATTTACATTTTTTAGAGGAGAAACAGCTATAACCAGGGGAAAAGGAGGTTGAATGGTAGAGCTTATAGAGCGCAGGAGGAAGATAGTGTTAGACGAACAGTATATGTTTCAGCCATTGATCAGCATGTATGCTCTTGATTTTATAAGCAATATTCTGCATTTAAGCCCTGCTTTTGTATGCTCTTCATGTATATATTGATTTTTTGGATATTAAAATAATTAATTAATATATATTTTCCATTTAAATTTTAGAATTTTTGTATTGAATTTATCGTGTTTATTTTTGTTTTTGCAGGCAATAAATATTTAATTTTTGCAAAAAAATTGAAAAAATTAAATAATAATTAATTCAGTTTTATCGACAAAATATCGATGGATATATCCGTTGCTATTTTTTTAAATCAATTAATATTTTTTATTAATTAAATTTTCCATTGCTAAAAAGTCAAAACGACAAAATATCTAACGGAGTTTTTTAACAAAACTATCGATATAATTTTTTTATATTTCTGTTCGTAATTTTTGTCGATGGATTTTTTTACTGGTAAATTTTTAGCTATGTATGTTTTACCAACGGAAGTATTTTATCAGTAATTCGTTAAAAAAATGTTGGCAAGGGTTTTTTTCATTTGTAAGACATAAAATTCTGTTGGTAAAATTAATTTTTTATTTTTTTTTGTAGTGTCATTTTCCATCTATAAGATTTTCCAATGACAAATTTTTGTTTGCCAGCATCTTTAGTGGTGGATTTGGTGATCATGGAATCCTATATCTCTTTTACTTATAATTGCAATAAGCATCAAACAATTTGTTAGAAAGAATGCTAATAATTGTATGCCCGCACACCATATTTTCATGAATCCATAATTCGAACTGCTTTGGAGAAGACTCAGATGGCTTAGATCAGTAAAAGCAAAAGCCACTCCATGCATGTCCAAGATTGAGAAAATTTGTTCTTGCCATCTTTTGAAATTATCTCCTCTGAACACTTCAATTTTAGAGATGTGAGGAAAAGGTTTAGCAAAGGGAATGGTAAACATCATAGGAAGTGTTGTGGAGATGTTAGGCATGCCATTAGCAATAGCAACATCAATTTCAAGAGGAACACCATCACCAGGAACAACAGTGATAGGGGTAAAAACAAATTCGGTATCCATATTATCCTTAAAGATTGTTAGGTAAAATTTTGATATCATAAAACTTGAGGTGTGTATGGATACTGGTATTTAAGGACAATTGGCTCACACTAGTAATAAAATTAATATAATGGCATATCTTTCAGGATTCAACAACCTATTCAATATATAATAGGTAGAAAAAAATCAACAAAAATTAAAAATCTGGAGAACACGTACGGATTTCTGATGTGACAAAAAAGCACAACTTTTTTATTTACTCTCTTATAAAAACCAACAGCTCTTAAAGAAAAATTATATGTTTAAAAGTTATATATGTAAAGATTTACAGACATCTTCCAACAGTTATATTGAGGAAAAATAAAATTATGAATATTTAGGAGAGTGAGATCTGTAATAGAAAAACAGAAAACAGATTTTAGGAGAGATTACTGGTCTTGTTTATTTAATGATGAATGAAATTGATGAATACAAAAATGAACCAAAACGGATTATAGTGAATTAAAATAATTCTCAAAATAAAAGAATTGAACCGACGTATATGTGTAGTTGATAAATAAAGTAAAAAGTTTGAATTTTCTCTTAAACTTATTCTTTAATGTATTTTATGTTAGATATGGACAATGACAGAAAAGTGTGCTCTAAATTTACAAGTCTTGACTTGGCGCAATTGAACGATTACATATATATTGTAATATTATTTAGTTTTTCCTTTAAAAAAAAAAATTGCAAACACCTGAATTCGAATTTGTAAATTATTTGAATCCTTAATTTTTAATAATGATTTATTAAGCACATATAAACATTTAATTTGAATTAATAATTTATTTAAATATTTAACTTTTAATAATAATTTATTGAGTGTATATATATTTTCCGATTTTATAAATAATAAAAAATAAGTTCACACTTCATTTTAAAAATTAAAATATTTAATATTAAACCGTATTGGTGGGCCGTCAAACTACATAAAGATCAACAAAAAAAGAAAAGAAAAATCATCAAAAACCACAAGGAAAGCAACATGTCCCTTCTCAATTTTCATCAATTTCACTGTACATGTGAGACTCTTGTTTTTATCACAACAGTTTAAATGTCAAATTAACGCAGGTGAGCGCCACATGTCCAATTTTTCATATACAATGGATTTATATTTATTTATTATTTGCAAAATTGATGAATATAGATGTTTCAATAAATTATTGTATTTAAATAATTTAAGAGGTCTCTACATGTATTAAGAAGAAAAAAAAATAGACATAGTATTGTAGTTAGAAAGTTTAGAAGAAGTTATAACGTTTTGGAAATATTTTAACAAGTTAATTATATCTTATAAGCATCGTCATTTTCTCTATTAAAAGAAAATGAAATTTAAAATATTTATTCAAAATTTTCAAACGCAACTAATTTTCTGTTAAAATGAAAACAAAAGAATAAATTTAATTTTATGAAGAGAAAAAGAATTATGAAACAAACGTTTAATTGGAAATATGACTATATTTGAACAAAAAGAACAGATTAAAGTTTACGCAAAGCACGGTGTGGCCATTGCCTTCATTTGGGATCCATCTGTCGATTTCCTCACAACTAAGATCTTTCACATCTCATACTGTCTCTCTTAGACAGAGTGGTAAAAAACACTAATGAGTTGGATCCAAAACTTTACATTTATAGAGCTCAATTATTGTATTGCTCATTTATGTGAACAATTCTTCTTTCTTCTCTTAATGCTGTGGGTATGTCCTCTCTCTCTCTCTCCTTATGTGTATGTGTATTAGACATGTTGCATTCACACATAGTTTGCAGGTCCATAAAACTGTACGTGACATTATTTATAAATCAAGTTAATGGCGTTTGACCACATAGAAAAAATAAAAAATTATATAAGAAGTTATGGCCTGTTTTGTTGTGTTTTTTTTATGGCAACACGCCGTTGGTTTGGATTATAGGTCATTTCATGAAACTGGCCTAAGGAAGAAATCTCTACATTGTTAGAGCACATATATAAATTCAAATGTTGACTGGATGTTTTCAGGCTATGGAAAACCGGAACGAATCAGCGATTACAAGCAGTTCGGCCTGCACAGGAGGCCAACAGAATCCATTACGTTCTATAATTTCATCACATTCTGATTGTAAAATAGAATCAGAAGTTGAAGAATTTGAAGTTGAGAATATTCGCTGGTTAGAGCAGCCATTTTGGGTAGATGATCTCCTTAATGAACCTGAATCACCTTTGCGAAGGCGCCATCGAAGATCTTCAAGTGACTCTGCTGCGCTCTTGGTATTAAATCTTAATGATAACCAATCCAAGAAATCAGTAGACTGTCTAGACCAGAAGAAGCAGCTAAAATCTGAAAGCTCCACTGCTGCTAAACCCATATACAAACAGTACGCATTGCTTTCTGCTTCTGTTCTTTAGTTCATATATATATATTCAATTAACCTCATAATCTATGCTGGCTTTGAAATGCAGTCAATTCACTCGGAATTTGCGTCTGAGGCAACTTCAGTATATAGCTGAATTAGAAGCAAGTTTTCAAATTCTCAAGGCAGAAGAATCTGAAGCTTCAGCTGAGCTGCAATATCTTAACCAGCAAAATCTCATACTTGGAATGGAAAACCAGATTTTGAAGCGACGGTTAGATAGTTTATCTCAGGAACAGCACATAAAACACAGTAAGTCTAACTTGGTAACATTTTTGGATAATTATATTTGTTTTTCATCTGGAGAGAAAAAAAATTCAATTTCATTTCAACAAGTATGACATTTTATATGCACTTGATGGTGGATGTAGTGGAGCAAGAAATGCTAGAGACAGAGTTAGCCAGGCTTCATATTTTATACAAACAGCAACAGCAAAATCAACAATCCACAAGCATGGAGGTCGAAATTGTCTAGCCTCAGAAATTTTTAAATGTTTATTTGAATTTAAACCACTCATCCTGTGTACTACAAATAGAAATATATGCTTCTTGCACAACCACGCGAACATGCTGCTACCAAATTCTTTTCATATGCTAATTATCCATTAATCAAATGCTATTTGCAGTATATTCATTAACACTATCAATTTTATACCTTCCAATTCCAATGTTTGGTTTTTTTGTTCAAGAAAAGAATGGGTGGGATAAAACAGACAAAAAGTAGAGCCCATTCCTAAACTATATTACGGCAGGTTCAAATATTTAACAATATGCCTGCATATTCAGGCACTCGGATACAAAACAATGGGCCAACAAAAGAGCAAACGAGTTCAACGTCCTTATAACTAGATCCAAAATGAAATCCAAGCAACAAATTATTTAGCCAGAAACAAAATTAACCTTACATACTACTGCATGACTATACTCATTACTCAGCTAGGAACTTCATCTATTACACACATTTAAGTTAAGAATAGACATCTACAGAAATCATCACAAATGAAAATTCATCAAGTTTTAAATATGTCAATTACTTTATGTAGCATGTATGTACAGTTGGATACTTACATTTAAAATGTAAAGGATCTCATTTGCCTCAGTTTGATAGAATTCAATGCCCTTTTAATTTTAGTCCACCTTAAACTTATTATCTTCTTATATTTCCATTGTCTAAATTTTTCTCGACCCTTTATCCAGCCACTGTAATCTTTTCCCCACTTGCATTCAATGAAGACCACTAAATCGTCAAAATCAGATATTTTCGAAGTTTTTCCTAATATGCGCTTCAGGAATATCTAACCATTACAGGTTTCTTCATTATCATCTGCTACAGTGACAGCAGAATCCATTCCGGTCAGGACTGAGGCATATTCTGAAGTTTGTCCTTGGTCGTTTTGGTATCTTTGGTCAGAACTAATTATGGACCGGCTTCTGAAAACATAAAAAGCAAAGAAGAAAAAGGTTATTTTCTGTAATACAAGCTCATAAACAGTGTTTTAAAATTAGGCTTCTATGACCTGCCTAGAGAGGATATATGGGAGTTTATAAATTGAACAGGATAAATAGCACCCCGATGGAACTATGGGAAGAATATACCAGCTACACCCATACAAAACTTCTGTAGAATAAAACAATTTAACAAATGATGCAGATTTCAGCACTATCATCACCAGAATAAGAAAACAGAATAGGATCTATGAATCAATTTTATGTTTCTACAAAAGAATAAGGAAAATTCAATAAAGCAGGCACCGAATGTTAGCATCTTATCATATTTGTTTGTTGAACTGCAGCATTTTTTTTCGTAAATTACAAACAGATTCTATTGTCTCAGATACAGAAAAACAACAGTATAAAGCATCCCAGAAAGGATGATGCATCCCTTCTGGAAAACCGACATGATACAGGAATGTGAATAATAGAATTATTCATGTAACTTCAGTGCTTTCTTCATTTTCATTTTTCTATTTTTTGCCAAAATGGCATTTTCATGCAAATTATTTTCCAAATCTATTCTCTCAATGTGAGTTAAGGTTCCATCATGGATCCACTAAAAGCAATGACTGCACGGCAAATGAACCGTACATGTCCGCTAGTTAAGAAAAGTATCAAATGAGAACTTCAAGAATACGTTGAGTTAGAAAACAAAAGGAAAATATCCTTTGCCTTTTAAGAGATTTCTTGATCGGAAAAATAATTAGGTAAATAAAGTATCTTCTATTTTTCGTCACACCAATAAAAAGCAATTGAAAATTAATATTTTTTAGCATTTACAAATGGAAATAATAAAATGTGTTTACTTACGGAAAATAATTTTTTATTTTTTATTTTCTATTTTTTTAAAAAATTAAAGTATTTATTTTCTGTAAAAAATTTAAAAAATGTGTTTATTTATCAACAAATGAAAAACTAAAATATTTATTTTTTTATATATATGTATGTATGTACGTATATATGTATGTGTATATATATACATATACACATATATATGTACACACACATGTATATGTACGTGTGTGTGTGGGCATGTATGTATGTATGTATGTATGTATGTATGTATGTATGTATGTATGTATATGTATATGTGCATACATACATAAGTGTATATGTATATGCATGTGTATATATGCACATACATATACATATATGTATACATGCATACATACATATGTATATGTATATAGATACATACATACATATATGTATGTGCATATATATATACATATGTATGTGCATGTGTATGTATGTATGTATGCATGTATGCATGCTTGTATTTTATATATATATATATATATATATATATATATATATATATATATATATATATATATATATATATATATATATATATATATATATATATATATATATATATATATATATATATATATATATATATATATATATATATATGCACATACATATACATATGTATGTATGTACACACAAACACATACACGTATATGTATGTATATGTGTGTGTATATAAAGGTTATTTAGAAACTTCTGAAAACATTTTTTATTAATTTTTTAATTTCTTTTTTATTTTAAAAAACTAAAAAATTCATTTTTTATTCTTTATTTTAGAAAACTGACCAAAATAAATATATTCTCTATTTTCTATAGAAAATTTTTCTGAAAAACTGGAACAATTTTTTATAAAGGAACAAGCCCATAATTTTCCTTCAATGAGAAGACCATATGCACACTTAAGACTTCCAAGTGATTGATGTCAGTATACTAGTTTTCTGTCCACTCAAATGGAAGAGGAATTTAATAGAAAGGAGGAAAATTGCATTGGCGAACAGCAAGCATGATAATTGGCAATATCCAATGAGAAGATCATGCAATTAATGTAATTTTATTGATGCTTTCTTTTGTATTTGTAGAGATGCAGAAAATCACTTCGCTTTCTGGAAAAAGGGGAAGTCATTTTCCTTCAAGTAGTTTAGTTTTCCCTTTGGTTTACAAATTTTTTACATGCTTCTAACAAGTAAACAAGTGCTGCATTACAAAATAATTTTCCACAAATCAAATAAAGATTGAACCAAGGAATAATTAGCCAAATCAATTTCAACTCGAACATATGCCAAAGAAATGGTTCCTGTGCATCAAAAATTTCCCCATCCATAGCATCCCATCGCTGAACTTGCCTTAGTTTAGGGAAGAATTTCACGGATCATGGTAGACAAGTAAAAATCACAAAGGATATACTATAAGAAATTCAATGAAAGTAAAAAACAGTCAAGGATGAAGAAGGCACAACAGGATTCAGAAGCAAAGATAAGGCTGCTGGCAAGCTTATTTCTTGAATTCTGAAATCCTCCTTCTGGCTCCAGTATAATTCGTTGATAAAAATTGCAAATGCTTGCTCATTGGAAACTGAAAGCATAAAATGTGCACAAATCACCTCCAGCACACTTCCAATATTACCATGATCAAAGTGGAAGTTGAATAGCATTTCACTTCTAGAAGATGCAGAATCAATCAGCATAAAGTACTCTCTCAATGATTTATGGATCAAAAGCTCATCAGCAAACACCTAAAGTTAATAGATTAAAATCAAGTTGGATTTAGATGCAAGATACAGCTAAAATTGTGCCTACAGGAAGAAGGCATGAAAAAAGACAGAATTTAAGGGAAAATCTACAAAAGGCATGTATGCCTTTTTTTTGTTATTGAAATTCTAACAAGAGTCGCGTGCCCATGGAACCGGGAAGAGAGAAACATAGGATCTCACAACTATAAAGAATATGATAATATACAAAGTATTAAATGATACAAAACAAAGGGAGTCATGTGCAATGAAGTCAACCAATGATATCAACACAAGTTCATCGTCAAAATATTAAAATCTGATTCAGATAATTCTGATTTAAAAAGAAATCAAAATTTAAAATTATATAATTCTGATTTAAAAAGAAATCAAAATTCTACTAGAGTTGTGACTCTAGTAAACCTCTATAAATAATGGATCAAGAAATCTTTTGAGGTTATTGATTTTATCAACTCGGATTTACATACAAAATATTTTGTTCTTCTACCTTATTTTCTCTTTATCTCTAAGAAATTTTTAGGTCATGAATTTATTGTCTTTTTTCTGACGTAATAGCTTGTGGTAAAACACCTAACTAGTGACGCAAAACAAAGATCCTATGCTTTTGCTTTATCAAATTTTCTGCGTTAAAAGAGGTAAAGATATTTCCTCTTATTTATTATCTTTCATGTATATTTGTATGCATGTTTTTCCCAACATTATTATTAGAGCCCTTTATTTTTGCATCTTGGCATGTTTAAAATTGATCTATAATTTTTATGTAAATTGGTAGATCAAAATAGGATATATATATATATATATATATATTGTATGTATATATTTTATTCTATGTATATGTACATCGAAAATTGAGGGGGAATATTGTATATGTCCTAAATGTTAAAATAAAATCGATATTTTGAAATTTTGACATACCATCATAATCAAGGACCACAAAACCCCCTACCAGCTGAAGTTTGACAGGCTAAAACCGTTAGCAAGGTGGCACGTGGAGTGCACATGCCACCATATGCAGGGTGTGTTTTAGAGGGGTATGTGTAGGCTATGTGTCAAGGTGTTGCGCCATCCTGATACATGGCCTAATGGGGGGTGAAACGTGGACGACTATGGTCATGCCATGTGTTTTGGACTTGTGTGAGAGTGATGTGTCATCCTAACTCATAGCCCAACTAAGATGTGACATGTGTATGATTGTGGTTATACCAGGTGTTAGTGACGTGTCACCTGGATGCCACGTGGGCCAACCAAGGAGTGCCACGTGTCAACACATGGATCTAAAGTGGGGACACATGTCATGACACCTAAACCAGTGGGTTGATGCCATGTGGCACAATCAGCTTTAGTCGCACATAGAGATGCATGTGGGCGCATCTACCATCCTCCCACCAATGTGTGAAGGGGCGTGAGGCGTGCTCCGACCACTAAGTTAGCTTAAATTTTTTTAAATTAAATTTTGCAATTTTCTAATTTTTTGGTATATCTTAATAAATTTTTGAAGACCAGAAAATATATATTTTTTATTTTTCAAACATAAATATTTTATAGAAAAAGTATTTTTTTCCTTTGGAAATTTAAAATAATTTTGCAAAATTTTTTGGTGGATATGTCCTTATTTTTTTGATTGAAATGAGCTTCAATCCTATGAGTTTAACACGTGTGTATTAACCTATTAATTTTTGTTATGTGTAGCAGAAATGGTGATGATGAAGACACCTATGATTCCATGTACTCCTGATGGCATTGCAAGGACTAAAACAAGTGTGCAAAAAGTCTACAACACCAAAATGAGTATGAGGATTTGGTTGATGATATTGATGCAATAGTGCATCATATAGTTCAATTGAAAGAAAAAATGTTGGAGTGCATTTGGATTGGTGGGCTGGATCTAGGAAGGAATGATAGAGCCTTATATAAGGTTGTGATTGATTCCTTCGAATATCAGCCAAAACTAATGAAGTTAATGAAAACTATCTGATTTATAGGAGATAGATTTTATAGAAAATCTATTATTCACTTTTTGGTTAGAGTTGCCAAAATAGGAGTGTTGAGAAGTAATACTAAATCCATAATGATATTGAGAAGTGGGCACAGTGTGCATCGTTTATGTCTTCATCAATGAACTTATGAAGTGCTTAAGGATTTGATGAAGTTGGTCAAAGATTCAATCCCTAAGACGAGGCAGATTTTGTAAAATCTAGACTTCTAGAATGTTTGACATATGTGTCAATTTTAATTAGCATTTCTATTTTTGGAATTATGTTTCCTTTTATCTAATAGACATGAGTGTCTTAGCATGAACTGTTGGATTTTATTTATTGGTTAAATAAATGAGTTTATTTGGATATTATTATGGCTTTTAACTTTATGATAAATGTGTTTATTTAATAGTTATTTGCCTTGCAATATTTTATGAGTATAATTATTGCAGGATTATTAAGTTAAGACTTAATAACTTAAACCACTAAAGATCCCCTCTTAAGCTTGAGAACTTAAAAATCCAATAATTCAGATTTACTATGCATGACATTTTAACCTATAAGGTTAAACATTAGGACTTAGAGGGTAATTGAATACTTTAAGTAGACATTTTGAATTTAAGCCAAATAGAAAACTTTACTAAGTTATTATTTTGAATGCATAATAAATAACATGTATTGCCTGATTCTCCTTTAAGAATGTGCAATTTTGATTCCATTACAAAGATCAAAGGATCTAAAATGGCTACTGCTTCTAAATTAATCATTGCTAAACTAAACAAATATATGAAATTGAATGGTGATAATTATGAGATTTGGAGTATGAAAAGCCAGTATGTGTTTGAAGAACAAGAGGCTCTGGAACCCGTAAGTTTGGTTATGGCTAAACTTGAGGAAGACAACATTACACAACATAGGCGAGACCAATATGCTTATATGGCGTGGAAAAAGAAAAATTCTAGTGCCTGTATCATCTTACTGAGTACGATGGATGATGATATCACTAAGCAATTTGGCAAGTATCAAAATGTAAAAGATCTATAGATTGTTTTATAGGAGAAATTCGAAGATGTGTCTCTGACTAAGCTCCTATCATTAACGATTAAGTTTAATACTTATCAAAAAAAGTCTAATTGAAACATGTGAAAACATTTAAGAGACATGGAAAACATGATATCTGGCTTAGTAAGACCGGTCATAAATTAACTGATGACTAATAGGTCCACGTTATCAACCATTCTTTACCTAAGAGTTGGGAGCATATGAAGATGCAACTGACTCACATAGACAACATAAAGACATTAGGGGAATTTGCTTGTCATATGGAATTTGAAGAGGACCATTTGGCAATGATTAAGATCAATGCCAAAGTACATGTGGCATAATCCTATTTTGGTGGAATGATTTTTAATCAGAAAAAGATAAAAATGGTTCAAAAATTAGGGTAAATATAAGGCTAAAGAGCCTAAGAAGTAAAAAGTGAGACAAAATACTAATAGGTCTGAAGGTAAGAAGAAAGTTAACATTTCAAGAGTGAAGCGCTTCAATTGCCAACAAAAAAGACACTATGTAAAAGATTACACTGTGCCCAAATAGGTACACTATTTTGACTTCAGAGTTAGTGAAATATATGTATCTAGTTCTGTTTTCTTAACTAATTTTCATCCTTTGTGGGTGATAGATGATATGAGCTTGAAAAGCTCATAAATAGTGTGTATGTGTGTTTAGTTTTATTAAGTATAGTATTTAATATTTTGGTATTTTATGTGTATTTTGTTACTTTTATGTGTTTTGTGTGTTCTTGGTTGTTTTATTTGTTTTATAAGAGTTAAGGAATCAATTGGGAGCTTAAATGGACAAATTTAGAAGCACTAATGAAGGTGTGAAGAGGAAGCCATGCTGCGAGGGCAACAAGTGTCTCGAGCGCAACAAGGGACGTAGGTATAGGGCAAGAGATGAGGAAGAGAAAGGTGCAAAGAAGGAAGCGTGTCCTGTCGCGAGTGCGACAAGAGGCAATTAAATGTGGTTGAGCTTGAAGAGTCATTTGAAAAGTCACCAAGTTTCATCAAGGGTTGCAACCATATGGAGGGGCACTTGAAGGGACTTGAAGCTTGAAAAATTATATATACCCTGGAAGTTATTTCAAGGAGGATATAGAATTAGGGAGATCTATCATTTTTTATTTTATTTTGAAAGTGTAATTAGAGAATATAATTGTAGGTTTTAGTTTTATGGCTTGAAGAGGAGGCAAATACAAGAAAGAAGACTATTCTTGGTGAAAGGAAGAAGGGTTGAGAGATCCCCTTCTTTTATTTCTAATTTTACTCCTTCTTTGTCATTATTATGAATTCTTTTTAGGAATTTGAATGTTGTTTTTCATATTTAATCATTTCTCTTTTGTTTATATTTATATGTAGAATTTGCTATTAAAACATTATTAGTATCATTATAAGTTAAGGAAAAAGACCTTAGATGGCAATTCCTTCTTTGAAAATTATCATAATGGTCATAAATAAGGGAGTTAGCGAGAGCAACGTCTTATTGAAAGTTAATAGGAAATTCATTATCAAAGCATAGTTTGAGAGATCGCATGTGGAGATAGTTGTTATAGGTTGGTTTTTATTCTTTGAATTTGTGTTTATGTAATTCTAGTCTAAATATAAGAGCTACGATTTAGAACCATAAATGCATGTTTAAGGCATAATCTAGTCTAGATGCGAGAGCTACGACATAGAACATTATTCCAACTTGGCTTGCATGATAAAGATTGAATTATAAATAAAAGAAAAATATCAAATTCCATACTTATGAATATGTTACATTCATTATACTCATAAGGCTTCTCGGATTATCATTAAAGTAAAATAATATTTAATTTAGTGTAGTGTAGTGTTAATAATAGTGTAACTTGCAAATTAATGAGCATTGTAAACAAGATTAAAATTGAGTAGTAATAGTGTACAATGTTAATCAACATTCCTCGTGGGATCGATATCTGAAGTACTATAATTGATACACTGTATACATGCGGTATTTAAGCTTTTAGAAAAAGCCATATCAATAGACTCAGGAGCAACAGAGTATGTGACAAGGAATTGAGAAGCCTTTGCAGAATTTCGATAAATCCCAAATGGAGCTAAGTGGATTTATGTAGGAAACAATGCCAGAGTGGTAGTTCAAGGGATTGGCATGTGTAACTTAGTTTTGCATTAAGGTTGAACCCCACTCCTGCATGATTTACTTTATGCCCTAGAGATTTGGAGAAATTTAGTTTCTATTTTAGCATTGATGAGACTTGGTTTTGATTTGCAATTTAAGGATGATAGTATGTGTTTATCTTTGGATAATATTTATTATGGTTCTATTTTTATTGTAAACAATTTTATTATTATGGATATTGATGCTGATTACATGACTAATACTAGTTTTTTTTAATCTCTTCTTTTGTTTCACATAGTTATGAGAATAATGTAAAATTGTGTCATGCTAGGTTAAATCACATTGGGCAAGACCAAATGAGTCAGTTAGCCAAAGTAAGTTTATCAAGTGACCTAAATGAAATTGATTTGCCTACTTGCGAGCATTGCCTAAAAAGAAAATTAGTTAGAAAACAATTTGAAAAAAGAACTAAGGTCGAATTTCCATTGAAATTAATCAATTATGATGTTTGTGGTCCAATGAATGCGACTATTTTATCACATTTATAGATGATTATACTAGGTATGGTCATATTTACTTGATTTCTTACAAGTCAGAAGCATTGAGTTGCTTCAAAAGTTATATGAATTTAGTTGAAAATCAGGTAGATAGGAAAATAAAAGCTTTAAGAACTGACCGAGCTCAAGAATATCTTTTAGATGTATTTAAAGCTTTATCTGATGAAAAAGGAATTGAACATCAATTGTCCATTCCTAGAACTCCACAACAAAATGGTGTTGCGAAAAGAGAATTAGGACTCTTTTTGATATGGTAAGATCTATAATGGTCGAGGCAAATTTGCCAATCTCCTATTTAGGAGATGCTTTATTGACTACTGCATATGTTCTAAACCATGTGCCCTCTAAGTCTGTCACATCCACCACTTATAAGTTATGGACTGGTCGACAACCTGGCTCGAGCGATTTAAGACATTGGGGTTATACTACTTATGTGCATGATACCTTTAGTAAATTTGGTAAATTAGAACCAAGAGGTAAAAAGAGTATTTTTGTGAGATACTTTAAAGTATCAAAATTATATGTTTTCATGGGTGAGCAAGAAAATGGTACAGTGACAGAGTTTAAATCATGAGAAGTCATATTCTTAGAGAATGAGTTTCCAAAGTTGGGTGAAATGAATCAAGATTTCACTTTCTATGAACCTCAAAAAGTGGAACTATTAAGATCACCCCATCTAAATGGGAGGGAATTAAAGGAATAAGGGTAAGACCCTCCTCTTCTAAATGATCTAGATGTTTGGGATTTTTACTTTAATGGGAGTATTCTTGACTCCAATGGGAGTATGGACCTTTGTCCTAATGGGAGCATTCCAAATTACGATAAATATATGAGATATGTTTATCAAGAGGCAGAATTGCAAAAATAAAAGTGTTCCACACCGATCATTTGTTATTGGAAGGCTCGAACAAAGCCTTTTTGGTTTCCCCACAAGATGAAAAAGAGCCTAAAAATATATAAGAGGCACTTTCATGCCTAGCTAAGGAAAAATAGACTAAAGTAATGGAATAAGAAATGACATCTATAAGATCAAACCATGTTTGGGAATTGGTTGATCTATTGGAAGGGTTCAAACCTTTTAGGAATAAGTGCATTCTTAAGGTAAAGTGAAAAACTACTGGAAGTATCAAAAGATATAAAGCTTGGTTAGTTGCTAAAGGGTTTACACAATAGGAAGGGATTAAGTATGAGGAGACTTTTTCACCTATTTTAAGATTTACATCTATAAAGTTAATTATGGTGTTAATGGCTAGTTTAAACCTAGAGCTACATCAAATGGATGTGAAGACTACTTTTCTCAATGAAGAAATCTATATGGAATAACCTATAGGTTTCATTGAAAAAGGTAGTGAATATAAGGTTTACTGGTTAGAAAGATCAATCTATAGCCTTAAACAATCTTCAAGATAATGGTATTTGAGATTTGATGAAACAAGCTTGTCAAAAGGGTTCAACATGATTGATGAAGACCATTGTGCTTATTATAAAAGCTCTAAAAATAAATTTTTCATCTTGACATTGTATTTAGATGACATACTAATAGTTGGAAATGACATAGAGTATGTAAATGAAATCCAAGATTAGTTGTTTTTCAACTTTGAGATGAAAGATATGGATCAAGCAGATTATATTCTTGGAGTTAAGATTTTAAGAGATTGTTCTAGAAGGCTGCCATCTCTTTCATAAGAGATATATATCAATAAAGTCCTTAACTAGTTTAATAAGCAAAAATGCAAATCCTTTGACAACCCTATTGCCAAGAATTGGTTTCTTAGCAAAAGCTGTGTCTTAAGATGCCAAAAGAAATGGAACACATAAGAAATGTTACATATGCCGCTCCCGTGGGTAGTCTAATGTATGCAATGTTGTTTACAAAACTTGATATATGCTATGTCATAAGCTTAATAAGTAGATATCAATCGAATATAGGCGAAACACATTGCAAAGCAATCAAGAGGATACTTAGATACCTTAAGGGTACTGTAGAATATTCTCTTTATTATTAAGGCAAGAAGCTATAATTGAGAAGATACATAGATGCTGACTGAGGAGGACATATAAATAAGAGAAAATCCAGTTTAGGATCTATTTTCTTACTTAGCAAAGGTGCCATCCCATGGAGTAGTAAGAAATAAACTTGTATGGCCCTATCAGCAATGGAAGTTGAATTCAACGCTTCTTCAGATATGGTACAAGAAGTAGTTTGGCTAAAAATTTTATGGACCATTGATGTCATGTTAAATGTCTACTATTTTATGTGTGTTTTCCTTATATTTATGTAGTTAAATATGTAATGTTAATTGTATTTTTGTGTGTTTATGTTCAATTTATATGTTTGTGTTTGTTTTAGGAAGAAATTGGTGAAGTGTGGGACAAATGGAGAAGAATTTGAGAAATTGAAGACAGAAGTCACGAGTCGGACATGAATCACGAGTAGTGAACACATTCACGAGAGAAGAAGGAGGCGCAGGGCTCACGAGTGAAGAAGCAAGTGTTCACGAGTCGTGAAGGCAGTCACGACTCGGTACGAAGGAAGAGATCACGAGAAGCCAGCACATTCACGAGTAGTGAGGAGGCTCACGACTCGTGATGTGGATCACGACTCCAGAGAAAAGAAAAAAAGAGATTCACGACTCGTGAGGAGGCTCACGAGTCGGACAATTGTACTGCTTCGCAAAACGATGTGTCTTCTGCACCTGATTTTTCAGCCAAACAACATGTCCTTTCAAAAGCATCCTTTCGTGAAGAATCAAGGGACATATCTGTAGAGAAGATACATATAAATAGATGGGAGAACAACATTTATAGGGATGGTTACTTGAATAGAAGAAGGACGTATTCTTTTGACTGTGTTTCTCTTAAGAACATTTAGTTGTTTTGGATTTTCTATTTTTACTTATTATTAGAGGATGACAAAAGAGCAAAGCCAAAGGAATAAGAGATTCATAAGAAGGTCAAATTAGAAAGTAAACACTTGGGGAGTGATGTTTTCTTAACTCTTATTCTATCTTTATTGTAATATTGTTGTGGTTATGTTCTTTTGATACATTTTAACTATGCAATTAAGTTTGTTATTCATCTATTTAATTTTATCTTATGAATGATCAATTCTATTCATGTATGAATTATGATTTAAGTTTGTTTGAGTGCTTGAATTTACTTATTATGCTTGATCACCATACTAAGTATGTTAGTCAATTAATTCACAATGAGAGTTGGGATTCTTTGATGGAAAGTCAAATAAATTTACTTGAAGCATTGAATTTACTTAGAGATAAGGGATTCACTTTGAGGGGTTAAAGAATTGGCATAGAGCTTCATGGTTTTTATTTATTTCTATAATGACATGAGAATGCTTATAGACTCTAAGTAAGAATACTCTTTATTGACAATGAGAGTTGCTTTAAAAAACCTTGGCTAAATTCTCCATTCATACCATTCATACAATTGTTAATTCATTCAAAGATGAACTTGTTGGTTAAAATGTATATTCATCCTATCTTTTAAGTAATCTATTATCCAAAATCAACTTAAATTACCTTAAGTAGTTTAGAGTTTATATAAATTGCATGATTATAAATGAAATTGATACCTATCCATTTACTTGTTGTTATTTCAATATAAAATTTACCCGTTCCCTTTGGATCGACACCTTACTCCTACTATACGCAGTCTAGTGAGACTAAGGGTTAAAATAAATCCCCATCAGATTTTGGCGCCGTTGCCGGGGAACGGCTCAAAATGAATTTTTATTGATTGATACAAAAGAGTAGATGTTTTAGGATTGTATGTTATATATTAGTTATTTTGATGTATGAATTCTTATATTGCGTTTTGTTTGTTTTAGTATTAGAGTTTTTGGTAATCGTTTTAGACTAAAAGTATTTTGTTTTGATTTGTGAAGGGAACTTAGAAGGAAGCTACAAGAGGAATTTAATTTGCAAGTAGAAGGAGAACAAAGTGTTAAATTGGAGGAAGGTCATAATTTTCCAATTATGGCGGGTGAAGAAAGGAGAACTCTTGGTGATTTTGCGATGCCAAATATTTCGGAGAGTTTTGGAGGAATAGTGGCACCGGCTATTGCTAATAACAATTTCAAGATCAAGCCGGCTGTCATTCAAATGGTGCAAAATAACCAATTTGGAGGTTTGCAAGGGGAAGACCCTTATGCTCATATCCTTACTTTTCTTAATGTGTGTGCTACATTTAAAATTAATGGAGTAAGTAATGATGCCATTAGACTTAGGTTATTTCCGTTTTCTTTAAAAGAAAAGGCTCAAATTTGGCTTGCTAGTATACCTAGTGAGACAATTACTACATGGGACCAATTAAAACAAGCTTTTCTTCATAAGTATTTTCCACCACATAAAACGGCAAAATTTAGAAATCAAATATCTACATTTAAACAATTGTCTAATGAAACCATTTATACCTCTTGGGAAAGGTTTAAGGAACTCCAAATGCAATGTCCTCATCATGGCTTGCCGGATTGGATGATTCCTCAAATCTTTTACAATGGATTGATGGAGGAAAATCGAAATATTGTTAATGCTGCTTCAGGTGGAAAATGGTTGGAGAAGACTGCTAAGGAAGCTGAAACCTTGTTGGAAGAGTTAGCCTCGCAAGGTTACATGGGAGAAGAACCCGCTATGGCGAAGGCTAAGGGGTTTTTGGAATTGGATTCCATTAATCTTTTGACGGCTAAGGTAGAAGCTTTGACAAAAATGGTAAGTAATTCTCACTCCAATGTTGAAAATGTGAGTCATGTATGTGAGAAATGTGGTGGACCTCATATGTATGTTAATTGTAGTGAGGGATCTAGTGAAGATGTAAGTTTTGTTCAAGGGAACTATAACCAAAGGATGGGTCAAAATTCTAATTATTATAACCCACAATGGAGAACCCATCCCGGTTTTTCTTGGTCTAACCAAAATGCCCAATTGAACCCTCTTACTAATAATAATCACAATCTTATGAACAAGTTACCTAACCCATCACCTTTTCCAAATAAGCAACCTTTTAACTCCCAACAACCTAAATCCCATTTAGAGAATTTGATGGAGCAATTTGTTAATCATCAAATGACAACTAACAAGCAAATTGAGGAACAATTTAGGCAAATAAACACTAAAATTGATCAACTTGTCACTCATAATAAGATGCTTGAAAACCAATTGGCTCAACAAGCCACTTCTAGTGCTAAACCTTTAGGCAAGTTACCAAGCCAACCTGACTTTTTGCCTCATGAATCGGTTCAATCCATTATGTTAAGGAGTGGAAACAAGATTGAGAGTAATAGTAAAAGTGATGAGAATCTTATTGTGAATGATGATCATATTGTGGATGCAAGTGAAAATGATAATAAGCTTAATGAACCTCAAGAAAAGATAACCTCATCTAGGGAAGATGGACCTAAAGTTAATTTGAATGTTTTGCCATTTCCTCAAAGACTTATTAGAAGAAATCTTGATAAACAATTTGGAAAGTTTTTGAATTATTTGAAGGAACTTACTATAACTATACCTTTTGTGGATGCCATTAAGGATATGCCTTCATGGGCAAAATTTTTAAAAGAAATTGTGAGTCACAAGGGTAAGCTTGAAGATTATGGTTATGTTTCTTTGGTAGAAGAGTCTAAGGCTATGTTCTCTAAATATCCACCTAAGCTAAAGGATCCGGGTTGTTTTACGGTTCCTTGTGTTATAGGTGGTACTTATTTTGATAAGGCCCTATGTGATATGGGTGCTAGTGTGAGTCTTATGCCTTTCTCAATTTATAAAAAGCTTGATTTAGGTGAGTTAAAGCCTACTAATATGTGCTTATCAATGGCAAATAAATCTATTTCACACCCTATAGGCATATTAGAAAATGTTCCAACCAAAGTGGGTAAATTTATGATTCTTGCTGATTTTGTTGTGTTAGAAATGGATGAAGATCCTGAAATTCCTATTTTGTTTGGTAGGACTTTCTTAATTACTGCTGGGGCTGTTTTTGATATGAAAAATGGTAAAATATCTCTTGAGGTTAATGGTGAAAAGATTGAGTTTAATGTTTTTGGCATGATTAAATCTTCACCAATAGAGGTGGTAAATAGAATTGATTCTTATGATATTCTTGATGAGTGTATTGATAGTGTTGTGCATGAATGTGTGAGTCAAAACCCTATTGCACCTTATTCTTTCAATGAGAGTTGTGATAAAGTTTTGCAAGTTGCCTCATATCCTTTCCAAGGAAAATTCTCAAAGTTTGAGTCTTTGAGAAAGGAAGAGGATATGTCATCAAAGATATCTAAGGAGGAAATCAAGCTTGAACTCAAGCCACTACCAACAAGCTTAAGGTACGAATTTCTAGATGCAAATTCTAAATTGCCTTTCATTGTTAATTCATCAATTGCTAAGCATGATGTGGATGCTTTACGTGGTATTTTAATTGCTCATCGAAATGCCATGGGATATTCAATTAATGATTTAAAAGGGATTGCACCTAAGGTTTGCATGCATAGAATTTTATTGGAGGAGGATTCTAAGCCCTCTATTGAAGGTCAAAGAAGGCTTAATCCAACTCTTAAAGAGGTTGTAAGGAAAGAAATAATTAAATTGCTTGATAATGGCATAATTTATTCTATAAGTGATAGTAAGTGGGTGAGCCCAATTCAAGTTGTCCCTAAGAAGGGTGGTTTAACTGTAATTCGTAATGATAACAATGATTTAATTCCTACTAGGACTATCACAGGTTGGCGTATGTGTGTGGACTATAGGAAGTTAAATAAGGCTACTAGAAAGGACCATTTTCCTCTACCCTTTATTGATCAAGTTATTGAGAAATTGGCTAATTTTTCTTACTTTT
The DNA here is from genome assembly GCA_037975025.1 of Excoecaria agallocha. Lineage (NCBI taxonomy): Eukaryota > Viridiplantae > Streptophyta > Magnoliopsida > Malpighiales > Euphorbiaceae > Excoecaria > Excoecaria agallocha. Next base: position 36,573,004 of record CM075816.1, read on the forward strand.
GCTACTTAGATGGGTTGAGTGGTTTTTATCAAATACCTATTCATCCCCATGACCAATCTAAGACAACTTTTACATGCCCATATGGAACTTTTGCATTTAGGCGAATGCCTTTTGGTTTATGTAATGCACCAGCTACATTTCAAAGATGCATGTTTTCTATCTTTAGTGATCTTATTGATCCAAGTGTAGAGGTTTTCATGGATGACTTTAGTGTGTATGGCACTACTTATGAGAATTGTTTATCTAATCTTTCTAAAGTGCTTGATAGATGTATGGAGCATGGTTTGGTTTTAAATTGGGAGAAGTGTCATTTTATGGCTCAAGAAGGCATTGTTCTAGGACATTTAGTTTCTAATAGGGGGATTGAAGTTGATAGAGCTAAAATTGAAATAATTGCTAATTTGCCTCCTCCTAAAAATGTTAGAGATGTTAGAAGCTTTCTAGGCCATGCTGGATTTTATAGGAGGTTTATCAAAGATTTTTCTAAGATAGCTAAACCCTTATGCACCTTGCTAGGTAAAGATGTTGATTTTCATTTTGATGAGGCCTGTCTTAAATCTTTTGAAACTCTTAAACATGCTCTTATCACTTCACCGGTGTTACAACCACCAAATTGGGATCAACCTTTTGAATTGATGTGTGATGCTAGTAATTATGCGGTAGGGGCTGTTTTAGGCCAAAGAATTGATGGAAAACCTTCTGTTATTTATTATGCTAGCAAGTTATTAGATAATGCCCAAATTAATTACTCCACAACTGAAAAAGAACTCTTGGCTATTGTGTATGCTTTTGATAAATTTAGAGCTTATCTTGTAGGGCAAAAAGTCATTATTTATTCTGATCATTCTGCCCTTAAGTACCTTTTGAGTAAGAAAGATGCTAAGCCTAGGTTATTAAGATGGATTTTAATGTTGCAAGAGTTTGATTGGGAGATAAGAGATAAAAAGGGGAAGGAGAATTTAGTTGCGGACCATTTATCTAGGTTGACCCAATGTGTTTTGCAAGATAATGATGATGGGATACCTATTGATGAAGCTTTTCATGGGGAACATCTTTTTAGTGTAGTTTCCAAGGAAACTCCTTGGTTTGCTGATATAGCAAACTACCTAGTGAGTGGAATGCTTCCTTATGGTTTAGATTATAGGCAAAGGAAGAAATTCCTTCATGATGTGAAATTTTACTATTGGGAAGAGCCTTTATTATATAGGAGATGTGCTGATGGATTGATTAGGAGGTGTCTCCCTCATGAAGAAGTTGGTGAAGTCTTAGCTCATTGTCATTCTTATGCTGTAGGTGGTCACTTTGGGGTTTCAAAGACCGCTTCTAAGGTTTTACAAGCTGGATTTTGGTGGCCTACATTGTTTAAGGATGTTAAGGACTTTGTACTTAGTTGCGATAAGTGTCAAAGAATGGGAAATTTGTCTAGGAGGAATGAAATGCCTTTACAAGGTATTTTGGAAGTTGAGTTGTTTGATGTTTGGGGTATAGACTTTATGGGACCATTTCCTAGTTCTTTAGGGAATAGGTATATTTTAGTCATGGTGGATTATGTGTCTAAGTGGGTGGAAGCAATTCCAACCATTGCTAATGATGCCAAGGTGGTTAAAAAGATGCTTAAGAAAGTTATATTTCCTAGATTTGGAACACCTAGGGCCATTATTAGTGATAGTGGGTCTCATTTTTGTAATAAAGTTATAGAGCAATTATTGAAAAAATATAATGTGACTCATAAAATTGCTACACCTTATCATCCCCAAACTAGTGGACAAGTTGAGATTAGCAATAGAGAGCTTAAGTGGATTTTAGAGAAAACTGTCTCTAGGTCAAGAAAAGATTGGGCACTTAAGTTAGATGATGCTCTTTGGGCATATAAAACAGCTTTCAAAACTCCTATAGGACTTACACCTTATCAATTGGTATATGGTAAGTCTTGTCATTTGCCGGTTGAGCTTGAGCATAAAGCTTATTGGGCAACTAGGGTGTTAAATTTTGATATACAACAAGTAGGTAGGAAGAGATTGCTTCAATTACAAGAGTTAGAGGAACTTCGTATGAATGCCTATGAAAATGCAAAGTTATATAAAGAACGAACTAAATCATGGCATGATAAACATGTATTAAAGAAAGAATTTCAAGTTGGTGACATGGTTTTGTTGTATAATTCTAGATTGAAGCTTCTTGCTGGAAAATTAAAGTCTAGATGGTCGGGACCTTTCAAGGTTGTTCAAGTTTTTACTTATGGGGCTGTTGATATTGCTAATGATAAAGGGGAGGTTTTTAAGGTTAATGGACATAGATTAAAGCCTTATTTCATTGGTGATGCATTGGTTCCTACTCACAAAGTTTCTTTGATGAATTCTTCTTTTGCATTATCCTAATATGATATTTGTTTTTCCTTAGTTTTCTTTTAGATTAAATTTATATACTTTATGGTTTGATTGTAGGCTATATTATGTGATTTATATAGTTTTTATGTTCCTTAGCTTCTTTTTCTTTATTTTTCTTTATTGCTTTTTGGATCCAGATGTTTAATTTTTGCAGAGAAATCCATGAGGTTCACGAGTAGTGTCTGTGTTCACGTGTGTTCCAGAGGCTTTCTTTGGTTACTCATGAGCTCAATCACTAGTCGTGAAGCCATCTTCACGAGTGTTACAGAAGCTTTCTTTATTGAGTCGTGAGCCAGGCTCACTAGTCGTGAACATCTTCACGTGTCATATAGAGGCTTCCTCCCTTCAGTCGTGATCAGACTCATGACTCGTGAACATCTTCACGAGTGTTACAGAGGCGCAGGACTCACGAGTCGTGAAGTATATACCGACTCGTGAGGATTTTCATTTTTGTCTATCCCTCTTTCTTTTCACGAGTCGTGATATGCATTACGAGTCGTGACCATCGTTTCCTCAACACCCTGCCTTATCTTCACGAGTCGTGAGGAACATGCCGACTCGTGAAAACGGGTTCCTAAAATTATGAGTCACGATTTTAACTTTCTGGTTTCATTTCTCTTTCATTTTTATTTCTCTATTTTACCTTTATTTCATCTAATTTGGTTTATTAGCGGTTTAAAATTTGCTTAACTTCCTTAATTAACTTCCATTTCGTGGGGGGGAACGGTTATAATTTTAAAATTAGGGTTTTGTTTTTAAACGACATACCTTTTCAACTTTTCCCTCACTCTTTTATAAAAACTGTCGTGATTTCCCTTATTTCCTTTTCTGTTTTTACATTCTCTTCTTTCACTCTTGTCGCAACTCCTTCTTCTTCTACTGTGACTTCTATTGTCTTTTGTCTATTTGTTTTTCTCCTCTCTGCAACTTCTTCCTTCTTTTTCTTCTTCTTCATTTTTTTTCCTTTCCTTGTACTCAAGCTACAGCCCCATTCCACAACACACTCACGAGTCGTTACCCCAGTTCATGCGGTATTCTTTTTCTTCTTTGTTTCATTTTCTCTTTAACACAATGGTAAGGACGAAGAATGTTTCAGCCTCCAGGGGTCAGTAAGGAGGAGATAAACCACCACTTCCAAGTTTGCAGACAGACTTTGGTTCACCTTTCCCCCTATCCTCCATTCACGAAGGTAACCGATTCTTGGTTTTAAAAGATAGAGCTCATTACCAATGTAAGTATTTTCCTAATTCTTTGCTTGAAAGTGTGGGTGTTCTTGATGAGGTAAATGACATGTTGTCTGAATGTGGCCTTTTGAGGTTTGTTAACATGCATGAGCAGTTTTACACTGACTTGGTTTTGGAGTTTTACACAAATTTCAAAGAGAATGCTGATAATCCTGGCTGGTAGATTTTCGCTTGAATGGTGTTGATTATACTCTTACTTATTTCATGATGCATAGAATCTTTGGTTTTAGCCCACATGGTTTATGTAACCCTCCTAAGAGTTATAGGCCAAATGAGTTTTGGAACTTCCTTACTGGTTTGACTACTCCTTATAGGGCTAGAGATGCCAAATCCATGTTTATATCTGACTTGAAGTACTGGATTTTACATAAGATTCTTGCATCCATTGTTTTCAACAAGCATGAATTTAATAGGGTTTCAAGTCATGAACTTTTCCTGATGTGGTGTGTGCATAACCATAAGTCTGTATGTTGGTCTTATTGGATTTTCAAGCAGTTGTTGAATTGTGTTAATCGCCCGGAGTCTCCTGTTACCCATAGTCATGTTATTGCTGCTATTGCTAGGGGCATTGATATTGATTTGAATGTTTATGATGGTGTGCTTCCCTGCTTGTATTTTTCTAAGTATTTATTTGTGAGGGGAGAGGTCACTAACAATTCCTTCCAATTCATACCATCTATCTATCGATCTTGTTGGAAGGAACTTCCTGGTACTTCTAATCCGCAGGTGGCTAACATTGAAAGTACATCGGAGGAGTCAAGACCAACGAAGCCAGTGCCTAGTGATGATCCAATGGAGGGTACACCTATTTTCACACCCACTGCTGCTTCTTCTTCGACTGCTATCACCACTTCAATGTTCAACCAACTGCTCCACAATCAATCCGCCATCCAAAGTCAATTGGTTTCCTTGGAGCAAACCACCACTCAATTACTTCAACATCAACGCCGCCTTGAGCACAAGGTGGATGCTTTCATTGCCCAATCGGGCTACGTGGTTGTTTCGCCTCCCACTTCACCATGATTTGAGGGGAGTTTTTCTTTCCTCTATGATTTAGTTTATTTTTGTGATTTTTCTTTTTTGTTTGTAGGTTTGTTTTGTTTCTCCACATTGAGGACAATGTGTGTTCTAAGTGTGGGGGAGCACTTTTGTGTGTTTTGTTGTTTGTTTATTTTTATAGTGAGTTTTGTTATGAGTGTTGCTCATAGTGTATGCCATATAGGTTGTTATGAATATTCATTAGCCTTTATACTCATTTTATTAGTTTTTCAAGATCTTTTTGTTTTTAGGTCATCTCTTTTTATTTTTTTTAACATTTTAGGTTATTTAGTCTCATCATTAACTATGCTTTAAGGTTAGAATATGATCATTTTGCTTAAGATTTTAGGATTTTAGTTGCTTCATGGAAACTATAGCCATAATGCTTACCTTTAGGCCTTTCAATAATAGATGAGGACTAAAATAAAAAAAACAAAGAAAAAGAAGGAAAGTAAAAAATTAAAGCAAGATGCATATCTAAAAGTTAAATAAGGTATGGGATGGAGCGTAAAACGCACCCAATACTACATTCTCTTGCTAGTCATGGGATGGAGCATAAAATGCACCCATGCTAAAAGAAAGAAAAAAAAAGAAAGAAAAAATAGTCTAAAAATGCCATGAGATGGGTTTAAAGGTATGTGAGCTTCTTAATTGTCCTGAACGGCATCTATAGTCTTTGAATCTTAGGTTTTATGATCATTATTCTTTCTTGAACATGGTTAGTCTTGAGACTTTATATTCTTGATGTTGAATTTAGTAAACTTTGATGACTTGATGATTTAAGATGCATGTTTTAAGTCTTGATTTACTAATATTTTGAGTGTTAAGGTGTTTGACTTCATATCAATCTTATCTTAAGTAAAAATTGAGCAATGCTTTATAATTTGACTTACTTGTTTTAAACTTGAAATTAGATTTTCTCATTCTTTTCTCTTGCTTGGGGACAAGCAAGGTTTAAGTGTGGGGGAATTTGATGTCATGTTAAATGTCTACTATTTTATGTGTGTTTTCCTTATATTTATGTAGTTAAATATGTAATGTTAATTGTATTTTCGTGTGTTTATGTTCAATTTATATGTTTGTGTTTGTTTTAGGAAGAAATTGGTGAAGTGTGGGACAAATGGAGAAGAATTTGAGAAATTGAAGACAGAAGTCATGAGTCGGACATGAATCACGAGTAGTGAACACATTCACGAGAGAAGAAGGAGGCGCAGGGCTCACGAGTGAAGAAGCAAGTGTTCACGAGTCGTGAAGGCAGTCACGACTCTGTACGAAGGAAGAGATCACGAGAAGCCAGCACATTCACGAGTAGTGAGGAGGCTCACGACTCGTGATGTGGATCACGACTCCAGAGAAAAGAAAAAAAGAGATTCACGACTCGTGAGGAGGCTCACGAGTCGGACAATTGTACTGCTTCGCAAAACGATGTGTCTTCTGCACCTGATTTTTCAGCCAAACAACATGTCCTTTCAAAAGCATCCTTTCGTGAAGAATCAAGGGACATATCTGTAGAGAAGATACATATAAATAGATGGGAGAACAACATTTATAGGGATGGTTACTTGAATAGAAGAAGGACGTATTCTTTTGACTGTGTTTCTCTTAAGAACATTTAGTTGTTTTGGATTTTCTATTTTTACTTATTATTAGAGGATGACAAAAGAGCAAAGCCAAAGGAATAAGAGATTCATAAGAAGGTCAAATTAGAAAGTAAACACTTGGGGAGTGATGTTTTCTTAACTCTTATTCTATCTTTATTGTAATATTGTTGTGGTTATGTTCTTTTGATACATTTTAACTATGCAATTAAGTTTGTTATTCATCTATTTAATTTTATCTTATGAATGATCAATTCTATTCATGTATGAATTATGATTTAAGTTTGTTTGAGTGCTTGAATTTACTTATTATGCTTGATCACCATACTAAGTATGTTAGTCAATTAATTCACAATGAGAGTTGGGATTCTTTGATGGAAAGTCAAATAAATTTACTTGAAGCATTGAATTCACTTAGAGATAAGGGATTCACTTTGAGGGGTTAAAGAATTGGCATAGAGCTTCATGGTTTTTATTTATCTCTATAATGACATGAGAATGCTTATAGACTCTAAGTAAGAATACTCTTTATTGACAATGAGAGTTGCTTTAAAGAACCTTGGCTAAATTCTCCATTCATACCATTCATACAATTGTTAATTCATTCAAAGATGAACTTGTTGGTTAAAATGTATATTCATCCTATCTTTTAAGTAATCTATTATCCAAAATCAACTTAAATTACCTTAAGTAGTTTAGAGTTTATATAAATTGCATGATTATAAATGAAATTGATACCTATCCATTTACTTGTTGTTATTTCAATATAAAATTTACCCGTTCCCTTTGGATCGACACCTTACTCCTACTATACGCAGTCTAGTGAGACTAAGGGTTAAAATAAATCCCCATCAACCATTTAAAAGTAATTACTTTGGAGGAGCTAGTGATAGTCAATCATCAATTGCTTACATAAAAAAATTGAAATTTCATAGTAGGACTAAGCATATCAACATTAAGTATCATTACATAAGAGATATTGTTTGCATAGGGAGAAGTGAACTTATAGTACATTTCCACACAAGATATGATAGTAGATCTATCGACTAAACATGTAATGAGTGATGTGTTTGAGAGACACATTAAATCTTAGGGCTTGTATAGGATTTAATTTGTACTATTCTCTTATATAATCCCTTAACATTATAGTTTATAAATAATAATTGAGTTTGTTATTGGCAATATATGAGTGTAAATATTTAAAGTGTGAATATTTACTATTATTGATTATGAGACTGACTATGTCAGATAGAAAAGTAACCCACTCACACGGGTGTTTACCTTAGTTTTGCCAATGAGTTGACAAAGACTAAGATGAGGCAATTTTTGAACATATGGTGAAACTTGAGAGCCTGTTCAAAATAAAAGTGTCGTCTTGCAGAAATTACAAGATTAGTCTTACTAAAGTGCAAGATAAAGACATACTCAGGCTGTATACTTTGGATTAAGATTTAAATTTGGATTATATATGATCCTATAGCGAGTTAAATGTAATTGCCATGTTCTGTCCAAAAGCTAAAAGTAGTCCTTAAGTAGGTGAACTAAATTTGCATGCTTTAATGTGTCATAACATTATACTTCTATGTGGTGTTAAATACATTTTTCAAGACATGTGCTCTTTAAAGGGAATGAAAGAATACCATAACAAATGTTTCATACCATGTGTGCTTAAGCGACTAAGAGATGGGAATTTAATAAGTAAATGATCTCAACTTTCCTTAGTGTAAAACCCTATTAGATACCAATCCTTAGAGCCCTTAATTTATCCCTGAAGTATACTATAATGTTGCTAGCTTAGTTAGTTTCAAAAAGGCTATGGAATAATTTGACCTAGCGGATCTAACTAGAAAAATAAGTTGGAAATCTAACTAGAAAAATAAGTTGGAACATGACGAATGGCATATAATAAGAAGGGAAGATGGCCTTTTGATCACATTCAATACTTTTGTGGTTCACTAATATACCTATTATGGCTTCTATGAGTAGAACACAATTGTAACACCCTTACTACAAAAAGGTCAGATCACCCTAGTATTCAAATCCATCACAAGCATTCATGTATTGTCATAAACACTCAACACATTCAAGCTTATATTTATAACAATTTCACCATGCATAACCCCTCTCTATCTGATTATCATATAACCATATAATATATAAATCTATGAGCTTTACTCTATTCTTTAATTATCTTTTACATTTATACAAAACAATATTACATTTGACACAACAAAACTTGCTCTTCATGGTCGCCTGACAAACATTATTATAAAATCACATAATAATACAAAACATTAACAAAATGTGATATACTTGGGACACTCTAGTCCTAGCCTTTGTGTTGAGCTCCCAACAGCAAGCTTGACCCTAAGCAATCCTAGAAGAGTACCTACATGGATAAAGCACTTATGCTAAGCTTTAAAGCTTAATGGGGAACAATAAGATAAAGACAACCATCCACATCGGTCATTACTAAACAAACCAACAAGATAAACATGTAATATAATAAATTCAAGTAGTACATTTCTTTTTAAGGATGGATAGAAACAAGTCACTTAACAAATAATAAGATATTGCTTTTAATATTAACAATGGAGAATTCATATGTAGCTATAACTATACATTTAAATGTCCATTACATATAGTTAGTTACTTTCACATGATTCATGCAATACTAAAGGAGAATGGAAAAAAATTATTTGGTAAACAATAATACATACTAGCACATTCATTGTTTGATAATGTAATTTTACATGTAGATATACATGCACATGAACAACCATTATTTTTATTCATTATCATAATATAGTCAATCACTTGATTGTCTATTTTAAATTCACACTTTTCTTTGAATGTCTGCCTAAGCTTTACGGGTGTGAATAATAGGTGCTATGGATACTCGAGGGTATCAATCACGTAGATACCCATAAGTATCAAATCCTGTACATCCAAATGGGACCGAGATTGTAGTCCCAACGGGGACAACTATAGACCTATATGGGTCCAAAATACTAGCAGATGCAATTATACTTATAAGCATGCCTATCTATCCACTACCAAGAATCAAACGTAAGCATTACATTACTTCTTATGTTATTCTAACCATTACGTTCATATAATATCTATATTAGTAATGTATATAAATGTACCTAATTTTTAATGAAAAATATACATGTACTCATGTATAATTTCACTTAAATATTCTTTTTTATACTCTTGCAGCAAGTCACAGTATCATGCATATGTACCATTATTGTATATACGTATATATACATACCTGATTCATGTTAAAGTATAACACACATTCATAACTCTTCTTATTTAAGTAATCTCCTTACATTTTTGAAGTAGAATAATAATATTATGCATGTATAACTCTATCATACATAAATTCAGTAGCAAAATCGTTGAAATCATATACATGCAAGTATTTATCTCATAGTGTAGTCTTATCCATAAGTTATAACTTAAATTCCCAGTACACGTGCATGTACATACATTCATTGTATATTACATCTTTAAATTTGTCATGTCTATGAAATATAAACAAACATGGGTGAGTAACACACCTATGTACTTACTCTTCATAATGGAATACAAACCTATAATCATGTATACATGACCATAATATGCATTCGCATAGCAGAAGCATTAATAATTATATAAATACAAATGTTCATATTCATATGGGTTTCTTATTCAAATCATAATTTATTCTTAACTCTATATGCTTAAATATGGATACATATATACTCATATATGATTCATTTATTATACTCCTTATTAATTCATTATAAACATTAGGGATGTTAAGAGTAATTATCAAGTTCTTCTACCATTCAAATGTGTATATTTAGTACATGATAACTCCAAATTAGTGTTTTATTATAGTGTATTTTTGTCCATGTTTGTGCCTCATTTTGCATGTTTCATGTTTTGTGTGTTAAATTCCATTTTTTTGTGCCAAATTGGGTTATTTTGAGAAATATTAAGTTTTGGTGTGCTTAATGGTGAAATTTTGATTGTTTGTAGAATTTTGACATGGCACATCCATCGTGTGCCTATGCAGATTTGTCAAAGCACACTATTTCAGTAATGCACACAGTAAAGACTAATCAGTCTCCATCGTGTGCAAGGCAATTTTCAAAGGGTTTCAATCTAGAAGGGTACACACGATAGAGACTAAATAGTCTCCACTGTGTGTCAAGCTACAATACTCTTTTAACTGATTACAAATGGTAGAGACTAAATAGTTTCTACCATGTGTCACCTCAAATGTTATAAAAACAAATTTTTTGTTTGGCTCAAGGAGGAGTTTTTATGTTTTATAATGTAGTTTTTAACTTTTTCTATATTTTCTCTTCAAATTTTTAGGGTTTTTGAGCTTTGTTCTTATTGTAAAAACTTCATTTTTATTAGGATTTTATAGTTTCAATATCAAAAATATTAGATTTAGCTTAGTTTACAATAGATATAGCTATAGTTTCAATCAAAGCTTGCTTAGATTAGAGAGAAGATGTAAGGATCCAAAATAGGCTCTAATAGAATTCAAGGGTATTATCATGTTATTAATATCAAATCAAGCTTAATTAGAGGAATTATTATAAGTTAAAACCTTATAGATTAATGGTCTTATGTGGCAAAGGGTTAAAGAATCAATTAAAATTTTAATATACAAGTGTGCAATTGAAAAAGAAATTTTAGTTAAGTAGTTTATTGTAATATAATTAAGTATTAATGGGTCAAATCAATAAAATAAAGGAAGATGGGATGTAATTAAAGAAAAAAAATTAAGTATGGGATCAAATTTGAAAGAAATAAACAAATGGGGACACATTTCTAACATGTAAATAGATAGGGGAGCATAAGGGTACTTTGCCCTTCTATTTAAGTGTTAGAAAACTTGCATGTTGGAGAGAGAAAAAATTTTCTTGGTTCTTGAGAGGGGGATGACGAATTTTGAAAGGAAAAGAAGAAAAAATTAAGATTTTTCCCATCTCTCTTCTCTCTCTACAAGGTCCTTCATCTCTATGCCTTTTAATTCTTTAAGATAAACTCTCTTGCATATGGATGATTTAGAAGTTTTTAGTGGAATCAAGGTATGGATTCAAGACTTTAATTTATCTCTTATTCTTCTCCTTCTATCTTGTTAGATGGCTTTCTTAAGGAGAATGAATGTTGTAATTTTGATACATGATGGTATGAAAACATAATTTGTAGGGGAGGAAGCTAAGAAGAAGAAAAAGAAAGGCAAAGAGATAGCTAAAGATTGTAGCTAGGTGGTGATTCGGACAAGGTATGGGAATGTGGTCTAGTTGTTTTTAATGTATTTCAAGATATAAATTTCTATAAAGATGTGGATTATGGCATGAGTTAATAAACCAAAAAGAATGAAGTCAAATATTTAAGATAAGACTTGTAAAAAGAAGAAATGCATGTAAAGAATTATTGAAACCAACTTCTGTAATTTTAGAATATCTCAAGATATAGACCTTCAATTGATTTGAATCTAGTTGGTACTTCTCCCTAAGATTTATACCTAAAATTTTGTTGAAGGAACCCATCTTTGATTCTACCTCTAAGTGCTCTTAAATCTAACTTGAACTTCATTTTGAGCTATTGCCTAGTTGTTAGGATGATATTGCCGTATTTTTGCTATAACTTTTTGTAGAGAAGTCAAAATACTTTGAAAAATTTTTTGGTTTAAATAGATTCATATGATCACAACTTTCATGAAGGAATGTTGTCAAAATTATGAATCCATTTTATCCTATGACTTTTCTAACTGATGATAAAAACCGAATAGGGTATAGTGAACTACTGTTTAGAGAACAGGAACAGATTATAGTAATTTGACTGTATCTCTTGTTATAGAGGTTGTAATTCTATGAGTCCAATTTTTAGTTAAACTAACTTATATTTATATGAAGAAAGCTTGATTTGTTTCTATTTATAAATATGTCAAAAAAATGACTGAAATCCGGAACTGTTGGTAGCATTGTTTCCAAGAACAGTCGTTAATATTTTTGTAATACTTGAAATGTAAAAATGATAATTAGGTAATTATAGTTGGGTTATGAAATAGACTCTCATATCTACATTTTTTATGAGAAAAAATTCTAATTATGCCTTTAAACCTATCTAAATATGGTTGAAAACCGGAATCATATGTTACTTGTTACAATGAACAGTCATCAGTAATTTTTAATTATCTTGAGTTATAGAAATGATATTGCAATAATTTTGAATTTTAATAAAACTATAAAAGTATAGGATCATGTTTGTAGAGATCATTTTGGCTAGAAATGGCTTTGGTAGGTCAAAATTAGCTTTAAATATAAGCTTAAAATTCTACCTCTATGAAGGATTGTTGCAAGAATTTATCACCATTTTTGGTATGCATTTTTGGAATATTATTATCCATTTAAATAAATTTAAGCATCTCTGAAATATCATTTTGACTATATGCAGAAATGATCTTAAGTATTTTAAGCACATTTATAATGGAAAAGTAACACATTGAGAGAGATAAGTCATGAGTATATAAAATAATATCATATTGTAAGCATGTAAGCATGACTACTTATTGAAGCATATTTATGATAAAGGTATGTTATTATTCACCTCATTGATATAGCATAAGCATGATTATATGTTATAGTTATATGACATGTTTATAAGTTAAAAATGTCAATGTATATTTGTATGACTACTGGGATATAAATGCATTATATACAAGTTGATAATATTGTTATATGAAGATGAGAATACATGTATATGTATTAGGCACTATGTGTCTTTTTGATATCACATAAATATATGATGAAGCATAATTACATAGAAATATGTTAATTATAAATAATCTAGTAAAGTATATGATCGCTTTGTTAAATGAGACTATGTATACAAGTATATACACTAGAGATGGTATAGTTTTCCACTGATTACTTACTTGAGTGTAATTGTAATTATTTATGTGCATTTGTAAAGCTTTCACAAGATTATAGTGTGATGAAAATTTCACACAAAAAAGGATAGTAAAGCATGCATGTACATATATGATCACAAAAACATACAGTTAAGCAAATATGATTATAAAGTATACTTCAAGGGTAATTATGTTATGAGCATGTTTATACATATCGTAGATTAAAGAAACTCAATAGAGCATGATGTTATGTATCATCATAATACATATGTGAAATAGTTACATGATTTAAAAGGATTATAAGTACAAGATAGTAATACTTAATTGTGCTCAAGATAACATGTTTATAGAAAATTTATAATGTACAAGTATATAACCTCATGATCATAGATATACATGAATATATATATATATATGCATGAACATCTAAATGCATATGATGAGAAAAGAGCAAAGTGTAAAAAAACAATGCCCAACAGTGAGCATAATCACATGTTTACAGAAAGTTAACACATATATATGTATATAATTTCCTTGTTCATAGATACATAAGAGTATACATGTGCATATATGAATATGATTGAATAGAATAAAGATAAAGTAAAAATATTAAATTGCCTGCATCTATGTCTAGGTTGTGGATAGATAGGCATGCCAATAAGGGTAATTTGCAGCTGTTAGAGTATACATGCGACCCGTTTAGGTCCGCTTGAAAGCTAAAGTACAGTTGAACCAATTTGGGTCGTAAAGTACAGTGCAACTAAACCCTGTTTGGGTCATATTATACAGACATGGTCCCCATTTGGGTTGTAGTTGACCTTGTTTGGGTTCGCTTGACTGGTCTATTGTATAATTTTGTCCCTATAAGGGGGCTACCTTTTATTACCTTTCGGTATCTTATTCTTACCTTTTGGTGCTACCATTTTAATCAAATAGTTTCGTACCTTTGGGTTTTACCGTTATAATTAGATAGTTTTGTACCTTCGGGTGCCACCATTATAATTAGATAGTTTCGTACCGTCAGGTACCACCGTATAACCCACTATCCACTTCTTTGGAAAAGTGCAGGCCTAATTCATAATAAAAGAAAAACATCATAGTAAATTAAAAGATTAAAGAAGTATGATGGTTCTTATATTGATCATCATATGATTCTTATATAAAATCTCTATGTTACATATGGAAATTATGATACTAATAGAGGTTGCATCTTTATATGCACATTTAATGCATATAGTATTGCATATACATATTAGAATAACAAGTTAGATGCATAAAGAACTTGTGTATGAAAATGTCTAGTTAATAATTATGTTGGTGAAAGTATATTCTCTATAGTTATATGTTATTTACTTGAGGTTGTTAAATGATGCATGTGATGGAATATGACATGGTATGAATGTGATGATAGCACAGCGAAAAAACAAAAATTTTTATCATACATGCCATACAATTCCATGACAAGAATCGAAACATGCAATTTTAGAGTTTTAAACTTACAACTTTAGATGTCTTTAAAACTTGAGTTTGATGATGACCAGTAACCAAGAAGGATATGTCCACCTTAGATCTTCACCACCAATGCCAAGGAATAGCCTTTACGCCACTCCCTCTATTCTCACACACACACTTGCAAAGATGGCTTAAAATCAAGAGTGCTACCTCTATGATTGTGTATTCGGCAATAGGAATGATTTGAAGCCACAAGATCTGATCTTGTTCTTCCTTTAGGTTACTGTTTCAGCCCAAGAACACAAGAGAACAAGAAAGATTTCTTTTCCCTTGAGTATTTCGGCCAAGAGAGAAAAATAGCAAAACAGCATACCTTTTTATTCATTTAATTCATTAATATATATCACTTAATTTAGGTCAAGTGTGAGTGCCGAAAATTAAGTGTTAATTTCAGCCTCCATCACTTCCTAATTAAGAGATATATCTTAATTTAAATTCTATTAAAATTTAAATTCAAATGGCATTAGTCATTTAATCAAAACAAACTTACTTATTTAAGGTGATAGTTGCCGAATTCTACTAGTATTTTATTTTGAATTTTGGCTACTTTAATTCCCTCTCAAGTATTATATTTTGATTAAATACAAATTAGGATTTAATACTCAATTAACTTAATTATACATAGATGATTAATCAATTGAAATTAAACCTAGCACATGCCAACAAATTTCTCTCGTGACCAACTGTTAACAGATTTGCCTAAAACAGCTCGTAGCTTAACATATTTGCCTAAAACAGCAAGCTATTTTAGGCAAAATCACACCTTGACAGCTGTTTTAGGCAAAAAAACTATTTTTACAGACTAGCTGTTTTAGGCAAAAATCTGTTTACCCATTTTATGCATTAATTTGACTTTAAATAAAAGTCCAAATTAATTCCCAATACACAATTTAAATATTTTAAGCCCAATGCTTTGTGTGCGATCCTATAGGTCCATTTAATGTTGGCAATGAATTAATAAATTAATTCAAAGGCTATATATATTCTCTAGCAAGATATTATAGCATTCCAAATTAAATGAAAATGCATATGGCATTTAGTGACCTAATGCAATTTTGCATAGTCCCTTACCCATAAATATTAGAATTAATATAAGGCATGGAACTAGTAATCCTTATATATATTAATTCCTTTCTTGATATTCCAGTGACACTAAACTCTTAGATAAATAATGATTACTCATTATTTTATCTCGGTATGGCCATACACTTCTCAGTTCACTGATCAAGTGGTCGATGATATTTTCTCTCTTAATGAGAGGGGTAATCCCTTCACTTCTCTCATGCTCTCTAACATGAATCAATGCATACCCAATCATACGTGTACTTGTCACTCTGTTATGAGTACGTTAGGTGTATGTCAAAGTACACAGTAATTCATAAAGAGTTTCATAGAGATTTCAGGTCTAAGAACTCCGATACAAAACTTGCATATGAGAAACACTTATGACTTGTACCATGTAGTGTTCTCATGAGCAGATTGTATCCAGATACCATGTTCTTTAACATATATCTATGATCTCTGATTGACACTCTTGTCCTAATGATCCGTAAGACAGAACTCATAATATTAGAGAGAGCATACTAGTCTTAATTCATTGTTATTCCCATAATAATGACTGACTAGGGATGTTTAGAATGAAGTCTCATTTGTTTCAAGGTCTTACAACCATATGCCTCACACATGATAACTTAAACCGAAACAACATTCTTGGATAGTTTTATCAATTGATATGCACAGGAATACAAAAGATAAAACAAATGCCTCATTTTATTAACTAAGTGTTTTATTACAATGTATTGGGACTAGGGATTACACTAACAACATGTGCCTCTTATATATGAAAGTGATGAAATCTTGGATGTCATTTTATGGTGTTTCCTATACTTAGGAATACAAGATATAGGTATTGGTATGTGTATAGTAAAGCTTTTTAACAATGATATTGGCTATTATGCATTCTTTATAACCACATGCTTCTTGCTTAACATTGAGCAATAATATGAGAATTACGTGTGACTCTTTACTTGTTATTATTTAATAGGTTATGATCTTATAAGCATAGGTAAGTATTACATACACGAAATAGGAGTAAATTAATATGTTAATATAATAGTAAAATGGAATGGCATCTAATTATTAAAGAGAATGGTATGATAATGATAATATATGAATTGATTACATAAGATATATTTGTATATGATTATATGTCTTGGTGATTATTAATATTTTGTCTATACATGGGGATTCAATTTTATTAACTTAAAGTTCTATAATTTTCAAATGACTTTTATGAACATAGATTGATATTATCATGCCTTTAAGAAAGTTAAGTAAAACATAGTGATTAATTGAGTTTGAAATAAAGGAACTCAAGAATTATAATTAAGGTATGTGACTATTTGTTAAGTAAATGATAACTAAAAGGAACTTTTACAAGTGTTTGGCCTTGAATACAAGAATAATTTAAGAATGTAAATAATTTCAAAAGGTTATAATCTGGATAATGTTATATCCAATGATTGGATTTCTATGCTCAAAGATATGCTTTGTGTGTGTGCATCTAGACGACCTTCAAAGAGGTTGTTTACATGTTTATGATCCCCACTAAGCTTTATAGCTTGGCATGGGTGTTTTATCTGTGTATGTTGCAAGAAAGGAATTTTTTCTCAAGGCTAATATCTACAGTAAGATGGCTAACATAAGTCAGAGAGATAGAGAATGAAAGTCTATACTTTGATTTGGATTTTTTTGGTTAAATTTTTTTTATGGCATTGGAAATTATGTATGTATAAATGCTTAATAGTTGTATTTTGTAATGTGAAAAGAGACTCTAAAACTATATAGTAAAGTTTTTAATAGTATAATACTTATGTTGGATTAAGTTTTATATTAATATCTCTATATAATATTGCTATGGCATAATAGTGTAGAAAATCATGTTTAATGGTCCAGGATAAAGTGATACAACTAGGTTTTAGGATAAAGGTGCTACAGAAGAAGCTACTCTTAATTTCATATCTATCTTTAATAAATGGGTTTAAGAGTTTCCTTCTTTTTTATCTCTGCATTTAATACCATGTATCGTGAGTAGTCTTTTTGTTGTTTAGGGATTTTGAAATCCCCATGCCCTATAAGACTATGAAGTTTATTTTATTAAATATATGTTCAGATGTTTCTTTTCCCTTATGATGATCTTGATATTGGTTTTATTCAAGTATTTATCTGTTATCTTATTCAAGTTTAATGGGTTTGTACTTGTTTAGATTAAATATCATGTATGTTATATTTTTACATGCTTTAACTATATTTTTTATGGCAATTCCAAAATAGAGGTTGTTAGATCTAGAGTTGATGCATTGATGATACATAAATAGGTGGGAAAATGAATGGGTATTAGATTAGTTGGTTCTAGAATGGGAAGTCAATCCATATTTAGGATTTATTAGATCTGTATTTAAGCTGGCTATCGAATTGGCTCCGGAATGGAAAATCGGGTAGTTAGAATAGTTGGCTTCGGAATGGGAAACTTGAGTTTAGTTGGGTCATCCACATCTAAATCATATAAATTTTATATTAAAAATATGTTTTGGATTGGGTATGGGGAGGATTTGATCCTTGAACAATGTTTTTAGTGATTGTATTATTTTAATCTTTATACTCTACTTTTAGCACCATTGTTTATTTATCATTTTCAGTTCATATTGCTTTAATTTTATTTGATTAAGTTTAATAACTGTAGTCCTAATTAACAAAAAAATATGGAAATTATTTACACAAATTTTTAATCAATAATATTTTAATCACATAATCCAATCTCTAGCGTTCGATAATCTTTAAGGTCTAAAAAATGCTCCACTATATTATTTGCCGACTAGTACACTTGCTAAGGTCATGCCAAGTTTTTGGTGCTATTGCCAGGGATTGTCATATTTGAGTGAATATTTGATTGATTATTTGTATGTGTTTTTCTTTTATTTATTTTTGTTTGCCTATTCTTTTCAAGTGATATTGGTGTATGAACAGATTGTGCTTGCAACAACAACTAGCACTATTTGACCTTGAAATAAAGAGGACCTTTGTAACACCTTCAATTCATTCATAATTTTCATATACTGTATATAATTATTGACATCGTTACATGGTTACTATTCATTTAATGAAAATTTCGGCAGCATAACGGCTTGTAAACCGTGTTGCCTTAACTTGCAAATTGACAAAGTAACACTCCCAAATAGCAACCTCCACCTCTAATACTCCATTGGCATACATAACACTTCTAAAATCATCCATCTCATCAACACAACACTATCATAAAGTTTCACATACACATGTTTAAAAGTATGTACATATAGTTAGTTTTCATAATTCATTTGTATTCAACATACAACATTAATTACTTCATGCCATAATCTAACACCTAATACATGGGTCATTTAGTCTTCACATCCATAAGCACGTCTCATGTACATGCTATTTCGATTCATCCTCATCGTGCCTTCAATTACCTATCCCTATGTGCAGTCAACAAACCACGTGCTAAGCAATAAAGTTGCCTAGTGGTGGATACAACTATACAAAATTTCATTTAACTAGATTTTTTTATTTCTATTATTATTATTATTATTATTATTATTATCTTATTTTGTTGTTATTGTTACTATTTTTATTTATCATTTTGTATGTATATACTTTCTGAATTACTGTTTAGCCCTTGTTGACTTTATGTCCTTGCATGCTCATCTTCTTACTGTCTTACCTTTGTTGCTTATATTTTTGATATTAAATTACCTTTATGCCACTGTGTTTTGTTTATCTAATTACTTACTGGTCTTTGTCTTTCATTAGTTAATTATTTTATTTATTTTGCTTTGTTTGAACTTTATTTTGATTTCTTCATAGTTTATAAATTTATCCTTATTGGGTTTGTTGCTTATATAATTCAGTTCTCATATTATTATAATTTTTTCTCCTACTAACATAATCATATTTTATTGTACTTTATTCCTTAATTATTCTTAAAATTTTTCACCTTTTATGGCATTTTCATTTAGATCTTTCCTTTTATCCACTAACATTTAAATCTCTTTAATTCCTCAACATGGCATTTAAGTTATGTGTTTTAGTGAATTAATATTTAAATTATTTTTCCCAACCCGACTGACCTTTTTGCTGACTCATTACTTATAATTCTATTTCACTTTCTAATTTTCCTTTTTGATATTTTTCGACATTAAATTATAATTCCTTCATTCTAAATTCCAATCTTTGTTTTCTTGTCAAAATTATAGTTTCATCCTCAATTTCTCTACTTTTAATCAAATTATATTTTTATCCTTAATTACTAAATTCGCTCAAATTTCCCCTAGTGCCCTTCTTGTCTGTTGATTTTATTGTCTATTAACCAATTTACCCTTTTATACTTCTTTAAGCTAATTAAATAAATTTGATTCTTTTAATATTCTAATTTTGCTATTTAATCATTTTTATTCTTAATTTCTTATTAATTTCCATATAATTCTTACTCAAGTATTAAATTATAATTTAGTCCTTAAACTTTTTATTTTATCCTTCTGTCTTGGTTAAACCTCAGTTTTAACCAATTGTCATAATTTTTCTTACATCCAGTTGTCCCTTATATTAAATCTTATATAATTCTACCTTGATGTAAAATTTCAATTTGGTCTTTGAAACTTTCCAATGTCTCATTATTATACTACATTATTCTAATGTCATCCTTGTAGTTTTCTATGTGATGGTAAATTACCGTTTGGTCCCTAACCTTTTATATTCTTCATGTTTGACTTTTATTTTGACTCTTTTTACTTCTTTTGACTTTTATTTCATTCTAAATGTAAAATTTGCATTTTGGTCCTTATGCTTCCTTATAAAGTGGTAAATTACATTTTGGTCCCTAAAGTTTTCATTATTTACAATTTTGCCCTTTTTCACTCATTAGACTATTCTAACTTCTTTAATCACCTTATTGATGCTAAATTACGATTTTACCCCTAATTTATTGATTAATTACATTTTTTTGCCCTTTTTGGACCTATTATTCATGTTTTTCGCTTTATGTTTAATCACGTTTATGACTTCTTTTATGCTTAATTTACTTTTTAATCCTTATTTTCTGGTATAATTAAAATTTTACCCCTTTTAAATTATTAATTGTATTTTTCACATTATTTCTTATTTTGTCAATTTTATGACATTCTTTTTACCTAACTGATTATTTAATTCATATTTCCTTGTATAATTACCATTTTGCCCTAGTGATGACTAGTGGAAATTTTTGAACTGGATGTGCAGGATGAGACCGGTATGAATGTACTGTATGACTGTATGTTAACATATCGGAGGGACCACAACTTAATGCAATATCGATGCTCCAGTATGGGTGGAGGGACCATAACTTAAGGCGATCCAGCTAGCCCACCGTATATCATGTGCCGATTACTCATTCGTATGTACAGTGAATCAAATCTCATGGTGGTACGATAATATATGTGTCCCTATGGCTAGCTATTATATCCTAATATCCTGGATTACCCACTGTGCACTAAGGGCAAATGTGTATTTTATCATATATTATATTTCTGTGTAATTATCTATGTTGATAACATTACGTTGCAAGTACCATATACTTATTTAACATCTATGTATGTCTTGAAATCATGTATTCATCATTTATACACTTAATATTACATAAAATAAATGAAACATGCCATTATCATCACATCCATCATTCGGCCTCATTGTGATTTCACATATGCGTCATGTTTCTTTCTTCACTTACATGTCATCTATGTTTTTAAATTCATTTTAATCATCCCTACGATGAAATTTATCCAATTCACCTTAAATTTTTTAATTTACCTTTAGTTCCATCATTATGTTCATTAATACTTAATTATGTCTACTTGTTATTTTTAATTTTAACCAATTCTATTGTATTCTTTATGTCATATATTATATATTTCTTAAAAACTAATGATTATTTATCAAAGTATCACACATTGTGCCTTAGTAAATAATTTTGCCCACTTAAATTTTCTTATTCTTAAATTAATTTCTTCATCAATTCTCATTCATACCATGGTGATTAATTATTCTATCATATTATCTTAAATTATTTCACATTTTGCTTTAAGTTCATATAGTTACATAATATTAAACCTGATATGCTTTAAGTTCATATAGTTACATAATATTAAACCGATTATAGTACTTTAGATATCGATCCCATGAGGAATGTTGATTAACATTATACACTATTACTACTTGATTTTAATCTTGTTTACAATGCTTATTAATTTACAAATTAAAATTATTATTAAAACTACACTACACTAAATTAAATATTTTTCTACTTTAATGATAATCCGAGAAGACTTATGAATAAGATGAATATAACATATACATAATTATGGAATTTGATCTTTCTCTTATTTATAATTCAATTTTTATCATGCAAGCCAAGTTGGAATAATGTTCTATGTCGCAACTCTCCCATCTAGACTACATTATGCCTTAAACATGCATTTATGGTTCTAAATCGTAGCTCTCGCATTTAGACAAGAATTACATAAACACACATTCAAAGAATAAAAACCAACCTATAACAACTATCTCCACATGTAATCTCTCAAACTATGCTTTGATAATGAATTTCCTATTAACTTTTAATAAGATGTTGCTCTCGCTAACTCCCTTATTAATGACCATTTTGTTGATTTTCAAAGAAGGAATTGAACTTGTAAGGTCGTCTTCCTTAACTTATAATGATACTAATAAAGTTTTAATAGCAAATACTACATATAAAGATAAATGAAAGAGAAATGAATAAATATGATTAACAACATTCAAGTTCATAAAAAGAATTCATAATAGTTACAAAGAAGAAGAAAGATTAGAAATATAAGAAAGGATGTCTCAACCATTCTTTCTTTCACCAAGTGTAGTCTTCTTCATTGTATTTGTCTTCTCTTCAAGCCATAAAACTCAAATTAAAACCTACAACTATTTTATCTAATTACACTTTCAAATAAGAAAAATAAATGATATATATATTTTTGATTATAACTTCCAAGGTATTTATAGATTTTCAAGCATTAAGTCCCTTCAAGTGCCTCTCCATAAGTATGCAACCCTTGGTGAAAAGTCATGCCTCTTAAAATTTGATTTTGAAATTTGAATTGCATAACCACCATTTATATTTATAACTTCCTTGCCAAGCATTGTGACCCTTCAAACACCTTTCAATAGCAACATAACTCTTCAAGTATCCCTCTAGAAGTACACAACATTTGGTGAAGAGTGGTGTCCCTTTGAAGTGCCTTTTAAAAAATTAACTACCCAAACATTTCTCTCTGTCGCGCCCGCGAGCGCGACAGGACACGGAGCTGTAAAAGTTGACTTTCGTTTGGTTTGACTTACTTTTACTCCTTCTCCACATTTTTCTCCCTTTTTCTCCTATATAAACAAAACTTGAAAATATAAATTAAACACACTTAATTCTAGCATAATTTAATACAACTAAACATTATTTTGGTAACAAAATATGGATTAAATATGAGCTATTTAAGCTCATATTAGACCCCTACACTTAAACTCTTGCTTGTCCCCAAGCAAAACTTACCAAACAAGCAAACAACACAATCATATAATTTTGGAGCTCATATTTATATTAGGCAAATATTTGAAAACACCATGCAGAAACTCTCATTTCTTCACAAATTTTGCCCAAGTTTGCAAAGTCTCAAACAAAACCATTCGCCATTAAACTTAAACAACCATACACATTTAGAAAATTATGAAGTAGCAAAGCACGAGAATGTATGAACTTAAGAACTTGAATATCTTAACACATGTAAACATTATTTCACACAAAATATTGCCCAAAGTAGTTCTCACTCAAACACTATATTCTTAAAGAACTTATTCACTCAATGTGTTTATGGGTTAGTGTTTCTCTCATCCCTTAAACATGCCATTGCCTACCATAAGCTTGTAATTAGTAAACATCTCCACTACTAGTATAAAATAATACATGAAATCAAAAGGGTCTTATAAGGGTTGTAGCTTGGCTTAGGTTAAGGTAGGATAATTTTTTTTTGGTTTAAGTAGCTTAAATTGTGAATAGAAACAATATTACCATATCATAAGAGATTTTTTTAAGAACCTAAGCATCGCATGATGTAATTTACTTCTCATATTCCCTTCTCAATGGCACACTACTACTAGTTTCTCTTGTTCTTTCTTTTTTCTTTCTATTTATTTTTATTTTTATTTTTATATATTTTTTTTCTCTTTTTTTCTTTAGAAACTAGCCTTATTCTAATATTAATCCAAGAGAAGAATGGAATTTAACTCTCATTTTTTAAATACCATCATGTTTACATTAACAATATATATCTCCTAAAGATATAACAATTTATTTCTCTTCACAAAAAAGGGTAATACAAAGAAATAAGTTTTTTGTTTAGTAAAGGATATTGGATAATTATATGTTGCTCAACAAAAATGGTTTAAAAGCTCAAAATTGGCTACTTAAAAAAAAAATAAAAAGGTAAGTTTTTAAAGCAAGCCAAAATGGTGTAATCTAAATGCCCTTATCATTTTTCATGCACATCTCATACTAAATGTAATCTCAAAGTTTACCAAGAACAAATTCTATAGGAAATGGCATATTAAGGCTCTCATACAAGAAAAATATCAATGTATAAGGCTCAAAAGCTCACTTAAGCTATAGGTCAAACTACCTTAAGCAATAAATTGGCAAAAAAAATAATCCATTTACACATTTGAAAAGATACTCAACTTAAAAAAAACCTACACTAAAGTGCTTTGCTAAGTCATAACCTTCATTATGTACATTAACTTGTCAAAGTAAAATGAAAATGATTAGCCTAAAAATTTGCCTAACTAGACTAAAAATGACAGAAATTCAAGTTAAAGCATGCAATTAAATCCAAATAGGTGCCAAATACCTAAACTCCAAAATTAAATTCACAACACAATATACAAATAAATAAATATACTAACAAAAAACAAAAAACATGAATATAAACAATACATACATACACCCCCCACACTTAAAGGACACAATGTCCTCATTGTGTGAGAATGGTAAAGCAAACAAAACACAAAACAAACAAAATAACAATAAACATAAAAGAGAGGGAGAAAACAAACTCAAAAAAAATTCCACTAGGAGAACTTGGTAGGTAAGGAAAGAATTCCACTTTTCACTGTAAAAGCATCCTCCCTACAATGTTGCGCTCGCGACAGACCTCGTGCTCGTGACAATAAAGAAAAATCATTAGTTTTTTAATTTAGTTTTTTTTAATTTATAATGAAATACTAAGTAAAATAACATGTAGAATCAAAAATAAATTATGCTAATATACTAATCAACTAAAAACAACATAAAAAAACTAATTAAATATTGTAATCCAAAATCCTAAATCAAGATTCATAATGACAATTTATTTAATCAATCATTCCCCAGCAATGGCGCTAAAAACTTGATATGCTTTTTCTAAAAGCTTAAATATCGCAAGTATACGGTGTACCGATTATAGTACTTCAAATATCGATCCCACGAGGAATGTTGATTAACATTATACACTATTACTACTTGATTTTAATCTTGTTTACAATGCTCATTAATTTACAAATTAAAATTATTATTAAAACTACAATACACTAAATTAAATATTTTTCTACTTTAATGATAATCTGAGAAGACTTATGAATAAGATGAATATAACATATACATAATTATGGAATTTGATCTTTTTCTCTTATTTATAATTCAATCTTTATCATGCAAGCCAAGTTGGAATAATGTTCTATGTCGCAGCTCTTGCATCTAGACTAGATTATGCCTTAAACATGCATTTATGGTTTTAAATCGCAGCTCTCGCATTTAGACAAGAATTACATAAACACACATTCAAATAATAAAAAACAACCTATAACAACTATCTCCACATGCGATCTCTCAAACTATGTTTTGATAATGAATTTCCTATTAACTTTTAATAAGATGTTGCTCTTGCTAACTCCCTTATTTATGATCATTTTGTTGATTTTCAGAGAAGGAATTGTACATGTAAGGTCGTCTTCCTTAACTTATAATGATACTAATAAAGTTTTAATAGCAAATACTACATATAAAGATAAATGAAAGAGAAATGAATAAATATGATCAACAATATTCAAGTTCATAAAAAGAATTTATAATAGTTACAAAGAAGAAGAAAAGATTAGAAATAAAAGAAGGGATGTCTCAACCATTCTTTCTTTCACCAAGTGTAGTCTTCTTCATTGTATTTGCCTTCTCTTCAAGCCATAAAACTCAAATTAAAACCTACAACTATTTTCTCTAATTACACTTTCAAATAAGAAAAATAAATGATAGATTCTTTTTTTATTATAACTTCCAAGATATTTATAGATTTTCAAGCATTAAGTCCCTTCAAGTGCCTCTCCATAAGTATGCAACCCTTGGTGAAAAGTCATGCCTCTTAAAATTTGATTTTGAAATTTGAATTGCATAACCACCATTTATATTTATAACTTCCTTGCCAAGCATTGTGACCCTTCAAGCACCTTTCCATAGCAACATAACTCTTCAAGTATCCCTCTAGAAGTACACAACATTTGGTGAAGAGTGGTGTCCCTTTGAAGTGCCTTTTAAAAAATTAACTACCCAAACATTTCTCTCTGTCGTGCCCGCGAGCGCGACAGGACACAAAGCTCTAAAAGTTGCATTTCATTTGGTTTGACTTACTTTTACTCCTTCACATTTTTCTCCCTTTTTCTCCTATATAAACAAAACTTGAAAAAATACATTAAACACAGCTAATTCTAGCATAATTTAATACAAATAAACATTATTTTGGCAACAAAATATGGATTAAATATGAGCTATTTAAGCTCATATCAACACCATTATGTATACATAGTAAATATAATGTCTATACATTATTTCAAATTCTAATTATACAAATTATGTTCCTTACACCTAATATTACTTGTTACATACTTAATGGGTTAATTTTCATCAAAATTTCATATTGTATTACTTTATGTACAATTCAGTCACCACATGAATTCTCATTCTAAATTTGATTTCTTTCTTAAGTCACCACATGAATTCTCATTCTAAATTTGATTTCTTTCTTATTTCTTACTTATTCTATGCTTGAACACCATTTTATAATGTTATCTTAATTTGTTTCAAATTTCTACTCAAGTTTATGTAGTTACATAATGTAAATTTCATACTAAAATTCAAAAATTAAATGAAATAGAGTGTACTTTGTATCCACTAACCTCTTGGTAGCTTGAAATCACCTAATCTTCTCTTTTTTTGCGTCCCTCCCCCTTGCTTTTCTCTTTTCCCTTAGTTTCCTCTTTTGGCCAAATTTAAGAAGGGAGAATTAGTGAGCTTATGTTCTGAATTTAAACATCTAATTGGTACTAAATAATCCTAATAAGGATGCTCTACAAGCCTATAAATTAATTCTATCAAAAACATAAAATCTTACCTAATTAGGTCACTTTTCTATCACTTAAAATTCTCTATCTCCAAGCTTCTTTGAGCTCTATACTGATTTCTGTGTTAAAAAGGAGGCTTTCTATTGTATGTAGGTGAATTTTAGGCATGAAAAATGGTGGGAGGAGAGATAAATGAAGAAAAAATAGTAGAGAGAGCTTAGGCATGGTGATTTTAATTTTTGCAAGAGAAATAAAGCAAATTTATAGAATTTTGGGCAGAAATATAGAGGATTCTAGACCTCTACATGCTACCCATAAGTCCATCAATCTAATGGCCCAAATTCCTCCATTTACTATTTCATCCAATGGCTTATTTTTAAGCTACTTGTCACCATTTCCTTACTCCATACTCCTCTTTATCTATGTCACTACTTGTAGCTGATCATGGCTCATTTTTATATGACAATTATGCCCTTCAATGATTTAAATATGGCCTTTAAGCCCTTTAATTAATTTAACCTCAATTTTTCATCGTTTTTCTAAAACTAGTGTTCCACTTCTAAAATTTTACCTTGCATGTAAAAATATATGTATAAGAACGTGTTTAAAATTTTAGATCATTCCAAGCTCTTTTCAGTGTAATTTTAACTTTGGAGGAAAATTCAGTCGGTCAAAAACCCAAAAATTCAAACTTATCAAAAAAATTAATTTTCACTTTTACACACTAATTTAGAATATTTTTAATAGATATGGATATTTTAGTTATTTTTAGAAGTTGTTTACTATTTTTAAAGTCTTGGTTAAACTTTTAGACAAGAGGATGGTTCATCCTTTTTAGCTCCTCAGGAAACTATCAAAGTGAAGGTCCTATTATGGGTCCCAAGCAAGTTCAAGGAGGATTAGGCATTCTTTTCAAAACATGAGTACATTACAACTCCATACATTGATATGGATGTCTTAGATGAGTTTAACTTAAGAATTGAAGTGATAGAGTTTATAAGTAGAAGAGAAAAAGTACACCTGTATCTGAGGAGGGATTTCTTAGCTACAATTCACAATAGGATAGGGCAAAACCATCATGAGGATGAGGGTCTAGTGAGTTTTTAACTACAAGGCAATGCCTATCAAATTAGTTTTAATGATTTTTCTACCTATCTTGGGTTTAACCCCTATGCTATAAAGGGCATAGAGAATTTAAACAAACAAGAAATTTGGAATAATATCTCTAATGAGCTAGAACCAACATACTTTATGACAACAAATACCAAGGGACATCATTTACGAAATCATTCATTGAGGATCCTACATCGCTATCTAGCTTTGTTAATTTTTACACATCTTAGAGGTCCTGGAAATGTGAATGCCATTGAAGCCATTATCCTCTATGCCATGTAGAATTCCATCCTCTTGAATGGTGTAGTGTTTATCGCTACAAAGATTGATGAGATGAAAATATTTCGAAAGAGGAAAACCAATATCACATTGGGTGGGATAGTCACAATGTTAGTTAGAGCTATTAACCATGCACCCTTAAGTAAAGAGGAAGGTAACCCTACCCTCATCGATTGAAACATATTAAAGAATATGTCGGTGTTGGTGGATGATCCTAGGTTTCCAAAGTAAGGTTGTCTAGTTGTTTTCGACAGATGAACTTATTTAGAAAATGTCATCAAGACCAAGACAGTGCCATCGAGAGCCAATGCTAGAGTAGTAACTTTATTCTCTAAATAATACAATGAGATTATGAGCAGGTTGGACACTCTAACCACCAAACAAGCTGATCTCAAGGACAGTTGAGATTAGAATGAACCAAATGCTCACTACCTTTTCCCTTATGCAGTCAAGATTCGATCTTCATTTCCCCCTCCACCTCAACAAGAGTGATTTTTTTTGGGATTCCTTTCAACCCCCTCCCCCTTTTCCCTTAATATTATTTTTGTGTTGTTATTGTGGTATTTTGCTGAGGGCAGCAAAATTTATAAGTGTGGGGTAAAGAGTAAAATTGTGGGAATATTTTGTGAAAGTTGTTGAATGACATGCTTTAAACTTTATCATCACAGTTAGCTTTGTTTTATGTTTTTACTTTTTAGTAGAAATTTATTATTGTTTTAACTTTTTAATGTTAGTAATATTATGTTTAGTTTTAATTTTGTCTATTATTTTCTTTTATTGTTTTAATTTTAATTTTATATAGTATGTTAATATTTTGTGCTTTTAGTTTACTTTATTTTCCAGCTTTTGTTCTTATTTTAGTGTAATTATTCTTGTTTTATTTTGTGGTTTTTGTTACTATTAAATACTTATACATCTTAGTTAGTTTACCCTCACAGTTAGGGGTGGGCAAAAATTGGTTAAAACTAAAAAACTGAACCAAATCAATTGATTTTTTCAATTTGGCTTGGTATTTTGGTTTTTTGATTTGGTTTCAATTTGAGATTTTGAGAATGTTTTGTTATTTTGGTTTAGTTTAGTTTTTGGAGAAGAAAATGGTATAAAAATCAAACCAACCGAATATATAACAAAACTACGTCACTTTATATAAAGTCCTTAAACCTATTTGTATGCGTATCCCGCTTCTTAGACAAACCTTTCATTTGCCCTAACTTTATTTTCTCTTCATTGCCTACTATATTAGTGCTTCACCCCTTACCTTCGATCATCAGAGCAACAATTCATCTGCTAATGATTGATCTTCACTCATTGTAAGTTGTACCGGTGTTTGATCAACATAATTTTCTTCATTTGTTTAGGGAATGATTTAAAGAGAAGAAGCAAGACCAGGTTAGCTTCCCTTGAATCCCTTTATTTTTGACTTGTTTTGATTTACTATTTTCATTAGTTGTGCTATCTCTCTCTTTTTTCCAGTTTCTTCTTGCTTTATTATTCATACTGTTCTTTTTCTAATTTCCATTTTAGTTATGCTTTCCGATTTCTAATTTGTGATGATCAGTTACACTTTTTTATTCAAATTGTTCATTTCACTCTCTTTACAATTGAAGGTATGTATTTCATTGTCATGTTTAGCTCTGTTCTAATTTTTTAATAACAAAGAAATTAGAGCTTTGTTTAACTCTGTTGTTGTGCTTTTGTATGTCATTATTTCCCTTCTTAATGATGTACTACCATAGGGTTATTTTTGTATATGCGTAAATTTTTTACTTTATTTCCATATTTTTGTATCTACTGATTATATCTTTTTAGCCATAAGATGTTTAATGAGGAGTCAAATTACCATATGGGCTAGAATTCGTTCCCTACCACACTCATTAGCACCTCAATAATATTAATTTTTCTTCAAGTTTCATCTTTATATACATATATAATATACGTGTGTAAGGAGATCAAAGTCTAATGCATTTATTTATGAGTGAAGTCCATAAAATACAATGTAAAAGATGTAGTTTTTGTTTTCAGGTTGATGTTTATAAAGTAAGAATAGTAGTTGTTGATCTTCTCTTTTTGTAAATCTAAGAAAGATGCTTTTTCATTGATAACTGCTCTTAGCAAACTTGCATATATTAAAGATTAAATTCACTCCACATTGCTAACTACTCTTATTGTTGTTATTATTTTCTATTTTTGTTAATGTAATGCCACATTATTATATGATAAGATGATAATGATTAGAAAAACTAAAGCATTAAACAAGCAAACAAATCAAAATGAAAGCAAATAGATAAAGTTCCCATGGTTAGCTAATACTATTTTCAAGATTTGGTTTTCTTTTACTAGTTTATTTAGTAGCTTTTACTCCCCCAATAAGCTCTGAATGGCTAATTTATTTTTAATATTCAGAGTTGTTCGTTGTTAGTTTTGGTGGAAATGGGATGACATTGAGAACTAGCAATCCTTTATTAGGTAATTATTTTTTATATGTAAATTATCTTATTTTGAGATGCAAATTGTATAAGTACATTTATTAATTGTTAATATCTCTTTTTTTGGGGTGATGATTTGGGATTTTGACTATTAGATTGAAGGTCAATGGAATGAAAAAGCTTATTCAATGGATTTTTTGTATTATTTATTATGTATTTTGGGATTGTATTTTTAATTTGTGCTTGTATTTTCTACAATTTAGATGTGGTTTAGATGTTTTTATTTTAGTATTATGATTTGTAATTTTATATCATTTTTAGATACAATTTTTTTATTTTTTTTTAAAAAATAGTTTTTAAATTTCAATTTTTTGGTTAACCGAACCAAAATAACAAAAAATTTTGGTTCGATTTGATTTCCGTTATTCTATAAGTTCGATTCAATTCGGTTGGCTAAAATCTTAAAAGTTCAGTTTATGGTTATTTCAATTCGATTATTGAATCGAATTGACCATTACACACCCCTACTCATAGTTGTTCCCATTATGAATAAACTTAGTGTTAGAAAAACTTATTTAGATTAGTTTGAATAACCAAAGAGTAGTTAGTTGTTAAATGTATTTTTTTTCATTATGTTCAATTAGATCAATACCAGTAGGTCTCCTAACAAATGTGCACTTTAGGTCTGTTTTAGAAATAAGAAAAATTGGTGCATGAAGGTGATTGAAGAGGGAATTGTAGAGCACTAGAACCTTTCTCATCACCCTTCAAAGTAATTAAACAACTCGAAAGTAAGGCTAGAAATGACTTAGGCAAATTTTGTTGATTGAATTTTGAAAAGACCTTTTAACTTACCTTTAACATATTATATCCATTGCAAGCCCCTTTGAGCTTATTTGAGCATGTTAAATGTGTGCTAATTTTTTTTTGTTTTATACACTTACATTATTTTCCCCAAGCCTAACAAACCTTTTGTCTTACCCTTGTAGAACTGGCCATTCTAGGAGTGTACGAGATAAATTTTTTTAGGTTAATTCAATTGAAAGAAGGGTTGTACTTCAATTGTGTCATTCTAGAGATGGGATACATTACCAATGTCTAGTGAGATTGTGAAATTTTTAGAATGTAGTTTCTTCTTTAGAAGGAATCTTGGTGAGTCCCTGCTTGCAAAAGTATAGTTTTGATTTCTCTAGCTCATAATAATAATAATTTTAAAAAAAATTAGAGCTAGCAATCATGGTTTGATCTAAGTGTGGGGTACTCTACTTGTTAAAGGAGAAGAGTTAATAGCTTTTGAAGCATTATTTGAGCTACTGTGCTTATAGTGAAAATTTTTAGAGATTTCTTCTCCTTTGTGATCTTTCTCTGGAAAAATTGTTCGGCATTCTGGGTAGTTTAGCATTTGGTAGTGATGTTGACTTGAGTAAGGGTAGAGTTGAGGTTTTGTTTTTAAGTAAGAGAAGTGGCGAGTTAAAGTAGAGAATGGCTATTCTAAATTATGTATCCTAATGCTTTTCTTGTTAGTCATACCTTAGCCATGTTATAACCTGTTAAGTCCTAATGATCTTGCCTTGTTTAGAGTTGTTTGTGGAGATAACCTTTCGATTTTGGTGCTAAAGGATAGGCCTATGGTATCTCTTGAGTTTCAAGAGTGAAACCGCATGTGCACTCTTTTGCACATGAATTCTTGTTTTGGTTGTTAGATTGCACTAAAGTTTTGGTTTTAAAAGTTTTTTTAATTATTTTTGCCTAACACACACCGGGAGACTAGCTAGTATGGTTTAGTTTGAATTATTTTTGGTTTAGAATTTCATTCAGTGACTTCTACTATAGTATTGTTCAACTTTCTTTGAATTTTTGATTTCTTTCTCTTTAAGTTTGAGTGTGTGGGAATGTGGTTTGTTGGTTTGCTCAAGGGTGAGCAAAAGCTAAATGTAAGGTATTTGATAACTCTAATTTAGTGTTTATTTTCAGTGTATTTTTATCCGTGTTTATGTCTCATTTTTTTGTATTTTTCGTGTTTTATGTGTTAAATTCCACTTTTTTGTGGTAAATTGGATTATTTTAAGAAATATTAAGTTTTGGTGTGCTTAATGGTGAGATTTTGACTTTTTATAGAATTTTAACCCGGCACACAATAGAGACTAAATAGTCTCCACCGTGTGCCCATGCAAATTTGTCAAAGGGTATCGTTTCACTAATGTACATAGTAGAGACTAATTAGTCTCCACCATGTGCAAGGTAGTTTTGGAAGAGTTTTAGTCTAAAAGGGTACACACATCAGAGACTAAATAGTCTCCACCATGTGTCAAGCTACAATACTCTTTTAATTGATTACACACGACATAAACTAAATAGTCTTCACCGTGTGTCACCTCAAACACTATAAAAGCAAATTTTCTATTTGGCTTAAGGATGAGTTTTTAAGTTTTAGAACGTAGTTTTTAACTTTTTTTTTGTATTTTCTCTTCTAATTTTTAAGATTTTTGACCTTTGTTTTTATTGTAAAATCTTCATTTTTATTAGGGTTTTATAGTTTTAATATAAAAAACATCAGATTTAGCTTAGTTTACGATAGACATAACAATAGTTTCAATCAAAGTTTGCTTGGATTAGAGAGAAAAAACTGTTCTAGAGTTTAGATCTATCTTCAACAAATTTTATCTTTGCATTTAATACCATGTATAGTGAGTAGTCTTTTTGGTGTTTGGGGATCTTTGAATCCCCATGTAGCACCCTTATCCTTTAACATATACATATCACTTTACCCTTCTCATAATGCAAAGTTTAATAGTGCAATTTAAACATAAACCAACTTTACAGAGAACATATACTCAAACTTAATACCTAAGAGTGCTATACTATTAAAGCTTTACAACATACATTAAAGTCTTTTTACAAAAATACAACAATTGATTAACATCTTTACAATATACAAAGAGCCCAAAAATAAAAGTCTATACTAGTCTCTCTCGTTGACTTGAGTTGGCCATCCAGCTGCAGATATCACCCCAACAATCTATATGGATGAAACACCTGTGCTAAGCTATAAAGCTTAGTGGGGAACTAAATCATGATAAACGACCACTCAATATGATCATCAACAAGTACACAACATGCCTCAAATATAACAATGATTTATTTCAAGAAATGAAAGAAATTAAACATTTCCATTCACTTATAGAAATTATAAAGTTCAACAGTAAGAATTTGCATTAACGTTTCATTCACCATATATAATCATACAAGTTCCAACATCTTTTGGACTTAAATTGAACTATTTATAATATGATTATTTTATTAATCAATGCTTAATCATAAAAGTATAGTTATCTTTTATTAAGTTCATAAACAATCTTCACAGGTATTGAAATTATCTTACTTCTATTCTTGTATGTCTTGGATATACACACATTAGAATTATATAACAAATCAACACTTCTAATTACCATGAGATTATTATATTACTACAGGCTTACTTTATGTTCCATAAGTTATTCATGTTATAATATAATTGATGTATCATAAAAATAAGCCTATCAACTAAACATAACACTTATATATCATCACCATAAATAACAAATACACGTTAAAGAATGTGTACATGCAACAATGTGAACAAATATATAATCATAAAAAAATATTTCAAAAACAATGGGTATTATAGTATAACTCTTATAACCCTTAGTATGGAATATGTTATGCTATTATGACAAGTGTTGCGTTCATTCAATAAGATAATACCCTATACCCTAATATAAGTTTCTTCATAAGCCATACGTTGTCATACATATAGAAATAAAGGACACACACACACACACACACACACATATATATATATATATATATATATATATATATATATATATATATATCATTAATTTAACAATTAACATGTATTTTTGATACTAGTAGTATAGATACATATACTATTGGGCATTCTTATAGATGCGGGTTTTGTATGCAATAAAAGGAATGAAGTCAATTAAGAATTTTCATGCCTTATTAAACTTTTCTTAACCTTTGATAATAAAGCTTGTACTATTCTAAAGAGGTGGATATTGGGTTATACGGTAGTACCCGAAGGTACAAAACTGTTGATTATAACGGTGGCGCCCGAAGATATAAATAAGATACCCGGAGGTATTAAACGGTGATCCCTTGTAAGGATAAAATTGTATGATAAATCGATGGACCCAAACGGGTCAAACAAATAACATGGACCCAAATGGGGCCAATCAAATAACATGGACCCAAACGGGGTCAAACAAATAACATGGATCGGTCAGGCAGACCCAAGCAGGGTCGACTACAACCCAAATAGGGTTGTTCAAATCAACTCTAACTTTTAAACCCAAATAGGGTCACTGTAACTTTTAATTTCAAGTGGACCTAAATAGGCAAAAACTATTCAGAAGCAGGTGCAAGGTACCCATTTAGGCATGCCTATCTATCCACATCCTAGACTCAAAACAGACAATTAAATCCCTTTTCTTTATCTTTTCTTTAATTCATTCATATTCTTATATGCACATGTATACTCTTGTGTAAATATGAACAATGTACTCATATATACGTTCATGTGTAATTTTCTATAAACCTGTGAACATGTTCATTGTTGGGTATTACTATTTAATACTTGTAATCTTATTCAATCATGTAACTATTCCACATGTCAAGACTATACTTATATAATGCCATTTGTACCTGTACATAATCATGTGATAAATATATATCTTCTCTAGTACATAAATATATATGCACAACTCATAAACAATCTATACAATTTCCTCATGTAACAATCACATGACAAGATACTCCCTCTCCAATGCATACGCTTGTATACATAGCCTCATATAACATTGCCATTATATGCTTTAATAAGATTTCTATAATTGAGTCTATAGCACTGTAGATCTGTATTTTAGCATGCTAACATGTGACGACATATATGCTTAATCATGTCATTTCAATTAAGTAAAGACATATTCATAAATTTTGCTTTAAACATATTCATTGAATCATTACTCTAAAACATCTTTCAAGCTTCAACCCAATCATGTAAGATAACAACTAAATATAGTAGCTTTAGATTCATCGATATGTATACAACTAGGTACCATAATCTTTACATATAAATATATATAACATAACAATTTTTAATTTTCTTAATTAATATACTCCAGCATCAAATGAACATTCACGAGTAGCATTTTGAATATTAACTATCATGTATGTATTTATATCTACATTTAAGTATGTTTGCATATAATAATCATGTATAAAAGTTTTAGTCGCGCGCACACACACACACACATATATATATTAGATGTCTTTATCAATAATCTTTACCTATATACATGTATGAACATATATATATATATATATATATATATATATAAAAGGCATAATGTAAGATACATTAAAATTCTGCACATGACATCATTATGGACCAAATTTGTGAGCCACTTATGATTTTGAATAAATTCATTTTTAGGCTAAATGATCTTCTACAATATTATTCTCCTATGTGTCTAGTTTTTAAAACATAAAATTTCACCTTAATAGCTTGTCTATATCTCATGATATTTGAGAAAAACTATAGGCTATTAATAGAACTAAAGTAGTGTTTGTTACCAATTATAATGATTTTTAGAATATAATGAAGAAGGAATTAGACCAAACATTCTTCATAAACGTTATAGTTCCATGACTATAGTTTTACTAGAATTTTACTTTGGAGCATTTTAACAATTCTACCAAGAGTTATGCCCAATTTACTAAGGTCTATTTTCTAATAGTCCATCCAGTCCCTATGAATTTCAAGTCAACATTTGACATTCTTGCATACATTTTTAATTCATACTTCCTTCATACTAAATGTGAATTTAGAAGTCTATTCTGTATAGGAATTAATATAATTTCATTCTGATAATTTTACACCAAGATATTTCATTTTTACCACAGCTATTCTAGAACAGGAATTAACAGTTCATCTAAAATTCAATAAATCATTTAAAATATTTAGAAGCAAAATTAAGGCTAAGTTCCTTCTACAAAGTTGTTTATCATTCTATCAAGTTTACATATAATTAAACCTCACTAAATTATGACTTAAATACAAGGATTTATGGTTAAAACATTGGTAACTATTCAAAACTATCTATACACTTAAACTGTTCACTTGTAAAATTTTTTTGAGTTTCTTAACAACAGAATCAAGCCATGACTCCTTCTAATTAATTGTAGATAATTGAATCTAGTTTATCCAAATTTTTAAATCACCTCAATATGAGGTCTACAACTCCAGATATGGACAAAACAATTAGCCTGGTTCACAAGAACCAAACCCAGTTTTTCCTCAACATTCAAAAGCACGATTTTCCTATTAAAATCTCTTATTAACTCTAAAAAACTAATAAATTACCATTAAAATTAAGTAATCCAAGCATAAAAATTGATATCCACACATATGCATGAAGAATAAGTTCCCAAACCTGGACATGCAACTCAAATCTTCTTCAAAATTCTCCTTTTTCTTTCAGTATCTTCTTCTTTCATTATCCTAACTTTCTCCTTATTTTCATTTCACAACAATTTCATCTATTAACACAAACTTCCAACATTAAACTCAATCTACTATCAACCAAAACAAGAAGACAAAGAAGAAGAGATGAATTACTAATTAATAAGCTTACCTTAATGATATATACTAAATTGTCTTGATTTAATTCAACATGCATGCATTTCTCTTCAAGGATTTCTTAGATATACTTAACAATGAATAAAAGAGTGAGAAGAGAGAAAATTTCTGAAACTTCTCTCAAGAATGCCGTCGCTCACTCCCATCCACTCTCTTTCTAACATTAAAAATGACTATATATAGCAGTAAGGGAAAATTCCCTTGCTAGTCCCTTAAAAATTTGCATGTTCCACCTTTTCCTATTCAATTTTTGCATGTAATTGTGCTTTCACCTTTTTACTTTTCTTAAATCAACCCCTCAAATTCTATCTCTTTTTAAAATTAACCCCACTTAATCTTTATTTAAACATTGGCCTCCAAATTTATATCCCCTTTCTATTTAGCCCTCAAACTATATATATTATCACTTGACTATTGTATCCTCTAACACAGGCAATTTTCTGAATTCGACTTGTATGTAATTTTTAACCTTCCAAAAGCCATATTTAGCGAACATTATCTTCTATAAACTTGTTTAACTATGTTTCTAGTATCTAAAACATCAAGAATCATCTCAATATTATTTATATATTTTCAAATATTCACTTAACATTGAGGTCTACTCCTAGTGACTAGGTAGCAGACTATTTTGAATTTTATGTTTAAATATAGCCTAGTTAAAGACAGATTGAAAACTTGGTTTCTTCATATGAAATTTAGATATGGATGTCTATTTTCAAACCCAATTTGAATCATCTAATTTGGTGCTCTATAACTCAAGATATAGGCAAAAGAGTACCTAAAGGTCAAGCAAAACGTGATAATCCATCCAATAATGTTTAATTAGACTTTGCTAATTTGAAATTGCCTTTGAATTCTTCTAGGGCCTATTTTGGGTCCTTACACCCCGTACCCATGCAAGACTATGAAGTTTATTTGATTAAATCTATTTTTAGATGTTTCTTTTCCCTTGTGATGATGTTGATATTGGTTTTATTCAAGTATTTATCTGTTATCTTATTCAAGTTTAATGGATTTGTCCTTATTAAGATTAAATATCATGTATGCTCTACTTTTACATGCTTTGACTATATTTTTTATGGCAATTTTGGAATGAGGGCTATTAGATCTAGAGTTGATGCATTGTAGATCCAAAAATAGGTGGAAGAATGAATAGGTATTAGATTGGTTGGCTCCGGAATGGGAAGTCAACCCATATCTAGGATTTATTAAACCCGTGCTTAAGCTAGCTATCAAATTGGCTCTAGAATGGAAAATCAGGTAGTTAGAATATTTAGCTCTGGAATGGAAAACTTGGATTTAGTTAAGTCATCCATATTTGAATTATATAAATTATATGTTAAAAATATGTATTGCATTAGATATGGGGAGGATTTAATCCTTGAATAGCGTTATGAGTGATTTTCTTATTTTAATCTTTATATTATGCTTTTGTCACCATTGTTTATTCTACATTTTCAGTTCATATTGCTTTAATTTTATTTCATTACATTTAATAGTTATGGTCCTAATCAACAAACAAATTAGGAAATTCTTTACACATATTTTTAATCAATCATATTTTAATGACATAATGTAATCTCTAGGATTTGATAATCTTTGGAGTCTTAAAAATACTCCACTATATTACTTGCCAATTTAGTACACTTGTTGAGGTCATGCCAGTACATATGTAGTGAAATAGAGGAAGGAACTCGACTGAGACACCATTCATTTCAATTCGGTCATGAATTAATAATTAGTCCAAAATGCATTAACCTGGCTGAGATGGAAATCAGCTTAGTCGGGTGGGTTATCCTGCATGAGTCCAAAATGCCTTGGCCTAACTGAGACAAGGAACTATAACCTCTCTTTAAGTTCTTGTTAACATTATTAATTTCACATGCCTACTCTTATTACATTTGGTTCCATCTCTTTTAGGTCCTAACTCTTTAACTATATACCCAACAAACCTAATATGTCCACAAACTTGCACTTTTCTTATACTATAAACTTATACTATTAAGTACGCTAATTTCCAAGCACAATCAATCATCCTCAATCATGTTTTCCCTAATATCTACCTACTATATACAAGGTTTCATCTATTTACCTAACATATACACACATAAATAGATGAAAAGATTATCATACCTTAAGGTGCTCTAATCATTTCTTTAATCCTTGACAGCCTCTTTTCTCCTCTTCTTGCTAAGTGCTCTTTCTAAAATCATAGCTTAACTTGTAAATCCCCATTTTATCACACTTAAATCAATTTGTAGAAATTAAAAACAAAGAGGAGAAGAAATAGTAGGAAAAATCTCACCTTGTACTTTACTAACCCTCAAATCATCTATCTTATAATAAATAAATTTTCTCACTAGAAATGAAGCTTTAGAGGAAGAGAAATGGTAGAAAACCAAGAGAAGAAATATTGAGAATTGTTTCTATAGCTGGGAGCCTCTTTTTCTCTCTAATATCCACTTTCTATTATCTTTTAGAGTCATATATGTATCACTTTCCTATTGATCCACTTGTGTCCATTAGAAGAAATTTTTTTTTACTCCCTTAAGAATTTTATTTTCTTAATCTTTCCTCACTAATTTAAATTGGTTTAATTTAGTACTCATTTAAGGCTTTTTAATTATAAACACACATGCCAAATTATCAAATTATCCTTGCTTTTCCACATAATACACTCTATGTCCCTTTTCTTATTCCTTTTTTACTCCAAACATGCCATTACATGCATTTTCTCCTAAAGTACTTGTTGGGCCCTTATAACAATAGTGAACAAGAAAATTGTTTTATGATATCATGAGTCAAAATAGTGAATGTGAGAAGGCAATCTAGGGTTAAACATACATGAAAAAAGAGGATCTTATTTTTTGAGATGTTATATATCCCTAACAAGTGTACAACACTAGCTAGTGCTCTCGACGTATACTGGTCACATGGTCTATTTGCCTATATGACTAGAAATATTGACTAGAAATAGTTTTGTCATATGTGAGTAGGAGATGATAAAGTTTGGGCACACCCATGACTTTATTTGTATTTATCCTAATTAGTTTAAAATTATCTAATTCTAATTCAAAAATGAATCGTAATTCTATTATGGTTGTGACTCTAGTAAACCTCTATAAATAGGGGATCAAAAAACATATTTGAGGTTACTGATTTTGTCAACTTTGATTCACCTATAAAATATC
Organism: Excoecaria agallocha; assembly: GCA_037975025.1. NCBI lineage: Eukaryota > Viridiplantae > Streptophyta > Magnoliopsida > Malpighiales > Euphorbiaceae > Excoecaria > Excoecaria agallocha. The sequence continues at coordinate 36,613,933 of CM075816.1, forward strand.
TTGTTCTCCTACTTCATTTTCTCTATATCTCCAAGGGGTTTTTAGACCTTGGATTTGTTGTCTTTTTCTCGGTACAATAGCTTGTGGTTAAAGGTCAAATTAGTGAAACAAACCAAAATTTTTTTTGCTTCCTTTTTATCAAAGGTTTTGCACTACAAAAGCTATATATGTTTCTTCTTATTTATTATATTTCATGTAGATTTGTATGCATGTTCTTTTCAACAATATTTTTTTTTAATTTAAAAGTATATGTTTATCATATTAGTAAATGAAATAAATAATAATATAGTATAAACATTTATAAATACTTCAAATAATTAATGTAGAAAAAATATATTAATTAATAAATACTATTTTTTTTGTAAGTGCATGTAATATATATTTATTATGAGTTTATAAACTATTATAATTAAAATATATATTAATATTTCACTTAAAAATATGTATAAATTCAAAAAATTAATATTTTTAAATATAAAAAAATAAGAATATATGTATAAAAGTAACGGGTAATTTTATCTTTATATTAATAAATCTGAAATAGTTCATTCAAAAAAAATTCAAAAAGTTACATTTCAAATACATGCATTTTGATATTAAATGGCTAGCAGCTATTTTGATATCAAATGCAGCTTTTGTTTTAAAAGCTTTACTAGATATTTTAAGTGAGTTGTTAGAGGAGAAAAGGTTACCAGCTCACTTCTAATAGGTAAACCAAACATCCTTTAAAAAATATATGACAGAATACATCAATTGATACCTAAACTTGACACCATTTTTCATTTAAACACCCCAACTCAGGAAATGATCAATTAAGCACTTGAACCATCCAATTTCAATATTTTCAAAATAAGTTGATGACATAGCACTGTGTATGAATTAAAGCCAAATTGAAGTACGTGAAGCCTAACGGCTTTCCTATTATCAATAGTAAGCCTATCTTTAACTCTCTTTCTACCATTACCAATTGTGTCACCCCATAGCAACCCAGCCCCTTCAATGACAAATAAAACACAAATTCTTCCATTGGTTCATTCGATAAGCTATTCATTTCTTATACCTTCTACAAATTGAATGAATATTGTAAGTAGAAAAAAATTACTTGAAAAAAAAACCATTATATGGTGAAGTAAAGAATTGAGGGTAAAAATTCATTCAAACATTTAATAGAGCACTTGGTGTGAATTCAGTATTCAAATAGATTTAAACCCAATCCAATGCTAAGAAAATTCAAGATTTTAGAAAAAATTGAACATACAATCCAAGAAGCCATAAGAGTATAATACTAGGAAGCAAAATTAATTGTAATTTGAATCAAAGCTTTCAAATCATTACTAGTTGTAACTGGTAATACATGGATTCATTAATTATTTCAATTTCTAATGGAATAATAGTAATTATAAGTCCTTTCCATTTTCTTGCTCTTCTTTTTGTCACGATCTTTGCATTTCTTTAACTTACAACCATTTTCTTCTTTAAACCTCATTTCAAATCTTTTACCTAATTTTAAAAGAAAAAAATAATAAAATGAAAATAAATTTGTGGATGTTCTCTAGTTTCATCACCCATGAGTCATTCAATATCGGTTTCTTCACGTAGCTCCAATTGTTGCTCCTACTTCAACTCTGATCTCTAGCCCACTAGTGGCTAAGGGTCTACCATATGAAATTTAGTTGATTTGTGTATAAAGAGAGAGGAAAAAGAGAACTAAAAAAGTTATCGCACAATAAGGAAGAAGTAGCTTAGGGGGAAAATAATTGATTTAACTAACACATGTTAGTAATTTATACATAAACTAACATGTGGTGATTATTTAAAGAGAGTGGCATTCACTCGTTAGGCATATTTTATTTTATTTGATTTTTGTATCTAAAAATACTAAAATTACGTGGTTGAAGCATTTATTTGGTCATTTTATGAGTTGAAGTGTTTAAATGAAAAATGGTGTCAAGCTTGAGTGCTAATTGATGTATTTGGCCAAAATATATTTATGTGACTATTTTACGAATAAATTTGATATTTTTAATTATATGTATATTTAACTACTCCATTGAAGACAAACAAACGATATTAATCTCGATTGGTAAACAGTTTGTAAATAAAATAAGACTATTTTTGTTAGAAAATTCAACTTGCAAAAGGATAGCACAATTTAAATATCAATGTTTATTATATAAAAAGATATGATAATGATTAATTTCAAATAAGAAATTTGCATTATAATTGAAATTATTATTTAAAAAGTAAATTAGGATATAAATTCTATTTAAATCAAAAGAGTATTTGCTAACTAATATTTAATTAGAATTAGGATCTAATTTTTGTAATTATTTTTTAAAACTATACTTACATATCTATAGTTCAAATTATTCAAAATAAAACTAATAATGGAAATAAAGATTTATAACATCACTTAGAGGAATTTAATTGTAAAAATAATTATTAAAAATAGGATTAAGATTATTTAAGCCATGAACTTTTCAAAATAGTTAGGAAATGCAATAAATTTTTTTTCCTTTATACTTTCCAAAATAGGTATGAAAATCTCCCCATTTTAAAAATTTAAGGAAAAAATATCTAATGCCCTAAGATGCATCCTAACAGTATGTTTAGAATAAACTAGTAAGGGAACAATAAAGATTAAGCACATTAAAGTATATTAAGGTATCTAGTCGGTATTAATTTAAAAGATTTGACTAATTCGGTAAATTATTTGTATTGCCATGTGCATACATAAATTAATATGGCACATAGATTAAAATGTAAACGAGATTAGATACATGAAAAATGTGGGATTAAAAGAGAGTTAGGGGGAAAATCTACAATTACATAAAGTTAAAAAGAATTAGCCAATGATATAAAGACATGTGTGCATAAGAGATAAACATGAAAATTTTTGTAATTGTAAGAAGAGAAAGGGACGACTATAAGGGCTAAAAAAATTATAAACTTCACCTTATTTTTTCACTTAAAACAAAAACAAAAAAATTATGCTTATGAAGCTTTCAAGTGAGTTCATAGAGAAAGATAGAAGAAGAAAAGCAAAAAAAATGAAGGAGAGAAGTAAACTTGACTAGACCAAGGTATAGATCTTAATTAATTTGATTTATATGCATTTGACATGTTTAAATAAGCATGAATATCAATTTGGACATGAAGCTAACGTAGGAATATTAAATTAGTGTTATTATGCATGTTTGAGTTAAGGTGTACCACGAAATATAGCTTGAGAAGAATTCTGCTTTGGCTTTCATTGAACCAATTCTGGTATTTTGGCCATATCTTAACCTTTTGGCCTCTAAATGGAGTAATTGTAGTTGAATATGAAAGATAAGATATAGATCTAAAGTTTTGTAGAAGAAACCAAAACCTATATCTATCTAGAAGCCTTTTTGAATGGAGCTTGAATTTATTGACTTGATGTTGCCCTTATTTTGGAGTAGTTTGAAATATTTTGTGAATATCTTATGATTTAGAAGTTAAAATTGTCTAATTATTTATGATATGAAAACTAGAGACTTATAAGGATAAATATTTAGAAGACTACTTTGCCTAGAAATGTCATTTGCTTATTCAAAAATGTATTACAAAATGAGGTAAGGAAGTTGTCTTGGAGAAATCTGAGAATTTATCATTGCACAGCTGTAAGAGTTGAGGTACAACCTTGCATGATGCATTATGCTCTCAAACCTCCATTTTGAGACAATTTTCACGGGCTATACATGAAAGTTTATAGCCATGCACTACTTTATTTTAGCCATAATATGAGTTGTTCTCATTAAAAAATCATCAAAATTTACCCAAAATTTTGTGAAAGTTTTTGAGACTTATCCAACATATGTTTGAGATTAAATAAAGACCAAATATATATAAAAATATATTGAGATAATGATTTAAATAAATTGTATACAAAATGATTAAATGTATGTTTTATGCACTAAAATGTTACTGAACCTTATCCAAACTTTTTTAGATATTTATGAAACCTTGTAAGCACATGTTCAAACATGTTTAATGTCTAAATATACATGATGATGCATTGAAGAATAAATTGTACATGTAAATTTTAAATGAATTATATTGATATCATGAATTTTAATGCAATTACTATTAATGTATGCTTATTACATTCATAAATGAACAAGCACATGGATTTTATGAATGTATTGAATATAAATGAGTATGCTATCATATTGATGAGCATATTTGATATGTGTTTAAATATGGTTAATGATTAAACATGTGGGAAATATAATCATATATGTATGAATGTGGGTTTGTATCCACTACGAAATTTGATTTTTAAGCTTATTATTGGAAAACATGATTGAATAATGTTCTTGATTGTCATAAAGCTATGATCTATGAATGTTTTGATATAAGCTAATAACATGGCTTGCCAGAGTCTAAGCTATGGATAACTAAGCATGCCTATAAGGATTTTGCAGCTGATATAGTGACACTAAATAATGTCTTTATCTTGATACTTTGGTATCTCCAATTTAGAAATATTATTTTGAGACTTATGTGTAACACCCTAATTCTATAACTTAACCATATTACTAAATCATACATCTTTAATCTATTAGAAATATGTTATTAAATTATCATGCATTCCTAATCGTACTATCATCATCATAATCTTTGTACCAGTTATCATACATATCGATTAATGTGTTACTATAGTTGTTCACATACTTTGATTCATCTGCATTCAGATATTACTAACACTATTCTCAAATACATACTTACTTACACTATAGCATGCATATCATGTGGTATGGTAGTTGCTTTAGTTCACAATGACATACATTACTGTTTTCTTTACAAAAGTAGGCCTTTACAACATATCATGCCCAAACTAGATACATTCTTTATATACATGTATCTATTAATGCCAAAATTATGCAAAACATATATTCATAAAATCCCTATATCAACTTCTTTACAATCTTGTGTTGGCCTTTTTCATGATGTAGAGAATGTCCCTGAGCAAAAGTCTTGCCTACTAAACCTATATGAATCAAATAACCAATGCTAAGCTATAAAGCTTAGTGGGGAAACAATTCATAATAACCGACCACTCACAACGGTCATCAATAACCACACTTAAAATGCATCAAATTTAACATAAGATATTAATGATAAATGAATAATTAATTAACTTTCACAATATACCAAAACATAATTAGTGAGGCAACAGAGAAAAACATATATCTTAGCATATACATTTTATGTGATTGATGGATATACCATAAGTACTTATGCTTTGAGATACAATTTCTGTAATTAAAACAAATTATAGAATTGAATAATAACATATGAGCATTATATGTTTAAATTCAAATTCTGTTATCACAATTATACTTGTAGTTTAGCCTGCCTAAGTTCCAAAAGTGGATAATGGGAATGGTGGATACCCTTAGGTATCAAAACGATAGATATCTAGAGATATTAAATCGGTAGACACAAATAGGGCCAAACCTTACTATAGACCAATCAAGTTGACCCAAAGAGGTCAGCTAACAACCCAAACGGGGCTATTTATGATCCAAATGGGATCAACTATACTCTAGACCCAATGGGGCCAATCTGTGGCAGCTGTAAATATCACTATAGGTGCCTATCTATCCACAACCGAACTTTAATTGTAAGAAATATTATATTCATATTCAAGTTCTTTATCATGCTTGAAACTTTTGTTGTACATGTTGCACATATAATATCATATGAACAGGCATACAATCTCTAGTATTTGAACATGTATTATCAATTGTATAAAAACGTTATTAGTAACTATAGTTGAATATGTACTCTTGTAATCATATACTTTGGCATGTCCACATATAAGCATTTACATATAATCAAACCATATGAGCATGTTCATGCCTTCATAATGAAGTAAATAATAGCATAACTATTCTTGTAGTTTCCACATTTATGCTTTCTTAAATAATTGTGTCTATTTCTTTACAATATGATATTATCATATACTTAATGAATGTGTTACTATTTATATGTTGTTACTACATTATGAAATGCTTTAAGGATGTTTTAAGAGGTTTCGGTAACTTTGGTAATCATTTAGAACCTTTAAATCAATTATTAGTGAGATAGGGGAGGGTCATGGTAAACATGGAATATGTACTAACCGTGACATAGGTGCACTTTGGATTCAGTACTGACCTCATGGTGAATAGGTAAAAGCTGTTAACTGTCACATAGGTTTAGTTTTGGTTCTAGACTGACCTCCCGGTCAATAGGTAAAAGCTGTTGACTGTGACATACATTTTGCCTAAAGGCAGATTCACTGGTTCATCTTGTCTGTGATTTTTGACCCATTAAACATCATTTTTAGGAAAATAGTCCTTCTACAAATGTATTCCTCTATATTTCTAGTTTTTATAACATTAAAATTCATATCATTATCATATCTTAAACTCAAGATATTTAGAAATTTTAGAAGGCTATTCCAGTGATAGGGTAGCAGTGAATTCCAATTTTTAACCTAAAATTTAATAGCCTTAGAGACAAATTTAGGATTGGTCTTCTTCATAGAAAAGGTAGATATAGGAGTATAGTTTCCAACCCAATTTGAATTACCCAATTTTATTATTTGTAACTCCAGGTATGATAAAAAAAGCTCACTAGGTGAAGAGAACTCAATTACAAATTTTTGGTTGCAAGGTAATTTTCAAGCATTTGATACATTTAAGCTAAAATGAAAATTTAACTAACTATGGATTATTTTTTGACACATTTCCTTTAAGTATTATCCCTTGCATGACATTTTTAAGTTTTAATTTAGGGTTTAACCATTCAACACATTTATTTGAACACAACAAAATTTACAAACTAATTCTTTCTAATTAAACCTATCTTACTTCAAAAATCAACTGCAATTAAGTATGAATGTCACCAACTCTATTCTCCCATACCTTGGCCGAAACTCCATCCTTTTCTTCACTCCTTTGCTACCTCCTTGCTCTTGTTCTTTTTTCTTTCTACTTCTTTTTTTACATATAACTATGTTTCTCTTGCATTAAAATCCAGATTTATTGTTCATCAAACCCCTGATAAACCATAAAAGAAGAAGAAAAAGAAAAAGAACTCAAAGATAGATTAATAGAAGAGTATCAATTACCTTACCAAATCTCTCTTCAACACCCTTTAATCTACTCATATAAAGCTTAGATCTTAAGAATTTAAAGAGGAAGAACATGCAAGCCTTTTAGAGAAAAAAACCAAAAACTAATTTTCTCTCTTAAATGTAGCACTTTTGACTTTATAAAGGATGGAAAAGTTCCCTTTTAGTCCTCCACCTCTTTGTATGTCAATAATTATCCCCACTCTTAGCTCTTCCTTTTAAAATCAACCCACCTTTCTTTCTTTTATAAATTAACCCACAAATATATTTTCTTTATTTGAATTGAAACCTTAAAAATTAATCAAACTTAATAACTTATATACATAATATAATTAAATTTACCACTTTGCCCTTATAACTCAAAACTTAAAAATTCTCTTAATTAATTAAACACTAAACATGGATATTATCATTTAAATCATGAATTTCTACTATGATCAAAATTAAGGCCTTACATTATGTCTCTCTAGTGATGCCCTTCGAGGTATCTCTAGTGGATACCATTACATGGTATCTTCTAGCACTTGTTATTTATACCTTGGCCTGCTAAAGCCTTGGATGTAGGTAAATAAGCATGCCTAGAAGGGTTTGCTGCTACTCTAGTATCACCATGGTGTCTGTATTTAGAGACTTATGTCTCTCTAGTCTAGTGATCTAGCAATTTCATACATGATTACTATTTAAGGTTCATGCATCTCCAGTTGATGTTCACCTTGAGTATCTCTAGTTCCCATTATCCACACTTGTAGAGATTAGTAAGAAAATTTAGATAAGGTTTGTTCTTATTCCATCCTCTCTTGTCCTGGCTCTTTGTTTTTTATTTTCTACATAAAACATCTCTGTTCTATATATGATATGCTATGTTTTATTTTGTAACTCTGTACATGACCTACTCTATTTTATTTGGAAAACTTATTTATGATCTGTTATAGTTCAACTCTATTTTGTTTTAATCAATTAACATTACTTTTGGGTCTGTATAAGGTCTATTTTTGCTATATTCTATTCGAGATTATTAATATGTTTCCTAATATGATAATTGATTATAATGTTTGATATGAACTTTAGCATGGTGTATATCTATTTTTTATTTCTAATAAGTTGGATATATGGATTGTTTCAAAGCTTATTATATGATATTAGTAACTGACACTTAAAGATAATTAAGTCATGGAGGCTTTAAATAGAACTATGATGTGAGATGGTAGAACTACGTGATTTTGATTCCCATTTATAGGATATAAAGGAAGCTTTGAATGTTTATTCCAAGTTCAAACTAAGTAGCATGAAACACACACACACACATACACATATATATTCAAATGTCAGAGGGAAGGCAATGAGTGGAACTCGATATAAGATTTTACCTATCCATATTATATGATTATTGATATATAATTAGCTTTTAAAAATATTCAAGTGTGTGTGTGTGTAATTGATATGAATATATAATTATGTATAACTTAAGTATAAGATACATGAAGTACGTTTAAGTTAAATTTTACTAAGCAAGATTCAATATTAGTAATAAATTCTAATTCTATAAAATAATGTGTAAGTAATATATGAATTATTATAAACAAAATTTATAGTTGCAATTTCTAATAAGTTATTCATTTAATGGTACATTTTAGGTAATATAACTATGATGCCTTCACAATTCGGCTTGTCAGAATAGTATTTTTCGGGCTGAATAGTGACATTGGATGAACAGTGCCACCTGGGGACCATAAAATTTTTTATCACCATCAAAAAGCATAGTTCATGATAAGTCCATTGGTATAATTTAAGGTAAAATTGAGGTCAAATAGGCATTTAAAACAGACAAAGAAAAATTTCAGGATAGTATCCGAGTTTGACCAAACTTTGATCGATATAAAAATATTTTACAAACCTCCAAAAATTATTATAATTATATATATCTACTAAAAATAATCCCAATTAATATTTAAAAGTGAAAAATAAATTTTCAAATAACTTTAAATTTTTGGGTTTTGGATCGATGGAATTTTACCTCTGAAGTCGAAAGTATACCAAAACAGAGTCAGATTGACCCAAAATTTTAAACATGCATTGGTGGATATTTTTATATAATTTTAGAATAATTTTGGAGGTGAAATAATAATTAAAATATGTAGTCAATGAGAGGATGGCAAGTCTGGCCCTCCATTTAAATTTGCTATAGACAAAAAAAGTACAGAATTTTCTCCAAATCTCCACAAAATTCATCCAACTTCTCTATCTTCTTCATAAGGCCGAACCATACACTTAACCATTCCTCTATTTTTTTCTTATTTCAAGCTTTTATTTCCCACCTAATTATTAACCCCAATTTCATTTAGATACCATAAAAATTATTCTCTCCATTCTAGATAAAGATTAAAGAAAAATCAAGCTTAAAAAGTAAAGGAATTTAGTGAGATAAAATCACATAAGTAAGTGAATTTATGTATTTTTATTAGAATTAATTGGAAATTTTGGTAGGTTATTATTTTAATGTGATTTTGGATAAAAAATTAAAGAGAAAATTCATGGATACCTATTATGTACAATTCAGTTTTAGTGAAGAACAAGAAGAGAAGGGAGAGAAAAGAAAGGAAAAAGGAATAAACAAGGAGAATTGAAGAAAATCAAGTGAATTAAGGTATGTGGATACCTAAACTGTCTTATTTTATGGAAACCTAGATTATATAAATAAGGATTCTATTTGTATATTATGTCTTACTTTAAATTAATGGTAGATTAATAAAATTAAATGTCAAAAAATGAAATTGACATGAAAAATTGCATGAAAGAATAATAAAAAGTTTGAAAATAGAATTGGGACCTATTATGTAACTTAGGGTTCATTTATGTAATGTGAGATTTAATTCAAATTAATGGTAAATAAATGTAATTAGATGATAAATAATAGGATATGTGATGTTAAATGTATGAAAAGTACAAAAAGAAATGGTACATTAGTTTTAAAACCTATTATGTAAGTATGGAGAAGTAAGGTTATGTAAAGAACTAATTTGATTTAAGGTTAGAAATATGTTAAATTGGATAAAAAAATGGTTAGAATATGTTTTGTGAATTAATTTTTTTTTTTGCATATGACACAATGATGGCCGAATGGTATGATAGTTTTAATTAATATGATTATGATGATTTAATGCATATAAATAATGTTATGTGATAAAAGAATGAAAATGATGTATATGGTGCGAAATCTAATTGATAAATAATGTGAAAATCTAAGAATATGTGGAAATAATGTTTGCTTTATGTGGATGTTATGAAAATAGTTTGCCTTTAGTGTCTAGGAGCGAAACTAGAAGCATAGGATATAATTGGCTAGCCATAGGGATACTCACCATGGTAGCGAGTCATGGCGACTTGCAAAAGTGAACCAAAGGCAGATTCACATAGTAAATACGAGGACAAAATGAGAAAAGTTTAGAAAAAAAGAGGAAAATAAGAATTGTGTAGTCATGGACCTATGGGGTCGTCCCATATATCCTGTTCGATGGTTTTGTATCCACTGTATACTATTAAAGGTGAAACTAAAATAGTAATGACATAGTAATAAATGGAAGAAAATAATAATAATGAATAAAGATGGAAATTAGGGAATAAATTGTAATTTTGGTAAAAAAATGAATTTAAGGACTAAAATGAAAGAAAATATGACTTATAGGTTGAAATGTAAAACATATGATGAAATATGATTAAAAGGAAGAAATTTTAGGGTTTTAAAATATTAAAATTAAAAAATTACAGTGGTAAGGGAAACCTACCATGTGTCAAAGCGATCTAATTGATTCAATAAAAGGAGGAGTGTAACGATTACCAACCTCTCAAAGCAGAGACAAATCGAATCGTAGGTGCGAATTCACGTGGAAATGGCACCCTTTATTGGTATCCACACGCGAATGCAATGAAGAGAATCGCCCTGAGTGCTAGCTCCCGTCTTTGACAGCTAGGTTTTTTTTTCTCTCTTTTGAAATTTCAAAAGGAAAAATGATTTTTCTTTTCTTTTCTCTTAAGTGGCGGCTATAACACCTTTTATGCTTAGTTAGAGTTATATATATATATATATATATAATCCTAATTAAGAAGAGAGAGAAAACTTCAGGCCCACTTTTCTTATTAAAAGAAGAAATACCATATTATGCTTATCTTGAAATAATAGTAATAATAATATTAATCTTAAATATTATTATTATCAATTTTTTTTGTTTATTTCAAATTTTAATTTATCACAAAACAAAATTCAAAATGCCCAAATTAACCCTTAGTCCATTCATCACATTCTATGTGTGCGACCTAATAGGTTCATATTATATTGGCAGTGGGCCCCAGTCCCATCATGGGCCCACAAGTCATATGCGGCCTTTAGCAAGACATTATGACTACCCAAATAATACGAATATCGATAATTTGATTTTAACTTAATAGAACATGTTATACTCCATGTATCACCCGATATCTTGTTTTGAACATAAGTCATGGTCCATGTCAAATTTATATAGTCCAAATATATAATTTCTCGATCACTAAGTAGAATGATAATATCAAATAATATTGATCGCTCCATCAATTCATTTTGAGCAAGACCATGCATTTCTTAGTCCTACTTATTGAGGGGCCTAATAAATATCTCTCTCATAAGAGAGGGACAAATTCCTTATTGAGTATTCACTATCCTCTGTGTAATTGTCATTATGTCCAATCATAACCTTTATAATTATCCGATTAAAGATAATATTTGATTATGTCAAAACATAATGTTCGTCATGTAGGATACTGTGATAATCCCTATAGATCTTAATCTATAAGATATAAGCAGCTTCGCCTAGATCTTTCATTGAAAAAGATTTTCCTAACCAATCTTTGGTCTTTTGTAACATAGGGATATCATTCCCAATGAGTAATATGTCAATGACATATAAGATGAGAAACATTACTTTGCTCTCACTAACCTTCTTGTATACATAAGGTTCATCTTCATTTTTTATGAATCCAAACTCTTTGACTGTTTATCAAAATGAAGACTCCAGCTCCAAGAAGCTTGCTTTAATCCATAAATAAATCTTTGCAGCTTAAACACCTTTCTAGAATTCTCAGGATGGACAAAACCTTCAGGTTGTGTCATATACACATGCCTCAAGTAGGTTTCCATTAAGAAACACTGTTTTGACATCCATTTACCATATCTTGTAATCATAATATGTAGCAATGGCAATAAGAATTCTTAATGATTTAAGAATTACGACTGGTGAAAAAGTTTCATCATAGTCAATACCATGAGTTTACTTGAAACCTTTTGCACCAAGTCTTGCTTTAAAGGTATGTACTTTCCCATCCATTTCAGTTTTCTTCTTGAAAACCCATTTGTACCTAATGGTTTTAATTTCTTCAAGTGGATCAATCAAGTTCCAAACTTGATTGTCATACATGGATTGCATTTTAGATTTCATGGCCTCTAGCCATTTCTCAGAATCTGGACTTGACACAACATCTTGATAGGTAGTAGGCTCATCTTGGTCCATGAGCAATACTTCACGACTATCTGTTATGAGAAATCCATATCTCTCAAGTTGATGTTGTATCCTATCAGATCTGCGTAGTTCTTATGTAATTCGCACAGGTTCCATAACTATTTGTGAAACTTGTTAAGTTTCCATAGATGGTCCAATGCCATCTTGTGGTGTTTAAACTTATTCAAGTTCTATTTTACTCCCACTGGTTCATTTAGGAATAAATTCCTTTTCTCGAAAGACACCATTTCAAGCAACAAACACTTTATTCTTGGAGGGATTGTAAAAGTAATATCCTTTAGTTTCTTTAAGATATCCCACAAAAAAAACATTTATCAGATTTAAGTACTAACTTATCTGAGACTTGTCATTTGACATAAGCCTCACAACCCCAAATCTTTAGAAAAGACAAACCAGGAGTTCTCCCAGTCCATATCTCATATGGTTTCTTTTCAATTGCTTTAAATGGAACTCTATCCAGAGTGAATGCAGCTGTTTCTAATGCATAGCCCAAAAAGGAAAAATGAAGATATGTTTGACTTATCATTGAACCATATCTAATAAAGTTTGATTCCTTCTTTCATAAACACCATTCCATTATGGCATCCCCGATGGAGTTAATTGTGAAATAATTCCACAATTTCTTAGATGATTATCAAACTCTTGGTTCAAGTATTCACCACCCCGATCAGATTGAAGTGCTTTAATAGTTTTACCAAGTTGATTTTGAACTTCATTTTGAAAGGTTCTAAACATTTCAAATGATTCATGTTTATGTTTCATTTGATAGACATAGCTATATCTACTGATATCATCAGTGAAAGTAATAAAGTATTGAAATCCTCCACTGGCATTTATACTTAATGGGCCACATACATCAGTATGTATAAGGCCTAATAAATCAGTGGCCCTTTCACTATGTCCAATGAATGGATCTTTTGTCATCATGCCTAATAAACAAGATTCACAATTTCAAATGATTCAAAATCAAATGATTCCAAAAGTCCATCTTGATGGAGTTTTGATATGCATTTCTCTTTTATATGACCAAGGTGACAATGCCATAAATATGTTTTATTCAAATCATTGGGTTTGGATTTCTTTGTAGTTGTGTTATATATATCCTGATTGTTGGATTTTTCTAGATTTAGGACGTAAAGGCCAGTATATGAATCAATAATACAATAAAGCATATCATCATAATAAATAGAACATTTCTTATTCTTAATAAGAAAAGAAAAACCTTCATCATCCAAACAAGAAACTAAAATAATATTCCTATTTAAAGTAGGAACATAAAAGCAATTGTTCAAAACTAACAAAATCCCATTGGGCAAAGTCAACTTATAAGTCCCTACGGCTAAAGCAACAACCCTTGCTCCATTTCCAACTCATAGGTCCACTTCACCCTTTTTCAGTTGCCTACTCCTTTTGAGTCCCTGCACATTTGTACAAATGTGAGAACCACATCCAGTATTTAATACCTAGGAAGTAGAAGTAGATAAATTAATTTCTATAACATAAATACCTAAAGATGTTGTCTCACTACTCTTCTTCTTCTTCAATTCTTCCAAGTAGAGCTTGCAATTCCTCTTCCAATGACCAAGTTCATTGCAATGGAAGCAAACTCCATCCTTTAGACCTTTTGCCTTTGGTTTGTATTTAGCTTGTGCCATAGGCTTACCAATAACTTTTTCCTTAGCCTTCCCTTACCCTTATTTTTCATCCCCTTTCCTTTATTAACCATATGAATATGATTGGGCCTTTTCATAATGCTTTGCTCTGTTGTCTTAAGCATTGCATGTAGTTCAGGAATGGATTTCTCCATATTATTCATATTATAGTTCAAGACAAACTGCTTATAACTATTAGGCAATGAATTAACGATTAAATCTGTGGCAAAATCTAAAGTGATAGGAAATCCAATCCTTTCAAGGTGATCAATATAGCCTTTCATTTTTAGAATATGAGCGCTTACCGATACACCTTCAACCATTTTTACAACCATGCAAAGATTTAGTAATCTTATACCTATCTTGCCTTGCTTGTTGTTGGAATTTCTATTTGAGATGACTACTCAACTCATAAGCCTCTAAATGCTCCAGATCCTTCTGAAGTTCTGGGCACATTACAACTAACATAAGACATCCCACATCAATAGAATCATCAACATGTTTCTTTTATTTGTCCTTAACTGCCTTTTGGGCATCAGCAGGTGGGGTAGGAGGAATAGGGTCACTAAGCACATATAGGTTCCTTTCTTGCTTAAGAATAATTCTCAAGTTCCTAAACTAGTCAAAGAAATTAGTGCCATCTTCTTTTAGTTTTTCCTTCTTAAGGGCTAATCACAGTGATAGTGTGGAAGTGTTATTTGAAGCCATTGATCTACAAATATGCAAAATAAATATTAAAATTAGTACCAATTTCATTTTAGGGTAATTCTTAAAACTCCCACTAAAATATTCACCCTCAATGTTAATTACAACAATTGTAATGTTTTAGTGGGCTAAGATCCATATTTCACTTAATTCTAAGTCAGCATTGGCATGATGCTTAAAATCAAGTTACATAGGTAGATAACCCCTTACCAATTACAACTCATGTAACTCTTAAATTCTTTATGGGATGTTGACATCATATGTCCCGGCATGTTATAATCCCATCTTATGCCTTAGGCCCAAAACCTTTTTGATAGCCTAATTAAGTCCAACCATTTTTAAACATATGGGTAGCACCATTACCCATCCTATGTTACTATGATAACCTAATGTACTTCTCTTTGGAAGAACCTATATTTTGGTGATCTTAGTCTTGACAGGTGTTATAATTATGGGTGGCATAAGACTTAAAATTTTGGTGAGAGAATTTTAAATTTTAAGTTATGATATCTATTTATTTACATGTCATGCATCATTCCATACATGGCATCTCGTACACATATATAATCATTCATCGCATCACATATCGATATAATATGTATAATATATAAAACGTGTCATAGCATGGCCAAAGCTACATGATCTTTATAAGCCAATATGAAGATCAAAGGTATGAAATAAAGCTCATAACAAGAGTAAAGGGCAAAAATAAATCACCGACACACCAAGGAGAGGAAGGGAGCGAGTCACGCTCCCAAAAAAGGAGAGTCACCCCCAAAGTAGTGAGTCACGGCCTTTATTAGGGCAAGTCATGCCCCTCCAGGCGAGTCATTGTCCTACCTAGGTGATCCATAAGGGAGTCATGGTAAGTCAGGGGGGCCATGACTCACTCATGAATTAAGCCCATGAGTCATCCTTGGATCACCTAGTAGTTACTGGAATGACACCATTGCTATGCCAAAAGTACATAAATGTTAATTTATGCCCTATTCTAGAATAAGAATGTTTTTTTTCTTACCTAAAACTTGTTTTAATGCATGAAATGGCCATCAAAATAGCTAAAACCACCAATTCTAAAGAGCACCATATGAGACTCATCACTTAAGAGATAGAAATAAACAATGTAAAAACTACAAGTTTCACTTAAACATAAGTGAAAGGCAGAAATCATGATTAAGAGTTAACAACACACATGTATAAGTAACTAAAACATTCATTTAGGCAAAGAGAACAAAAATATCATTTATCATGAAATGAAAACTAGAAATAGGGCATAAGGTAAGCTGTATAAAACACACAAAATTAATATGCACAAGAAGAAGACTTATAGATGTACATATGTTGAATATTTTTGCCTCTTACATTATCTTTAGTAGAGCTATTCTAAAAACCAGTGAATTTGCACTTTAGGCCTTTTTCCTTCTTTTTTCTTCGTTATCTTTTAAACCAAGTAATAACTAGAGAGTTTGTTATTTTTTGTCTTTTTCTCCTCTCTCAACCTTTTCAAATTCTATTCCCCTAAAAAAGATCAAGTCCTCTCTTATTTAAATAACCATCATTAACATTAAATTCTCAAGATTAGGCCAAATAAACTAAGAAAGATTTTTAGTAAAAATCTATTCTATGTTTTTTAGGAAAAAGCAAAATTCTAGGTAAATTGGTGAGTCAAAGGTGTGACTCAAAGATTAGGCCAGCAAAAAAAGCCTAGAAACTCATTCACAAGTATAAATAGGGTGATTCGTAAGCTTGGGTTATGATTCACTTATGACTTATGCCTTTGACTCGTGCTTTGTGAGTCCAGTGATAGGCAAATGGGAAAGGGGGTGAGTCACCCCTAAGGGCTATGACTTAAAAGTGAGTTATGGTTTTAACCCATGAGTTAAGGTCATGACTAACTTCTAAGTCTATTTTAAGCCCTTAAATGCACTCTTTTCACCTATTGAAAAGAAAAACAAAAGAGGAAAACCCCAAAATATTATTTTTAACTCATAGGAACAACAAAAACTTGCAAAAAATATTTTTTCCAAAAACAAACATCGGAGAGGGCCATAGTGCTTCTATTCTCTGGCTACTTTAGAACAACATTATACTTATTAGGTAACTTCAATAGAGATTGACTCAGGAACCAGTGTGTATAGTTGCCCCTAACTTTGGGAGAGCTAGTGCACTAGTGTCTAAGTTTGCCAAATTTCAGAGTGAAAGGATAGAAGATAAATACCTAAGGCAGCAAATTTCGAAATGCAGAAACATATCACCAATGGTAGTGAATTTTTGGTTGAGCACTTACTACCAACTTGTGATAGGAGGTTCCTATAGTATGGGCTTGTGTTGGAATTTTCCTTGTTTGGGTGAAAGACAAGGAATTAATTGACGACATACCACTTAAAACTATTGTATTATGCATTTTTCTTTTATTTTTATGTATACTATGATATTATATATGATTGGTTGTTAATTTTACCATTTTTTTTGCTTATCACATTATATATTATGTTAACAACATTTCAAAGGAAGACAAGATCATAAAAGAAAATTATCCATACATCACATAAAAAGAAAATACCAAGTTTGAGTGAATCTCCCTAAAAAAAATCAACTTCGGTGCCTCGAGCCTAAGGGGCTTGGAGGTTTAGATAGAGGACTTGATATACAGGGAAAGTCTGCTGACAGATGAGATGGCTCGGATGGACCTGCTTGGGAAAGATTTGTAGGCGGCAGTGGTGGCTAAGGCACCTTAAACTAGAAACTCATCACCTATGCTAGAGGAGTCAAAATCTGGCCCACAAGCCCTACTAGGTGGACCACACTCATATGTACCTATCCTATAGCTATCTCCTATCGGCATAATACAACCTCTATCTAATAAGGCACATAATGTGATTCTCCCGACCTTCTCGACCTTTCCTCAAACTCTCTCTATGACCTATGACCTTCATCTTTACCCTTTGTGCTGTTTGCCTTATTATAGTCACTAATACACCTATAATCTAGAATTTTTGGTTAGACAGTCATCTGGAGGTAGCAAACATAATTTGCATAGTGTGTAAATCTCATCCTACATTCCTAATAGCTACCTCGAGTCTACTCAACCTCCCTTCTAAGTCTATGGTAGTAGGTGCAGAGAAATTTAAAGGAGGTGGCACTAGCCCCTTAGGAATGGATGTGCTAGGGTCACCCTATGGACTAAACCTATGAGCCTTATGCGGTGTTGGTATATAAAGTTAAGTAAAAACTTGTGGTGGTATGGGTGTGGCCTTGCATGCCTTATTGAATAGCTCGAGCCAGACCTCACATCAAAAGTCTATCTTTACATAGTGTGTCTGTTGGGAAGGAGAATAAACTCCAAGCACTTTATTCTCTAACTGCTCCTTATTAGACCCCATTATAGGTCGATACCTGCGAATATGTAAATCCTCATTTGCCTCATCTAAATAAAATAGTTTGTACGGGGTCGGGCTCTGTCTGATCATGTGCATATCTAGAGTGGTCTTAAAGTTGACTACCATGCTACCCTTAGCCTGTAAACCCATCTCTAACTCTAAAATCCAAAAAGCTAGCAATAATTTGGTAACCACTCCACCTATCCCTACCGTTGTGCCTAGTGTTTAGGCAATTATGCTCATACGA
Source organism: Excoecaria agallocha (assembly GCA_037975025.1). Lineage (NCBI taxonomy): Eukaryota > Viridiplantae > Streptophyta > Magnoliopsida > Malpighiales > Euphorbiaceae > Excoecaria > Excoecaria agallocha. The sequence goes on from CM075816.1 coordinate 36,632,610, forward strand.
CTTTCTATAAGTAACGGAGGACTTATGAAGATAGCATGGTGGTTTTCTCTACTAAAGGTTTATAAGGTGTGCCTAGCCTCACAATGGCAACCTACTGGTCTGGCCTAGTAGATCTCTTGGCAATGATAACATCCTTACCTATAGGTAGCTGAAAAGCAGCAGCAACCTACATCTATGATAGACTGAAGGGAATGTTGAGGACCCAAAAAGTGATAACCCTCTTTTTGGTATTAGAGTGCTATAATCCTTGATAGTGGAATGTGGCTAAAAACTACCTGACCATCTCAAGATATGTGGCAAAGGCCAGTGCATAAAAGTTGAGCTACCTAGCTTATCTGTGTAGCTTCTGAGCCTCTTCCCTGATGCCTATAGTCTTGAGGAAGTGTCTACTCATAAACCTGCTAGGCTGAATATCTAAGTTGCTCAGAGCCCGGTATCTTTCAACTTGATCTCGTGTTATTCAGGCTGGTGCCTAAGTGGCTAGTAGTGTCTGTGGTTGTCTACGATGAGGCATATATGTAAATACAAAAGTTAATTAATGCATTCAATAGCATAACCATGGCATGTAAATAGTTTAATAGTAATTCTTGAATCGAACAAATGATTATGATTAAAATATTAAAAATTAAATGGTGGTGTAAATAATTAAGACTAGGTAATTTAAATTTTGGCAAAATTACTAAAACCAAATGATTAACATTCTAGCAAAATCAATAAAATTGGAGAGTTACAAAAATCTACTTAACAAAAAAGAGAGCTACATAAATCTAGGTTATAGAATATCCAAGCAACTAAAACAAAGGGCAACATCATTAACAGAGAGCAAGAAAAATGTCTCAGAAAGAAAATAAAAAGAAATAAATACAAACACAAATTCAGTATGAATCTACTATATTATTTCAAAAAAAAACCCAACAGACAAATAAAAGCCATAATAATTCATAAAGCATTAGAAAAATAGAAAAAATTACCTATGAAGTTTTAATGGTAAAACAAGTTTCATCCAATAAAATTAAACAAAATTAGCTTTTGGAGATGTGTGCTTTAATTTTGATCACAACAATGAAATTGGCATGCCAAAAGGAGCTCAAATGAGTGAGAAGTGGCAAAAAATCGAAGGGAAAACCGTGAGTCATCATTTCAAGGGAGAGAAAGAAAAAAAGTGAAAAAGGAGGAAGATGATGGGTTTTAAATAAATTTGGGTGAGTCACAACTTAAGGAGCGAGTTATAGGCTTGAACCATGACTCATGAGAAAATGACATAGTAATGGCAAAAAAAAAAAGGTGAGTCACAAGCCTGAGCTATGACTCAACAAACGAGTAACGGGCTTGAGCCGTGACTCACACAAAAAAGGCCATAAGTCAACTAATAGGCATGAAAAACTATGAGATGTTATTAAATGCTAATAGTCATAATTAATTATAATTAAATATATTAATTCTTTTTCCAATACACAAATTAAATATTAAGATTAATTACAACTAATTATTTTATACATATTTTTATAAGTAAATTTAAATTATTATTTTCCCTTACAACATTATTGTTAATATATCTTATTTATTATTTCTTTTATTTTTATCTATCTATATTTTTATTCATTTGCCAATTATTATATGAAATATTACATTATTGCTATTATTATCATACTTGCTGAATTACTTGCCTTGCTTGATCCTTATGCATTTTCCTTGAGGCTTCCCTACAAAATTCCAAGAACTTGTATAACACATAAAAGAAATGTATGTGCCATGTAAAATGCATCATATAAGTGGATTAGAGGTGGGTCATGGCCCATGGGTCTGGAAATAAGTCAAGGGAGTGACTCAATCCTTTTCATATAAATACCACCGAAAGTCTCTTATTTGGTATGCTGGACTTCTTCAAGTGGCCTTTTTCTCAGGTAAGCATTTTCCAACTCTTTTCTCTATTTTATTATTAAATTTGCTAATTATTATTTATTTATTATTATTGCTTTATTTATTACGATTACCCAATTTTGTTTTTTCTCCTTTCTGTCCTTTTTTTCTCTTCTTTATTTATATAATTTTATTTATTATCATTATTTGATTTTTTTGCTACTTTTACTTATTTTTCTTCTTCAATGTTCTCATGTTATTATGATATTATTTCCTACTTTTATTTTAATTTACCAATTGTGATTCACTATTATTTTTTACATACCTTATCTTTTATAAAGGCATTTATTACTCATTTATTATATACATGTGTCTCCTTTTCTCTCTCTTCTCTCTTTTATTTTTTTATAGAGTCTATCATCTCACCATGGCCACTTCTTTTCTTGATAAGCTGTACAAACTACTTGATGCCGCTAAAATTTGGGAAAATCTTATCCTGGCCCCATATTCTAGCTTGAGATTCTCAAAAAGAGTCTGACTTGATATGAATCTTTTATTGGCGGCTGCTTGGTCTGGGATCCCACATTTCATTGTTGTAGGTTTACCAATTAGGAGTTATGTCCCTTGGCTGAAGAGTTTGCCAGAATCATCAGCGTAAATTTTTTCTTGAGAGCCTTAACTTGTGTCCTGGATTGTATACAAAATTATACAAGAGATGCAACCTAGGCCTTAGGGATTCTACCATCTGTAGCTGTCAAACTATTAACCTAAAATGGACTTATCCCTTTGGAATCATGCTTGATGCTTCAGATAACTTTTATGACATACCCGCTTTCCATGTTGGCATTATTATGCTAATCTTTCTTACTTAGTATCTAACATTGAACATAAAGGAACCGATCAGTGACTATCAACTATTTAGCATCATCAAAGGCATATACTGTAAGGGTCCAAAACATACCTTAGTAGGATTACTATATGGTGAAAGAAGAGGTTGAAAGAGTTTTGGTGTGAAAGAATCATTAATCATGCAATTGGGATGCAATTGGTATTAATGTAAAAAGTGAAGTGTAATTTCGTAAATTGTCATTTTAGGGTAAATGTGCATTGTTAGGGAAGAAATTAGGGCTTGATTGACATTTGAACTATAAATTGCATGCCTAATATGTGAACTTAAAAAAGATGAATAGTAAATAACACGTTTACTTTGGTCAAAACTGGGCCAATGAAACTAAAACATTTAGCAACTCTAGAAAAGTATAAAAGAAACAAGAAAAAAAAAGATCACTCTTTTTAGTTGGTTTGGTTGGCCCTATTATGGGCTAAACTATCAAAATTATTTGCTCCTTCTTCTCCCAAGCTACACTCTAAGAAGTATACTAAAGGTTAAAGGGAAAATCAAATGAAGTGTTAAGCATCTTATGTGAGTTTTATGGAATCTATGTATTCATTTTCTACCTTTCCTTATGCAATAAGAGAAGATGATAAGATAAAGATTTAAATTCATTTATATGTAATTTTGGATGTGTTTTAGTTGGAGAAAATAGAAAGAACAAATGTATTGTAATAGAACTATATTTGACATTAGAATTCATATATGATGAATAGCTATATAAAAAGAGTGATTTGTGTCTTAAAAGATGACATAGTAAAAATTTGCTTAAGGTTCACTTGAACCAGTTTTAGTGTAAAGGGAATAACTTTTATTGTAGATGCCTAAATTAGGTGATTCTAATTAGAAATGAAAGATAAAAAAATATATCTACAACTTTTTAGAAGACCATATTTCCCAAAAAATTCATCTTCTATGTGTAAAAGATGATTCAAAATAAAGTATATGGACTTTTCCCCTCTATCGAGGAGCCACTTTTGTATCATGGACAAATTAATGCCCTCAGTCAAGGGAAATACCCTATTATATTAAAGGAACCTTCCCATCCACTGACTGATAAGTTCCAAAATAGTATAAAACCTATCTCATCTTTCCTTCTACCGAGATACCCTTTATCTGGAACAAAAGTGAATTTTAAGTGTTCAAAACACTACCAAAACCTACTTAGACACTCTTGAACCTAATTAGAACATATGAAACATGTAATTAAGAACAATGACGAAATGAAATTATATGTCTAGTGTTACATGTTATACAACAAGAGATAGTAATGTTTGAAGTGTATCTTAAGTGTAATTAATTATCTAGCATACAAAGATATTATTGCATGTTCTATTATGTATAAACTCTATGATCTTAAATGCATCAGATGTGATATTCTTGAGCGATCAAAGACTTATTGAGCCAAAATTTTAGATAGTAGTTGATAGATGGACATGACTATAAGGAGATAGTAATTGTAGCTGCTAGTGTTTCGATACCTATGGGCATCAAGAAACCTGAGACTATTACATCTCAAGTGTTTGATACTGCTTGTCAATATCCAATGTTTGTACCCATTATCCACCATCAATGGGAATTCAAGCAATGAAAGTGATTGAATTGATAATTATTTTTGAATGATTAATAGTGTAAATGCCATAATGTCTCAATATAATGCTAGTGTCTCATAGTGATATTATTAGTGTGATTGATAAATGATAGTGCAACATTTCTTAATGCATGGAATCTTTATTATGAGTGTATGTGTTTTATAACATGAAAGTGATTTAATTAATGAATTATGATGAATGATCAGTAGTATAAATGTTTTAATGCCAATGTCTCTTATCGATATTATTAGCATAATTGAAAAATGGTATTATGGTGTTGTTTAATGCTTGGAACCATTGTAGTGAATGTGTGTGAGTTGTGATACGATAAGGTATGTTTACTCTTAAATACAATTATGTAATGTTCATCATCGTATTATATTATTTGTATATATGACTTTGTTAAGAAGTCAATTGCATTATTGTTACTCCCCGTTGCGCCATTGGTTAGCACGGGTGTTTTTCTCATGTAAGTATACAAGTGTAGATTTGAAGAACTAGTTTTCATGCCAACATCAGCAGGTCACTAGAAGAAAAGCGAGTGAACATAAATTTTGGTGTAGAGTTATTTTCTATAAATGTTCAATGTAAAGGATTTGGAATATATGTAATAAACTATTTTGTAAATATGCTTTAAGTATGTTAAATTTATATGTATATATATGTACTTATACAAGCAGTTCAATGAATAAATATATAAGTAACTCTTTTTCCCTTAATCCAGGTAGAGACTATCCTTGGCTTGGACACTATCAGTATTGATTTTCCTACTTTATTTTTTAGTAACCCCTTATTACTCCATATAATAGTCATTGTTTTAAAAGGTAGTGCGCCCCTTATGAGTTTTCAGACTAGCCTTTCTTGGAGAGAAATGTGTCCTTTTTTAGAATTTTCATATGACACCTTTATACCTTTTAGAAGGAATGTAAGAGTGCTACGAGTCTTATAAGTTTATCTTATTAAATTATTTTCTATTTACGAGTTCTATATGTTTCTTTAGTCATGCTTTTTCATACTTAGAATTTCCTTAGTCAGTTGCATACAATTACTATTTCGTAATATGTATATAAACACATGTATTATCCCAAAATGCTTATAAAATATTTACATTCCTTATTAAATACATATATTACATGTCATTTACATCGTACAATACAAAAATGATCATATACCAAAATTAGTCTTCAAGATTTACTCTCAGTGGCCTACAGATGTTGACTTGAAAACTAACACTTCTACTCCACATCATTGTACCTATATGAGAAGAACACCCATGCTGAGCAATGGCTCAATGAGGAGTAAAACAATGCAATTGACTTCTAGATGAAGTCTTAAACACAAATAATACAATATGACAAAATTCATTATGTAATGGCATTCAACAATTAGCATATCTTAATGTTCACATCACATCACATCACAATTGCACATACATTTATTGTAAGAATTCCATGCATTTAGTAATACCTCAATACCATTATCACAATCAATCACACTAACAATGCCAATGAGAAACACTAACATTACATTGAGGCACTAACACACTCACACTATTGATCATTCATTGTTATTCATCAATCATATCACTTTTATTGCCTGAATTCCGATTAATGGTAGATAACGAAAATAAACACTAGATACTGGTGGGCAGTATCAAACACTATAGACATAAGTCTTAAGTCACTAGATACTAAGAGTATTAACATTAGACACCTTTCGGTGCAAACACTGGCAACTATAATCACTATCCTTTATAGGTATGCTTATCTATCCACTACAATATGAAATTCATACTATTAAGAAATCTTTAATCACTGAAGTGCATTATGCTTAATGCCTTTAGATCATAGAGTCAATACACACAATAGAGCATTAAACAATATGACTATATCATGTCACTTATATTCAATTACACTTGAGATATAGTTCAACATGCTCATCATTCATCTTGTAACATATGACACTGTCAATAAAATTATTTATGTTCATTTACATTCACCAAAGTGTATGAAAAACAAATATATATATATATATATATATAAGTTTAATCAAAGTGTTAGTCAATTCTCAATTATTTATTCACTTAGGTTCAGTTAAATTATTAGAATTCCAAAATAATATAGTGTATTTGTAGGTTATTTTTATCATAATTCATGTTTAAAATGCATTTGGGCACTTTAAATTTAAAGATTAGTGTTTAAAAAGCAAAGGAGAAAGGTTTGGGTCTGTGCCAACTCGTTACAGAGGGGAAGGGTGCCAACTTGTCACCAGTGGGGTCAACTTGTGACACAATAGGTTCCTTGGTTCACTTTGTTTTGCATTTTTGACATGGTTCCAGCCAAATTCAAACTAAATGTCTTTCAAAATTTTAGTATCATATGTATTAAGTTTACAAATAATTAAAAATCTAGTCATTCTGACTTCTAAATCTTGAGATATTCACAAAAGAGTGAAGGCTACTCTAAATGATAGGGCAACAACCATCACTCAACTTCAAGCTTCAATATAAAGGCTCTAGGGGTAGAATTAGGTTTTGGTTTCTCCTAAAAATTTGTAGATATATGTTGTATATTTCATATTCAACTAGAATCAGTTCATGTAGACATCTATAGAACAAGTTATGGCCTTTACACTAAACCTAGTTTAGGTGAACCCAAATTTTCACTAAGTCACTCTTCAAGACACAAATCACCATTTCCATGCATTAAAACATTATTACTTATTTCTAACATCAATTATAGGTCATATGAAATACATTTACCAATTTGAATCAATTTAATCACATAGCAAAAAGAAAACAACTCCTATACCTTAAAATTGGCCCAACTTGTTCTTTTAGAGATCTTCCTTCTCTTTCCCTTTATTTTTGCTAATTTATCCAATAGTTATCATGGAATACCATTCAATTATCATTCAAGGATGATGAATACATACCCAAAAAATACTCAATAGATGAAGAAAGAAGGAGAAAAAAAGTCCACTTCCTACCAAAAACCATATGTTTACTCACCTTATAACAAGTTCCCTTTTCTTTTAACCCAAGAGCAGAGTTTTTTAAGGGAGTATTTTGTGAAGAAGTGGCATGAAAAATCTATAAATATATTAGCCAAAAGGCGGCCAGCCACTTCTCCTTTTTATACCAAATCCTTATAAATTTCTAGAGTCCAATATGTGTCATTTCTTCATTGGTTAATTGTTTGACCAATGTTAATTTGCATTTTATCTCCCCCTAGTTTTTCTTTATTACCACTCATACACCATACGAACTCATTTTAATACATTAATCTCAACCTCTTTAATAGTAAAGTACATTTATCCCTAATTGACAATTCATGGAAGTACCTTTCACTTTTATACTAATACTAATTACATCCTGATTGCATAATTAACAATTATTTCATGCTGAAAATCTTTCAAACTCTTATTCAATTACATGCTAATCCTACTAGAGTATACTTTAAGGACTCACATTTCATGAAACCTTATGCCTTACTTTTGCTTGGAGCAAAGCCAACTTGTTTTAGTGGCTTTTATTTTATTAGCATTTTTTTTCATTTTCATTTTCCTTATTTTTCTCTTTCCTTTTAGATATGGCTACAAGAGAAGTTAAAATTGCTATAAGAGCCTCCTTCCAAGGTAGTCAACACATACTCTTTAAGGCACTACCTTCCCAGGAGGCGACTATATGACTTTGACTCTCCTTAGGAAGGCATTGTATGGTTAGCAACACTAGTTGATGGTGACATTAACTTCATGAGCGTGTGGCTGATACCTCAATATGTAATCTAGGATGGGCATTTTAGAAGAATTCCATTATATGACCTACCCAGGGCCATCTTTTGTGTTATTTGTCATTACGCTCAATAGTTTAGGTATCGACAAGACATTGTAAGGCACCCATTGTCTTTTCAAGGAGTCATTTTGTCTATTGTTTTTGCTTCTAATTATAATCATCTCTGAGCCCAACTGTACATAAAAGCTGATATCCAAAGGCTTATGGATTATGACTTCACTACTTCTGCAGTGTATGAGAGATGGGTTATCAACCCGGAGTTCACAATAGAGCAAATTGATTAAAGCAAAGCCTTGGAAAAAGTAATAGAGGATGACTTATAGATCTTATACATGTAATGTAAAAAATATGCACTATTTTTCATATCAAACAAAATAACTCTGGGTATGTAAAATAAAATGCTCCTTTTTATATTAATGTATGATTTTTGACTACATATATAAGCATCTCAACATGATTTCACTATATATGATCATTATTTAACACAAAGTTTAAAAATACAAACTCTATTCAATCTTGTAATTGAACCTTGAAAGCATTTTCCCCCATTATCAATCAACCCTCTCGAGTTTTCTAGATTGAATATTTTCATCCTGCCTTAATTTTTGCCCAAGATGCCTTTTTTCGGTTTTTACTTCGGTGAGGCACTCAATTTTAGCAAGGCTATCATTTTTCTTTTGTTTTTGACCCTATATAGATGTATTTTCTTCTTCTCTTTCTCTTATGGAGTCTAGCCATGAAACCTTTTTAGCCTGTCAATATTGATTTGCTCTTTGAAGTCATTTGCATCACTATTACTCAGGATATTAGTTACCTTAGACAACAACATTTTCAACACAAATAGACCTTTCTATGTAGGCCTAAACTTGCCTTTAATGTTTGGGATGCCTAGCCTTATCTGCTTGAGAACCAGATCTCCTTATTTCAAAGGATGCTTCTTGAATTTCTTTTCAAAAGCTCGAGCCAACCTCTTCTAATAAATTTAATTGTGGCAATAGGCTTATATTCTGTCCCCATCTAACAAGTTAAGCTGGAAGCTGAGCAACCTTTTCCTAGCCCACTCTATCTCTAAAAGTTTGGCTTCTAAAACTACCCTAAATTACTTATGCTCAATCTCTATTGGCAACATGAATTTTATCCTACAAACTAGTGAAAATAGAGTAGCTCTTATTAAAGTTCTAGTAGTGGTTCTATATCCCCACAGTGCAAAGCTAGCTTTATAGCCCAGTCTTTGTAGGTTTTAACCATTTTAGCTAGGATTCTTTTGAAATTTTTGTTAGTTGCCTCAACTGCACCATTTGCTTGAGGGCGATAAAGTAAAGACTTACGGTGCTAAACTCCATACTTTCTGAGTAGTAGTTTGGTTTCTCCATGCAAGTGGGATCTATTGTTCGATACTATATGATGCGAAAGTCTATATCTACATATCAGGCTTTTTCAATAAACTTGGCCATCTCTCTTACACATAAGTTCCTGGATGATTCTACTTCTATCCATTTTGAGAAATAGTCAATAGCCACCATAATAAACCTATGATATCTATGCCTCAAGCAGCGAACGGCTAAGGTGAGGTGAGAATACACAATTTTGACACTGGTACATGTCTTAAATGAGTATACTATTGTCATAACTAACACTCTTTCACATATCTAGAATAGTCCCTTGTCATAGTGAGCCAAAAGAATCCCTAGTGCATAATTTTCTTTGCCAATGCTAGTCTTTTCATGTGAGTGCAACAAACCCCAGCATGCACTTTTTCCATAACTCTTTGTGATTTTTTCTCGTTCAAGCATCTTAACTATAAACCATTTGGCTTCCTCTTATAGAGCACTCCTCCTACACTGATAAAATGAGTGAAAAACTTGTAAATAATCTTTTGTTCCCTTTTGTAGCCTCTTTTAGAAACACTAATTTTTTAAGATAGTTCTCAATATCAAAATACCAAGGCTTCCCATTGTTTGCCTTGATATCTATCACCTATTTAGCCTTAAAGTCTGGCTTATCAAAATTGATAATAAGCACAAGCTTCATACTAACACCTTCAAGGTTATACCACATTAACGCTTGAGTCACCAAAGCATTTGCCAATTGATTTTCATCCTGGGGTATATACTCAAAGGTACAAACCTCGGATTAACTGCTTAAAGCTTTTAAGCACTTCATGTAAGGCAATAGTCACTCCTCTTTCATAGCCTATTCAACCTTTACTTGGTAGACCACCAAAGATGAATCATCATAGATTTTTATGGACTTTACCCCCAGTGCTAATAAGACTTTTAGCCTAAAGATACATGCTTCGTATTTAGCTTCATTATTCATGGATTTATACTTGGGATTACTAGGATAACCCCTACTCTGTACCTTTATTATTTACAACTCCACCAAAGTACATTTGCCATCTTTGTATTTTTATAGTTGCAATATTCTCATTAAGGAACTCATAAGTTATCTCTTATCCATCTAACAGTTGATCTGCCAAGAATTTCGCTAAAGCACTTCTGTTGATGGTTTTTCTAGTGACATATTAAATATCAAATTATTGAAGAAGGATTGGCTTGTAACACCCAAATAGTTGCATTTGACATGCATGGTGTAAGGCCCCTAACATGACCCTAATTTAATTTGCATATTTTTATGATTAAGTTAAGGGGATAAATTATCATGCTATTATGTTAATTGCATGAAAATAAAATAAAAGAATATGGTTTAATAGTAATTGAGGGTGTAATTGAAGTAAAAAGATATTAATTTGGGGTTAATTTGTAATTGTGGCATATTAATGGCCAATTGTGAATAAAAGCATTTAATTATAGGTTAATTTGAAAGAATGATTAATTTGATAGGTTAATGTTTGAAAACGAGTTAGTGGAGGGGTTAAAGTCATTCATGCAAAGATTTGCAAGGTATTTATTTGACATGCAAGATGTTGAGGGAGTAAAGGGAAATTTTACTACTCATATAAATTGAAGGAATTAGTGGAATGTAGAGGTGGCTGTGTGTGTGTGAAGGAGTCGGCAAATTGAAGAGAGAAAACCAGAAAAAAAAACATCTTCTTATTCCTTTTGATTTCCATTGATTTAACTCAAACAATTTGAGGATGATGTTTGTTGATTAATCAAGAGTACAAGGTATTAAACTTAAGGTAATTAAACTGTTGATTAAACCCTTCATCATCATCTTCTTCTTCTTTCATTTTGATTGAGAACAATGTAAATAGGCTGGAAATATATGATGATGGTGATGGTATTTGTGAAGGAGAAGAGGAAGGAAGAAGGAGCAAGGGAAAGGAAATTGCTGGAGGTTGAAGATATAGGTTTTGTCAGCCAAGGTATGGGAATTCGGCTGATCATATTGCATGTGGAAAATAGTTGCTGGAAATTGTTATGATTGATAGAAATTAAGATTGCATTTTACGGGTTTTTATCGAAGTGAATTTGGTGAACAGTTTGTATCCTTGCCGAGTCATGAAGTCCTTCACGAGTCGTGAACTATTGTCCGACTCATGAAGCTCTTCACGAGTCGTGCATCTGTTTATGGGATCATTGATTTTCACTCATGAATTTTAGTCCGTGTCGTGAATTATAGACCGACTCGTGAGCTTCTTCACGAGTCGTGATGTATAGCTTTTCTTCTCCACTGGTGAACTCCTTCACGAGTCGTGAGATTTGCCTTATTTGCTTCACTCGTCAAGCTCTTCACGAGTCGAACTCCCTTTCACGACTGAATGACCTGTCTGGAATGTTTTGCTCATAAGTTGAGCTATAGAATAGCAAATTGAGTGATTCTTTTTGCATTGAAAAATAAAATTCCATACCTATATTTCATATGAAGAAACCTAAGTTTAAATCTGTCTCTAAGTACATGTAATCTAGGGTTGAATTAGAACTTATTTTCTAGACTGTTCAGTGTAACAGAAATTACAATTATGTGCAGATTGTTGCTACACTTGATAATATGATTTTAAATTGATTGAGACAGATAGTTGCTTATGTCATAGTAAAGTTAATTGAATAAGGCATGTAATATGACTATCAATGAAGGATTTATATGAATACAGGTGCATTCAATTGTGTATATGAATAAAGACTATTGGTGAAATATCTAACCTATACATGTATTTAGTCTTGTGCATGATGGTCATATGCAAAATTGATATATATATACACATGTAAATCCTATGACATGAAAGTGCACATATTGACATGTACCTATGCTATAAAATAGGGATTATAATAGTATGACCTTGGCATGTGTATGTGCCCATATGAAAACATGTTGATATGTTGTATAGCACATGACTTGAATGATGATAAAGGTATATATATGTGTTGGAAACATGCTCATAAGAATAAATCAACTATATGCGAATGTACCCACAGGTATGTACATTTATGATTATGTATATGAGTATATGAGCATGTAATTGCCTTATGAGATAGAAGATGAATTAGCATGACTATAAACATGTGAAATGCTTAATGAGAACATGATCAAGTATATGATATGATGATTATATGTCATGCCTATATGCTATGATGCAAATTGTATAGTCATACAGATTTGAATAAGCCAGATGTATAACTTCACATATGAAATGTGCATATATATGATTATGCACAAAAGAATTCATAGTTTTGTAAGACTATGTATATGTGCACAACATTATACTATGAATACAGTATTAATATGTGAATTGAACACGAATATAGTTTTGCCTGCAATAGAGTTTTAGATGTGGATAGATAGGCGCCTATAGGGAAATTGCAGCTGCCATAGTCTGGCCAGATTGGGTCCATAGTATATATGATCCCGTTTGGATCATGATCAGCTCCGTTTGGGTTGATAGGCTACCCCGTTTGGGTATGCTTGACCGGTCCACAGTATAGTTGGCCCCGTTTGGGTCTATAGATTCGATATCTTCGGATATCCTTCTTTTGATACCGATGTGTATCCATAGTTTCCATTATCCACTGATAAAGCTAAGGTAGGCTAAACGTTATTCATAGTAATGATCGAAATTAAACAGTTAAAGTTATTTGACTAAAGATTGATATTGTGGATTATATTATTGGTTTACCCACAGGAATTATGTTTCATTTGAATATGTTTACATGGGAAATTACTGTCTATATGAATTATGAATATGAGAATTATTGTTACTCTTTGGGTACAATGTTATGCACATGAGAATATGCTTTATGCTTTAAAGTATATATTATTGTTGCCATGCTATGTTGGACATGTTGTTTATAGTATATGTATATATTGTATATGTATGTTTTGATGACCTATGTGAGTGGTCATCCATCGGTAGATATTCCCCACTAAGCTTTATAGCTTAGCACGGGTTATTTATTCGTGTAGGTACAAATAGCAAGACTTTTGTTGAGGGACGTTCTCTGCATCAGGAAGGGTCAACCATCGACTTATAACCTTGATGTAGGATTTTTTGTATTACAATTATCGTATGTTTTGTATAAAGGCCAGTTATCTTATGATATGTATAAAACCTATGCGGAATATTGTAACTCACTAGTAGTAAAGCTAAGTCAGAATATGTGTGCATGTGATATACATAAAATAATATTCATATAGTATAGCATGCATAATACTAGGTATGAAATGGAAAATAGGAATAGACTTGTAGCACGAATATAAGCATATGAACCTTATGGCATGATTAATGGCTAAATGATAGTTAAATGAACATGTAGAATAAGCATGATTAATAGTATTCATGATACATGTGTAATAGGGTATTTGCATAGAGGGTGCGACACATGGCACATTTTAGAGCATAAATAGTAACCTCAGGACAATTTTTGGAGTAATAAGAGCAGAATAAGATAGAAGAATTTAAAATTGTATAAGGATTAAACATGCTTTGGCTAGGGGAATCTAAGGATGGGTGACATGGCAAATATTTTAACTTAACCTTGGAATAAGAAAATAGGTGTCAAATGGAGTCCAAAAGTATGATTTTAGAAGAAATTGATATTAAATAGGTCCCCAAAATAGACATAGAAGATTTTATTCAATACTATAAACTCAATTAACCATAAGTTGGATCAAGCCTTAAAATATTCTAAATACCTTCAAAAATTATTCCAATTACATAAAACCATTAGAAATTTCATAAATGAGCTATTTGAAGTGAAAATAATTTTTCTAAAAGTTTCAGAATTTCATGTTTCGAATCGATTGACTTTGCCTTTGGAGCTAGAAGTATACTCAAATGATGTTAGAATGACTTTAAATTTCAAAATCATGCTCCTATATATGTAAGTACATGTAATTAAAAATTTCATAGCATTCTGACAAGCAAAACATCAATTTCAGAAAAATAGTGAAAAACCAAGGTTAAATTAATTAGAGGACTTAAAGGCTATATTTAATTCATCTAAGGGCATAATGTCATTAGGAATTAAGCCTTGGTTACCTGTATGCATCAACATAGCAAAAAGAGGGGTAGAAACCAATGAAATCATGACAAGTGGTTTAAAAATAAGCCATTGGATCAAATAATAAATGGAGGAATCTTGGCCCTAGATTTGGTGAACTTAAGGGCAAACTAGAGGGGTCTAGAATCATCTCAAAATTTCCCAATTATCTACCATCTTCCTTTCTTTCTTTTTAAAAATTCAAATGGCCCTCTTTAACTAGGTTTCCACGTTTTTTCTTCAATTTTCTCTCCTTCCACCTAATACCAAGCCTTAATTTCATTAAAATATACTAAAAAGCATCCTCTTCATCTTAAAAACTTGATTAGAGCAAAAATAAGATTGGAAAACAAAAAATTCTAGTGAGAAAAAGTAAAGTAGTTGATTTTGATTAAATGTCTTATAACAATTTAAATTAATTTGAATTTAAATTCTAATAGAATTTGAATTAATTTATAACATTTAATTAGGAAGTGATGGAGGCTGAAAATATTCCTAATTATAAGGGATTTCGGCACACACATCTCTTATCTAAACTAGTGATATAAATTGATTAATTCTATTTGACTTAGTTAAGGTTTTTCTCTCTCTAGTGCTGCCACTCTCAAGAGAAAGAATTATTTCTTCATCTTTTGTGATCTTGGGCAACAATAGCAACCTAAATGAAGAACAAGATCAAATCTTGTTTCTTTAAACCAATCTCATTACCAAATACTAAAAGATTCGAGCTAGCACTCTAGTTTTAAGCCATCCTTGCTAGTGTGTGTGTAAGCATAGAGAGGAGTGGCATAAAGACAGTTTTTTTGGCATTGGTGATCAAGATCTAAGGCATATAAGTCCATCTAATTTTCTAGTCATCATCAAAACCAAGTTTTGAAGTACATCTAAGACTATAAGTTTTAAAATCCTAAAATTACATGTTTTTGATTCTTTGTTGTATATTGCATGGCATGTATGATCTAAATTTTAATTTTTCTACTGCATGATCATCATGTGTATGCCATGTGATATCCCTTCAGTGTTATCAAAGCTTAACCATATTTATTTTAGTGCTTTAGATGCGTTATGTTTTGATTCAAAAATTGTTATTGCATAAAACCACAATGTTGAAATTTTATGTTTTAAGTTTTTTGCATTGTTTTAGTGTAAAAATGATTTTAAGTGATTGGTTAGGTATTATAATTATTATGACATGTTACTATACTTTCCTAAGATGTTCTTAGAGATGTTCATGGTCGATTTTAATTATACATACCTGATCGTACATGTTAATCTTGAAACTAGGTGCTAGTTTGCATGATATGTGTTTGTTTAACAACTAGTTTTCAAAATTAAATGTAAAAATGTGTTTGGCATGTTTGTAAGTGATTTGTAAAGATTAATAACAAGTTTGGACATGTTTTAAAAATGGTTTTAATTCTAGTCCATGACAATTTAATTGATTAATTTTAAAATCACTTAAAACTATGACTAGTTTGTGTTTGTTGCATGTTTAATCAACATTGTTTGTTATGTTTTGATTAAAATGGAAAATAAAAATTTAGATAAGATCTGAACAGAACCATAACTCAATCTTTATGACCTTATTTAAATTATTAAATATCTCATAAAATCATTTTAAGTGTTTGTGCATTGTTTGTGGCATTGTATGAGCATTAAACAACTAGTTTCATTGTTGTTTGTTTGTTTTAGTATATATGCCTTGTATGACATATGTTCTTCATGAATTTTTATGTTTAATTCATGTTGGTTCATATTATATGTATTTTTAGTATTTAAGGGCTGTATGACATAATATTAAAAATGGCTAAATTGGAAATTATACTATAGTTGATTTATAGCACAAATCTAACTAGTTTGTGTTTTGGGCTTTTAAAAGAACTTATTCAATAAGGGGATTTAGTCCATTGGAATTCGGCCCAGGCCTATCATAGGGTCTTCTCTTAAAAGTGCAAGTACACAATTACCATTAATGGGCTTGTCTAAATTAATTAAAATTGGACTTTGTTTTAACCATGAATGTTATGTATATTTATTTGCTTGTTTGTGTGATGAATGGATATGCATGGTGCATTCATGGGCCTTGGATTTATGTAATTAAATATGGCCTGCATGCCATTATAGATTATTGTAAAATTTTCATTTATTTCTTAGTATAGAATTTATTTGAAGACTTTGTAAATCAAGAGGAAGCCTATCGGAGTGGAGAAGCCCAACTCGAAGATTCTTATGTAATAGTATAGAATCTTAGTTGTAGGATTTAGGGCCTATGTTTGTCACACTTTACTTTATGCAATTATTTATATATGCATGCTATGAATGGATGACGAAGTGTATGCCATGTAAGCCATAATAAAATGAATCCCTAAAATAGTAAGTCACAAAGTTGCCTTCCTAATTGAAAATATGTCAAGGCATCAATCATCAGTCATGTAGACTAGGCATCCTAGATACGCCCGATTATCATTGTGAGGCATGGGTTGTGAATGTAGGTTGGAATTAACATGGAAAGGGATGCTCAGACCTAGGCAACTAATAAATGGGTTTGTGCTATAACATCTTATGAAGTTAGCTCATTTGATCCAAGAGTCATGTACGAGGCATGATTGGAATTTTCCTACCTAAGTAACTTAACTTGTTAGGTGTACAAGCTCAGCTTGACTAATAAGTTGTTGTGAAAAGTGGATCTTAGCCCATATAAAATCACTAATGTGAATTATTTAAAGCGATATTAATTTAGTTTATGGGATTATAATAAGACCTTATATAATCTTGCTAAGTTTTATTATTGTAGATTGAAGAATGGCATCTTCAAACAACAACTTTTCATTGTGATTAGTCTTAGAAAAGGACAAACTAAATAGCAATAATTTCGTAGACTGGTCTCGAAACTTGAGAATTGTTCTTAATAAGAGAAGAAGTCATATGTTTTGGATGCACCCTTGCTCGAGGAACCTACTAGGAATGCCTTTGTAGTTTAAAAGGAAACCTTTGAGACTAAGAAGAGCAACTCTAATGATGTGACTTGTCTGATGCTGACCACTATGGTGCCCGATTTGCAAAAGCAATTCATGGACCAAGAGGCCTATGTAATCATGGTGCACCTCAAAGAGATGTTCTAAGAACAAGCTCGTCATGAGAGGTTTGTTACAACAAATGCCTTGATTTCTTGTAAGATGGCTACGAGTACTCCTGTTAGTACCCATGTACTCAAGATGAAAGGGTATCTCGGTACTCTTGAGAAGCTTGAGGTACAAGTCCCGAAGGAATTGGCCACTAACTTGATCTTAGGTTCATTGATTAATGATTATGATCCATTTTTTTTATAAATTATAACATGCATGCAATGAACAAGAAAGTCACTGAGATTCATAGGATGCTTAAAAATTCTGAAGAGAATATTCAAAAGACTAATCCCATACTTATTGTTAAGGGCGCATTAAGAAGGGACCCACTAAGGGAAAGGGGAAGGGAAAGGCAAAACCCAAGTATGACTTGGCACGACCTAAGTCTAGTGGGAGTGCACCTCAAGCCCAACCCAAGCCCAAGGCAAACAAAAGCTCAAGGAGAGCGAGAGCGCATGTTCCATTGCAACAAGTTAGGGCATTGGAGGGAGAATTGCGCTTTCTTCAAGGAAAATCAAAAAAAGAATGGAGCCAAGGCATCTAGTTCTGGTATTTTTGTTGTTGAAATTAACCTTTCTATTTCTACCACTTAGGTATTGGATACCGGTTGTGGTTCTCACATTTGTTCAAATGTGCAGGGGTTAAGAAATAGGCGATTACTTAGGAAGAATGAAGTGGATCTCCGCGTGGGGAATAGAGCACGAGTTGCTGCCATAGAGATAGGCTACTATCGACTCACTTTACCTTCTGGACTTTGTTTAGATTTAAAAATTTGTTATTATGTGCCTGCTATGAGTAGAAATATTATTTCAATTTCTTGTTTGGATATGGATGGATTTGTCTTTGTTATTGATAATGGCAATATTCATATTCATTGCCAAGGCATTTTATATGGCAATGCCATGTTACAAAATGGCCTTTATATCCTTGATCTCAAAAACAAAGAGTCCATATACAACATTAATACAAAAAGGGTTAAATCAAATGAATTAAACCCTACTTACTTCTGGAATTGTCGTTTAGGACGTGCAAATGAAAAAGACATTTCAAGACTCCATAAATCTGGAGTGCTTGGGTCATTCGACTTAGAATCTTATGACACATGCGAGCCATGTTTGCATGGAAAGATGACAAAAAGTCTTTTTAACAAGAAAGGTGAGAGGACTAGTAACTTATTGGAACTAATACACACCGATGTATGTGGACCACTAAGCACACAAGCTAGCGGTGGTTTTAGTTACTTCGTGACATTCATATATGACTTTAGTAGATATGGCTACGTCTATCTAATAAAGCACAAGTCTGAAACTTTTGAAAAATTCAAAGAATTTAAGAACGAAACACAATAATGGAATGGTGCGTCCGAAAGGAGAAATCAAACTCTATTGGACATGGTTCGATCAATGATGAGTCAAGCTAATCTTTATGTCTCTTTTTGGGGTTATGCATTAGAAACTGTTGTGTTTCTACTGAACCGTACTCCAACTAAAGCAGTTGAGAAGACACCATACGAGGTATGGATTGGGAAAGAACCCAATATGTCATTTCTCAGGATTTAGGGTTGTGAAGCACATGTTAAGAAATTAACATCTGACAAACTAGAGTCCAAATCTACTGTCTACTTATTTGTTGGTTATCCTAATGAAACAAAGGGATACTACTTTTACTCACAAGCTAAGAATAAAGTATTTGCTACTAGAAAAGGAGTTCCTTCTCAAGAAAGACAGTAGGAGTAAAGTAGAACTTGGAGCAATTCAAGTGCCACAAACTGCTGTAGAGGATGAGTTAGAAATGGGATCAAGTTCACAACTAGTTGTGGAACAAAAACCCATTGCACAAGAACCTAGAAGGTCCAGTAGGGTACGTAGGGAGATTGAGAGATACGGATTTCTAATCACCGATAGTGACATTATTGAGTTAGTAGATCGTGAGGATCTAACAACTTACCGAGAAGCTATTGAGAGCCCTGACTTAAAAATTGGCTTGAAGCCATGAAATTTGAGATGCAATCAATGTACTATAACCAAGTTTGGGCCTTGGTTGATCTACCAGAAGGTGCTAAGGTAATTGAATGCAAATGGCTATTCAAACTCAAAGCTGACAAGACCTACAGAGGTAGACTAGTAACAAAAGGTTTTTGACAAACTAATGGTGTAGATTATGATGAGACCTTTTCGCCTATAGTCATGCTCAAGTCCATTAGGATCTTGCTTGCTATAGCTGCATATCATGACTATGAGATATGGCAAATGAATATCAAAACTGCTTTCCTCAATGAAAATCTACTTGAGGATGTATATATGACACAGCCTGAGGGTTTTGTCAATCTTAAGCATCCTAAGAAGGTTTGCAATCTTCAAAAATCCATTTATGGATTAAAGCAAGCATCTCGTTTATGGATTAAAGCAAGCATCTCGAAGTTGGAATCTCCATTTTGATGAAGTTGTTGACGAATTTGACTTCATCAAGAACGAAGATGAGCCTTATGTGTATAAGAAGGTTAGTGGGAGCGTAATAGTATTTCTTATTGGGAATGACATTCCAACATTGCAAAAGATTAAGCAATGATTGGGGAAGTGTTTCTTAATGAAAGACTTAAGTGAATCCGAGACAATACTTGGTATTTGGATATATAGAGGTAGATTGAATCGGCTTTTAGGACTAAGTCAACAAAAGTACATAGACAAAGTAATAAAGCATTTTAGTATTAGAGACTCAAAGAAAGGGTACATACCTTTGGATTTAGGAGTTCCTTTGACTAAAAAACAATGTCCTAAAATTAAAGCGGAGAAGGACAACATGAGTAGAATCCCATATGCATCTGCTATTGGATCTATCATGTACACTATGTTATGTACTAGGTTGGATGTTGCTCATGCACAGAGTATAACTAGTAGGTTTCAGCAAGACCCTAGTGAGAAGCATTGGTCTGCTGTAAATGGGATTCTAAAGTACCTGCAAAGGACTAAGGATCACTTCTTGGTGTATGGTGGTAAAAAAGAGCTCGTCATACAAGGTTATGCCAATGTTGCTTTTCAAACTAGCACTCAGGACTCAAGATCGCAATCTAGATTTGTTTTTGTTTTGAACGGTGGTGCTATCAACTGGAGAAGCTCAAAGCAAGAGATCGTTGCTGACTCAACTACAAAATCTGAGTATATTGCAGCAAGTGAGGCTGCAAAGGAGGCTGTTTGGATTAGAAATTACATTTTTGGATTAGGAATGGTCCTAAGCATCCTAGATCCATTAAAAATTTTCTGTGACAAAAATGGGGCCATCGTACAGGCCAATGAGCCCCGATCACGCCAGAAATCCAAACACATACTCAGTAGGTACCACCTGATCAGAGAGATCATTGATCGTGGGGACATCAAGATTAGCAAGATAGCAAGTGAAAACAATGTAGTAGATCTTTTGATGAATAGTTGCATCCAAATATGCACGAAGCTCATTTGAGAGCGTTCAGTATTAGGGCTATGCCCAATTAGGACTAGTGCTAGTGGGGGATTGTTAGTGTAAGCCCGAGCCCCAATGCATTGTTATAAAATACTCAAGTTAATAAATGAGGCATTTGTTTTATTTATTATATTCCTGTATATATAATTTGATAGAACTATCCAAGAATGTTGTTTCAGTTTAAGTTATCATGTGTGAGGCACATGGTTGTAAGACCTTGAAACAAATGAGACTTCATTCTAAATATCCCTAGTTAGTCATTGTTATGGGAATAACAAATTAATTAAGACTAGTATGCTCTCTTTGATCAGTTGAGTTCTGTCTTAAAGATCATAAGGACTAGAGTGTTAATCAGAGATCATAGATACAAGTTTAAAACATGATATTTGGATTCAATCCGTTCATGAGAACACTATATGGTATAAGTCATAAATGTTTCTCATGTGCAAGTTTTGCATCGAAGTTCTTAGACCTAAAATCTCTATGAAACACTTTATGAATTTCTGTGTACTTTGACATACACCTAACGTACTCGAAACATGGTGACAAGTATGGGTACGCTTGGGTATGCACTAATTCATGTTAGAGAGTAGGGATATGCTTGGGTATGCACTAATTCGGCCACTTGATCAGTGAACTGAGAAGTGTATGACCATACCAAGATGAAATAATGAGTAATTATTATTTATCTGAAAGTTCAGTGTCACTAGGATATCAAGAAAGGAATTAGTATATATAAGGATGACTAGTTCCATGCTATATTAATTCTGATATTTATGGGTAAGGCACTATGCAAAATTTTATTAGGTCACTAAATGCCATTTGCATTTTCATTTAATTTGGAATGCTATAATATCTTGCTAGAGAATATATATAGCCTTTGAATTAATTTATTAATTCATTACCAATATTAAATTGACCTATAGGATCGCACACAAAGCATTGGCTTAAAATATTTAAATAGTGTATTGGCATTAATTTGGGCTTTTATTTAAAATCAAATTAATGTATGTAATGGGTATTAAAATTGCCAATTGGACTGATTGTCGTAAACAGATTTTTGCCTTAAATAGTTAGCTGTTTAAGGCAAATTTGTCAAATTATTTTTTTCCTTAAACAACTAGCTGTTTAAGGCAAATCTGTTGAACAATTTTTTCCCTTAAATAGATATCTGTTGACAGTTGGTCTATGAGAGAGATATTTGGCATGCATAAGGTTTAATTTCAATTAATTAATTATATTGGATTAATTAAGTTGATTGAGTATTAAATCCTAAATTATATTTGAATCAATATAAATAACTTAAATGGGAGTGATGTGGCCAAAATTCAGAGGAAGAATCCTAATGAATTTTGGCATGTATAAATCCCTAATAAAGTGGTTGATTTTGATTAAATGTCTTATGCCAATTTCAATTTATTTGAATTTAAATTCTAATAGAATTTGAATTAATTTATAACACTTAATTAGAAAGTGATGGAGGCTGAAAATATTTCTAATTCTAAGGGATTTTTGCATACATATCTCTTTCCTAAACTAGTGATAAAAATTGATTAATTCTATTTGACCTAGTTAAGGTTTTTCTCTCTCTAGTGCCGCCACTCTCAAGTGAAAGAATTCTTTCTTCATCTCTTGTGTTCTTGGGCAGCAATAGCAACCTAAAAAGAAGAACAATATCAAACCTTGTGGCTTCAAACCAATCCCATTACCAAAAACTAAAAGATTAGAGCTAGCACTCTAGTTTAAAGCCATCGTTGCTAATGTGTGTGTGAGCATAGGGAGGAGTGGTGTAAAGGCAGCTTTTTTGGAATTAGTGACCAAGATCTAAAGCATATAAGTCCATCTTATTTGCTGGTCATCATCAAAATCAAGTTTTGAAGTGCATCTAAGACTGTAAGTTTTAAAACCCTAAAATTGCATGTTTTTTATTCTTTATTGTATATTGCGTGGCATGTATGATCTAAATTTTAGTTTTTTTGCTGTGAGATCATCATGTATATGCCATGCGATTTCCGTTCAAAATTCATCTCTACTGTGAAAGACATCAGAAATGGGTAACTCGGTGGAGGAGAATTCCCTTTTACCAAGGTAAGGCAATTTTTGCAAAGGAAGAAATCAACTCGGTGGAGGAGAAATTCCTCTCTATCGAAGAAAGTTCTCCAGTTATGATAAAACTATAATTTTTTTCTGGTATAGAAAGTTTTGTGGCTATTAGTTTCTTCTCTCTATGGTATTTAAGCAAGTGTAACACAAGAATTTAGGGAGAGAATGAATTTTCTTCATAATTGAGACCTAGTTTGAGATATTCAATTATATAGTAAAATTTATACCTAGCTTCTTTTCTTTTTAGTTTTCAATTCTTCTGGGTTTAAAGCTGCACTTTAGCTATTCTATGAAGACATCAAGAGGAAGCTTAAAGCTTTATAAGTATTGTATCATTTTTATTTTTGTTTTTTTAATTATTTTAATAATTGACGGTGAGTAATTATTTACTTTTGCTAAGGGAAACTTAGACCCTCAGACTTTTATTGTAATTACTCTAATTTGAGCTTAATTTTAATGCAAGTGTGTCATTTCCTAATTCTTGGGATGAATCTTATCTTTGGTTATGGTTAAATTGATGTTTGATCTATCAAATAGCTGGTTAATTATTAGTTTAATCTTTGATCAATGATTTGGATGTTCTTACCTTATTTTACTCAATTCAATCCATGGTTGTTAATGGAGAATTGAGGCAATTATTTGTTGTGCATGAGTTGATTTCAATTTAAGAATTTGAATTAAGAATAGGCTAGAGTTAAATTTTTCGCAAGAGGATCTTAAAGGTTTAGGAGTTTAAAACCGAATTTACATGCTAGGTATTGAATTGTTCATAATTTAGGGGTTTAATATTCTAGAATGATATTCTGCATAAGATATCTATTTTATTTAACTGGTTTTTTATAACAACTTTTCTTACTTTTGATTTGAGTCATTATTAGTAAAAGGTGAGGAGGATAGTCCCTTAGCAGAAGTGTTTTAGCTATAGATGTTATTCATTATTTAAATTTTGCTCTGTATTTAATTTATAATAGTATAGTCTTAGTTCTTCATTTGCTTAATTGTTACTTTAGCTTAGAACTCATTTCAATTAAAAACTTGGGATTATCTCAGATTTATTCCATTTAATTATAGATATTCTACTTAGCAATCCCTATTCCCTTATATATTTTCCTATATTACTTAGCCGATTTAGTACACTTGCTAGACACCGGTCAAGTTTTTGGCACCAGTGCTAAGGAATAAAGTTATTATTTGTTTAATATCTGTAATTGAGTTAGTATGGGATTTTTATTCTTTTATTTGTTTTCGATCTAGTGTTATTCTTTGTAGGAAAATGTTTAGGCATTTACAAATGACACATGATTATGTCCAAGACTATGAATTGGTTCTTTTGAGAGCACAAATAGAAGATTTGAGGAGAGAGATGCAAGAACTACAATACTTGCATCAACCTTTAACAATCTATTCATCATCATCCTTTGAAGAATCTTATTCTCCATGGGTTTCGCAAGAGTTTAATGCCTCCAAATTTCAAGTCATTCTTGACTTGCTTGCAAGTAAGGAAATGCATTTTAGAGCTAAAAAAGAAGAATGGATGACTACAATTAATTATCAAATGGAGAAGATCAAATATCAAGAGGCTTTATTACAAAATCAAGAGAATTTATTAAAGACTTAAGAGCATTTATTAAAAGATCAAGAATTGGTAATTACAAATTTGGAATCCAAAGTTAAGTATTTGAGTATTTCAATACAAAGTGAAGGTGGTGGTGATAACAAGGATGAATTGAGTCATGTGCCAATGGTGGATAATAAAGAAATTGAGTATGGGGTGCCTGAGTTAAAAGAAGAACCAATCATTGTTGAAGACAAGTTCTAGAATTGGAAATTAAAAACTTGGAATCCAAAGTTGAGTTTTTGAGTATTTTTATATAAAGTCAAAGTGGTGGTGATAACAAGGATGAATTGAGTCATATGCCAATAGTGGATAATAAAACAATTGAGTATGGGGTGCATGAGTTAAAAGAAGAACCAATCATTGTTGAAGACAAGTCCTATATTTTAAAGAATGAATTTAGATCTTTTGTGAAGGAGTTTTCACCAAAGGAGCAAGAAGTGTTCAATTCTCAAGTGGAAGTACTAAATTCAGTCCACTTAAAGAATTTATTAAGGCTAAAAGAGCCAGTAAAGTTCATATTTGAAGAACTAATGGTGGATTCATACTTTATTAAAGACATGGAATTTCTAGTCTTAGTGAACTTTGGCAAGTTTCTCCTATTAATAGGAGAAAATGAGGAGCAAAGTCTAGAGAGACCATTATTTGGATCATAAGCTCAATCTCCAGAGGGTGACATGAATCAAATTGGGACTCAATAAACCAGAACTCTTCTAACCCTTCTCTTTAAATTTTAGTAATTTTTTTATTAGTTTTGTTTTGTGTGTTATTTTTAATAAATTCCTATCTCGTCTTTAGTTTGATATCATAGGCTTTTATAGTTCAATTTATGTTCTTTGTGTTTTCTTAGGTCTATTGTGTTTTTGACATTCAATTTATGAGCTTAAGATGTTAGATTATTAAATTAAAGGTTGAAATGTGCATTGAGCATTAAAGAATTTTTTACTTAGGTGCATTTCTTCATTTGGTCATCGTGATTGTTAAGCCTTGTTTTTTGCATTATCTTGGTTCTAGAGTCATGTTAAATGTTTGAATTAGTTGGAAAATTATGCGAGTTAGATTTTCCTTTGATTTAAATGTTTGAATTATTCAATAATTTCCATTGGTCTCATGTCTCCTCTTGGCTTAATCGTGGTTCTCTACCTGTGATATTATTGCCATGTTTGAATGGTGGTGATGCTTTAATTTCATTTTTCTTGGGCACTTACTTGTTTATTAAAATTTTTGAAGTGAGCTAATATTTTTGCTACCTTACTGAGGACAATAAGGTTTTAGAGAGGGAGATAGAGCACAACTGAACTCGATTTTGAATATTAATTGAGGGAAGTTCTTTCATCTTGCTCATAAATTGTTTTAGTTGTTTTTCTTTTGTTTTAATTTATTTAGTTTGGTTTGTAGTTTGCATGTTCATTAATTCGGATAGACAAGCACATGTTATGCTTCTTGAATGGTTCAAGCAGTGGTTCTTATAACTGGGATTATAGAAGATAATAAAAGCTAAAATGTGGATGATTGTTAGAAGAACAAGTTCATTGGAGACTTGTAAAGAGAATCCTCACATGGATATTAAATCTATGTCAGTGCGGAATCTCTTCATAGCGGTTGTGCAAGTATCCTTAGATTTGAGATCACCAAAGTTATCTTAAGTAGCAAGTGGTATACTTTGACTCCATAACTGATTACTTCTAACTGGGGGTGAACATAGTTAGGAGGTTGGGTATATCATGACCTACTTTGTAGCACCCCCTATGCAAATACCCCATTAAACATGTATCATGAATACTATTAATCATGCTTATGCTATATGTTCATTTAATCATCATTTAGCCATTAATCATGCCACATTGTTTCATATGCCTATATTCGTGCTACAAGTCTATTCCTGTTTTCCATTTCAAACCTATTAACATGCATACTAGATTATATGAATATTACTTTATGTATATCACATGCACACACACCTGTCTTAGCTTTACTACTAGTGAGTTACAATATTCCACATAGGTTTTATACATATCATAAGATAACTGGCCTTAATACAAAACATATGATAATTGTATTACAAAATATCCTACATCAGGTTATAAGTCGATGGTTGGCCCTTCCTGATGCAGAGAACGTCCCTCAACAAAAGTCTTGCTATTTGTACCTACACGAATAAATAACCCGTGCTAAGCTATAAAGCTTAGTGGGGAATATCTACAGATGGATGACCACTCACATAGGTCAAGAAGACATACATATACAATATATACATATACTATAAACAACAGGTCCAACATAGCATGGCAATGATAACATATACTTTAAAGCATAAAACATATTCTCATGTGCATAACTTTGTACCCAAAGAGTAACAATTATTCTCATATTCATAATTCATATAGACAGCAATTTCCCATGTAAGCATATTCAAATAAAACATAATTCCTGTGGTAAAACAACATTATGATTCACAATATCAATCTTTAGTCAAATCACTTTAACTGTTTAATTTCTTTATCATTACTATGAATAACGTTTAGCCTGCCTTAGCTTTATCGGTGGATAACAGGAACTATGGATACACATCGGTATCAAAGAAGGATATCCGAAGATATCAAATCTATAGACCCAAACGGGGCCAACTATACTATAGACCGGTCAAGCATACCCAAACGGGGTCGCCTCTCAACCCAAACAGGGCTGATCATGATCTAAACGGGATCATATATATATACTATGGACCGAATCGGGCCAAACTATGGCAGCTGCAATTTCCCTATAGGCGCCTATCTATCCACATCTAAAACTCTATCGCAGGCAGAACTATATTCATGTTCAATTCACATATTGATACTGTATTCATGGTATAATGTTGTACACATATACATAGTCTTATAAAACTATGAATTCTCTGGTGCATAATCAGATATATGCACATTTCATATGCCAAGATATACATCTGGCTTATTCAAAACTGTATGACTATATAATTTGCATCATAACATATAGGCATGACAAATAATCATCATATCATATACTTGATCATGGTCTCGTTAATCGTTTCACATGTTCATAGTCATGCTAATTCATCTTCTATCTCATAAGGCAATTACATGCTCATATTCTCATATACATAATCATAAATGTACATACCTGTGGGTACATTCGCATATAGTTGATTTATTCTTATGAGCATGTTTCCAACACATATATATACCTTTATCACCAAACAGGTCATATGCTATACAACATATCAACATGTTTTCATATGGGCATATACACATGCCAAAGTCATACTATTATAGTTCCTATTTTATAGCATAGGTACATGTCAATGTGTACACTTTCATGTCATAGGATTTACATGTGTATATATATCAATTTGGCATATGACTATCATATACAAGACTAATTACATGTATAGGTTAGATATTTCACCAATAGTCATTATTCATATACACGGTTGAATGCACCTGTATCCATGTAAATCCTTCATTGATAGTCATATTACATGACTTATTCAATTAACTTTACTATCACATAAGCAACTATCTGTCTCAATCAATTTAAAATCATATTATCAAATATAGCAACAATCTGCACAATATTGTAATTTCTGTTACCTAGAACAATCTAGAAAACAAGTCCGGATTCAACCCTAAATTACATGTACTTAGAGATAGATTTAAACTTAGGTTTCTTCTTATGAAATATAGGTATGGAAGTCTATTTTTCAATGCAAAAAGAATCATTCAATTTGCTGTTCTATAACTCAACTTATGAGCAAAACATTCCAGACAGGTCATTCAGTTGTGAAGGGGAGTTCGACTAGTGAAGAGCTTCACGAGTGAAGCAAATAAGGCAAATCTCACGACTCATGAAGAAGCTCACGAGTGAAGAAGAAGATCTGTACTTCACGACTTGTTAAGAGCTTCACGAGTGGAGAAGAAAAACTGCACTTCAAGACTCGTGAAGAGCTTTACGAGTCGGACTAATGTTCACGACTTGTGAAGTCATTCACGACTCGGCAAGAAATAGTCTTCTTCTTCAACCTCACATCGTTAAAATTCCGGAAAAACGTAAATTAAGTTCTGTAAATCCTACTCAATTCCAGAAATCAACTTCACATGCAATATGAACAACCTAAATTCCCATACCTTGGCTGACAAACCCAATGTCTTCAACCTCTATCAATTCCTTTTCCTTTGTTCCTTCTTCCTTCCTCTTCTCCTTCACAAATTCCATCACCATCATCATTTAAATTTCCAGTAAATACATTGTTCTAAGTTAACTTGATAAAGAAGAAGAAGATGAAGATGATGGATGGTTAAATTAAGAGTTTGATTACCTTAATTTACTGCATTATACCCTTGCTTAATCAACAAACATCATCCTAAATGCATTTGAGATAAAACATTGGAAATAAGAAGGAAGAAGAAGATGATCTATTTTTTTTTCTGGTTTTTGCACTCTTCACTGCCGATTCTCACTAACACTTGACACCTCCAAAATCCACTAACTCAAGCCTTTTATACCAACATAACAATCCCCTCTTTAGTCCCTTGAAATATTGCATGTAAATCAAATGGCACAAACCTTTATGCATGTTATAATATGACCCCTCCACTAACTCTTTTCCTTAATTCAACCTATCAATTAATTCAATCTTCCAACTTAACCTTGAATTAAATGCTTTTATTCATAATTGGCCACCAAAATGCCACAATTACAAATTAACCCTAAATTAACACCTATTCACTTCAATTACATCCTCAATTACTATTAAACCATATTCTTTTATTTTATTTTCATGCAATTAACACAATAGCATGCTAATTTATCCCTTTAACTTAATCATACAAATATTCAAATTAAATTAGGGTCATGTTAGGGGCCTTACATACTTGAAGATAGTTAAGTGATTGACAAAGGATTCACCATCCCAGATTTATTAAGGGAAGTTATCTCGCATGATTCTATAATTGCCTTGTTCAGAGAATCTCTAGCCAGAGTAATATGCCAAGATAGATAGAGATCCATGAAGGGCATTTTGGTAATAATGGTTAAATTTATAGAACATACATAATTAGATTTATATGAGTTGATAGAAATTCATACTCAAAATCTAATTGAGATAAGAGTGGTGGAAGGAGTAATTGCACGAGAACTATTTCTATGGAATAGCATAGTCAAACCACTTGACTTTCTTGGCATTTGAGTAGTCATGATGCCTAGCTAGAGGCCAATCATGACTTGTATAATAATGTATCAAGTAATAATGTATCAAGAATATCAATAGGGATTGATAAAATAATTTAAAGAAGTTTAAATCTTGTAAGTTTTGAATAGAACTCATAATTACATATTATATTACCAATATGGACAAGAACCCAATAGGTCACACACATATAAAGAAAAGGATAAAATGGTAAAATGACAATGATAATAATATTTGATATCATTATGGGGATAGAGAAGTGAATAAGAGAATAATTAATTAAAGAGTTTAATTAATTATGATCAAGTAAAATTGTTCGCAAAATGTTTTTGAAATGTTCTATAAAAATGGACCTAATTGAAATAATGTATTTCATAATTAATTATTATTGAACTATAAGTGTTATAGGGCTGATAGAATAGTTAATAGATCCATTGGAAGAATTATAAAGGCCCAAAGAAGTAAAGTTGGCACAGAAGCCTTCTAGAGGAAGGGCCACAACCAACTACATATAGAAGGCCTTAGAGGCCTAAATCTTGGACCAAAATAAATTAAATATGTTTCATAAGTGTTATGGAGCCTTCATATTTAATTTGGTTGGATTTGGAATTCATTTAGGCAATTAAATCCAAGTATATGTATAAAGGGCCTAGTTTGTGGGTTTTGTGCATAGTCTTTTGTGAAAGGGCTTAAATTGGATTTAATTAAGCCCAAATAATTATAAATAACTCTATAAGCCCAATTAATAATTCTCCAACAATTTTAAAGAGCCCAATCCCATTATGAAGTTGTATTTTTAACCTAACTATAAAAATCCAAGTGATGGTGTATTAGGGTTAAGTATGAACAATTAAGAGAAAAGTTTTTCTCTCACTCAAAAGGCCCTAGCTAGCATCAAGGGTTTTTTGGCCAGCCCTTGTTTCTCCCAATTATTGATTCATTTTATCCTTCTCTTGTGTGGATTACTCATTGGAGGTGTTCGATTTTGGACACTATGGCTTGCGATAACTTGGTGAGAAGGAAAATCAACTATTATACGAAAATCAAAGGTGATTTTTTTATTCTCATTAATATGTATATTGTAAATTCATAGCAAGATCAGATTTATTGGTTAAAAAATTTTAAATTCCGCTTATTCATAAGATGCATGTAACCAATAATTCCCAACAATTCAAATATCCCTAAGAAACTAAAAGACTACTTACTACTCATATTAAAAACAATAAGAAAAAGGAAATAAGAAACTCTTAAACCCATTTAAAGTGTAGATCTGAAGTTGGTGTGGCTTTATCTCTTCTTCTCCCTGCTGGAACTTCACTGAATAGTAATTGAAACTATGTATCTATATTAAACTATGGTGTTTACTGTATTGTAAGTGTGAAATATGTGTAAAATTTAGATTTTTACAAGTATAAACTAAACATATAAACCCTAAAAATGTAATGAACTATGCATTAAACTATAGATAAAACTTAGAAACTTTAAAACCTTAAAATCCCCCTTCTAATCTAGACAAACTGTAGTTTTTATAGTTTTCTTCAGAGGCACATAGCTGAGAGACTTTAGTCTCAACCGAGTCTAATTGGTTAAATTAGTACTGTAGCTTCAGGATATAGCTAAGACACTTTTGTCTCAGCTGAGCACACCTTTCTAGACTGAATCATCCTCAAACTCTTATTGGACACCATAGAGACAAATGGTCTCAGCCGAGTCTTTTGGTGAGATGGTGTATTTTTGTAAATTTGGATGGCACATGAATGAGACAAAGTGTCTCAGCTGAGTGCAAGTCAACTTCTAGATCAAAAAGTCAAAATTACACTATTACATACATAAAAACTTCACAATTCTTAATACTATCCTATTTTGTATAAAAAGATGAATTTAACACTTAATATAAGAAAAACACGCAAAACGAGATGTAAACACTAATAAAAACACCATACAATTAAAAAAAATTAGAGTTATCAACTACCCCACACTTGGCTTTTGCTAACCCTCGAGCAAATAAACAAACCACATTCCTGCGTACTCAAACTCTAAGAGAGAAATCACATATTCTGAGAAAGTTAAATAACACTACAACAAAAATCACTAACTATCATCCTAATCGAAAAGAATTCGGTTTAAATCATATTAGCTATCCTCCTAGTGCATGTATGTTAGGCTAAAATAGTTTCCAAAATAGTTTAAAGCAATTTAAAATAAAAATTCTAATGCATTTCGACAACTAAGAAAATAATTCATTTGCAAAAGATTACACACGCAATTTTGCTCTTGAGATTCAAGAAATGCCATAGGCCTCTCCTTTAGTAACGAAACCCAAAGGTCATCTTTGCACACAACTCTCAATGAGACAAGATCCTTAAAACTTAAAAGATTGCAATATGGCTAAGGTATGGCTATCAAGATAGGATTAAGATATGGAAGTTTGAACTACCATTTCTACCTCAACTTACCCTTTTTCTTCTAAAAAGATAGACCTTAACTCTACCCTCATTCTTTACCATTGCCAAACTTTAGATATTGAAAATGTAGACCGAAAAGCACAAAGAAGAGGAAGGATTCTCTTTTAAAAATTTTCTAAGATTATAGCTCAATAGATGTTTAAAGAGCTTAATATCCTTCTCTACACATTGAGTACCCCACACTTAGATGGAACCAATATTGCTAACTTTTTCTTTTTAGAGCAATTGATTTTTTTAATTGATAAGTAGGGACAAATAAAATTTTTCCTATAAAAACTACATTCTGAAGTTTTTTAGTCTCACTTAATATTGGCAATACATTCCGACATCTAAAGTCTCAGAATTCAAGCACAACCCTTCACTTTACCCACTAGTATTTCCTAATAAAAACTCTTCTCACTCACTTCTAAAATGGACAATTCAAAAAGAGGGTAAGATAAAGGCTTTTTAGGCTTAAGGGATTAAAATGCAGGTGAAAAATAACAAAAATAACTTAGCACACATTAAGCAAAAATTTCCTAATCGAACTTGCATTATACATAATAAAGACAAATGGTATCAGCCATGTCCTTTGGATAAATGGTGTGTTTTGTAAATTCGTAAGGCACACGGCTGAGACAAAGTGTCTCAGTTGAGTGCAAGTCAACTTTTTGCACAAAAAGTAAAAATTGTACCATTAAACACACAAAAACTTCACAATTCTTAAGATAATCCTATTTGACATTAAAAAAAAGGAATTTAAAACTTAAAACAAGAAAAACATGTAAAAACGAGATGTAAACATTGATAAAAACACACTATAATTTAACACGAAAGTGGAGTTATCAAGCCCTTTTGAGCTTTGTGAGGAATGCTTAATGTGTTCCATGTTTATTTTTCTTGTTATTCTTATCTGTTTACCATATAGCCTATCTTCCCTTCTAATAATTGGTCACTCTAGGATTGGAATGGATTACTATTTTGGGTATTTTAAGGAGTATAGTGAGAAATAGTTTTTGGGATGTTTTTGTCAAGGGTTAATGTTAAGTCAAGAAAGTAATTAAAAGTTAAACTTGTAAATGCCCATTTTATCATTGGTTACTTGTAATGAAGCTAAAAAGTTCTTGAAAAATAAAATAAAAAAGAGAGAAAAGAAAAGAAAAGAAAGTTTGACATAAAGCCAGCATTTTATGGCAAAGTTTTAAGTGTGGGGTATTTACAAGGGAAAAGAATTGTGATTTCTGAAATTTTTTGAATTGGGAAATTTAGAGGAGTTTTAGTGGTCTTTTCTCTCAAAACTGCTTTGTGTATTAGGGGTTAAGTAGGCAAGTATAGTTAAGTAGTATGTTTTTGATTATGCGGATTGAAAGTGGAAAATGTTGGTCTATTCAATCAGAGAGTGGCTATTCTTCTTGTTTACTATTGTTCATTCTTTGTGAACTATTATCCTGACCACATTATAACCTAATAAAGTCCTAGTGATTCTATGTTTACTTTTGAGTTGTTTAACAAAGATGACTTTCGGGTTCTGGTGCTAAAGGAAAGGCTTATGATATTTTTAGAGCTTCAAGTTTAAAATTGTTTATATATTTAGGTGTACATTAATTTTGAAGCCTGAATAATAGGATTGCATTGGTGTTTTGATTTTGAAAATCCTTAACTTTTTTTGGTCTTACACATACATACGAATACTAGCTTATATGTTCTTCGTTGAGTTTAATCTAGTTAGAATTTTGTTAGGTGCCCTTGTTAATTATTAAGCATGTTTTTGAGTTGTATGATTTTAGTTAAAGTTTGATTATTTTGAGGAGTTGGTATGTTCAACTTTTCTCGAGGGTGAGCAAAGACTAAGTGTGGGGTATTTGATAGCTTTGAATTATGAAAATATTTATTAGTGTGTTTAGGAGATGTTTTATTATTAATTTAGTTAATGTTGTGTCTAATTTCATAAGTCTTTGATTTATGTGGGTTTAATTGCATTTTTAGTTTTTGTAGGTGTTTAAAAGGAAGAAAAAAGAAATCATCCTAGTGGAGGTACAAATTAACTCTACCGAGGTGATTGGAAGAAGAAAAGGAACGTACCAATATAATTGGTGGAGCTGAAATTCACCTTTAGCGAGGAGAACATCATGAAAGGGCAACACAATGGAGGAGAATTCCCCTCTACCGAGGTAAGGCAATAT
The DNA here is from genome assembly GCA_037975025.1 of Excoecaria agallocha. Classification (NCBI taxonomy): domain Eukaryota; kingdom Viridiplantae; phylum Streptophyta; class Magnoliopsida; order Malpighiales; family Euphorbiaceae; genus Excoecaria; species Excoecaria agallocha. The sequence goes on from CM075816.1 coordinate 36,667,316, forward strand.
TTGCAAAGAAAGAAATCACCTCGGTGGAGGAGAAATTCCCCTCTACCGAGACAAGTGTCCCAATTACAATAAAACACCAATTTTCTCTGATTTAGGAAGTTTTGTGGCAGCTGGTTTCTTCACTTTAGGGTATTTAAGCAAGTGTAACATTAGAATTTAAGGAGAGAATGAATTTTCTTCATAATTTAGACCTAGTTTGAGATAGTCAATTGCATAGTAGAATTTAGACCTAGTTTCCTTTCTTTTTAGTTTTTAATTCTCCTAAGGTTTAAAGCTGCACTTTGGCTTTGAACGGTGAATAATTCTTTACTTTTGCTATGGGAAACTTGATCCTTTAGACTTTTATTATAATGACTCTAATTTAAGCTTAATTTTGATGCAAATGTGTTATTTTTTAATTCTTGGGCTGAATCTTATCTTTGGTTATGGTTGAATTGATGTTTGATCTATTGAATAGATGATTAATTGTTAGTTTAATCCCTGATAAGTGATTTGCATGTTCTTATCTTATTTTACTCATGTCAATGCATGGCTGTGTTATGAGAATTAAGGCAGTGATTTGTTGTTTATGAGTTGATTTAAATTTAAGAATTTGAATTAAGAATTGGCTAGTGTTAGATTTCTTACAAGAGGATCCAACAAAGGTTTAGGAGTTTAAAATTGGATTTACATGCTTGGTATTGAATTTTTCATAATTTGCGGGTTTAATATTCTAGAATGATATTTTGAATATCTATTTTATTTTACTGGTGTTCCATAATTACTTATCTTACTATTGATTTATGTCATTACAAGTAAAAGGTAAGGAGGATAGTCCCTTAGTAGAAGTGTTTTAGCTATAGATATTATTCATTATTTAAGTTTTGCTCTGTATTTAATTTATTGTAGTCTATTCTTAGTTCTTGATTTGCTAAATTATTAATTTAGCTTAGAATTCCTTTCAATTAAAAACTTGGGATTATCTCAAATTTATTCCTTTCAATTATAGATATTCTACTTAATAATCCTTGTTCCCTTGGGTTTTATATTTTGGGGTCTTTAATATATTTTCCTATATTATTTAGCTAATCTAGTACAATTGCTAGACACTATTTAGTAATGTTAGATGCTATCAAGATTTCTCTTGGATTTCCAAGAGTGTTGAGATTAAACGAAGTAGTATTTGTTGATTTAATATTAAATATGGATGCTTTATACTCATGATTATATAAAATGAAATCGTGCGAAACATCACATAAATAAGCAAACTTATTCATATTATTAATATAAGGGGAACTACATACATCATTGTTAAAAAGTTCAAGTACGAAAAGTTCATCTATAGAAACATCCACATCTATGTTTGATGAGTTTGATGCCATAAACAAGCCTCCCCACTCTCTATATATAGTGGATACTCCTTATTTACCTCCACGATAGCTTTTACAACATCCTTATTCAACTCGAGCATGAAAACTTCAAACTCAACTTTCTCCTTAACTTTGATTCTTAAAGCCAATAATTTTGGAGTTATGATTTCCTCAGGAAGATCATCTTCCCACTCAGACAAGTTGATCATTATCTCTTCATCCCAAAATCCTATAGCAAGCTTGGTGGTTTTGCTTACCTAGTCAAAAACATCGTTAAATATGTCAAAACTAGGGACAACCTTCCATTCAACTAGAAAATGTTCAATTTCACCATAGTACTGAAATGCTACGGATGTAGGTACAAAGCTATCCAAGACATGAGGGATCCCTTATGACTTCATTGGGATCTTTTTCTTATCAATAATCTGCTATAGCCCAACCCTTTTTGATTTATTTACCCCATTGTGGTGATTGCTTTCGAAGAACCCTATGAATCCCTACTAAGCCTTGCTTTCATCAAGAAGTTCACTTTCTTTATCATGTTCACCACTTGAGGAGTTGACTCTAGCTCACCCTTATTATCTACATGATAGCAGTCATATAAAACCCCTTAAATGGTTGGTTAGCTATACCAAGAGCAAAAACTTAATTTTCTCTAGCAGCCTTTATAGTTACCACTTTACCCTCATGTGGGATCTTGATCATTTGTTGAAGAGTGGATGAAACTCCTCATAATTTATGGAACCAAGGTCTCCTTAATAACACAAAAAAGTTGGCTAGTATCGATAACACCGTAAACTCCACCTCTGTATCAATTGGCTTTATCTTGACCATAGCTTTGAAAGTACATACTGCCTATTTTCGGTAGTTATCATAAGTTGTGATCACCAAATTAGACTTACTCAATATGGACTCATTCAAACCAAAGGACAAAAGTTCTAAAATCGGGCATACATTGATGGAAGACCCATCATCCACCATTACACATAATGTGTGTTTACCATTGACTTGTGCCTTTATGTACAAAGGGCGGTTATGCTTTTTACCTTTAATGGACAAGTTCGCATTAGTGTACACAATTTTCTCTTTAATATTTCTCTGACTAGATCTAGCAACTCTAAAAGTCAAAAGGTAGTAGCAACAATAGATTCACACAAGGCCTCCACTACTTTCTCTCTATGGGAGGACGATCGCCTAAGCAAATTCCAAATGGAAATCTAAGCAAGAGTTTTCTTTAACTATTTAAGAATCTGATCCTCCTCTTATTCCTTTTTTACAGGTAATGGTAGAGAATCCTATTGCCTTTTTATTTTTGGCACTACCCTATAACTTTTAGTAATCAACTTTACCTTCTATTTCTCCTCTTTATTTTCAAAGTCCCACAGATCTGTAGGGTCTTCTTTAGCATCCATGTTCTCACTAAGTGACTCCTAACAATCAATTATGCAAATTGTTTGCTTCCCCTTTCCCTCATTGGATGGTGCTCCTGAACTTGTTGAAACATTTACACTCATTTCTACCTTATTTACCTTTGACTGTGTAGGATGGGTAATGGCCAGATACTCGTTACCTTACAAGTCATGTAACACATACCATTCGGGTAGGCTTAAGCCAAACATTGACACTAGTGGTGGAACTGTATTATAACTTCCCTTCTTCTTTTCTTATTTCTCCAAGTCGACGATCTATTCACTATTGATGAGATCTTGAATTCTATCCCTTAAGGTTTAACGGTGATCAATAAGATACCCAATATGCTGATGATAGGCACAATACTAATTAGCCCGATGATTGGGCTGACCTTGACTCTGAGCGGGCTTAGCTGGTAATGGTTATAATTTTCCTTCTTTTAGCAACCCATCAAGCACCCATGATAAAGATCTACCCAGGTTTGAATAGTGCCTTTAAATTACTTCACTGGTAGATACCTTAGTTGTTTTCTAAATAGTGGCTATATTACTAGCTTTACCAGTTATACCTCTATATCCTCGTTGACCTAAACTGATACCCGTACCACCAGTGAGCTTGTTTCTTTGCTAAGTACTCATCCTTAGCCTCAATAACGATATCTTTCAAGGACTCCCAATCCTTTAGCCCTTTCATCTTTAGACCATTTCTCAAATACGAACTTGTGTTTCTAAAAAAAGCTAATATGATCAGTAGTGTCAAGTTTACTTTTCATTTCCATCACCTTATTCCTCTACCTCATTAAATACTCATGGAAGGATTTGTCCTACTTCTATTGTAGCAATTTGAGATCCTTTAGGGTGACTTTATTTCTAGTACTGTGATTATACTATCTCAGAAACTTTTATGTCAATCTGTCCCAATCCCCTTTTATGTGCCTGTCTAATCCATGATACCAGTTAATGGCAGGGCCTATAAGACTAAAGCTGAAGTACTCAACCTTTTATCTCTTTGTAAGAGCAGTTCCCTTTATAACTAATGTATAATATTTTATATGGCAGATGGATCAAAATTGCCATTAAATTTGGGTAAGTTTGGCATCTTAAATCACAAAGGAAGCACATCCTCACTCTTTAAACTCCTTTCTTTTAGAATAACCCTTTTACCAGCTAACAATGCATAAACCATCACCTCTATCTTTTCCTCCATTTTCTTTAGGATCGAATCCTCTATTCTAGATGGCTTACTTATTAGGGCTTATGTCACCGTTGGTTCCCTTCCTTCCTCATGAATGAAATATTCCTCGAGAGCAATGCCCTTTCTTTTCGCTATTCAATAAGCAAAACTTCAGGCCCAGTACATTTTGACTCAACCATTAAAAAATGTCCCGCAGTAGCAGCCACAATTGAAGTGTCTCCAACAACGACGGGTTCTCTATTTATATTGATAAGTGTTAAAGGTTATTGTCTAGTTGGTTGCACTATAGAGGTCATCATCCTAGTCATTATAGCCTTTATCCTTCTTTCAAATTCCTAAAACCTTTTATCTAAATCTTGATTATTAGAGGCTTATGTCTGCATTAGATCGACTATTCCCGTCCTTTCTGAAGTTAACTTAAAAATATTTGTGAAACCTAAATTAGTCTCTGATGCCGATTCCAACAATTTTCATGGAGGCTTTCTAATAAGATGCCCGTCCGGACCCCTACACCACTTATATGACTCTATGATGATTGAAAAAGATTGCTAGAATGATGTATGATCGTGTTATGCATCATTCACAAAACATATTCACAAACTAGAAGAACCTATTCCAACCTTATTACTTCCCACACAGCCAGCCATACAGTCTCTTTTCTATATTGGATTAGCTAATAGGTTAACAAGGAACCTCTCTTTATTTCAAGTGCAAGTTATTGCATTTTTGGTCACCATGTATTTAAATAATTTAAACAAATTGAAATAATACCATCGGGGCATAGCACCAACCTCAATTTATTTGAATTTAGCTTAATAAAAAGTGACCCAAATAACAAGCATAATATTATGGCTCATGATACCTATGGGAAGTGTCTATTGTCACTATAAGCGGTATAGGTCTGGTGGCATAACTTTAGGGCTACTCAAGCATGGTCCATGTCAATGGATCTAGCTCATCACGAGCATAACAATCGATTGGGTCACCATTTGATATACGAAATAGTACAAGGCTTAGGCTAGGGATTACTCCCTAATGCTTCCCCACATTAAGTAAACATAGGGTTGCACTTTTGGAACACACCGTTAGTTTATAATAAAGGGAATATTCACACCTTTATATAGTTATTTATATGTTTTCACTTATAGTAAGGTAAATAAACATAGATTTATAACGTAACAAATCATGTTCAATTACAAGTGCATAGCATACTTATAATTATAAATTTTTAATCCATTAGATCGAATTATATTGCAAGTGCATAGCATACCTAAATAGTAGTGAAATACATAATAACAACTATAATAATATATTGACTGCATATATACAAACACTAAACAAATATATACTAAATATACATAATTAAATAAAAATAATTTAACACAATTAAACAAATGGAAAAAGGTACCAAAATATCCTCTATGTTCTTTCAGAGGGGTTAAAATGCCCCTGAAGTTTTTTTTTGAAATAAAAATGCTTTTTAACTTCTAAAAATAATACTAAAATGCCTTTTGGTTAATCTGCCATTTGCTTTAGTTTAACGATTGTGATGTGGTGCCACATAAGTGCAACATAAGGGAGGGATCCATCATTAAATATTTTTGAAAAAAGTACTAAAATGCCCTTCACATTTTCTCAAAGGCGCTAAAATGCCTCTAAATTTTTTTAAAACAAAAATGTCCCTAAACTTATGAAATCGGTACTAAATTGCCTCTCTATTAAAATTCCATCTACTTTATGGAATGGAATTGATGTGTCATATTAGTAGGATTGATTATTGCTTATGAGCAGACATACAAGCAAGTTTATGCCACATAGTCACCGGTGTAAGCACATAACCCACAATAATTATTTTTTCCCTCTTTTCACTTATCTCCCTTGAGCACAGTGTCATCCACTTTAGGGGCAATGGAGTTGAAATATCACATTAGTAATAATATTTATTGCTTACTTGATAGATCTACAAGCAACAAGTAATCCTACTAATAACATGTTAGCTCCATTCCTTGGAGCAAATAGCAGCTTAATGGAAGAGCATTTTATTACCGATTTTATAAGTTTAGGGGAATTTTTCTTCTCTAAAATTTTAGGGGCATTTTAGCCCATTTGAGAAAACATAGAGTATTAGGAGCCAACATTGACCCTAGGAGAATCTATGGTTATTAGTATGGTAATAAGGTCTAATTATGCTTAATTAGATGATGTAATATAAGTTCAGACTTTGAGGATTATCCACCTCAACTTTTATTGCAATGACTCAATTAAAAAGAACATAAGTGATTTTGGAAAAACCAATTAAATAAAAATAGATATCTTATTTAGACTATCATTCAAGCAAACTTAACTTCAATCTATTCTTAGTTTAATTTTTCTTTATCTTAATCCACCCTTACCAATACACAACTATCTTAAATTCTAAATATAATCATGCATCAATACTAAAGAACTAATCCAAGAATATGCATATCATAGATCATACTTAAAATAATCATCAACTATTAATAAAATAAGTTAATAATCAATCTTAAAACAACCATAGATAAAAATTTGATAAAAACTAAGAAATAATCAAACTTGCAATGAATTAAAGGTTAAACTAAGTCATTACAATAAAAGTATGAGGGTTCAATTTTACCTCAGCAAAAGTAAAAAAAAAATATTACTCATTGAACATGATTAAAATGCAAGAAAAACTAAAATAAAAAGATACAATACTCATGAAGATTTAAGCTTGCTCTTGATGACTTCTAGGAACACCAGTAGAAAGCTTGAGTCATTTAGAGAATTAAAAACTAAGAAAAAAAAAAGAAAACTAAGCTAGAACAGAAAAATAAACCCTAATTTACAAAAACAAGAATAAAAATCCTAAAAACTCCCCTCCTTTCTTCAGAATTTGTGCTTTTTTATATTGGTGTTTTTCTCTACTTAAAACCCACAAAGAGAAAAAACTTATTCCAAATAAACTTTCTTTTATAGGCAAAATCAAAATTTGATCATAATTAAACTTCTTGCCTTGGTAGAGGGAAAAAACCCTTCACTAAGGAGATTGTTTTCTTCTGTGTCTTTTGGGTTGCCTTGATAGAGGGAAACTCTCTCCACCTAGAAGAAGGTCTTTGTTCTTCATTATGCCATGCTTCCCTTGGCAGAGGGAGAATTTCCCTCCACTGAGGTGGGTATCTTCATTTGCATCATTAAATCCTCCTCTATAGAGGGAAATTTCCTTCCACAGAGGAGAATGCTACTGGATTAAATGAAATTTAACTCTTCAAAGCCTTTTAAGTAATGGAATTCCTCTTTTTGCATAAAATTCTCTTCTTTCTTCAATTAAATCTTTAAAAACACCAAAAATTACAATTAAGTCCACAAACACAGAAATTAAGAAATTAAACATAAAATTAAACAAATTAATAATAAAATAACATATTAAACACATTAAAACACACTTATATTATAGTCTTAATTCCCAATTATCACTCCTTTCTTTTGAAATTTGACCTCTTTACCGTAAATAGCACTTTAAATCTCTTTCATAACACATGTGAAAAGAGTGTGATGAAGGACTTTCCAAAAAGAGTAGTAAATAAGGTCAAGGAAGAAGAAAAATTGGAGAGAAAGGGTTTTTGATGAAATTTATGGAGTTGCATGTCAAATTTGGGTACCTCAATCACTTTATATGTGATTATTTTGAGTAATAATCTAGAGTAAGAAGATTCATAGGTGGAGGAAAAAAGGAAAGATAATTAAAGAAATTGACAGATTGTCATAATAAACCTATTGTTATGATTTGTAAAGAAATTATAAATTTAAAGTATAATTAAATGTATATTAAATCGATTCAATAATGGAAGACATGTGTAAGTATAGTACTATAAGTAATTTGTATAGAATATAGCTTCGCCTGAAGTGTTAAACTACATGCAAGATAAATTTTGGGTTATATTGTTGGTTTCGTAAGTAGAGCGGATGAACTCTTTGACACTGTCATGCTCGCAACATAGCAACCTGTCTCTTCTTTATTTCTTTCTTTTGTTTCTTCCTTCACTTGCTTGCCTTCACTATCGCACTCATGATTCCTATCGCGCTCGTAATCAATCTCTCATAATTCTTATTATAGTTGCACAATAAAATATAAGCTATTGAAACTTATATCAAATATAGTATAAATGACTCTATGTTTTTAAGATATTTTAAAGTGTAATAAAATGATTTTAGATGAAGAGTTAACATACCTTTTGGTATAAATACATGAGCGAATGATAGTATTATATTGTAAAATAATCAATGAACTTAATGTCACATGTTCTTATGACATGCACATGAGTATACATGACTATAATTATCTGTTTTAAATAGTACAAGTATATGAGAATGCCTATACCATTATGTTATCATATGAATGTGTATAGTTACAATATTGTATTTGTATAGATACTTGTAAGGTTACATAAGTTTGTGTGTGTGAGTGTATGTGTATAGGTATGAACATGCATGAATGGGTTTTAACCATGGATTTGGAGTCATGGCGTGTATATTTGAATAACTTTATTAGTTGTAATATCTCAATTATATACGCTTACCATACTAATCTAATATTGACATTTGATGATATCTTCTAAATATAAAGATGTACAGGAATGCTACTTAGTAAATTGTAAAGATTTGCACTTATGAAATGATAACATACATATATGTTTATTCCATATATTCATAGTTTTTATAAATAATATATATATATATATATATATACATATTTCAAGTATGATAGTATAGTGCTTGTGCAAACATGAAAAAATAAGTATGCTCAATATGTGATTCTAATCATAGTGTAAGTTGTGAAGAAATGTGAAACATAGATATGTAAACACATATCATTTGAACAAAGAAACTCAAGATAACATAATGATAAGTATCATCATCATACATATATGGATGAGTTATATGTATATTAATTGATTACAAGTGCAGAATATTTATACTCGAACATGTATATCATATCATGCTCATAGAAAGTTTATACATAAAATGTATATTATACCTTACTCATAGTTATACATGTGTTTATATGTATGTACATATATATATATATATATATATATACATATATGATCGAAAAGATAAAGTAAAAAAAGACAAAGAGATTGCAATGCCTATATCTATGTCTAAGTTATGGATAGATAGGCATGCCAATAAAGGTATTTTTGCAGCAACCACAGTCGACCCCATTTGGATCTTAATATAGTAATTGTCCCATTTGGATCATAATATCAGCCTTATTTGGGTTATAAGTCAACTCTGTTTAAGTCCACTTAACTGGTCATAGTAAAATTTTGGCCCCATTTAGATCTAAAGTCTAATATATTTATATATCTTTATTATACCTTCAGGTGCTATAGTATAGCCCATTATCCACTTTTATAAAAAAGTACAGGCTTAATACACATATGGAAAAGTATTATACAAAACTAAAAGATAATGATACATGATAGTTATTTATTTAATTTCTATATTATCTTAAAATGAAACCCTATATTGCATATGGAAAATATGATATATAAGGAGGTTACATTTTAAATATGTAGATATAGTAATTTAATATTGCATGTATACGCTAGGATTATAAATTATATGCATAATGAACTTGTGCACTGTTGTAGTCTTGTTAAGAATCATATTGTTAAATGTATGTTCTCTATAGTCGTATGTTACTTGTTTGATATTGTTAAAAATACTTGTGTGACTCCCTGTGTATTAAAGTTATGAAATCATTGATGAAAGTTTAAAGTGTTCCCTATACCTAGGAGATATCAGTTACATATATATGACTAGGTGCATTGTGATGGCTTTTAGCAACTGTATTGGCTTATACACATTTTCTTTAGTTATATGTTTATTACTTGATATTGGCATATAACATGTGCAAGTCCTACATATATACACAGATGGATTATGAACTCATAGCTTATGTATTCATGAGATAGAAATAAACTAATATTTCAAAATATTAGTAAATCAAAATGGTACCCAAATATGAAAAGGAAGGGCATGTTAATGATAGCAAGAATTAAGTGTGTTAATGCATGTATTTGATATGTAGGATGTTTATGCATATATTTATATATCATGGAAATTATTAGTATTTATATATGCATAGGGACTCAATTTATTAACTTAAAGTTCCTTGATTTATAATGGGCTTTCCAGTAAATCTAGATTGATATGAACACGCATTCAAGAAAGATTAGTAAGTCAATGTGATTAACCAATGATAAACTATAGGAATCCAGAAAGTATATTTGATATATATGAATATTTCTAAGAATAAATAATTGATAATTAGGGGTTATGTTGATAAGTATTTGAAAATAGATTTAAGAATTATATGAGATTGAATAGTACCTGGAAATGTTATCATCATTATTTTAAAAGATTAGTTGTAGGCTTATAAATATGTTTTTATATGTATGTGTTATTTTTGATGACTTTTGAAAAATGTCATATATATGATTTATGTTCCCCATTAAGCTTTATAGCTTAGCATGGGTGTTTATCCATGTAGGTTGTCAAGATAGGATTTTTTCTTAAGGATATTATCTATAGCAGGATGGCCAACATAAGTCATATAAGAGACTAAAACTATATAATCTTTATTTTGCCTTTTGTTGGGTCATGGAGTTTTAATTTGTACTGGAAATTTTAGTATAGTAAAGGTGTACAGTCAATAGAAATGTTATAATTTATGGTATTATGCTTTTAAAGTGGGTGTTACAATTTGGTATCATAGCTAAGGCTTAGGTGATTCTAGTCAATAAGAGTCTAGAAATTAGTTATTCTGGATAGTTATAGTGTGTTGGCCTAGTGTAAATATCCTTGTTTTGTTTTATTATAGATTTAAAGATGTATGATTTGATAGGAATTGGAAAGAAATTGTAGAGATACTATTTTATCTCGCGTTGAGATACAAGTTTCAATAGTAGAAGGATTATTGGATATGAATCACAACTTGACTCAGATTTTACAAGAGTTAACTAAGCAAAGGATATCAAGTGATGTTGAAAGGAAATTTAAGACTAAAGGAAATAGAAATAAAAGTATAAATAAGGTGAAATCAATAAAAAGAAAAGTGATACATTACTAATGAGTGAAAATAAGTTTTATTATAGTTGTACCTCGTAAGAGGAGGTAGACCATAGTTAAAAGGATAGATATATATTTAAACATATTAGTACAAACCAATAGGACTAAAGTTATAATGAAACAAGACGTCATCGAAGGAGTTTCTGGTATTTATCTTATTCTCTTTTGATATTTATTTATGTGTATTGATAGATTTTGCTAATGGAAATGTATATATGCATTTTTAGAATATTAAATAAGGTGAAGGTTTTGATAATGGTCTATATGAATATAAGGATAGTATATTTAATAGGACCCTAATTTCAGATAAAATAGTATTCGATATGTATATATAGGACTAGTGTTCGAGATTATAGTATAAGAGTGTGAATAAAATACATAAAGATTATATCAATACGGTATATGAGAAAGAGTTTATGAAAAAAAATTGATAAGGTTTTTCCATGTTAAAGTTGTTGTGATGATAAGTTCAGGTTGATTACTATGCTCTGTATACCTGTTAGTGATTTCTTACAAGTGTGAGCAGTTGACTAAACATTTCATAGCATGGGAGGGGGCACAACATGTATAGTACATAAAATACACATTTGCATTTCATTGCATACTTGAAAACATCGTTCTCTCATAACATAACATTAAACATCATTTGACAAGATGTAAAAAGCATCATACCACATGTATAGGCCCCAACTAAAAAGGAAAACAATAGGATATACATCAATGTTTTCAGACTCAACTTAGAAGTCAACTCGGCCTGCCAATTGGGTCATGGGTTAACTAGTTCGATCAGATCAACTCAGAGTTTTTATTATTTTTTTAAATATAATTATTTATAGAAAATTAAACATGTAGTATGTAAAAAATACATTCAAAAACCTATTCATTACCAAATATCAATATAAATATATTAATTTTAAGTCCAACAAAGTTTGTAAATATAAAAATCAAATAAATTGTCTTAAGTAATAAAAATCCAAATAAATCCATATAATTTCAAAAGCAAACATTGAAATAAGTTTATTTAGCATGATAAACAAACATCAATAATAATCAATCTTCATCTTCATATGATTTATGTATGTATGTATTTGTGTGTGTGTGTGTGTGTGTGTGTATATGCCAAACAAAACTAATTTACTATTAAAATCTAATTTTTTCCAGCTAAAATTCGTAATTGGGAGTTGTAAAAATGAATTTTGTAGAGATATAATGTTATATGATATGATTGGACCATCCCAAAAATATCAAATGTACATTAATAAATTATTTTACATTTATTATTAGCGGTACAGTTACATAATTTTAATGATTCTTATTGAAGTCCAACAAACAACTTATTTTGAGTGCCTTTTCAAATTTTTACATTAAAATTGAGGAAATAATTAGAAAATTTCAATTCTTTAAAATATTTATAATTTATTAAATTTTTTCTTTTATAAATTGAGATAGAGATGATAGATTTTTAGAAAGTTTTAAATACATTGGAAAAACTAAGAATAAAAATTATTAGTAATTAATATATTGTTAGTTTCTCAAAAATGCACTTGAAATTGAAAAAACAATCTCATATATATATATATATATATATATATATTAGCCTACAATCATTTAAGGAATAAGCTTTTGCTTTAAGGTTGTAGGTCTGCGTGAAAGGCAAAGAAGAAGACATAAAATGCACAATTTTGTAATTGATCCAGTCCAACCCGATTCAACCTGAGTTTTGGTCCAACCTAAAGTTTTTCCAGCTCAATTCAATTTTTTTGACATTTCGAGTTTTTCATGTTAGACCAACTCAATTTTCTAACCGAGTTAAAGTCCAATTAGTTCGAGCATCCGGGTCAAACCAAGTTTCAAAACATTAATATACATTAAACACAGTAATGAAATGATAATGAGAAAATTTCACTATTATAAGGAAATAAAGGTACATAAAACTTTAAAGTGATAATGTAAATAACAAGAGACACTGGGAGAAATGGTATTGATCAGAGTTTTATTGTGATTAAATATAGAGTTATAGGAAATTCTAGTAATGTATAAGAGTAAATGTTACAGGTATGAATTTCGAGGATGAAATTGTTTAAAGGGAAGAGAATTGTCAAAACCCAACATTTGCCCTAGGAGAATCCATAGGTATTAATATAGTAATAAGGTCTAATTATGCTTAATTAGATTATGTAATATAAGTTGAGACTTAGAGGATTAATTGTTTTTTGCAAAAGAGGATAAAATAGTTATTTTATCATGTGTATAATTGAAACAAAATATGATCTACTGTGTCAATTACAACAAAAGAAAAGAGATTTAGGGTAAAAATATAAAATAAGAAGAGATAAAGGGCTAAGTGGTATTTATCTTTGATGAGATCATCATCCATTTAAAAACCCCATAAAAATATGGTTTAAAAGGGAAAATAAAGGCATAAGCCAGCATTAAAGAAAAAAAAAAGCAAAAGCAAAGAAACCCTTATCTCTTCATTTTTCTCCCTCTCCTCTCTTAGAAAGTTTAAAATCTATTACTCTCTCTCCTCTCTCAAAAATCTATAAAACACTTCTTTCTCATCTCTTTTAAAATTTGGCCTTTTCACCCTAAATAGTACCCTCAAACACATGTAAAAAAGAGTGTGATGAAGGATATTTCAATAAGAATAGTAAACAAGGTCAAGGAAGAAGAAGAATAGGAGAGAAAGTTTTTTTGATGAAAGTTATGGAGTTACACGTAAGGTTTGGGAACCTTAATCACATTGCATATGATTATTTTGAGTAATAATCTAGAAATAATGCTTAATAGGTCTGTTTATTAGATAGAGATATGGATTTATAGGTATGAGAATTGAGATTAATACTTTACATGTGTTTAATCTTATGAAAATTAAGATGGTAGTCTGATAGAACAGGAGATTCATGTCTTATGATAGAGAAATTTATGGACTTAAAAGATTTAACAAGATGTCTTGAGATTAATAGTTAAGTAGAGTAAGTAGATTTATAGGTAGATGAAAGAAAGGAAAGATAATTGCAGAAATTGACAATTTATCATAAAGAACCTATTGGTCTAATTTGAAAAGAAATTGGAAATTTAAAGTTTAATTAGATATATTTTAAGTTGATTCAACAATGAAAGACATGAATAAGCATAGATTTATAGGTAACTTGTACATAATACAACTTCAACTAAAGTGTTGAATTACATGAAAGATTTTGGGTTGTATTGTTTGTTTCATGAGCAGAGGGAATTAAGTCCTCGACATTGTCGCACTTGCAATAAAGTAAGTTATCTCCTCTTTATTTCTTTCTTATTTTTCTTCCCTTACTTGCCTACCTTCATTGTCACACTCGCAACCAATCTCTCATCATTGTTATTATAGTTGCACAACAAAATATGAGCTATTGAAACTTATATCAAATATAGTATAAATAACTTTATATTTTTGAGATGCTTGAAAGTGTAATCAAATTATTTTAGATGAAGAGTTAACATATCTTGTGCTATAAATACCTGAGAGAATGATAGTACTATATTGTAAAATCATCAACGAACTTAATGTGACATGTTCTTATTACATGCACATAAGTATACATAACTATAATTGTCTACTTGAAACAGTACAAGTACATAAGAATGGCTATACCATTATGTTATCCTATGAATGTGTATAGTTATAGTTTGTATATGTACAAATATCTGTACGGTTACATGAGTGTGTGTGTGTGTGTGTGTGTGTGTGTGTGTGTGTGTGTATAGTTATTCAAATATACATGTCACTTCAAATCCAAGGTTGAATATATATATAGGTATGAATGGGTTTCAAACTTGGATTTGGAGTGACATGAACATTTGAATAACTTTATTGGTTATAATATCTTGATCATATATATTTACCATGCTAATCTAATATTGACATGTGATGATATGTTTTAAATATAAAGATTCATAGGAATGCGACTTAGTAAATTGTAACGATATGCATTTATGAAATGATAACATACATATATGTTTATTCCATATTTTTCATATGTGTGTGTGTGTGTGTGGATATATATATATATTATGCAAACATGAAAATATAAGTTTACTCAATATGTGATTCTAATTAGTGTAAGTTTTGAAGAAATGTGAAATATAGATTTGTATGCACATATCATTTGAATAAAGAAACTCAAGATAGCATGATGATAAGTACCATCTTTACACACATGTCGATGAGTTATATGCATTTTAATTGATTACAAGTGCAAAATATTTATACTCCAACAAGTATATTATATCATGCTCATAGTTATGCATTTGTTTATATATGTGTATGTGTGTGTGTGTGTGTGTGTTTGTATATATATATGTATATGTGTGTGTGTGTGTGTGTGTTTGTGTGTGTGTATTTAGGTATATAATGGGAAATAATTAAGTAAAGAAAGATAAAGAGATTACAATGCCTTACAGCAACCACAGTCGACCTCATTTGGGTTTTAATACAGTAATGGTCCCATTTAGATCATAATATTGGCCCTGTTTAGGTCGTTAGCCAACTCCATTTGAGTCTGTTGGACCGATCCATAATACAATTTTAGCCCCATTTGGGTTTAATGTCTAACACCTTTGGGTATCTTTATTGTAACTTCAGGTGCAATAGTATAGCCTGTTATCCACTTTTATAGAAAGTGCAGGCTTAATACAAATATGGAAAAGTATCATATGAAACTAAGAGATAAAGATACATGATAGTTCAACATTTGATTTCCATATTATATTAAAATGAAATGTTATATTGCATATGGAAAACATGATATATATGGAGGTTACATTTTAAATATGTAGATATAATTATTCAATATCACATGTATACACTAGGATTATAAATTATATGCATAATAAGCTTGTGCACTATTGTAGTCTTGTTAATAATCATTTTGTTTAATGTATGTTCTCTATAGTCATATGTTACTTGTTTGATGTTGTTAAAAAGACTTGTGTGACTCCCTGTATATTAAAGTTATGAAATTATTGATGAAATTTTAAAGTGTTCCCTATACTTAGGATATATCAGTTACATGTATATGAGTTGGTACATTGTGATGGCTTTTAGTTGTTATATTATTTAATACACAATCTCTTTAGTTATACGATTATTACTTGATATTGGCATATCACATGTGCAACTCCTACATGTATACACAGATGAATTATGAACTCATAGCTTATGTACACAACTTGAACTAACCTATTAGATAAAAATAAACTAATATTTCAAAATATTAGTAAATCAAAACGGTACCCAAATTTGAAAAGGAAGGGTATGTTAATGGTATCAAGAATTAAGAGTGTTAATACATGTATTTGATACATAAAATATTTATGTATATATTTATATAGCATGGAAATTATTAGTATTTATCTATGCTTAGGGAATCAATTTATTGACTTAAAGTTCTTTGATTTATAATGGCCTTTCTGATGAATCTAGATTGATATTAACACGCATTCATGAAGGATTAGCAAGTCAATGTAATTAACTAAGGATAAACTATAGGAATCTAGAAAGTATATTTGATGTATATGAATATTTCTAAGAATAAATAATTGATAATTAGGTGATATGTTAATAAGTATTTGACATTAGATTTATGAATTATATGAGATTGAATAGTACCTAAAAATGTTATGATCATTATTTTAAATGATTAGCTATATGCCTATAAATATGATTTTATGTGTATGTGTTATTTTTGACAACTTTCGAAAGAGGTCATCCACATAATTTATGTTCCCCACTATGCTTTATAGCTTACCAGTGGTGTTTATCCATGTAAGTTATTAAGTTAGTACTTCTTCTCAAGGATATTATCTGTAGTAGGATGGCCAACACAAGTCATAGAAGAGACCAAAAGTATAGAGTCTTTATTTTGGCTTTTAATGGGTTATGATGTTTTAATTTGCACTTGAAAGTTTTACATAGTAAAGATTTACAGTAAATAGAAATGTTGTAATGTTTAAAGAGGCACTTAAGCTTTTTAATAGTAAAATTTATATGTTATGTTTTAAAGTCTTATAAGATTTTGTATAATAGAACGTAGTAGAGATTGGATCAATAAAGTGTGGTTATAGTTTAATTATGTTTGATGATGGTATTATGCTTTTAGAGTGGGTGTTATAATTTGGTATCAAAGCAAAGGCTTAGGCAATTTTGGTCAATAAGAGTCTAGAAATTAGTTATTATAAATATTTATAGTGTGTTGGCCTAGTGCAGATATCCTTATTTTGTTTTATTTTAGATTGAAAGATGTATGATTTGATAGTAACTTAAAAGAGATTAAAGAGATATTGCTATATCTCGTATTGAGACACCAATTTCAATAGTAGAAGGATTATTGGATATGAACTGTAACTTGACTCGGATTTTACAAGAGTTAACTGAGCATAGGATATCAAGTGATGTCAAAAGGAAATATGAGACTAAAGGAAATAGAAATAAGAGTGAAAATAAGGTGAAATCAAGAAAAAGAAAAGTGTTATTTAAAAATAAAAAAATTGAGGAAAAGCTTAGCACTTTTGTTCCCTATCTATTTATTAGCAACAGTATCCTTATTAGGTGACCCTGATCAGAAGCTACCTAGTATCTACATAGATCTTTTGGTTAATCATACAACAATGTGTGCAATGTACAATTTTGTTGATGGATATGCTGGGTACAATCAGATCCTTAACAAAGTTATAGATTGAACAAAGACAAGTTTTATTACGAAATGGGGAACTTATACATACAAGGTCATGCCTTTTAGACTAAAAAATGTTAGAGCTACTTATCAGAGGATGGCAACCAAGATTATCAGTGATTTGATTTATAAAGAAGTTGAGGTGCATGTGGATGACATGATGATCAATTCACGCAATAAAGAATGTCACTTTGAGGTATTAGAAAAGTTTTTCCAGCAAATTGATAAGTACAATTTATGTCTTAACCTAAAGAAGTTTGTATTTAGGGTAACCTTAGGCAAATTGTTGGGACACTTTGTTAGCTAGTGAGGCATAGAGGTGGTTCTAGATAAGGAAATATTTAATAGAGAAATGCTAATGCCATAGAAAGAGAAGGGAATTTAAGGGTTCTTAGGACAAATCCAGTACATCAGCCACTTCATAGCTAAGCTCACCTTTATTTGTGAGCCGATTTTTAAGCTCTGAAGGAAAGATCAGTCAGTTAAATGAAATGATGAATATTAAAAAGCCTTTAACACAATCTAGGAGTCTGCATCCTCCAATTCTTCAACCACCTAAACCATTAAAGCATTTTATCTTATACTTAGGAATGGGATAGAGTTCGGTAGATGCAATGTTAGCTCAAAAAGATGAATTTGGGGTAAAATTTATTGTGTATTATTTGAGAAAGAAATTCCTCCCATACAAAGCCAAGTATGTTGATTTTGAAAATATTTACTTATCAGTAATATAGGCCTTTATGAAGCCAAGAAACTAGTTCCATTCTTATCGAATACAAGTAGTGGCCAAGCACAACCTGCTTCGATACCTTCAATCAACACCATCCAAACTAAGGAAAATGGGAAGATGGCTTCTATTGGTGTGGGAATTTAAAGTGGAATACATAATTAATAAGAAAATTAAGGGTCAACCAGTCATCAAATTCCTAGCTAACCATCCATTATAGGGTGATAAGATTGAATATGAGTTCCTTGATGAAAATGCCACAGCCATTTTGGTTTATGGTTAGCAGATGTATTTCGATGAAGTTATAAACAATAAAGGCACTGAAGCAGGAGTCATTCTTTTTATGTTCAATGCTGAAAAGCTTCATTTAGCTAGGAAGTTGTCATATAAAGTGAATAATAATGAGGCTGAAAATAAAGCTTATATATATATGGATGGAAACACCAGTAGCCCTGGTGGTATAGATGGTCGAGGTATTTTGTAATTTATCTATGGTATTCCACCAAGCAAGAGGTGAATTGTCCATTAGGAAGGAGTAATTGGTACCATATATGGAGTCTCTAAAGAACCCAAATAGTCAGTTTGAAGTATGCACTTTTAAGCATATGCTTAAAGACAAAAATCAGTCAGTAGACACCTTGGCAACATTGGTATTCATGTGGGATAACCCAAAATCAGCAGTTATAAAAGACTTGTTATGAAAGTGAGTAGGTTATGAACTGAGAAGAGGCAGATGGAAGACCGTGGTTCTATGACTTTTGAAACTACTTAGAAAGGTCAATATTCCTAGAAGAAGAAATAGAAAAGGATCAAAAGATGATCCAAAAATTTTCCAATCAATTTATAAGCATAAATGGAATTCTGGATAAGAGACAGGTCGATGGTATTTAGGTGTGATGACAACAACTGCTTGAAGTTTGTGAAGTTATGCTATCAATGTCAACAGTATGTGGATATAAGTCTCCTGATAGTTTTAGAACTATATAATTTGTCATCTCTATGGCCTTTTATAACTTAGGGTATATATATCATCGAAATATCCATCCAACGATTTCCAATAGAAACAAATATATAGTAGTAGTTGTTGACTACTTCACAAAGTGGATAAAAGCTCAATCCTTCAAGAAATTAGGGCATGAGAAATGGCCCATTTTATTAAGATGAATTTGATCTATTGATATAGGGTACCTCATTATATGGTATCAGATAATGGAGTCCAATTTCAAGCTGAAACTAGATAGATACTTCAGTGGTATAAAATCCAGTATCACAAGTCTTTTCCTAATAATTCATAGATGAACGGGTTAGTTAATGAATAAGAATTTAAAAAATATCTTTTCCAAAATAAGGCAAAATTATAAATATTAGGCTGAGAAGTTACCATTTGAACTATAGGGATATCAAACTATTGTTATTAGTTCGATGAGAGCCACCCCTTTCTTATTAGTTTATGAAACAATTGTAGTATTGCCAGTAGAAATTAAGCTATAGTCCCTAAGGGTCATATTGGAAGTAAAATTGTTAGAGGCAGAATTGGTGAAACATAAGTTAATGCACCTGAGCTTGTTGGATGAGAATAGAATAGGGGTTTGCTATCACAATCAATTATACTAGAAGAGATTGGCTCAATTTTTCACCAAGAAAGTTAAGGTTGATAACTTGAAAGAATGAGATATGGTATTCAAGTAGATAAGACCTGTATATGTGAATATCGAGGCATGTAAGCCTAACTAGGAAAGACCTTTTATGTTAAAAGGGATATTATCAAAAAAACGACCATTCTCATCGATAATGATGAAAATGAATTCAAGGAGCCAGTCAACATCGATAGATTGAAAAGATGACATGGTTAAAGACTTAGAAATAAAAATGGAAAGAAAAAAAGAAAAAGAAAGTCCACGAGTTAAAAACCCAAAATATGGTTTCATTGCTAAAATTAAGCACCTCACTAGGCAAAAGTTAAAGGTTTGAGAGAAATTGATCAATTAAAAAAGCCCCATGAGAGCTGATTAATGATAATAGTTAGATGTAAAGAGTAAATGGAAAAATGTGTTTTTTGATGTTAGATATATGTCGTGACTATTTTTATGTGATATCATCAAATGAGAATGCAAGCATAAGTTTAGTTATATATGCAAAATAATTCATACCATAAAGAAACTTTATTACACTATAACAAGAAACAAAAAGCACATTGGAGCACTATTTAACATCTGCTCATATGGGTCATTATTTATGTACATGGTATTATCAAAAACAAACAAAAGGAATAGCAAAGATCAACCTCTTTAATCCTTTATGCTACCTTCATCACTTTGATGCTTTAGCGAGAATACCTTATACTTAGCTACTTCAGGAACTAACTAATGATATCTAATTGGGGCCATAAAATCATAGGATAAGGAGAAGGGAATGTTGGATTTCACTAATAGGTGCATTTAAGTGTCATGATTGCTCAAAAGGAAAAAAAAAGTCAATTCACCACCTTTGATGGTTAGATGGGTTTGCACCATGTCTTGTTTCTCTTCGAATTGATGGACACATCGAGATGTGAGACAAAAGGTAGCCCTCAGAAGGCCACATAGTCATATGCAACTAGAGTGGCCATCCTTAGAAACATATGTTAGAGAGTATGCCCTAGAGCCCATGTAAAAGGGATGTATTTCATATGTGTGAATTCATATTCTTAATAAAAGGCATCATTCAATTATTAATGCTATGTTTAAATACATGAGTTTGTAAATCTTAAATTAATAAATGAAGTCCTAGATATTATAAACATGGTGCAAAGGCAATCATGAAGGTGTTCATAATATGAGATGTTTATTGCATGCAAATGTTTTAATATCTAAATATCCCTTGTCATAGAATTAACAAGATAGGACATTGTTAATTTGGACAGACTAGCACATGTTATGCTTCTTGAATGGTTCAAGCAGTGGTTCTCATAACTGTGATTATGAAAGATAATCAAATCTAACATGTGGATGCTTGTTAGGAGAACAAGTTCATTAGAGATCTGCAAAGAGAATCCTCACATGGATATTAAATATATGTCAGTGAGGAACCTCTTCATAGTGGTTGTGCAAGTATCCTTAAACTTGAGATCACTAAAGTTATCTTAAGTAGCAAGTGGTATACTTTGACTCCATAACTGAGTACTTTTAACGGGGGGTGAACATAGTTAGGAGGTTGGGTATATCATAACCTACTTGAAGTTAGTTGAGTGATCGACAAAGGATTCACCATCCTAGATTTATTAAGGGAAGTTATCTTCCATGATTCTATAATTGCCTTGTTAAAGAATCTCCAGCCAGAGTAATATGCCAAGATGGATAAGGATCAATAAAGGGTATTTTGGGAACAATGGTTAAATTAATAGAACATACATAATTAGATTTATATGAGTTTATAGAAATCCATACTTATAATCTAATTGAGATATGAGTGGTGAAAGGAGTAATTGCCTTGTAACTATTTCAACGGAAGGGTATAGTCAAACCACTTGATTTTTCTGACATTTGGGTAGTTATGATGCCTAGATAGAGGCCGCTTATGATTTGTATAATAGTGTATCATAAATATTAATAGGGATTGATAAAATGATTTAAAGAAGTTTAAATCATGTGAGTTTTGAATAGAACTCATAATTACATATTATACTGCCAATATGGATAGGAACCCAATAGGTCACAAACATATAAAGTAAAGAATAAAATGGTAAAATGATAAAGATAATAATATTTGATATTATTATGGGAGAAGAGAAATGAATAATAGAATAATTAATTAAAGAGTTTAATTAATTATGATCAAGTATAATTGTTTGCAATACTTTTTAGAAATGTTTTGTAAAATGAACCTAATTGAAATATTGTATTTTATAAATAATTATTATTATTGGACTATAAGTGTTATAGGGTTGATATAATAATTGATAAATCCATTGTAGAAATTATAGAGGCCCAAAGAATTGATTTTGGTGCATAAACCCTCCAGAGGAAAGGTTTCACTCCAACTTTAGATAGAAGGCCATAGAGGCCTAATTCTTTGACCAAAAAAAATTAAATATATTTCATAAGTGTTATGAAGCCTACATATTTAATTTGGATGGGTGATTAAATCCAAGTGTATGCATAAAGGGCCTAGTTTATGGGTTTTGTGCATAGTCCTTTATGAATAGACTTAAATTAGATTTAATTGAGCCCAAATAAATTATTAATAATTTTAGAAGCCCATTTTATATTTCTCCAACAATTTTAAAGAGGCCAATCCCATTATGAAGTTGGATTTTTAACGTAACTATAAAAATCCAAGTGATAGGAATTTTAGGGTAAAGTGAACAATTAAGAGAAAAGAAATTCTCTCTCTCAAAAAACCCTAGCCGCCACTCCCTTGCTAGCAACAAGGGGAATTCGGCTAGCCTTGTGGTTCCTCCATTCTTAGTTCATTTATTCCTTCTTAAGTTTGGATTACTCATTAGAGGTGTTCAATTTTGGATACTGTGGTTTGTGATAACCCGATGAGAAGGAAAATCAACTGTTCAACAAAAATCAATGGTGATTTTTCTTGTTTTCATTAATATTTATACTGTAAATTCATGGCAAGATCAGATATATTGGTTAAAAATTTTAAATTTCGCTTATGTATGTGATGCATGTAACCGATAATTCCTAAAAACATACTGATAATTGTGAATTATACTATGTTTTAATATGTGTTTGTGTGTTTATTGTGTCATTTTGGTGTTTATTTATCTAATTTAGTGTTTAATTGTTAAGTTTATTTTATCATGTACTTAATTGCATAAATTGGTGTTTTTAGGTGTGAAATTGAAGAAAAATAAAAGTTTTAAAGGCAAAAGAGCAAATTTAGCTTTAAAAGGATTTTTGAAGACAAAGTTTCATATGTTTAGTTTATAGAGTAGCCACTCGGTTGAGTGAATTCTCACTCTACTAATGTAGGGCAAGAGAAACAAGGCACTAATAAAAGCTTTATGATGTGAGCCGTATAGCTCATATTAATGTAGTGTTTTATGTTTATAATTGTCATGTAAGTATTTAATTTTTAGTTATTTATCTTTGAAATTTGGTATGTTTTTTGTTTTTATGTGTTTTATGCTTTTTTAGGAAGAAAGTGAAGAAATAATGGAGAAAAAGGCAGCAATTAAGCAAGAAAGTAGAGTTCCTGTCAAGGGCACGATGGAGTCATGATCGCAACAAAGCAAGAAAGAAGAAAATAAATGTCAAACCCGAAGAAAGTCAACATTTGAAGCTCCATGTCTTGTCACGAATACGACATGTGTCGCGGTTGTGACAGATAAGGACATTGGGTAGTTATTTTTCAAAAGGCACTTCAAAAGGACACCATTCTGTTAGGAATTATCGGTTACATGCATCTCATACATAAGCGAAATTTAAAATTTTTAACCAATATATCTGATCTTTCCATGAATTTACAATATACATATTAATGAGAATAAGAAAAATCACCTTTGATTTTCGTTGTACAGTTGATTTTCCTTCGCACTGGGTTGTCATAAACCACAGTGTCCAAAATCGAACACCTCCAATGAGTAATCCACACTAGAGAATGATAAAATGAACCAACAATTGGTAGAAAAACAAGGGCTGGCTGAAAACCCTAGAAGCTAACTTTGGGAGTGGCGGCTATGGTAGAGAGAAAAAGAGAAGAAACTTTTCTTAAGTGTTCACACACTCTTAACCTTAATTCCCCATCACTTGGATTTTTATAGTTAGGTTAAAAATCCAACTTCATAATGGGATTGGGCTCTTTAAAATTTCTGAAGAATTATTAATTAGGCTTCTAGAATTATTTATAATTATTTGGGCTCAATTAAATCCAATTTAAGCCTTTCATAAAAGAATATGCACAAAACCCATAAACTAGGCCCTATGTACATATACTTGGATTTAATTACCCAAATGAGTTCTAAATCAAACCAAATTAAATATGTAGGCTCCATAACACTTATGTAACATATTTAATTTATTTTGGTCCAAGAAATAGGCCTCTAAGGCCTTCTTTTTTGGAGTTGGCGTGTCGCCCCTCTTCAGGAGGGCTTCTGTACCAACTTCACTTCTTTGGGCCTTTATAATTCCTCCAATGGACCTATTAATTATTATATCAGCCCTATAAAACTTATAGTTCAATAATAATCAATTATGAAATACATTATTTCAATTAGGTCCAATTTTACAGAACATATCAGAAAAGTTTTGCGAATAATTTTACTTGATCATAATTAATTAAACTCTTTAATTAATTATTATCTTATCCACTTCTCTATCCCCATAATAATATCAAATATTATTATCCTTGTCATTTTACCATTTTATCCTTTTTCTCTATATGTGTGTGACCTATTAGGTTCCTGCCAATATTAGCAGTATAATATGTAATTGTGAGTTCTATTCAAAACTCATATGATTTAAACTCCTTTAAATCATTTTATCAATCCCCATTGATATTCTTGATACATTATTATACAAGTCATGATTGGCCTCTAGCTAGGCATCATGACTACCTAAATGTTAAGAAAGTCAAGTGGTTTGACTATACCTTTCCATAGAAACAGTTACCGTGCAATTACTCCTTTCACCACTCTTATCTCAATTAGATTCTGAGTATGGATTTCCGTCAACTCATATAAATCTAATTATGTATGTTCTATTAATTTAACCATTGTTCTCAAAATGCCCTCCATAGATCTCATCCATCTTAGCATATTACTATGGCTAGAGATTCTCTAAACAAGGTAATTATAAAATCATGCAAGATAACTTCCCTTATTAAATCTGGGATGGTGAATCCTTTGTCTATCACTCAACTATCTTCAAGTAAGTCATTATAAACCCAATCTCCTAACTATGTTCACTCCTAGTTGGAAGTAATCAATTATGGAGTCAAAATATACCACTTGCTACTTAAGATATCTTTTGTGATCTCAAGTCTAAGGATACTTGCACAACCGCTATGAAGAGATTCCTCACTAATATAGATTTAAAATCCATGTGAGGATTCATTATGTAGGTCTCCAATCAACTTGTTCTTCTAACAAGCATCCACATGTTAGCTTTGATTATCTTCCATAATCACAGTTATGAGAACCACTGCTTTAACCATTCAAGAAGCATAACATGTGCTAGTCTGTCTGAATTAACAATGCCCTATCTTTTTAATTCTATGACTAGGGATATTTAAATATTAACACATTTGCATGCAATAGACATCTCATATCATGAACACTTTCATGATTGCCTTCGCACTATGTTCATAATATCTAGGACTTCATTTATTAATTTAAGATGTACAAACTTATGTATTTAAACATAGCATTAATAAATGAATGATGCCTTTTATTAAGATTATAAATTCATACATATGAAATTCATCCCTTTTACATGGGCTCTAGGGTATACTCTCTAACACATTCTTCACCAAATGACATGCACTTCTATAGGGGTACTTGAAGAGTTATGTTGCTATGGAAGGGTGCTTGAAGGGTCACAATGATTGACAATGATGTTATAAATATAAATGGTGGTTATGCAATTCAAATTTCAAATCAAATTTTAAAGAGGCATGACTTTTCACCAAAGGTTGTGTACCCATAGAAAGATGTTTAAAGAGATACAATGTTTGGCAAGGAGTCTATAAATGCAATGAAGATAAGAGAGTAAAAAAGAGAGTTAGGAAATAATTCTTGATGATAGACGAGGGATAGAGAGTGATTAATTTTATCTTTTGAAGGGAATACAAATATAAAAGAAAGAGAAGAAATCATTTAGGAATAAAAGGATTGAGAGATCATTTTTTTATTTATCTTTCAATTGTCTATTCTTTTTTACAACTCTTTGAATTATGTCTTTTAGAATCTTTAACAACTTTGTTAATATTTGCTTATTCTTATTATTACAATTAATCTTTAGTGCATAATTTCTTAATAGTATTATTTGCATTTAAGTAATTGAATGTTCATTATAAGTAATGGTATAGTTTGAGATAAATATTCTTATTTGCATCTATTATGAATTCATTATCAAAACATCACTAGAGAGATCAGGATGTTAATATAGTTTCTACAGGTTGGTGTTTATTCTTAAAATTTGTAAGTATGACAATTTAATTTATTAGTGAGAGTTAAGGGTTATAAGGTATATTTGTATATTTTTGGCATTCTATTTTAGTTTGAGAGAATGATTCAGAACCTTATTCCAACTTTGCCTGCATTATAAAAGTTGCTATTCAATCAAAAGAATAATATTAGGTTTCATATTATCAATTTTTACATCATTATTCGTATTTGTCTCCTGTGACCATCATTAAATTAGGATTAATTAATAGTTTAGTATAATATTATTAGTTTAATTTAACAATAAAATTAATGATTTATTGTAAACAAGATTAAAATCAAGTAGTAGTGTGTGATAACCAATTTGGTCCTCATAGGAACGATATCTTAAGTACTATAATTAGTGAACCATGCACTTGCAAATTTAGCACTAACACTTCACTCGGTGAATTCTCACTCTACAAATTATGCTTGTGTAGGTTCAGTTCCTTGGTATGCTAATATTATGAATTATCTTGCAGGAAGTTATCTACCAAAGGATTTCATTTGGCAATAGAAGAAGAAGCTAAAGGTGGATGTAAGGCATTACCTTTAGGATGATCCTTATTTGATCAAGATATGTCTGAATTAAGCATTTAGGAGATGTGTTCTAGAGGAGGATCAAGAGGATATCATGAGACAATGCCAATGAGGAGAGGTTGGAGGTCACCATGGACAAAATCATATAGTACAGAAAATTCAGGTTTCTTTTGGCCTTCTCTTTTTGCTAATGTTAAGTCTTTTATAGAGTTATGTGATAGGTGTCAATAGATAGGGAATATATCTAAAAGGGATGAAATACTTATAAACAATATATTAGAAGTTGAAATTTTTTATGTTTGGGGAATTGACATTATGGGGCCATTGATGAACTGATGTGGATTTGAGTATATCCTAGTTACTATGGATTATATGAATAAATTGATAGAAACAGTAGCCACTAGGACATGTGATGCTAGGGTTGTGTTTGAATTCCTTAGGAGGAATATTTTCACTAGGTTCGGGGCACCAAGAGCTATTATAAGTGATGAAGGCAAGCATTTTATCAACCATAAATTTAGAACATTACATAGAAAATTTAGTGTCAAGCATAAAATAACAACCCCATATCATCCTTAAGCAAATGGGCAAGTGGAAGGGTCTAATAAGGAGCTGAAATCAATCTTAGGGAAAATAGTAAATAGTGCTAGAAAAGATTGATCTTAGAAGTTAGATAAGGCACTCTGGGCCTATAAAACTGCATATAAGACCCTTATAGGCATATCTCCATTTAGGTTGATTTTTGGAAAAGCATGTCATTTGCTAGTTGAATTAGAGCATACGGCGTATTGGGTGACAAAACTACTTAACTTTGATTTGAGATGTGCAATAGAAAAAAGAAGTTTATAGCTCAATGAACCTGTTAAGTTTTGACAATGGTCTTATGACAATGCAGCCCTCAACAAATAAAAGACAAAATATTAGCAAAACAAGATGTTAAGTTTCAAAGAATTTGTCCCTAGGATGCTAGTTTTATTGTACAATAGTCAATTGTAGTTGTTCCCAATTAAGCTAAAATCAAGATGGCTTGGGCCATATGAAGTATTGTCCAACAATGAATTTGGAGTGGTGACCATCAAGAGTCGGAAGGATGGGCATTAATATAAAGTTAAAGGGCACAAATTGAAGCATTATCTCATGGGACAAGTGGAGGTCACTGAAGTAACCATGGTTTTTTAGGACTATTAACAGGGTTCTAAAAGTCTAACTGAGGACTTGCTAAACTCAGAACTACATTCCATCCTTATCTTTGTTTGTGTTATTTGGTTTTGTTATATTAGTTTTTATTTTGTGCTGATAGTTTGTGTTATTTGGTTTGATTTTGTTAGTTTGTGTTATGCACTATTTTGTGTTGCAATGTGAGTTAGTTTGTTCTTTGTTTCATGCTTAAGTGTTTCATGAAGTGAAAAATGATTGATGCAGGCTTAGAGTTAGGAGAATAACTCATTTTGTTATATCAGTAGTGATTTTTTGTGCAGTGATTTTTGTGCAGCCTAGGCATGTTCAATTTTAAGGGCATTTTAATTTCTTTATGCATAGAAGATAAATTTTTGCTAAGGGCTTCAGATTCTTTAGTGGAATTGTGATTTTGTTGATGAGGAATTAATCAAAGTAGTAAGGCAATTTAGGTGAACATCAAGTTAAAAATTCATTTTGAGATTTATTGTACATGAAGAACACATTTTCTGGATTTTTGTTTTGTGAACCGAGAGCATTCACTTAGTAGAGTGAAAATTCACTCCACCAAGTGCCACACCACTCAGTAGAGTGGATTTTCACTATACCGAGTGTATCATCCATGCCTAAATTTTATTTTTTACTTCAATTGGTCCAGTGGCTTATCACTTGGTAGAGTGAATTTTCACTCCATCAGGTGCTACACCACTCGGTAGAGTGAGAATTCACTCCATCGAGTCCTTTAGAATGCCCTATACTTGTCATTTTTGCACTTTTTCATCCAAAGGCCTGCCTTTCGGTAGAGTTAAAACTCACTCCGCCAAACCACCCTCTATATAAACCCCAGTTACCTTTCACTCCACCATGTTTGTTTTCTTTTTACCCAAAAATTGCTCTTACTCCCTCACTCTCCTAACTCACTCTATCGAGGCAATTAAGTTTTTTATTGCTCATCTTTGCATCCTCAATTTAATCAAGTAAGTATTATACTTCCACTTTAATTCTTTCAATTAGACATTATAGTGACTATGCACTTAGGGTTTTTTGTTCTTAATTATGTACATTTTTTCTCACTTGATTTGAGCTTTATATGTTAATTTTCTTACTTTCATTGATTATTTTTAGATTGAGTGTTGGAAATTTCTCTTGATATTTTCAATTTGGATTTTAAATGGTTAAGAATGCATGCAATTTAGCATAGTTGTGAACATAACATGTTCGATAAAATTCCTCAAAGACTAAGTTTATACTTTGTGCTTAAATTTTATTAATCATAATCATTATAAATCATTCTTTTATGTTAGCATTTTATTATCACACTTGTTTTGAACATGTTTTAAACTTAAATTCATGCATTGATATGTGAAAAATTTGGGCTAATTGTTGAGTGTTTTTCTTCAGTGAGAAAATTGACTCTTACATATGGTGGCATTAATATTTGCTAGTATTACTTTGTGTGTACTAGCACCTAAAAGATCAAAGAAGAGTGAAGCATCAAGTTCATCTTGTAATCACATTTTGGCATACATTGATGAGGAAGATAGACAATTGTATGAATATTTTGGGGAGGTCAATTTTGTAAAGCCAGTTTATCTAAAGCAATTTTATTTGGATATAGTGGATGGAAATTTATGGGATGAGATTTTCCCTTTGATTAGAAATATTGGTTGGAAGAAGTTCATCAAAAAGAAATCGGAGGTGTACTTGTACCTAGCACAAAACTTCTTCACATCATTTAAGCTTTATTTTGAAGATGAACAAGAAGAAGACACAATCAGTTTTAAGCTTGGTAGGAAGACTCACCATATGCCTTTTCCAGAGTTTGCACAAAAATTGGGATTTCCCACATATGGTATAGGCGAATTACCCAATGCCATCCCATAGGAGAATTGGAAATTCATTAGAGATCCTATAAACCCAGTGCCCTATCAATCTAGTAAGCTAAAGGCCCATGGTTTAGGCAGTCATACACTGTGAGTTCTTCACTAATTTATATCCCTTACCTTCTTTAGCTACCCTGGTAGCCCGAGTGTAATTAATGATGAGGAATGCTTACTTTTAAGATGTATAGTTCAGGGTATACGGATTAATGTTGCAGTCCTTTTGTGCCGAAAAATAGAAGAATTGCAAAAAATGAAGAGCACTATTAAAGAGACATCATTGGGGTGGATTGCAATCATTATGGCAAAGGTCATGGGTCATATAGACATGAAGGAATCTCTTAAAGAGCCAGCATTCATAGACTATGAGATGTTGATGTAGATGAAGGTGTTAGTTAAGAAGCCATATAGGCATTGGTCTGGTAGGGATGAATATTTAAGGCCAGTCATTATCTGTAGAAACAAAGAGGAAGATCATGATCCCGCTGCTCATGCCCCCACTGCTTAGAAACCTGCACTACAAGAACCCTCACCCCAAATGATTGCTTTTATGAATCAAGTAAATGGTTGATTTGATAATATGCATGGTAGTATTAATGAAGTGAAGCAAACTCTGGAGCGGTTTGTTGCCAATTTCTACGAACAATATACACCACCACGACTCCCACAATCTAAATGAGCTGAATATCAGTTTATTATGGATAGTAAATTTTGAGAAGGGGATAGAGCTTCTCTAAGCTTAATTTTGCTTAGATTCAGGAAGTAAAATCTAATTCTCCCATTTATGAAAAAATTTAAATTTATTTTCTTGTTTTTTTATTCGTTTTCTTTTAAAGTTCTATTTACTTTGTCTGTAAGGTTAACTCTAGGAGAAACTTTGTATTTTTCTTTAAGTAACGATACTATTAAATGTTGCTAGTCATTGCTAGTAGTTTGTTTTTCCTATTTTAGTTACTGTAGTCAAATAGTTAGTTCAGAATTGTCACTTAGCTTACACTAGACTTAGTTTGCCCTAATCTTATGCTAAAAAATTGAACTAGCTAAACTTGAACTTAGAATATGCAATGTTTAAAATTTTCATTTAGCATTAAGACAATCATGTTGTTTAGTGAGTTTTTAGCTAGTTTGGCATTCAACTTAACTTATATCTGTTAGTTCTTACTTTTTGAGCACTAAGACCAATTTTTAAATAAGAGAAAAACCAATGCATTATAGCAGTTGAGCAAGGAATTTTAGGACACTGGAACCTTCCTCATCACACCTTAAAGCATAGAAACAGCTTAGGCAATTTAAAAAGTGATCTAGGCATAATTTTTCTTATTGATCCACTTTGAGACTTTTTACCTACCTTATGTGTTTAATTATCCTTTATTGGCCATTTTGAGCTTAATAAAGCGTGCTTAATGCATGCTACATTTATTTTTCTTATTACACTCAATTATTAACCATATAGCCTGAAAAGTCTTTATTTTTTCCTCTATAATTAGATAGATTAACTTTTGTTTGGTATTGTAAAGGGTGTAGTAAGATAGTTTTGGAATTACTAGCGAAGGTTATAAATGAAGTTAAGAAAATAGTGAAAAATGCTACCTTGTGACTACCCATTTTATCATTATTTTGCCAGCAATAAAGATAGTATTTCAAAATAAGCTAGTGTGAAAGAAAGAAATAAAGCTAGCATATATGGAAAAATTTAAAGTGTGGGGTAGTTACAAGGGAAAGGAATTTTGACTTCAAAAGGGGATGAATTGTGAATTTAAGAGAGTAGCAATAGTTTTTACTCTCAAGCGTACTTTGAATATAAAAGGATAAACAAGTATGGTTTAGTACTATAATTTTTGAATAGTGGATAAAATTTTAAAAATATTAGCATATCTTTTCATAGAGTGGTTATTCCTTTTGATTATCTATTGTCCATTCTTTGATAACAAACACCTTAACCCCATTACAACCTTTTGAAACCTAAGTGATTTTAAGCTCTGCTTTGAGTTATTTAGTAGAGATAACCTGTGAGTTTCGATGTTCAAGAAGAGGCCTATGGTGTTTCTAGAGTTTCAAGTGTGAAACCACTTGTACACTTTGTTGTACATTAATTCTAAAGCTTAATTATGAAATGCATTGGTGTTTTAATTTTTAAAATTCTTAAAATGTTTTGATCTTGCACACACACACAAGGAAACTAGCTCATATTGTCTTGTTTGAATGTATTATAGTTAGAATTTCATTAAGTTCTTTTGTTAATTGCTAAGCTTGGTTTCGAAATGCATAATATTTGGTTGAAGTTTGGTTATTTTGAGAAGTTGGTTTATTCTAATTTGCTCAGGGGCGAGCAAAGGCTAAGTGTGGGATATTTGATAATTATAAATTACACTATGTTTTAATATGTGTTTAGTGTTTTTATTGTGTCATTTTGGTGTTTATTTATCTAATTTAGTGTTTATTGTTAAGTTCATTTTATCATGTACTTAATTGCATAAATTGGTGTTTTTAGGTGTGAAATTGAAGAAAAAGAAAAGTTTTAAGGGCAAAAGAGGAAATTCAGCTTTGAAAGGATTTTTTAAGACAAAGATTCATATCTTTAATCCAGAGAGCAGCCACTAAGTGGAGTGAATTCTCACTCTAGATGATCCCTTGAAAAGTTGCTTGATGCGTTCGGCTAAGGAAGTGGTTTTGAGCAAAAATGAAAGTGAGATTGTGATGGAAAGATAAACAACTTAAAAAGAACCTATACTAAAGTACTTTGCCACATCATAACCCTCACTATGCACATAAAGATGTCAAAGCAAAATAGCCAATGATATAACTCAAGAATTTTGCTAACTAGACTAAAAATCTTGTGCCAATGAAGTTGTCTCATGTTACACTACCAAACATTCATGAACTACAAATGCTCTAAAATTGTGCAAACTAACAACTACTAAAAAATCTAACATGTATATAAAAACAACATAAATGAAAACACAATGCAATTATACTATGTGCATAACCTAACACATGCGAAACATAGGCACCTATTTCCCACACTTAAAGGACACAATGTCCACATTGTGTAAGAATGTAAGGCCCCAAACATGACCCTAAATTTAATTTGCATATTTTTAAATGAGGATTTTGTATAAGTAAAGGTCAATGGAGTAAGTTATTATGTTAATTGCATGGAAATAAAATTTAAAGGTAAAGTTTAATTTTTAATTGAGGGTATAATTGAAGAAAAAGTATTAATTGTGGGGTAGTTTTGAAAATTCAGAAACTTAAGAGGTCAATTGGGAATTAGAGAACAATGGAGAGGTTAATGTATGAATAATGTAAGTGTGGGGTATGAAATTTGACATGCAAAGAATAGGATGGTTTTAGTGTGACATGCAGATTCTAGGAGGACCTAAAGAGAGATTTGACATAGTATTATATAAATGAGTTTATGTAGTGGAAAGAAAGAGAAAGTGGCAATTGTGAGAGAGTGGTGGTCGGCTAATTGAGAGGAAAACCAGAAAGTTCCCAACTCTTCTTCTTCCCTTATTTTCTTCTAAATCCTCTCAAGAAATTAGTTGATAAGTTTTGTTGGTTCAACAAGTGTTTAAAACATTAAACTCTAAGGTAAATGATATCTACTGAATTTCATCATTATCATCTTCATCTTCTTCTCATCTTGCTTGTGGTAATGAAGATCAAGTGCTGGAAATGATGAATGAATTTTGGTTGTAGTCAAAGAAGGAGGAGATAGGAAGGATAAAGGGAAAGACATAGCAAGAGATTGAAAGCTTGAGTGTGATAAGTTTCAGAAAAAGGTATGGGAATTTAGGATTATTCTTGTTGCATGTGAGTGTATCTACTTGAATATGATGTGTTTTGCTTGAATCTTGACATGCATGTGAGTTTTAAAGAATTCTGGGTTTGAGTTCATTGGACCTAGATGCATTGTTTTGGTGATATCTAGAGTTTGAAAATAGATATTGAGATGCTTCCAAATGGGTATTATACTAGACTTATATACAAAGATTTCTTAAGGAGAAATCACATTCAAATTCTGCCTCTAGATATTTTTTATGATTTATTGAATTTAAGAAAGCTTCTAAATTCGGATTCTGGAGCAGGTTGGGGAAAAATTGAGATATCTGTATGTAAAATGATCATAATGACATGAAATTAATTTCTATGAAAACTAGACTCATATAACTGAGCAAAAATTGACCTTAAATGCAAGTATACAAGCGTCATATACTAGTGTGTATATAAATTTGTATCACTTACATTGAAAATTGTTTATGAATGTATACCTATGCTATGTAATAGGAAACATAATAGTATGATCATGTCTTATGCATATGCCCAAGTGTAAACATGTCGATATTTGTATAGCACCCGATTTGAACAATGATAAGGTATGCACATTGATGATCATGCTTATGAGAATGTACCTACAAGTATGTTTAATTATGATTATGTATATGAGTGTATGAACATGAATAAAGTATCGCCTGCAATAGAGTTCAGATATGGATAGATAGGCGCCTATAGGGAATTGCAGCTGCCAAAGTCGATCCTGCTGGATCTTACACAGCCCATTAGGGTTGTTTATTTTTGCCCTCGTGTGGGTGCTCACGTGCGAGCATTTGACCGGTCCAAAGTATAGTTGGCCCTACTTGGGTCCATAGTTATGATATCTTCGGATATCTATCATTTGATACCCTCGGGTATCCATCGATCCCGTTATCCATTCTTAGAACTTAAGCAGGCTAAAGTAAAGTAATAAAGTTTCAAAGTTATTCACAGTATGAGATATGCATCTGATATATGAATTATTATGGTTAACAATGACTATTTGAGCACGACTTAATATTTGTTTACATGATATATGGATCACTTCATGAACTACAAGTAGTATGCTGATTCAATTGTGAAAAGTTATCTTGTTATGCAAGCTATTGTATTTTATATTTTTCTTTTCTTTTGCCATATGAGTATTGTTGCTAGTTATTTTATATTTTTGACGACCACTGTGAGTGGTTGTCTTTCATGTTTAGAATTCCCCACTAAGCTGTAAAGCTTAGCACGGGTTATTAGATCCGTGTAGGTTTTGGGTAGCGAAGACTTTTTGCACAGGATCTAATTCTGCATCAGGACAGGCCAACACCAGTCGATAGAAGTTGATGTAGGAAATTTTGATAAATTTTGTTTAGCTCCTTACATGTATAACATGTGAAAGAGTTGTAATATGTATATATATATATGTACATTATATAAAAGTAAAGACTGTAATAATCTCATGATGAGAATACTAGTATATGCATGCATGATGAAATTAGAATTACTTTATATAAATGTATTGATATGATGAATGCTAAGCATGAAAGTACAATAGCTACAGTATGATGATATAGTCATATGACTTGATGAATTAAAATGCCATAGTTTGCATTGGATATAGTAAACATGGGATATAGGGTGTTACAATTTGGTATCAGAGCCTAGGTTTAGCCTTTTCTGGGCAATGCAATTATAAAAACTTTAATATGAGATAATGTTGTGTTGCCCTAATGCAGAAGTTCCTGTTTTCTTATAGATTAAAGATGGAGAATTCTTTTAGGAATAGTATAGAAGAATCGGTTGAAAGTAATTTGCCGGTTAGATCAAATCCTCCTAATCCAGTGACTTCATCATCACATCGAAATGAAATTCCTACTTCAGTTCCTGGTGAAGCTTTGTTAAAAATTTCTCAGGATATGGCTCAGATTCTGCAGAGAATGACTATGCCCAAGGCTCCAATATCCGAAATTAGAAAGCATTGAGCACAAGAATTTATGGGCACTAATTTGGAACAATCTGAAGAAGCTGAGTTTTGGTTAGAAAGGCTTGAAAGGATATTTGATGAAATTAGCTGTCCTGCAAATCATATGGTATCTTGTGCTGTGTCCTTACTTCAAGGCATGGCATATGATTGGTGGAAGTTGATTTTGAGACAACCTCAGTTACCTGATCCACTTACTTGGGAATTCTTTGAGGGGGAGTTCAAAAAAAAATATGTTACTGAGGCTTACAAGGAGGAGAAATTGATGCAGTTTCTGAGTCTGAGGCAAAAAGTTCTATCTGTGGCTGAATATGAAAAGGAATTTAGCCGATTATGCAAATATGTTCCCAAAAAGATGTTGACAGGAGTATTTAAATGCAGGGACTTTGAAGATGGCTAAATGACCGAATCAAAGAAAAATTATTCGGATTCACATCCTTAAATGTGGTAGATTTTAATCAACTGGTCACAACTGCTATGAAAATTGAAAAGTATGAGATAGCTAAAAGAGAGAGAGAACATAAAAGAAGTGGTTCCAGGGAAGGATCATCTACTGGAAAAAGATTTAGAGGAACTCAAGGAAGTCAGCCTGCAGGATCTATTTTCAGTTCTTCTAATAAAGGAAAGAAACAAGAATCTTCTGCCAAGTTTAAAAATGAGAATGAAGCTTCAGGAAGACATAGTGGGAGACAAGCACCTGAGTGTTCCCATTGTTCCAGGCATCATTGGGGTAGTTGCAGGAAACTGGCTGGAGAATGCTTTAGATGTGGCAGTGCTGATCATTTTATGGCAAATTGTCCTTTGAAGTCGAATCAGGGTTTTAAGCAACAGAATAGCAGGGGAGCTTCTAATGCACCCCCATCTGGAAGAGGTAGAGGCAGAGGAAAGTTTGGACAAGATCATCATGGATCTCAGTCCCAGAATATGTCAGAAACAGTTGATAGACCTTCTACTCAAATGGTTGCTAGGCGGGCTTATGCCATGAAGGCTCGAGAGGAACAGGATGCTCCAGATGTTATAACTGGTACTTTTTCTCTTTATAATTGTAACATACATGCACTTATTGATCCTGGCTCTACTTATTCTTATGTTTGTATTGGGGTTTCGGGTAGAGCTAGTTTTAAAATACAACAGTTAGATTTTGATGTATGTGTAACTAGTCCATTGGGATATAGTACAA
Organism: Excoecaria agallocha; assembly: GCA_037975025.1. Taxonomy (NCBI): domain Eukaryota; kingdom Viridiplantae; phylum Streptophyta; class Magnoliopsida; order Malpighiales; family Euphorbiaceae; genus Excoecaria; species Excoecaria agallocha. The sequence goes on from CM075816.1 coordinate 36,704,535, forward strand.
TTATTAATAAGGTGTGTAAAGACTGTCCTATAGTAGTTCAAGGGAGAGAGTTTCCAGCAGATTTGATTATATTGCCTTTTCATGAGTTTGATGTAATTTTGGGAATGGATTGGTTATCCAAGCATCATGCAGTGGTGAATTGTGAAATAAAAACAGTAACCCTCAGGAATGATGAAGGAAAGGAAGTGGTAGTTGAAGGCAATTGTTCTAAGCTATCAACTAATGTTATATCAGCAATGCAAGCTAGACGTTGCCTTAGAAAAGGATGTGAAGTATTTTTAGCTTTAGTCCTTGACTCAAAAAGGGATACAGTGGAGCTTAACAAAATACCGATTGTGAAAGAATTTCCAGAAGTATTTCCTGACGAATTACCTGGTCTTCCCCCAGAAAGAGATGTTAAGTTATCTATTGATCTGTTACCTGGTACAGCCCCGATCTCTAGGGCACCATACAGAATGGCTCCATCTGAATTAAAAGAGTTGAAGGTTCAATTACAGGAATTATTAGACAAAGGTTTCATCAGACCCAGTGTGTCACCTTGGGGTGCTTCGGTTTTATTCGTTAAGAAGAAGGATGGGTCTATGAGAATGTGTATCGATTATAGACAGTTGAACAAAGTGACAGTGAAGAACAAATATCCTTTGCCACGAATAGAGGATTTATTTGATCAGTTAAGTGGTGCTGGTGTGTTTTCAAAGATAGATTTGCGATCAGGATATTATCAGCTCAGAGTTAAAGATGGGGATGTTCCTAAGACTGCATTTAGAACTCGTTATGGGCATTATGAATTTTTAGTCATGCCATTTGGGTTGACTAATGCTCCTGCTGCATTCATGGATCGCATGAATAGGGTATTCAGATCCTACTTGGATCGATTTGTTGTAGTATTTATTGATGACATATTAATTTACTCTAGAAATGAAGCTGAACATGTTGAACATCTGAGAATTGTATTACAAACTTTGAAAGAAAATGAGTTGTATGCCAAATTGAGTAAGTGTGACTTCTGGCTTAAGGAAGTTTCTTTCCTAGGTCATGTTGTATCTGCTGAAGGTGTTAGGGTTGATCCAAATAAAATTGAAGCTATTGTTAATTGGAGACCACCCAGGAATGTGCATGAAATTAGAAGTTTTATTGGGTTGGCAGGTTATTATCATCGTTTTGTGAAGGGTTTTTCTGTCATTGCTTCACCCCTCACTAAGCTGTTAAGAAAGAATATTAAGTTTGAATGGTCTGATCATTGCCAAGTAAGCTTTGAAAGGTTGAAGAAAATGTTGACTGAAGCTCCAGTGTTGACTCAACCTGTGGCAGGGAAAGAGTATGCAATGTATAGTGATGCATCTAAAGTTGGTTTGGGTTGTGTATTGATGCAAGATGGTAAAGTTGTAGCTTATGCATCTAGATAATTGAAATCACATGAACAAAACTACCCAACTCATGATCTAGAACTGGCTGCTGTGGTATTTGCCTTAAAGATTTGGCGGCATTACTTGTATGGGGAGAAGTGCAGGATTTATACGGATCATAAAAGTCTCAAGTATTTGCTTACTCAGAAAGAGATTAATTTGAGGCAGAGGAGATGGTTGGAACTATTCAAAGACTATGAATGTATAGTTGATTACCACCCAGGAAAAGCAAATGTGGTTGCTGATGCTTTGAGTCGTAAGTCAATGGCTGTATTAATGTTAAAATAGTGTAGATGGAGATTTACTTTGGTTGGTGCTTTACTAGCACAGCTTAAAGTTAGGCCCATGGTCAGGCAGACAATGATTGATGCTCAGAAGGATGATGTAAAGTTACAACAGATTGTTAAAGCAATTGGTGAAGGTAATCAATCTGACTTTTTAGTGAAAGAAGATGGTGGTGTATACTACCATGACAGGTTGTGTATCCCTGATGACAAAGAAGTGATAAGAATATTGTTGCATGAAGCACATAATACTGCATTTACTATGCATCCAGGTGGGAACAAGATGTATCAAGAGTTGAAACAGTTTTACTGGTGGCCTGGCATGAAGAAGGATATTGTTGATTATGTTTCTAAATGTCTAACATGTCAGCAAGTGAAAGCAGAACATCAGTTTCCTTCAGGTCTCCTGAATCCCACTCCAATTCCACAATGGAAGTGGGAAGACATTACCATGGATTTTGTTACTGGTTTGCCTCTTTCTCAAAGGAAAAATGATGCTGTATGGGTAATAGTGGATAAGTTAACAAAAGTAGCTCACTTTGTACCGGTTCGAACAGATTATTCCATGGATAGGCTTGCAGAATTGTATGTGAATGAGATTGTACGGTTACATGGTATACCTGTGTCTATAATTTCGGATCGAGATCCAAGGTTTACATCGAGATTTTGGCAGAGTTTACAGCAAGCTTTGGGAACACAGCTCAAGTACAGTACAGCTTTTCATCCTCAAACGGATGGGCAATCCGAAAGGGTTATTCAGATTCTCGAAGATATGATGAGGGGATGTGCTTTGGAGTTTTCTGGAAGTTGGGATAAATATGTAGCCTTAATGGAATTTGCTTATAATAACAGCTATCAGAAGAGTATTCAAATGGCACCATATGAGGCTTTATATAGCAGAAAATGTAGAACTCCAGTCTGCTGGACTGAGTTGACCGAATGTAAGTTAATTGGTCCTGACCTTGTTAGAGATAAGAAGAAAAGGTTCAAGTTATCAAGCAGAGGCTGAAAGAAGCAAGTGACAGGCAGAAATCATATGCTGACCTTAAAAGAAGGGATATCGAGTACCAGGTGGGTGACAAAGTATTTTTGAAGGTATATCCTTGGAGAAAAGTGCTTAGATTTGGGAAAAATGGAAAGCTCAGTCCGAGATTCATTGGTCCGTATGAAATTCTTCAAAGAGTCGGACCAGTGGCTTACAGGTTGGCTCTTCCTATGGAATTGGCCAAGCTACATGATGTGTTTCATGTATCTATGCTTCGAAGATATCGCTCGGATGAATCTCACAAGATACAAGTTCAAGATATTCAGTTACAGCCGGATTTCACTTATGATGAGGAACCAAAGAAAATTTTGGCTAAGGAGATCAGGCAATTGAGAAACAAGCAGATCCTTCTGGTTAAAGTACTTTGGCAACATCATGGTGTACAAGAAGTAACTTGGGAACCAGAGGCAGCCATGAAGAAGCAATATCCTCAGTTGTTTAATTCAGGTATGAATTTCGAGGACGAAATTCTTTAAGGGGGAGAGATTTGTAAGGCCCCAAACATGACCCTAAATTTAATTTGCATATTTTTAAATGAGGATTTTGTATAAGTAAAGGTCAATGGAGTAAGTTATTATGTTAATTGCATGGAAATAAAATTTAAAGGTAAAGTTTAATTTTTAATTGAGGGTATAATTGAAGAAAAAGTATTAATTGTGGGGTAGTTTTGAAAATTCAAAAACTTAAGAGGTCAATTGGGAATTAGAGAACAATGGAGAGGTTAATGTATGAATAATGTAAGTGTGGGGTATGAAATTTGACATGCAAAGAATAGGATGGTTTTAGTGTGACATGCAGATTCTAGGAGGTCCTAAAGAGAGATTTGACATAGTATTATATAAATGAGTTTATGTAGTGGAAAGAAAGAGAAAGTGGCAATTGTGAGAGAGTGGTGGTCGGCTAATTGAGAGGAAAACCAGAAAGTTCCCAACTCTTCTTCTTCCCTTATTTTCTTCTAAATCCTCTCAAGAAATTAGTTGATAAGTTTTGTTGGTTCAACAAGTGTTTAAAACATTAAACTCTAAGGTAAATGATATCTACTGAATTTCATCATTATCATCTTCATCTTCTTCTCATCTTGCTTGTGGTAATGAAGATCAAGTGCTGGAAATGATGAATGAATTTTGGTTGTAGTCAAAGAAGGAGGAGATAGGAAGGATAAAGGGAAAGACATAGCAAGAGATTGAAAGCTTGAGTGTGATAATTTTCAGAAAAAGGTATGGGAATTTAGGATTATTCTTGTTGCATGTGAGTGTATCTACTTGAATATGATGTGTTTTGCTTGAATCTTGACATGCATGTGAGTTTTAAAGAATTCTGGGTTTGAGTTCATTGGACCTAGATGCATTGTTTTGGTGATATCTAGAGTTTGAAAATAGATATTGAGATGATTCCAAATGGGTATTAAACTAGACTTATATACAAAGATTTCTTAAGGAGAAATCACATTCAAATTCTGCCTCTAGATATTATTTATGATTTATTGAATTTAGGAAAGCTTCTAAATTCGGATTCTGGACCAGGTTGGGGAAAAATTGAGATATCTGTATGTAAAATGATCATAATGACATGAAATTAGTTTCTATGAAAACTAGACTCATAAAGACACATTTGATATGAAGGAAGTAATGCCTAATTTTATTTCTATGTTTGTCAAATAATTAGCATGAAATTCGTTGAATCTATTGGGACTGTTAGGGTACAGATGTTGGTATTTTGGGCATAAGTAATAGTAGAGAAGTCAAAATATTATTCTGTAAAATTCTGAGTAAACTAGATACCTAGGAGTATGTTTTTGATGAAGAAATGTTGGTCTACATATCTCTTGATGTTATGCTATGAATTTTTATAAGTGACAGCCCCCACTGTTTTGGTTCTATGAACAGTCCTTAGTAATTTCAAGATATCTCGAGTTCTAGAAATGATATTGCAAATATTTTTGATTTCCTAGAAACTAGAAATGTAGATCTACAACTTTGTAGAAGACAACTGTTTCTAAAAATGCCGTTTACTATGTCAAATACGAGGTACAAAATGATTTTCTTAAGCAGTTTGCAGGATTTTGAGAACAGAGTGAAAAACCTGTATGACCACGCATACTGTCGCGAGCGCGACAGCATGTTGGTCACTAAATGTATTTTTATTCTCTTTTATTGGTACATTAGGCTACCCCCATGTGTAGCACATATAACTGAGCAAAAATTGACCTTAAATGCAAGTATACAAGCGTCATATACTAGTGTGTATATAAATTTGTATCACTTACATTGAAAATTGTTTATGAATGTATACCTATGCTATGTAATAGGAAACATAATAGTATGATCATGTCTTATGCATATGCCCAAGTGTAAACATGTCGATATTTGTATAGCACCCGATTTGAACAATGATAAGGTATGCACATTGATGATCATGCTTATGAGAATGTACCTACAAGTATGTTTAATTATGATTATGTATATGAGTGTATGAACATGAATAAAGTATCACCTGCAATAGAGTTCAGATATGGATAGATAGGCGCCTATAGGGAATTGCAGCTGCCAAAGTCGATCCTGCTGGATCTTACACAGCCCATTAGGGTTGTTTATTTTTGCCCTCGTGTGGGTGCTCACGTGCGAGCATTTGACCGGTCCAAAGTATAGTTGGCCCTACTTGGGTCCATAGTTATGATATCTTCGGATATCTATCATTTGATACCCTCGGGTATCCATCGATCCCGTTATCCATTCTTAGAACTTAAGCAGGCTAAAGTAAAGTAATAAAGTTTCAAAGTTATTCACAGTATGAGATATGCATCTGATATATGAATTATTATGGTTAACAATGACTATTTGAGCACGACTTAATATTTGTTTACATGATATATGGATCACTTCATGAACTACAAGTAGTATGCTGATTCAATTGTGAAAAGTTATCTTGTTATGCAAGCTATTGTATTTTATATTTTTCTTTTCTTTTGCCATATGAGTATTGTTGCTAGTTATTTTATATTTTTGATGACCACTGTGAGTGGTTGTCTTTCATGTTTAGAATTCCCCACTAAGCTGTAAAGCTTAGCACGGGTTATTAGATCCGTGTAGGTTTTGGGTAGCGAAGACTTTTTGCACAGGATCTAATTCTGCATCAGGACAGGCCAACACCAGTCGATAGAAGTTGATGTAGGAAATTTTGATAAATTTTGTTTAGCTCCTTACATGTATAACGTGTTTAAGAGTTGTAATATGTATATATATATATGTACATTATATAAAAGTAAAGATTGTAATAATCTCATGATGAGAATACTAGTATATGCATGCATGATGAAATTAGAATTACTTTATATAAATGTATTGATATGATGAATGCTAAGCATGAAAGTACAATAGCTACAGTATGATGATATAGTCATATGACTTGATGAATTAAAATGGCATAGTTTGCATTGGATATAGTAAACATGGGATATAGGGTGTTACAATTTGGTATCAGAGCCTAGGTTTAGCCTTTTCTGGGCAATGCAAGTATAAAAACTTTAATATGAGATAATGTTGTGTTGGCCTAATGCAGAAGTTCCTGTTTTCTTATAGATTAAAGATGGAGAATTCTTCTAGGAATAGTATAGAAGAATCGGCTGAAAGTAATTTGCCGGTTAGATCAAATCCTCCTAATCCAGTGACTTCATCATCACATCGAAATGAAATTCCTACTTCAGTTCCTGGTGAAGCTTTGTTAAAAATTTCTCAGGATATGGCTCAGATTCTGCAGAGAATGACTATGCCCAAGGCTCCAATATCCGAAATTAGAAAGCATGGAGCACAAGAATTTATGGGCACTAATTTGGAACAATCTGAAGAAGCTGAGTTTTGGTTAGAAAGGCTTGAAAGGATATTTGATGAAATTAGCCGTCCTGCAAATCATATGGTATCTTGTGTTGTGTCCTTACTTCAAGGCATGGCATATGATTGGTGGAAGTTGATTTTGAGACAACCTCAGTTACCTGATCCACTTACTTGGGAATTCTTTGAGGGGGAGTTCAAAAAAAATATGTTACTGAGGCTTACAAGGAGGAGAAATTGAAGCAGTTTCTGAGTCTGAGGCAAAAAGTTCTATCTGTGGCTGAATATGAAAAGGAATTTAGCCGATTATGCAAATATGTTCCCAAAAAGATGTTGACAGGAGTATTTAAATGAAGGCACTTTGAAGATGGGCTAAATGACCGAATCAAAGAAAAATTGTTCGGATTCACATCCTTAAATGTGGTAGATTTTAATCAACTGGTCACAACTGCTATGAAAATTGAAAAGTATGAGATAACTAAAAGAGAGAGAGAACATAAAAGAAGTGGTTCCAGGGAAGGATCATCTACTGGAAAAAGATTTAGAGGAACTCAAGGAAGTCAGCCTGCAGGATCTATTTTCAGTTCTTCTAATAAAGGAAAGAAACAAGAATCTTCTGCCAAGTTTAAAAATGAGAAGGAAGCTTCAGGAAGACAGAGTGGGAGACGAGCATCTGAGTGTTCCCATTGTTCCAGGCATCATTGGGGTAGTTGCAGGAAACTGGCTGGAGAATGCTTTAGATGTGGCAGTGCTGATCATTTTATGGCAAATTGTCCTTTGAAGTCGGATCAGGGTTTTAAGCAACAAAATAGCAGGGGAGCTTCTAATGCACCCCCATGTAGAAGAGGTAGAGGCAGAGGAAAGTTTGGAAAATATCATCATGGATCTCAGTCCTAGAATATGTCAGAAATAGTTGATAGACCTTCTACTCAAATGGTTGCTAGGCGGGCTTATGCCATGAAGGCTCGAGAGGAACAGGATGCTCCAGATGTTATAACTGGTACTTTTTCTCTTTATAATTGTAACATACATGCACTTATTGATCCTGGCTCTACTCATTCTTATGTTTGTATTGGGGTTTCGGGTAGAGCTAGTTTTAAAACACAACAGTTAGATTTTGATGTATGTGTAACTAGTCCATTGGGACATAGTACAATTGTTAATAAGGTGTGTAAAGACTGTCCTATAGTAGTTCAAGGGAGAGAGTTTCCAGCAGATTTGATTGTATTGCCTTTTCATGAGTTTGATGTAATTTTGGGAATGGATTGGTTATCCAAGCATCATGCAGTGGTGAATTGTGAAATGAAAACAGTAACCCTCAGGAATGATGAAGGAAAGGAAGTGGTAGTTGAAGGCAATTGTTCTAAGCTATCAACTAATGTTATATCAGCAATGAAAGCTAGATGTTGCCTTAGAAAAGGATGTGAAGCATTTTTAGCTTTAGTCCTTGACTCAAAAAGGGATACAGTGGAGCTTGACAAAATACCAATTGTGAAAGAATTTCCAGAAGTATTTCCTGAGGAATTACCTGGTCTTCCCCCAGAAAGAGATGTTAAGTTATCTATTGATCTGTTACCTGGTACAGCCCCGATCTCTAGGGCACCATACATAATGGCTCCATCTGAATTAAAAGAGTTGAAGGTTCAATTACAGGAATTGTTAGACAAAGGTTTCATCAGACCCAGTGTGTCACCTTGGGGTGCTTCGGTTTTATTCGTTAAGAAGAAGGATGGGTCTATGAGAATGTGTATCGATTATAGACAGTTGAACAAAGTGACAGTGAAGAACAAATATCCTTTGCCACGAATAGAGGATTTATTTGATCAGTTAAGTGGTGCTGGTGTGTTTTCAAAGATAGATTTGCGATCAGGATATTATCAGCTCAGAGTTAAAGATGGGGATGTTCCTAAGACTGCATTTAGAACTCGTTATGGGCATTATGAATTTTTAGTCATGCCATTTGGGTTGACTAATGCTCCTGCTGCATTCATGGATCTCATGAATAGGGTATTCAGACCCTACTTGGATCGATTTGTTGTAGTATTTATTGATGACATATTAATTTACTCTAGAAATGAAGCTGAACATGTTGAACATCTGAGAATTGTATTACAAACTTTGAAAGAAAATGAGTTGTATGCCAAATTGAGTAAGTGTGACTTCTGGCTTAAGGAAGTTTCTTTCCTAGGTCATGTTGTATCTGCTGAAGGTGTTAGGGTTGATCCAAATAAAATTGAAGCTATTGTTAATTGGAGACCACCCAGGAATGTGTATGAAATTAGAAGTTTTATTGGGTTGGCAGGTTATTATCGTCGTTTTGTGAAGGGTATTTCTGTCATTGCTTCACCCCTCACTAAGCTGTTAAGAAAGAATATTAAGTTTGAATGGTCTGATCATTGCCAAGTAAGCTTTGAAAGGTTGAAGAAAATGTTGACTGAAGCTCCAGTGTTGACTCAACCTATGGCAGGGAAAGAGTATGCAATGTATAGTGATGCATCTAAAGTTGGTTTGGGTTGTGTATTGATGCAAGATGGTAAAGTTGTATCTTATGCATCTAGACAATTGAAATCACATGAACAGAACTACCCAACTCATGATCTAGAACTGGCTGCTGTGGTATTTGCCTTAAAGATTTGGTGGCATTACTTGTATGGGGAGAAGTGCAGGATTTATACGGATCATAAAAGTCTCAAGTATTTGCTTACTCAAAAAGAGCTTAATTTGAGGCAGAGGAGATGGTTGGAACTATTCAAAGACTATGAATGTATAGTTGATTACCACCCAGGAAAAGCAAATGTGGTTGCTGATGCTTTGAGTCGTAAGTCAATGGCTGTATTGATGTTAAAACAGTGTAGATGGAGATTTACTTTGGTTGGTGCTTTACTAGCACAGCTTAAAGTTAGGCCCATGGTCAGGCAGACAATGATTGATGCTCAGAAGGATGATGTAAAGTTACAACAGATTGTTAAAGCAATTGGTGAAGGTAATCAATCTGACTTTTTAGTGAAAGAAGATGGTGGTGTATACTACCATGACAGGTTGTGTATCCCTGATGACAAAGAAGTGATAAGAATATTGTTGCATGAAGCACATAATACTGCATTTACTATGCATCCAGGTGGGAACAAGATGTCAAGAGTTGAAACAGTTTTACTGGTGGCCTGGCATGAAGAAGGATATTGTTGATTATGTTTCTAAATGTCTAACATGTCAGCAAGTGAAAGCAGAACATCAGTTTCCTTCAGGTCTCCTGAATCCCACTCCAATTCCACAATGGAAGTGGGAAGACATTACCATGGATTTTGTTACTGGTTTGCCTCTTTCTCAAAGGAAAAATGATGATGTATGGGTAATAGTGGATAAGTTAACAAAAGTAGCTCACTTTTTACCGGTTCGAACAGATTATTCCATGGATAGGCTTGCAGAATTGTATGTGAATGAGATTGTACGGTTACATGGTATACCTGTGTCTATAATTTCGGATCGAGATCCAAGGTTTACATCGAGATTTTGGCAGAGTTTACAGAAAGCTTTGGGAACACAGCTCAAGTACAGTACAGCTTTTCATCCTCAAACGGATGGGCAATCCGAAAGGGTTATTCAGATTCTCGAAGATATGATGAGGGGATGTGCTTTGGTGTTTTCTGGAAGTTGGGATAAATATGTAGCCTTAATGGAATTTGGTTATAATAACAGCTATCAGAAGAGTATTCAAATGGCACCATATGAGGCTTTATATGGCAGAAAATGTAGAACTCCAGTCTGCTGGACTGAGTTGACCGAATGTAAGTTAATTGGTCCTGACCTTGTTAGAGATACAGAAGAAAATGTTCAAGTTATCAAGCAGAGGCTGAAAGAAGCAAGTGACAGGCAGAAATCATATGCTGACCTTAAAAGAAGGGATATCAAGTACCAGGTGGGTGACAAAGTATTTTTCAAGGTATCTCCTTGGAGAAAAGTGCTTAGATTTGGGAAAAAGGGAAAACTCAGTCCGAGATTCATTGGTCCGTATGAAATTCTTCAAAGAGTCGGACCAGTGGCTTACAGGTTGGCTCGTCCTATGGAATTGGCCAAGCTACATGATATGTTTCATGTATCTATGCTTCGAAGATATCGCTCGGATGAATCTCACAAGATACAAGTTCAAGATATTCAGTTACAGCCGGATTTCACTTATGATGAGGAACCGAAGAAAATTTTGGCTAGGGAGATCAGGCAATTGAGAAACAAGCAGATCCTTCTGGTTAAAGTACTTTGGCAACATCATGGTGTACAAGAAGTAACTTGGGAACCAGAGGCAGCCATGAAGAAGCAATATCCTCAGTTGTTTAATTCAGGTATGAATTTCGAGGACGAAATTCTTTAAGGGGGAGAGATTTGTAAGGCCCCAAACATGACCCTAAATTTAATTTGCATATTTTTAAATGAGGATTTTGTATAAGTAAAGGTCAATGGAGTAAGTTATTATGTTAATTGCATGGAAATAAAATTTAAAGGTAATGTTTAATTTTTAATTGAGGGTATAATTGAAGAAAAAGTATTAATTGTGGGGTAGTTTTGAAAATTCAAAAACTTAAGAGGTCAATTGGGAATTAGAGAACAATGGAGAGGTTAATGTTTGAATAATGTAAGTGTGGGGTTTGAAATTTGACATGCAAAGAATAGGATGGTTTTAGTGTGACATGCAGATTCTAGGAGGACCTAAAGAGAGATTTGACATAGTATTATATAAATGAGTTTATGTAGTGGAAAGAAAGAGAAAGTGGCAATTGTGAGAGAGTGGTGGTCGGCTAATTGAGAGGAAAACCAGAAAGTTCCCAACTCTTCTTCTTCCCTTATTTTCTTCTAAATCCTCTCAAGAAATTAGTTGATAAGTTTTGTTGGTTCAACAAGTGTTTAAAACATTAAACTCTAAGGTAAATGATATCTACTGAATTTCATCATTATCATCTTCATCTTCTTCTCATCTTGCTTGTGGTAATGAAGATCAAGTGCTGGAAATGATGAATGAATTTTGGTTGTAGTCAAAGAAGGAGGAGATAGGAAGGATAAAGGGAAAGACATAGCAAGAGATTGAAAGCTTGAGTGTGATAAGTTTCAGAAAAAGGTATGGGAATTTAGGATTATTCTTGTTGCATGTGAGTGTATCTACTTGAATATGATGTGTTTTGCTTGAATCTTGACATGCATGTGAGTTTTAAAGAATTCTGGGTTTGAGTTCATTGGACCTAGATGCATTGTTTTGGTGATATCTAGAGTTTGAAAATAGATATTGAGATGATTCCAAATGGGTATTAAACTAGACTTATAGACAAAGATTTCTTAAGGAGAAATCACATTCAAATTCTGCCTCTAGATATTTTTTATGATTTATTGAATTTAGGAAAACTTCTAAATTCGGATTCAGGACCAGGTTGGGGAAAAATTGAGATATCTGTATGTAAAATGATCATAAATACATGAAATTAATTTCTATGAAAATGAGACTCATAAAGACACATTTTATATGAAGGAAGTAATGCCTAATTTTATTTCTATGTTTGTAAAATAATTAGCATGAAATTCGTTGAATCTGTTGGGACTGTTAGGGTACAGATGTTGGTATTTTTGGCATAAGTAATAGTAGAGAAGTCAAAATATTATTCTGTAAAATTCTGAGTAAACTAGATACCTATGAGTACGTTTTTGATGAAGAAATGTTGGTCTAAATCTCTTTTGGTTTTATGCTATGAATTTTTATAAGTGACAGCCCCCACTGTTTTGGTTCTATGAACAGTCCTTAGTAATTTCACGATATCTCGAGTTCTAGAAATGATATTGCAAATATTTTTGATTTTATAGAAACTAGAAATGTAGATCTACAACTTTGTAGAAGACAACTTGTTCTAAAAATTCCGTTTACTATGTCAAATACGAGGTACAAAATGATTTTGTTAAGCAGTTTGCAGGATTTTGAGAACAGAGTGAAAAACCTGTATGACCACCCATACTGTCGCGAGCGCGACAGCATGTTGGTCACTAAATGTATTTTTATTCTCTTTTATTGGTACATTAGGCTACCCCCATGTGTAGCACATATAACTGAGCAAAAATTGACCTTAAATGCAAGTATACAAGAGTCATATACTAGTGTGTATATAAATTTGTATCACTTACATTGAAAATTGTTTATGAATGTATACCTATGCTATGTAATAGGAAACATAATAGTATAATCATGTCTTATGCATATGCCCAAGTGTAAACATGTCAATATTTGTATAGCACCCGATTTGAACAATGATAAGGTATGCACATTGATGATCATGCTTATGAGAATGTACCTACAAGTATGTTTAATTATGATTATGTATATGAGTGTATGAACATGAATAAAGTATCGCCTGCAATAGAGTTCAGATATGGATAGATAGGCGCCTATAGGGAATTGCAGCTGCCAAAGTCGATCCTGCTGGATCTTACACAGCCCATTAGGGTTGTTTATTTTTGCCCTCGTGTGGGTGCTCACGTGCGAGCATTTGACCGGTCCAAAGTATAGTTGGCCCTACTTGGGTCCATAGTTATGATATCTTCGGATATCTATCATTTGATACCCTCGGGTATCCATCGATCCCGTTATCCATTCTTAGAACTTAAGCAGGCTAAAGTAAAGTAATAAAGTTTCAAAGTTATTCACAGTATGAGATATGCATCTGATATATGAATTATTATGGTTAACAATGACTATTTGAGCACGACTTAATATTTGTTTACATGATATATGGATCACTTCATGAACTACAAGTAGTATGCTGATTCAATTGTGAAAAGTTATCTTGTTATGCAAGCTATTGTATTTTATATTTTTCTTTTCTTTTGCCATATGAGTATTGTTGCTAGTTATTTTATATTTTTGACGACCACTGTGAGTGGTTGTCTTTCATGTTTAGAATTCCCCACTAAGCTGTAAAGCTTAGCACGGGTTATTTGATCTGTGTAGGTTTTGGGTAGCGAAGACTTTTTGCACAGGATCTAATTCTGCATCAGGACAGGCCAACACCAGTCGATAGAAGTTGATGTAGGAAATTTTGATAAATTTTGTTTAGCTCCTTACATGTATAACGTGTTTAAGAGTTGTAATATGTATATATATATATGTACATTATATAAAAGTAAAGACTGTAATAATCTCATGATGAGAATACTAGTATATGCATGCATGATGAAATTAGAATTACTTTATATAAATGTATTGATATGATGAATGCTAAGCATGAAAGTACAATAGCTACAGTATGATGATATAGTCATATGACTTGATGAATTAAAATGGCATAGTTTGCATTGGATATAGTAAACATGGGATATAGGGTGTTACAAAGAAAATCACAGAAACAAAACACATATCACAGTCATATAACACATGCAAACACAAACACAACAAAAAAAATAAAAGTAGGAGAGAAAGGAACATTTACTCAGCTGGTCCACTAGGGGACCCCGGAGGTGAATGAGTGAATTAATCTTTCTACTGGCGGAAGAAGGATTGCAATTTGTGGCTTGAACTCTTTTGACACTTATGCATTTTTTACACAATAGCCTCTAGTGAATCCATACATGCCGCCATACTTTGTTTCCCAGCTTTGATACCATATAAACGTGACAGAACCTGCTGCCTACCAGCAATATCACCTTGCCCAACACTATCACCTTGTCCAGCACCTGAATCACTAGCATTTCCAGCTACATCTTCATCATCAAAGCTATTTGAAACACTAGATGATCCAACAATAGAAGATTCAGGAGCTTTACCTTTGCTATTGTCGTGATTAGGACCAGCAATCCGCGTAAAAAGTGAAATAAACTGTGGAGGCCAAGCACCTCTATCTAATACATGAGAATTGCACAAGTATTTGACATCTATTAAAGCAACTGACTCATTTTCATCCATAACAAAATTACCCAAATAACATAAGCACCCTAAAACAATGCCAATGCCCATGTGACCCATGCCCACAGTTTTTTTCTTATCTATAGACGTACAATATAAACCATCAAAAATGAAATCTATTGAACAAGGTCTTCTACGCACAAGCATCATATCTATGACAAATAAATCCTTAGTTTGAACTTTGGTACTTTCAACCCTCCCAAACAAGGCATGACAAACACATTTTGAAATAAAAACAGAGCATCATCCTTGATAAGTCGATTTGGGGCATTTTTGTTGTTAAATACATCTAAACCGATTATTTTATTCCAAATAGGCTTGTGATAAAAAACATTAGAATTAAAGCGTTTTTAATTCAAAGAAAAGCCAAACTATTCATGCATTTCGTCAAATCCAAAGACAAATTCATAGCTCCGATGTCTAAATTTTAACTAAGTCTTTTTATTATCAACATAGGCCAAGGTTACAAAGAATTCTACAGCCCAATCTTTCCTAACAGGAAAGGCCATAGTAGCAAAATTTCCCCACTTCATGTATTTAAGATACTTATCAAATTGTGTAGTAAGCCCTAAATCAGAAAGCAAAGTAAAATCTAAGTGAAGCATATCCACATAAGTTTTTTATTGAAAAATTGGAATTTCTTACCTTCTTCCTCTGTGAAGATAGGAAAAGGACAATCAAACCTATTCTAGAGGTAATCAATAGCAGGAGGTGGTGAACTTGGTCTTTCCACGGGCTGTTTTTCTTTGTGTCCTACCATTTTTTCACGAACCATAATGAACTTCTTGTGAAAAATGAACTCAAACAACAAAATCAATCAAAGAAGAGAAGAAAATCACCCACAAAACCAAGTAAAACACACCCACATAACCAAGTAAGGGAGAAAAGAGAAGAAGAAGAAGAAGAAGAATGATAACTAAAGAAGCAAAACCATAGAAAATTTGAAAAACAGCTGAAATGGGAAGATGAAACGGTTAGGATAGGGTTTTAAGTATTTATAGGGAAGATGAACAAGTTGGGAAATAGCCAAATTTTCAAAAGCTGCATTTCATCGCGACCTTATGACACTGAAGCGATCATGACAGAACACTATATCCCAACTTATCGAGCTCACGAGGCATGGCATGCTCGTGATAGTAACCAAATGCCCATTCTTGCTATGCATCAGTCATGAGGGCGATGATGTCACGTTCGTAACAGTACCCTATGCAGCATTCCTCACATCCAAGTCGCGCTCGCGACAACTGTTGCACTCGTAACAAGGAAGACAATACATGTTTTATCTTTTTAACCGTTTTTCTCTTTTTTATATGTTTTTATATATACATATAATGAAAATAAATGTAAGTCATATAAAATAACCTATAAAATAAAAAATTAATTGTGTAAGTATTCCAAATAAATTGAGAAATGAACAGAAAATAAAAACATACAACCAAAAATAGAAAGTAAACCTACGAATAATCACTAAGCCAATTTCAAAGAGATAAAAGATACCTTTTTGCCCTGTAATGCTCCATCAAAATATATCTTACATCGGTGATCATTAGCTTTAAACAAGTCTCCTTTACTATTCTTAAGTTCTAAGTATCCATGATCGAAAACTTGTGTTACTTTAAAAGGTCCACTCTACCTAGTTCTTAATTTTCCAAGGAATAATTTTAATTGAGAATTGAAAAGTATAACCTTATCCCCAATTTTAAAGCTCTTATACTTAACGTGTGTATCATGCCATTTCTTAGACCTTTCCTTAAATACATGTGCATTTTCATAGGAAAGAAGACACAACTCATCAAGTTCATTTAATTTGAAACATCTTTTAAAACCAACATCTTTTATATCATAATTCAAAGTCTTGATGGCCCAATATTCCCTATGTTCTAACTCAACAGGCAGATAACATGCTTTCCCATACACTAACCGATATGGAGTCATTCCAATAAATGTTTTAAAAGCAGTCCTATATGCCCATAATGCATCATCAAGCTTATATGCCCAATCTTTCCTAAAGTTAGAAACCATTTTTTTCTAGTATCCATTTAAGCTCTCTATTGGAAACCTCTACTTGACCACTGGTTTGTGGGTGGTATGGAGTAGCTACTCTATGATGTACACCATATTTATGCAATAATGATGCAAAAGATCGATTAATAAAATGTGTACCTCCATCACTTATGATAGCACATGGCACTCTATATCTTGAGAAGAGTTTCTTTAAAAACTTAATCACCACCTTTGAATCATTGGTTGTTAAAGCTTTAGCTTCAACCCACTTTAAGATATAGTCTACCCCAACCAATATATAAGCTTTCCCAAAATATATAGGAAATGGACTCATAAAGTATATTCCCCACGCATCAAAAATCTCAACTTCCAAAATATTATTCAAAGGTATCTCATCTCTCTTTCCTATATTACCTGCCCTTTAATACTTATCACACTTAGCTATAAAAGTCCTACCATCCTGAAATAGGGTGGGCCAATAAAAACCACACTCAAGTACCCTAGAAGCAATTTTTGCACCACTATTATACCCCGAATACAAT
Organism: Excoecaria agallocha; assembly: GCA_037975025.1. Classification (NCBI taxonomy): domain Eukaryota; kingdom Viridiplantae; phylum Streptophyta; class Magnoliopsida; order Malpighiales; family Euphorbiaceae; genus Excoecaria; species Excoecaria agallocha. Next base: position 36,721,573 of record CM075816.1, read on the forward strand.
GATGAATGACAATGAGTTAAAATATCCATAGTCTCTTCCTCAGTCACACACCATAGTATAACACCATCCCCACTTATTCTAAATAAATAGGGCTCCTCCCACATGTAGTTTTTAACATCATTATAAAAACTTCTTTTTCTATTACCATTTCAATCCATAAGGTATAATTCCTGCAGCAAGAAAGTTAGCAAAATCTACAAACCATGGCACATGCTCATAATTTATGGATATAAGAGATTCATCCAGAAATGACTCATTGATTTCAGTGTTATCCCCTAGTGGTCCTTCAACATTTTTTAACCGAGATAAGTGATCAGCTACTAGATTTTCAGAGCCTTTCATGTCTTTAATTTTGTGTCAAATTCTTGCAATAAAAGAACCCAATGAATCAACCTAGGTTTGGCATCTTTTTTAGAAAACAAATATCTTAAAGCTGCATGATCCGTATAGATTATGACTTTAGATCCTAACAAATAAGACCTAAACTTATAACATGTATAAATAACAGCCAACATCTCTTTTTTAGTGGTAGTGTAATTCACTTGAGGTGGTGATAATGTATGAATAGCATAGTAAAGCACATGCAAAATGCTTACCAATTCTTTGACCCAACACATAACCTACTACTAAGTCACTTGCATCACATATAATCTCAAAAGGTAGTTCCCAATTAGGAGAAGTGATTATAGGTGCACTTACAAGGGCTTCCTTTAAAGTATTAAAAGCATGAATACATTTATTAGAAAATTTAAAAGGCACTTCCTTATAAAACAAATTAGTTAAAGGTTTAGCTATTAGTGAAAAATCCTTAATGAATCGTCTATAAAAACCAGCATGACATAAGAATGATCTAATTCCCTTAAGTAAAGTTGGTAGAGGTAATTTCTTTATTAACTTAATCTTTGCTCGATCCACTTCAATGCCTCTACTTGAAATCTTATGGTCTAAAACTATACCCTCTTCAACCATAAAGTGGAATTTTTCCCAATTAAGTACTAGGTTAGTCTCCTCACACCTAGCCAACACTTTATCTAAATTATTTAAACACAACTCAAATGAGTCACCATAGACAAAAAAATTGTGCATGAAAACTTTCATGATGTCTTCAATCATATCCCCAAAGATAAAGGTCATGCACCTTTGAAATGTTGCGGGTGCATTAAATAACCTAAAAGGCATATGTCTATAGGCAAAAGTTCTATACAGACAAGTAAAAGTAGTATTTTTCTGGTCACTAGGATATATAAAAATTTTAAAATACCCAAAATACCTATCCAAAAAACAATAATGAGAGTGCCTAGCTACCCTTTCCAACATTTGATTAATAAAGGGTAAAGGAAAGTGATCCTTCCTAGTGGCTAAATTTAACTTTCTATAGTCAATACAAACCCTCCAACCAATGGTGGCTCTAGTAGGAATCAATTCACCACTCTCATTTCTAACTATCATCATGCCTCCTTTCTTAGGTAGACAATGTATGGGACTCACCCAAACACTATCTAAAATTGGATAGATAATCTCATCATCTAGCAACTTGAAGACCTCTTTCTTAACTACCTCCTTCATATTCGGGTTACATCTCCTTTGTCTATCCACCTTAGGTTTACAATCATCTATCATATTAATCCTTTGCATGACAATGTTAGGACTAATTCCTTTTAAATTTGAAATTTACCAACCTATACTCTTTATTCTCTTTCCAACCACCTCTACTAATAAAGCTTCCTGATTACTAATGAGTTTACTAGACACAATGATTGGTAAAGTGTGATTTAAACCAAGAAATGCATAACTCAAATGATTAGGTAGCTCTTTCAACTCTACTATAGGAGCACTTATTATCGAAGGTGGTAAAGGTGCATCATTTCAATTTAAGCATTATGGCCTTGTACTCTCTTACTCTTCCTCTCTATTAATTTCTTCCTTAAGAATTAGCTCATCTTGACCTACTTCATTAAAAATGTCTGCAATACAAGCATCAATGACATCTACTTTCATGCATATATTTTCATCCATGAGGTATCTTAATGCCCTATCCATGTGATACTCTACACTATCATCCCCCACTCTCAGAATTAAAGTACCCTCATAGACATCAACCAATGCCCGACCAATTCTAATAAAAGGTCTCCCTAATATCAATGGGCATTTCACATCATATGTAAAATCTAAGATAATGAAATCAGCAGGTAAAATGAATTTATCAACTTTAACCAACACTTCTTCCACTATGCCATATGGTTTCTTAATTGATTGGTCAGCTAATTGTAAAACAATTGAAGTAGGTTTAACATAATCTAACCCCAACTTTTTGAAAATAGTTAATGGCATAAGGTTTATGCTTACTCCCAAATAGTATAAACATTTGGGAAACTCAACATCCCCTAAAATGCATGGAATTGTAAAACTACCATTATCTTTCCATTTAGTAGGCAAGTTATTTGTAATAATGGAACTACAGGCCTTTGTCAATTCAATGGTAGAAACATCTTCCTAACTCCTTTTCTTAGCAATTAAATTGTTAAGAAATTTTGAATAATTAGGAATTTGTGTTATAGCCTCAACAAAATTTAAATTAATATGCACATGCTTCAATTTATCAAGAAAAGATTGGAATTTCTTATCTTGATTTTCCTGATTCAAATGTTATGGAAATGGTGGTTACGATTGGAAAACTTTCAGAGTTTTTGCTAGTTGAACTCCATTTGTCGTGCTAGTAACATACGTCGCGGTCGCGATAGAAGGCAATCCTATTGTAACTAGCATGCTCGCGATAAGTACTTCATTTGCAAGAGTTGTGGCTCCCTCATCTGTCGCATTAGAGACAAGTGTCGCGCTCGCAACATGAGGCTTATCCTGCCAATTACTTTCCTGCACATGACCAAACTTGTTAGTAGAAACAAATTCACTATTGTAAGATTTCCCTGACCCCAAATTAATCGCCTTGGAATTTTCTCTCTAGTTGTCCTCCGTATTACTTGGTAAATTTCCTTGTAATCATGATAGAAGAGCCTTGGCAATTTACCCCAAATGAACTTCCAAATTATGAATTGATGAGGCTTGATTCTTTGTTATTTGATCAAACTTAGTTTCCAGCCTCTTCTAGGTCTCCTCTTGAGCACTAAACTTTATATTAATTCCCTCCAAAAACCTATCAATCTTAACCTCTAAGGATCCAAGCCTATCTTGAGGTTGTTGAAACCCCACAGCCCTATTTTGGTTGCTACTATTACCCCAGGAAAAATTAGGATGGTTACTCCAACTGGGGTTATAAGTGTTTGAGTACAGGTTTCCTTGTCCTTGTCCTTAGATGAAACTAACTTGCTCTTCTAAACTAGCTATACCCAAATTACACCCTTCACTTCCATGAACTAGTTGTCCACATATGTTACACCCACTTTGTTGACTACTTCCTATACCTAGACTATTAATTTTTTGTGTCAAATTCTCAATCTGGGCTTGCAAAGCTACCATTGAATCTATCGAATGAACTCCCTTAGCATTTGGATAACTCAGTTCCCTTGCTCATTTGGTTGGCCACGTGCAATTGTTCATGGACATCTCCTTTAATAACTCGAATGCAACCTCTGTTGTCTTCCTCATTAGTGAGCCATCTGCTGCAGCGTCTGTTGTACCTCTAATAGTTAGATTTACCTTGTTATATAAGGTTTGCATCACCAACTCCTTTGGAAGATTATGGTGTGGGCAACTTTTCTGCAATTCTTTAAACCTCTCCCATGCTTCATACAAAATTCACTATCATGTTGAACAAAAGTAGTGATATCCTTTATAATCTTTACAATTTTGGCTAGGGGGAAATACTTAGATAAAAATGCTTGGTCTAATTGATACCAAGTTGTTATAAACCCCCTAGTTATGGAATTCAACCAAGCCTTTGCTTTTTCCTTCAATGTGAAAGGAAAAAGCCTACGTTTAATTGCATCCATTGAAACTCCATTTATTTTAAAGGTATCACATATTTCTAAGAAATTTGCCAAATGAGCATTAGGATCCTCATTTTCCAAAACATAAAATTGAATGCTATTTTGAATCATTTGCAAAAGTGATGGTTTAATCTCAAACTGATTTGCATTTACCATAGGTCTTACCACCCCTTGTTGAGCCCCACTCAATGCCGGTGTGGCAAAATCCATCAGCCACGGTGGATTCTCTTCATCAACCATGGTCAATCTCCTAATCCTATTTTTCTTCTTATTGCATCTGCGGTGACTCGAAATAAATCTCTCTATCTCTAGATTCAACGGTTCAAGATCTTCTTGCGAACTTCTTGTACGAGGCATGAACTGTTAAATCCTGAAAATACACAAGAAAATGGACAAACAAAAACAAATTAAATATTGTAATCCAAAATCTTAAATCAAGAATCATAATGCGATAATTCAATCATATAGTCCCCGACAATGGCACCAAAAACTTGATGTGCATTTTCTAAAAGCTTAAATACCGTAAGTATACGGTGTACCGGTTATAGTACTTTAGATGTCGATCCTACGAGGAATGTTAATTGATATTATTCACTATTAATACTTAATTTTAATCTTGTTTACAAAGTTCATAAATTGCCATTAACTCTAAACTACTCTATCGTGTAAGCTAATTAAATCTTAGTTGAATATAATTAAGAAGACAATATAGGTAATGAAAATCTAATGATCATGCACTTAAATCCATTATTTCAATTAATATGTTGAATCTTATCAGTAAGCCATATTGGAATATATTTCTAATCCACTCTCTCGACATGAATTAAAATGCCTAACTCTCGTTAATGAACTAGGTAATTCTAATTACAAATTTTAAGATTATTCACCAACCTATAGCAATTATCTCCATATGTGATCTCTCAAACTATGCTTCAATAATGAACTTCTTATTAGATGTAAGTTAAAGTGAACCTCTCAATTCTCCTTTAAATTATAATTATCATGCAAATAGTACTAATAGAAATTCTACATTCAAAGACTAACAATGTAAATGGTATCTTCTTCTTTTTCACCAAAGGTATCTTCTTCCTTTCTTACCTCCTCTTCAAGTCATGTAAACTAAACTAAATAGTAAAATAACTGTTGTTCTCAAAGTTACAAAATCAAAATCCCATCATCATTAACTTTCTCTTCAAAATGATATACATACATCTCTAAAAGAGATGTCCCTTCAAATGACTCTCTAAAAGGTTGCAAGTGTTGATGAAAACATGTAACCCTTCACATTTAACTAACTTCCTCAAATGCCTCTTGTCGTGCTCGTGATGGATGTTGTGCTCGCAACACAACACGATTAGACTTGGCTACTAGTTTCCTATCTTTTACTAGCTTGGTTCTCCTCCGCTTGCTGTCGCAACCCTTATACATTGTCGCCTTCGCGAAAATGGCCTTTGTAGCCCTAATTCTTCACCTTCTTCTCCAAATGATATCCTTTAAGCTCTAAACCATTCCCTTTCTCCTATAAAACAAATAAAACATCCACAAACACACAAAACACATAAAAAGCAATAAAATGCACACACAAAAATTCCGAAATAATAAACATTATACTCAACAAAACTACACATAAAAATTAATATTTATGAGCTTTTCAAGCTCATATCAGGAGAAAAGGATCAAAGCGAAGAAGGATTTAAACTAAAAAAGGGAGATTCAAAATCTAAACTCAAACCCCTTTCATGTCATTTAACGTATGTATTCTTGGAAAATGGAACAAAACCAGTAATATCTTCTATTTTGATAGGTGTTAAAGAAAAGTTATTTGTAGAAGTGCTAAGGAAGCACAAAAGAGCAATAGGATGAGAGACGTTGGACCTCAAGGGAATTACTCGAGCTATTTCACACATCACATCTTGATTGAGGAGGCTTACAAACAAGTTGTGCAACCTCAAAGGATATTAAATTTGACAATACAAGAGTTAAGAAAAATGTTTTGAAATTGCTTAATGCAGGTCTAATCTTTTCTACCTCTGATAGTAGTTAGGTAAGATAAATACAATGTGTTCCTAAAAAGAGAGGGATGATAGTGATAGCGAATGAGCATAATGAACTCATCTCAACTCATACAATTTATAGGTTGGAAAGTGTGCATCGCCTATAGGAGGTTAGATAGTGCAATTAGGAAAGATTAGTTCCCCTTATCATTTATTAACCAAATGCTAGAGAGGTTAGTAGGGAATAGGTTTTATTGCTTTCTAGATGGATAGTCAAGATATTTGCAAATCCCCATAGCCTTCGAGGTTCAAGAGAAAATAACCTTCACTTACCTTTATGGCACTTTTACTTATAGAAGAATGCCCTTTGGATTATACAATGCACCTATTACATTTCAGCGGTGTATGATGACAATATTCAATGACATTATATAGAAATTTATGGAGGTGTTTATGGATGACTTTACCATTTATGGAAGGGACTTTGAGAGCTATTTAGAGCATCTCGATTTAGTACTAAGTAGGTGTGAAAAGATCAATTTGGTATTGAATTAAGAGACATGCTATTTTATGGTGAGAGAAGGCATTGTCTTAGGGCATAACATATTTGAGATGGGGATAGAAGTGGACAAGGCCAAGGTAGAAGCCATTAAAAAACTCCCACCCATAACTAGCATCAAAAGCATTTGGAGCTTCCTAGGGCATGTAAGGTTTTATCATAGGTTTTTTAAAGACTTCTCAAAAATTGCTAAGCCTTTATCAAATTTATTAATGAAAGATGCTCCATTTGATTTCACTGATGAGTGTTTACAAGCATTTAATACATTGAAACAAAGACTGATTTCAGCTCCAGTGATTGTCTCTCATTATTAAAGCTTTCCATTTGAGTTAATATGCAATGTGAATGATTTTGTAGTGGGAGTTATGCTAGGATAGAGGACAGAGAAGGTCTTTTATACCATCTACTATGTAAGCCACACCTTGACAGGAGCCTAGGTCAAATACATCACAATGGAAAAGGAGCTTCTCACCATAGTTTTTTCATTTGAGAAATTTAGTCCTTATCTTCTTGGTGTTAAAATTGTTGTGTGGTCTAATCATGTAGCATTGAGACATATTTTTGCTATTGCAAGAGTTTTACTTAAAAACAAGGATAAGAAAGGGGTGAAGAATTTTATGGTGAAGCATTTGTCAAGGCTTGAGCACTAGCATATTGAGAAGGGGGAAATCTTTGACTTATTTCCTGATGAAAGCACATGTGCATTGTATGTTTGTGAGGTTTCCATCCCATGGTTTGCTGACTTAGCTAATTATCTTGTAGGTGGTTTTGTGCCAAATGATTATACATGACAACAAAGGAAGAAGCTAAAGGCTGATGCAAGACATTACTTATAGGATAATCCTTACCACTTCAAATTATGTGTTGACTAAGTGCTAAAAAGATGCATTCCTAGAGAAGAGCAAGACAAAATCATCAAAGCATGTTAAAGTGCAGAAGCTAGTGGACATTATAGACCTAATAGGACAATATCAAAAATTCTCCAATCTAAATTTTATTAGCCTACTATGTTTAATGATGTTAAACTCTTTATTCAATCTTGTGATAGATGTGAAATAGTAGGAAATATATCTAGGAGGGATGAAATGCCATTGACAAACATGCTTAAGGTAGAATTGTTTGATGTGAGGGGAATATACTTCATGAGACCTTTCCCAATGTCTTATGGATTTGACTATATACTAGTGGCGATAGATTATGTTAGAAAATGGGTAAAAGTTATGGCCACTAGGACATGCGATGTAAAGGTAGTGTTAGAATTTCTAAGGAGGAATATATTCACTTGATATGAAGCACTTAGGGCCATAATTAGTGATGGTGGCAGGTACTTTGTCAACCATCAATTCAAAACCTTACAGAAAAATTTTGGTTTTAGGCATAAGGTCACTACCCTATACCATACCCAAGCCAATGGTCAAATGGAGGTATCAAATCGAAAACTCAAATTGATTTTAGAAAAAAGAATGAATACATCTAGGAATGATTGGTCCCTTAAGCTTGATAAAGCATTATAGGCATATAGCACAACTTTTAAGACACCTATATAGATGTCCCTTTTGAGGATAGTATTTGGCAAGTCTTGTCACTTACCAATTAAACTAGAACACAAAGCTTATTAGGCCATTAAAATTTTGAACTTTGATCTTTATAGTGTAGGGAAGTGTAAGCCATTATAGCTAAATGAGTTGGAAGAATTGAGATTTTGGGCTTATGATCATGCTAAACATTACAAGGAGAAGACCAAAAGATTGCATGACAACAAGTTGGTGCCTAAGGAATTTATATCGGGAATGAAGGTGTTGATGTACTATTTCCCAGAAAGCTAAAATCAAGAAGGAAAAGACCTTATAAAGTGGTCGATGTCACTCAATATGGAGTTATCAATATTAGTCATCTAATTAAAGGCAAGAAATTCAAGGTTAACGATCATCATCACAAACCATACATTGAATCTAGGTTTAAAGTTGCATCAGTGGTTGTGACACTTAAGGATGTTCCATAAACATATTCAAAGTCTAGCTGGTAACTTGTTAAACCCATAACTTCTTCTAAATCTATCTCAAAACTCATTGTTGTTTAATTGTGTTGATGTTTTTAATTTTTTTTTGTTATGCTTTAGCTTAATAAGTGGTGATAAATTGTGTTTAAATGCTTGCTAAATTTTTTAGTATAATTTGTATGAAAGGGTGTTAGATTTTGAAAAAAATTGCAAAAATTTGGCTACACACGGTAGAGACCATTTTATCTTAGCTGTGTGGCATATGCAGTTTAGTTACATAATGGGTTACATGGTAGAGACCATTTGGTCTCTATCATGTGCAAGTATTTAGTCTGGATCCAGTAGCGGTTAAACGGCTGTGAACATTTGGTATCTGCCATGTGTAATTACATGTGTTTGAGTGCAGAAGGTGGTACATGGCTGAGACCATTTGGTCTCTACCATGTGCTTATTAAGATTTTTAGTACTAAAGGGTCACACAGTCAAGACCACTTGGTATCAGTTGTGTACAATTTAAAATTTTTGAACCAGAATGGTGTACATAGTTGAGACCATTTTGTCTCAACCATGTCCTTTATAAATTAATATTGTGCATTTGGGGGTGTTGTGTGATAAGGATAAGGCCATTTTCTCTCTATCGTATCTCGAGGGCTTTCAGTTGTGTCCCTCATTAAATACTCCCCCAAAAAATGTACCCTTTCACCTTCAGCCAGCTCCTCTTTTGTATCCTTTCTAATTCATTTTTCTTCCATTTGCAAGCATCCATTAACAAGAAAGTATCTTAACTCTTATCTTTTACCTTTCATCTCTATTTTTTTTTTTACTTTCTCTTGATAATTTTTATAGAGTAAGAGTTTCTTTTAGTACTTTATTTCTTTATGGGTGATGTACATCTTGTTTTAGTTGGAAGACACTTTCAATGCTTAGGGTAAGGTAAAAATTGAATTTGTTATTTTTACTTCTTTTATTTGAGGTATGCTTTATCTTGTTATTTTGTATGCTTAATTAAGTGTTGTGTAAGTGCTTGCCCCGTAAAAAATTGCATTTTGTTTGCAAATTTCATTCATGCATGCTTGTTGCTCAATTAAATGCCTCTAAAATGTGAAAATCTTTGTTTTAGCAATCCTGACCTCATTTGTGTGCTTTATTCGTTAAGAGTAATGTTGTTTGAATGTTATTATGCAAATTGAGTGCCTAAATGTGTACTTGATGTTGATTTATTCATTTATCCAATAATGCTTAAGTAAGTTTGATTGTCGAACTAGAATTTTCCTTAAATGAATTAGTGCTTTGTGTTCTTTTCAATACCATTACCATGTTCTTGTCATGATGACATGACCTCTTTCTTAGGGACTTGACTCATCTAATTTGTTGCATCAAATTAGTCTTGTGAATTGGCCATTTATTTAGTTAAAGCATGGTGGTTTGAGCATTAGTTTTATTATGAAAATAGACTTAATTCGGATCATTCATTATAGGTTGCATCAAGTAGTTTTCTTTTTAAATGCATCACATAGTTTTAATTGTTCCTATTGCTCTTAAATGTGATTTAGGCATGTTGGATTTTTCATACTATGATTTCCAATTTTTCATTTCTATTTGCCTTCATTTTGTGTATTAGATGTATATGTCATATACCTTTTTATTACTTCATCGTGCTAAAGTTTTTGTTTTTCTCCATGATTGATTATGCTGAGCTTAATTGAAATTGTTTGTTTTTGTAGTGGTACCCAAGCATACATGAGTAGAAGTGGGATCTTCATTCTCAGCTCCTCAAGAATTAGGGAAAGCAAAAGCTCCTTCTTGGGGTCCAACTAAGTTTCAAGCAGATGCACATATGCAAAAGTGGATTACACAGCCACTCCTTACATTGATATGGAGTTAATGTAAAAAATTAATATGAGAAATGAAGTGGAATGCTTAATAGCCCATGTTAGTTGGATGAAGTTCATAAGCCGAATAAAAATTATCCACCCTTACCTAACAAGGGATTTCTTAACCACAGTGAGGATCAAAATTAGGAAGAATAGTCATATTAGTGTCATTTTTTGACTAAATGGAACCTCCTATAAGATGAGCTTTAATGATTTTTTAAGACATATCAGATTTGACCCCTATATTGCAAAAGGGATTGACAATTTGATTAAACAGGAAATATGGAATGGCATTTGTGATGAGGAAGAACCAACCATCTTCAATACTAGCAACACCAAGGCCCACCACATAAGAAACCATTATTTGAGGATTATGCATCGGTACCTAGCTTTGGCAGTGTTCACTCACCTTGGGGGCCTAAAAAATGTCAATACCAATGAAGCCATCATTCTCTATATAATGTAGAATGCCATCCCACTCAATGGAGCTATTTTGATTTTTGCGAAGATCGATGAATTAAGAACTTATCGCAAGAGGTTAGAAAAGATTGCTTTCGGAGGAATCATCACCATATTTGCAAGGGTGGTTAGCCATACAAATCTAGGCAGAGAGTGGCCAATCCAATTGTAATAGATAAGAAAATGTTAAGAAATATGTTAGTGCAAATAGATAATCCAAGTTTCCTAAAACAAAGATATTATACGGTGTCCAAAAAAAGGTCTTATTAGAAACATGTGAACAAGCCATCTATAGTGCTTCATGGAGCAGATACTGAAGCTATTATATTATCATCATAGTAATACATTGAGATTACCACTTGACTGGATACCTTAACAAATGGGCAGCAATAGTTGGCAACAAGGATGGACCAGATTGTCACAGCTCTTACCATGATATAGTCCTATTTCACCACCACCTTGCCCCTCTACCTCAGTAAGAGTAATATGTTTCAAGGATTTCCTCAATCTCGATATTTTGTGATTGCTTTATTTGTATTTTGTTGAGGACAACAAAATTTTGTGTGCAGGGTGAGGCTATTTTCGAGATGAACAATTAAACTTATTTTGTTGGTTGTTTTGGTTCCTCACCATAGTAGTTTTAATTTTTTAATTTATCGTATTTTTAGTTGTTCTTTTGTGTTGCTAATGTCATTTTCTTTTGTTTATTCCTAGTTTGCTCTTTTGGTTGACTTTACTTTTTAGTTCTTTTTATTACAACTTTTTTTTATTTTATTATTAGTGTTCCTATTTTTAATTTGTTTTCCTTAGTTGTTATTAAATACTTGAACATTTTTAGCCTAATTTGCCTTAAATTTGTTCCCGTTGCAAATAGCTTGAACTTGGAATTAAAGAAACATATTTAGGATAATTGAATGACCTAAGAGTAGTTAGTTGTTAATTGTTTTACCTTATCATTTAGGTTTAATTAGATCAATACTAGTAGATCCCCAAATAAAATGCACACTATAAGCTTGTTTTTAGAAAAAAAGAAAAAACCAGTATATGAAGGTGATCGAGTGGGAATTCTAGAGTATTAAAACCTTCCTTATTTCCCTTCAAAGCATTCAAAATAATTCGAATACAAGGCTAGAAATTACTTAGGCAAAATTTGATTACTAAACCTCTAAAAGACTTTTGACCTACCCTTTTGTTAATATTGTATCCCCTACGAAGCCCTCTAAGCTTGGTGAAGCATGCTTAGTGTGTGCTAATTTTGTAATTTTTGTTTACATTCATTTGATCTTCCTCAGCTTAAAATCTTTTATCTTACCCTTATAGAATCAGCCATTCTAAAAGTGAGTAGGAAAATTTTTCAAGGATTAATGTGGAAAAGAGGGTTGTATTTTAAGTAGAATGCTAGAAATGGGATACGTTACAAGTGTCTAGAAAAAAATTTTAGAATGTTGTTTTATTTGAAGAGAATCTTAGTAGGTCTACAAAAAAAAGAGAAAAAGAAGGAATAAAATAAAAAAAATAAAGTTTTTGAGCTATAATTCATTATAAGTGTCGGGTACCTTAGTAGTTAATAGAGAAGGAATTTTAGCCTTCAAAGCTTAATTGAGGTAATGCACTTGTAGCGAGAATTTTAGTGATATCCTTCTATTAGAAATCTCCTTTTGGGTAATTCTGTTCTACATTCTAGGTAGTCTAGCATTTGGCAATGTTTTTGAATCAAGTAAAGGTAGAGATTAGCTCAAATTTTTGGAGTGTAAATAGTGGCAAGCGGAATTAGAGAATGGTTATTCTAAATTATGGATCTTTTACTTTTGTTTGTTAGCCATACCTTGATCATGTTACAGTTTGTTTAAAACTTAATGATGTTGTTTTATTTAAAGCTATTTATGGAGATTACCCTCATTTTTTGGTGCTAAAGAAGAGGCTTATAGCTTTTCTTGAGTTTCAAGCATAAAACCGCGTATGTAAAATTTTTCATGCAAATTCTTTACTTGGTTGTCAGATTGCACTGGAGTTTTGAGTTTTTAAAAGATATTGTAATCATTTAGGCCTAGTACGCACACAGCAAGAGACTAGCTAATATGGTTTACTTTGAATTCTTTTCAATTTAGGATGACGACTAGTGACTTTCTCCTATAATGTTATTTAGCTTTCTCTGAATTTGTGATTTTGTTCTTTAAGTTTGAGTATGCAGGAATGTGGTATGTTTATCTGCTCGAGGGCAAGCAAAAGTTAAGTATGGGGTATTTAATAACATTCATTTAATGTTTGATTGTTGTGTATTTTCATCCGTGTTTCTATCTTATTTTGTGTGCTTTTCATGTTTCCATGATTGTATCTTATTTTGTGTGCTTTTCGTGTTTTAGGTATTAAATTTCTCTTTTCTGCCAAATAGGATAATGTTGAGATTTATGAAGTTTTGGTTTGTTTAATGGTGTAATTTTAACCTTTGTGCAAAAAATTTGACTTGCACACAGCAAAGACCATTATGTCTCAGTCGTGTGCCTTGTAGAATCACCAATCCACACCATTTCACTAAGGTGTATGGCTAAGACCAAAGTGTCTCCATCATGTGCCAAGTAGAATTTGAAGCTATTCAATCCATAAGGGTGTACATGACTAAGACCAAAGTGTCTCTATTGTGTACTAATGCTACAATACTTTTTTAATAGATTGTACACAGCTAAAACCAAAATGTCTCAATCATGTGCCTCTGGAAATACTTTAAAAGCTAAGTTCTATTTGATTTAAAAGGGAGTTTTTAACTTATTTCATGTTTCTTTAGTTTTAGTATTTAGTTCTTCATTTTATTTACAAATTTTTAGGTTTTTATATTTAGTTTATATTTTTAAAAACTACATTTTTACTAGGGTTTACACTTACAACACAAAAATACAAGAGTTATAGTTTAGTTACAAAGTTATAGTTTAGTTTCAATCAAGTTTAGCTAAAATAAGAAGAGGAGAAGTAGCTTCAACTTCATATCTACCATTCAAAATGGATTTAAGAATTTTTTTTCTTTATTTTTCTTTGCTTTTTACATTTTGTATAGTGAGTAGTCTCCTTGTTGTTTGAGGATCTTTGAATCGCCTTACCCATGTAAGATTATAAACTCATTTGCTTAAATAAATTTATAGATATTTCTTTTCTGTCATGCTTATCTTGATGTAGAAACTGTAACCCAAGGCATCCTAGATTAAGGTTACTTGATGATGAGGAAACAATGTATTACTAATAGGAGGTTTGGATCTCGAAGTTTTGATCGTAGATTTGTAACTTTTTCTTAAAGATTTTCATGATTCTCTAAATACTTTCAAAACATTTTTGAGTGTTTTAAAAATATAGGCAAAAAAACCCTAGTTTTGAATTGTCAGGGGTGACAGACAACCATCTGTCACCTGAGGGGCAGCTGTCTGTGGGTCTTCTCCTCTAGAATAGCGTACAGTAGGGGTATTTTAGGAAATTTAGGGTCTAGTAATGAGTGATGGTCGTCCCTCAGTCACAGAAGGCCATCCCTAAGTCAAAACCTAGATTTTTCTACATTTTCTTGCAATTTTAAAAGGGGAATTTTAAGGGAATAAAGATTAAGTCTGGATTTTGGTGATTTTATCTCCAAATCTGGTATTTTCGAGTTATAATTAGATTAAAACTCTATTTAAGGGATATAAGGAAAAATTAGGGTTTTGAAGGAGGGGGGAATCATTGTTCTTAGAGAAAAAACCATTAGAGAACGAAGAAAACTTATTTCTTTCTCTCTTTATAAAGTTTATGCTTTAGCAATTTTCTTAACACATACAAAACGAATTTCATCCTTCCTTTTAAGAATAAAAAACACAATTCAGAGTAGAGATTTAGAATTCAAAGATCACAGAGTTATAATATCTCCTAAGGGTAATATTCTAGGCTCATTTGTAGTTTCTCTCTCTGCCATTCATTCATCTAATCTCATAATTACTTAGATAATTATTTGATTTGTTTTTACTGTTGAGATTGAATAACATGTTTGCTTTGTTAAAGTATAAATCGTTTTTAATTTGTGTGATGTTTTAAACCCATTATGATCAAAGGGATTGCTCTATTGTTGTTTTTTAAGTTCTTCTTTTTAACATGTACATGTATAGTACTTCATTCATTTTATGCAATACAATGTATGTTTTGGTGTTTTAACGTGTTATTGGCATGATTTAGTAATTAATTATTGCATATCTAGGATTGAAATATTTACTTGCATAATTGCCTATTTTTTCTTCTATCTTACAAGTTTTTGCTCTACTCTATACGTGAGAGATGGTAAGAAGGTGTGAGGACATATGACATTTGCATAAATTATGTAGCTATTTTATCATCAATGCTAATCAATTTGTTTGTTCATTTTTTTGAGTAATTGGTATAATTATGGCTGCGGAGGACACATGACATTTGCATGGGAAGTCGTGCTCCCATTTTGGTCGCTCTCTTTATCTAGGTTACTTCATTTTTTTGGTATTATGTCATTAATTATTTATTTACTTTCATTGTAAATTTTTATTGGTTATTTGGATGTATTATTTTTGAAAATGTAAACGGTAGTAATGAATGATTTTTTTAAGTTTAATGATAAAATTTCACTTAAATTATTTTTTATGAATTGGGTTTTCTCTAATAAAAATGGACTAATGTCCAACTTTTAACCCAAAAATTCTAACAATATAATAAAACCCTTTTTTGTAATAAATGCATGGAGCAACCAATGTTCCTAACCTAAATGAATGCCTCGATTTATGTATATAATTTATCTTCTTAGCTGGATGATTTGCTTATGTAATAATTTTTAAATAGGATTTTATTTTAAGTATTTATTTATTGCTTTTTTGTTTGAATGGGATGTTTTTTTTTTAAATTTTATTGCTTTCATCATGTGAGAAAGGAGGGTGTATTAATTCTAAAACTCAACACCTGACCAAGATGCCTAATAAGAGGGATATCCCAAACACCAATCTCTGTTTGGGCATCAAAATAAGGTCAAGATTCAATTCCCAACGTTCTGTTGGGTGACGAGTTCATGACACCTGCCTTTTTGAGCCCACTAGTAGATGCCTTCATGGGTTGACCATCAGCAATAATTTGGAATCAATCCTTTTTATTGCGAAACATCCATTTATGATCAAAAGTGAGCCTTCTCCAATCTCGGGCCCTAAAAATGAGCCTTCGAGAATGAACTCGAAATAGAAAGGCGGGCTCCATCGCATGTCGCACTTGACATGGATGTTATTCAAGTATTTATGCTAATAATCTTATTTGAGTTAAGGGATTTGTGCTTGTTTAAAGTAGATATCATTTATGCTTTATTTTTACATACATTTTATGTATATTTGATGGCGATTTTAAAATGGGGGCTGTTAGATCTCAAAATAGTGAGGAAACTGAATAGGTATTGGATTGTTTCGCTCTGGAATAGGAAACTAATTCGTATCCAGGTCTTGAGACCCATGCTTAGGCTAACTATTTTAAAATTTAAAGAAAAACATATAAATCTACAATAATAAACGATCTCACCCTTATTATACCAAATGAATCTACAATTTTAAACATGAACATTGTTCTTACAATCATCTAGACTTCATGGTAATTGATAGTACAGATTTCATCGTCAGCATTTAATCACATTTATTATGCATGATATGCTTTCAATGTTCACTCAAAGCATAGGGGAGTATACATATCATACATCGTCGATAAGAGATATTTTAGGCATTAATACTTCACTTATGTCATGCAATCTTAGTTATATAATACCGAGTAGAGAACTACATTTCATTTATATCATTCTAGCCAAAAAGGAATTCAATCAAGAAATATAGTAAGCCATTTATCATGTTCACATTACATAGGTGAAGCAATTGGTATATATATATATATACACACATACACACACACATATTCTTATTTAATAGTACATTGCTGAATCTTTTAACTTTTAATAGTCTGCCTATGTGCTAGTTCAAAGGGTGGATTACGAGAATAATGGATACCAATGGTATCAAATGATGGACCCAAAGGGCCGAACTATGGTTTCATAAAGGAACAAAGCAATAGACCTAAATGGGGTCGACAATGGTTCCAACAAGGAACAAATAATAGACCGAAATGAGGTCAAACGATGGTTCCATAAGGAACAAGACCCAAACGTGGTCAACTATGGCAGCTGCTGAATCCCTCTAGGCATGCCTATCTAATCCACAACTAAACTAAGGCCCGTAGGCTTTATTACTTTAAGAACATCTTTCAATCATCTTATTCTTCTTATTTAATATAAAATTTACTTAAAGTCGTTTTCCACAAATGAACACATTTTATTCACTTATATAGTAATACTAGCTGAAAGCCCTGATATTTAAATACGAATCATTGTTTATACTTGCAAAGCTAATAGATAACTTATATCTTGCACTAAAAAGATTTAGCATAATGATAACTGAGTATCATGCAACACTAGCTCGAAATCAATGTTTTAAGAATATAATGCAATACACATCATTGAGCATAAGATCATGAAATAACAACATGATTTGAATTTCAAGGTTGTCTTTCATAATACCTGCATGATAGTTCACGAGAATGAAACCATACATATAGTTATATAAACCATGACCACATGACTCCACACATAAAAACATATTCATTAAAGAAGAACATACCTGAGTGGTTCTTCAAAATCATTTCCTTTGCTTCATTATACTTAATTTAATCTTCATACATTTAATTCATCCAATATATATATTATATACAGGCATTTAGTGTCTCACAAGTAGTGAAATTACTTACATCAGATATTAACGTCTACCTAGGTCATTCATAATATCCTATAAAGATTTCATAGCTCAATTATTTCATTTAGAAATCATATGACTTATTAACCACCACTTTAATTAACATAATCATATGTACCTTATTTATGGTCCGCTCAATTCTCTCCAAACATATTACAATACGAATTCATGATTTATGAAGGGTTTATAGCTTAGTGTGTGAAGTATAATCATTAAAAGGGGACATACAAGTGGCCGTGTAAAAGAAAGAGGAAAAGGCCTAGCAGCCAAGCAAGGGAAAAAGCTGTATAAGCTGTCGTGCATAAGAAGGAGGGGTACAATGCATGGCCATGGATAAGAAAGAAGGCATACCACGTGTGGCCATGGGTGAGAAGGAAAGCATCCACGCGTGGCCGTGGGTTAGATGGAAAGCATCCACTCATGGCCGTGGGTGAGGAAGAAGACATCCACGCGTGACCACGTGTGAGGAAGAAGACATCCACGCGTGACCACGGGTGAGGAAGAAGACATCCATGCGTGGCCACGGGTGAGGAAGAAGACATCCACGCTTGACCATGGGTGAGGAAGAAGACATCCACGCATGGTCGTGCATGGATTCTCGGCAGAAATGAGTACCCATAAGCCCGATTATTTTGAAACCTAATTTATGCACGATAATAACTTTAATCCCAGATCTCATTTCACCCCTTTACAACCATGATTCTTAAAGTCTTAAAACATTTTAAGGCTCATCTAAATCACTAGATTCAGCCTATATTTTCTCAAGAGAACCCACACATATAAATAGAGAGAAGACCCCTAAAGTTTAATCACATGCACATCACAGTAAATCTAATTCCCGTACCTGCTATTGAAGCTTCAAATCTTCCTTCAATCTTCTAAATCCCACTCTAGTACTATTAATTTCCTTTAGTCTTAACTCACAAACCCTAGCTCCCATCTCCAACCCGTAACCAGCAGAGAAAGAGAGAGAGAGAGAGAGAGAGCTACCCCTCTCCAAATGCCAATCGCCCCCACTTTCAAAAACCTTCATTTCCTTCTCCTATAAGCTATTGAAATATCTCATCATGTAAATTTCCAAAATTACCCTCATTACAATTAACCCCATCAACTTATTTTTCTTAACCTTTAACACTCAAACTTCTTATTCACCTCAACTATATCCCTCTTTAATCTTAATTTAAACCATAAACAATTTACATTCATGCTGAAATTACAAAAATACCCCCAATGGGGCTTAACTTTAATAATGCAAAATAATTCAATATTTACCTTAATTAACCATAATTCTCGTCACTTTACTATAATTCGATTAGGGACAAAATTGGGTCCTTACAATTCTCTCCTCCTTAAAAGAATTTCGTCCTCGAAATTCAAACATATCATCTTTATCTGTAATTCTATAAATTTTTAAACTCAATCTTATTTACAAACAACCATAGCTATAACAATGTCATCCATCTTTATCATTATCATCTGCCTCTGATATTCAAATACTCCTATGCTCATTACATTTCCTATCAGTTTTCCTTTTTCAGCTGGGCCAAATATGCGATGCAATGCTTTTCATGCATATAGGATGTTATGCAATGCGTTAATGACTTCATGTATGCAATAGAATACCAATAGGTATTCACAAAAACTGTAAATGTCTTATCCCAGCCTGATATAATGAAACATGCTCAATTGCCCAAGCTAATTAGGAAAATCCTAACAATCATATATACATATAGAGCATCATATTAACCTCAACATCTTGCATGTTTAGCAAAGCCAGAACTCAATTATCTTTTTTATCATATAAACTTTTTCCTCAAACATCTTAATAAACAATCTAAACATACTTATAGTTAACTCATGCTACACTTCAATCATAGATCATCAAGGCTTTTATGCACTTCCAACATCCATCAATCGTAAGTTAATCATTCCTCACAATCATTAAAATTTACATCTCAATGACAATAACATCTAGTACAGGTATTTGGTCTAGACCAATATCATCTCAACCTCCAAAAACCATTCATAATTTCATATTACCCAGAAAAGACTAAACCTAGGCTCTGATACCACTAATTGTAACACCCTAATCCACTAACCAAGCATAAACATCAATCATCATCATAACCTAGCAAAGATAAGGCATAAATAATAATAAATAGCACAGGCCATAATTATTACATGCCACAAAACTTAAAACCAACTTATAATTAGAAAGGACTAACATAATGCCAAAAATACATAATGGAATCCACAAAGGCAATAGTACCCTTCCAAATCTTCCCCTTAAAGGTTGACTAGCCACCAGCTATCGACCCACTAGAGCTTAACCAGTACCTACACAGATAAAACCCATGCTAAGCTATAAAGCTTAGTGGGGAAACCAACTCCAAGGATAAACTCTAATTAAAATATCATAAAAACATTACATCCTTTAAAATTTAAGGAAAAACATATAAGTCTGCAATAATAAATGATCTCACCCCTATTATTCAATATTAATAATCAAATTATATATGTGTGGTAAAGATTGGATACGCCTATGACTCTATTTGTATTTATCCTAATCAGTTTAGGATTATCTATTCCTAATTCAAAAAGGAATAAGAATTCTACTGGGGTTATGGCTCTAGAAAACCTATATGTAAAGGGGATTAGAAAACCTATTTGAGGTTACTAAAACTTATCGCAAAATTTTGGTTTACATATCAAAATTCTCTTCTCCCACTCTATCTTTCTCGGTATCTCTAATAGGCTATTAAACTGTGGATTCCTTGTCTTTTTCCCTACATAATAACTTATGGTTAAAGACCTAGCCAATGATGCAACAACAATAAATATTTTGCTTTAGCTTTCTCAAAGGTTTCTACACTACAAAAGGTAAATATGTTTCCATTCATTTATTGAATTAATGTATATTTGAGAGCTAAATTCCTAATGTTAGTATTAGAGCCTTTGTTTTTGTATTCTAGCATGTGTTATGTTTGATCTCTAATTTATGTGTAAATTGGTAGATTCAAATAGGTTGCATGAACACCTATATAATTGTTATTTTTTGTGTTCTTAATATATTTTCATATATTTTTTCGTGCATATGTACATTGAAAATTATATAAAAAGTCCATAGCACTAAATTGGAAGTTGATATTTCTGAATTTTGACAACACAATCGGATTTCAAAACCCCTCACTAAATGAAAAAGGTTACTGAAAAATGCATTCAGGATCACGTGTCCCTAATGCATATAGCCACTTGTTAGAGTGAAATGTCACTCTAACACGTGGACCAATAGGTGACTATCATATGTTAACCTAAGGTCTGACATGGAACCACATGGCCATATAGGGTCTTGCCACGTAACGTAGGCGCATAAGTCCCACCTTTGTCGATGCATGAGTGTTCCTTCGGCCACCAAATTAGCTCAAAATTTTCTTAAATTGATTGTCTCAATTTTTCTATTTTTTGTCATTTTTTGAAAATTTTTTTCAGACTAAAAATATATTTTTGGATTTTTTCCAAATAAAATTGTTTTGAAAACTTATTGTGTTTTCTACTTTCCTAAATTCTCAATTTTTTTTTCAAATTATTTATGTATGTAACACCCTAATTCCTTAACCATGGATAATCATCAATCATCATCAATCATACCTAATCAAGATCAGGCATAAATACTAATAATAATAATAACACAGGCTATGATTACATGCCACAAATAAATAAATCAAACTTATGGATAATTAATCATAACATAAAAGGGCTTCAAGCATCTTGAAATCCTCAAGGCAACTGCATCTTGCCCACTCCTCTGGTGTTTCTCTTGAAACCTACATGGATAAACAAACCCGTGCTAAGTTATAGAGCTTAGTGGGGAACAAAACTCTATATATATATAATTATAACCTCTTACCACATTACATCCCATACATGTATAGAACTTTCACAATCACACGGAATAACATATGAGTTTATTATATTCTTCATTCCTTAAATAACATTTTTAGGAGAGTCTTCGACCTTACTAATGGATATCATGTTTACAATAATTTAACGTGTTATGAAACTCTTCTCATTTCCTAAAAGCTTAGCCATTCATCATTATCGCCATTATCTTACCCTTTTCTTTTTTTACCTTAGTATAAATCATGCATCATACAATTCTTTTAATTATGGGGCTAGACACCATAGTTATTAATGGTACAAGAGTTCCACTTATTACATTAAATCACATGGTCAGCTAAGATAGGCATTTGACATTAATTCATAATATAAAGGTGTATTTAAGTCATATAGCATCTACAAGTAGTCCTGGTAGGCATAATTACTTCACATATATCATACAATTCTCATATGAGATTCACAAACTTTACATCCTTCATACTATCTTAGCATGGTAACCTGATTCTCTTACAAGCATCATTCTATGTCATCCATTGCACTTGGTTAAATGAATGCTATCATTATGTCTACATGTGTGTAAACATTTATATATAAATAAATAGACTGACAGAGTGGCAGGTGATCATAAAGAACAAGCATTACATATCAAGATTATAAGATGAAGTCTCAATGTCACATGTATGCATTTTATAAATAGAGTACATGAAATTTAATGCACATGTTATAGTTCATATAACTTCTAGTACAATAGTGTATGCTTAGGGTTCATATAATCTCTGTGGAATCCCATTGATGGAATTATCTCATACCGGTACTCATACAGAAATCTTCCTTAATTGAAGTGAGACATTTTAATCATGTATTACAAAGCATGAATTTTCATTTCATAAAACAGTTTATAGTCAAAAAGAATTTAAGACAATCAAACAATAGGTCATTCTTTATGCTTACATCACATAAATAGAGCAATAAATGCATGTTTTACTTTATCTTGTGTATATTTTATCATT
This sequence comes from Excoecaria agallocha, assembly GCA_037975025.1. NCBI lineage: Eukaryota > Viridiplantae > Streptophyta > Magnoliopsida > Malpighiales > Euphorbiaceae > Excoecaria > Excoecaria agallocha. Next base: position 36,744,115 of record CM075816.1, read on the forward strand.
TTTAATAGCCTGCCTAAGTACTAGTTCAAAAGGCGGATAACAGGAGCAATGGATACCCAAAGGTATCAAACTATAGATATCCGGGAATATCAAACAATGGACCCAAACAAGGTCAAACAATGGTTTCAGCAAGGAACAAACTATGGACCCAAAAGGGCTGAATGATGGCTCCATTAAGGAACAAGACCCAAATGGGATCAACTATGGCAGCTGTGACTATATCCCTCTAGGCATGCCTATCTAATCCACAACTGAACTAAGACATACAAGCTTAACCCTTTAAGAACATCTTTGATTCATCATATTCTTTGTTACTTAATATATCATTTGGCTTCAAGCCATAATTCATAAAGAATGCATATCATTCTTATCATACATCAATATTGAGTTTTAGGCTCCATTACACATGGATGCAAGTCATGCCATCACATAGTTACTTCAACATCACTCGTACATATCGTAGTGGATTACATAATAATGCAAACACAATACACTGTTACTTTCATCGATCCATCTCATCATACTTGATATTAATCGTGAGGCCAATGAGGCAATTTTGGAAGTATAGTTCATACAGTTCTACCAACTAAAATTCTTCATGTTTGTACATGAGTGTACTAATTGTTTATTTTTTATTATGTGTAACATAAATGGTGATGATAAGGACTCCCAGATGTCCACAAACTCCTCATGGAATTACAGAAGCTAATGTAAAAGTGTAAAAGATTCACAAAATGAGGATGCATAAGAAGGCCTGAGCTGATAACATTAATGCAATAATGCATCATATTATGTGCATGCATGAATAAATGCAAAAGTGTATTTAGGCTGATAGCTTGGACCAAGGAAGTGATCATAAGACCTTGATTTTGGTGATAATTAACTCTTTTAATCACTATCAAGATATGAGGAACTTAATGGTTGATGCCTAGAGCATAGGAAATGGAATTTATAGGAAATCCATTATCCATTTTTTGTTCAATGTGACAAAAAGAGGAGTGTTGAGGAGCAACACTAAATCAGAGATGGTGCTTAGGAGTAGATGTAGTATGTGTCATCTATGGCTTCATGATTAAGTTCATGGGGTTCCTTATCAGTTATTAAGGATGTTAAAGATTCATTTCCTATAACAAGGCTAATTTTGGGACGTAATAGACTTCCTGAGTAGTTGGCATGAGTAACAACTTTTTTGTTAGCAAATTTTTGGGATAGGATTTATGCTTCCTATTGTTATTTTAAGACAAATGTGTCTTATTTTATTTAAATTCTGGGAATTGTTGGATGCTCATTTTTATTGATTTAATAAATGCATTTATTTTTTGATATTATGTTACATTTAACATTTATTATAAATGTGTTTATTTTATTGTTAATTGCCTTGTAACATTTTAGGAGTAAATGATTACATGATAAATGCTTTAAGACTTAGTTTTACAAACCAATAATATCCTCTATTAAGTTTAAGAACTTAATATCCAATAATTCATATATACTATGCATGAAATTTTAACCTGTAAGGTTAGACATTAGGACTTAGAGGGTAATTAGATACTATAGGTAACCTTTTTGAATTTGGGCCTAATATAAAACTTTATTAGGTTATTATTTCAGTTGCATAGTGAATTGTATATGTTGGCTAATTCCCATTTAATAATGAGCAATTTTATTCCATTACAGATTAAAGGATCCAAAATGGCCACTACTTCCAAATCAATTATTGTCGAACTAAATAAAGGTATGAAACTGAATGGTGATACTTATGAGATCTGGAGTATGAAAATCCAGTATGTGCTTGAAGAGCAAAAAGCTCTACAACCTTTATGTTTGGTTATGGCTGAACTTGAGGATGACAACACTACCCAGTATAGGCAAGATCGAGATGCTTATATGGCATGGAAAAAGAAAAATACAAGTGCCCACATCATCTTGCTGAATGTAATGGATGATGACATCACTAGGTAATTTCGTAACTATTAGAATGCAAAAGATTTGTGGATCGCCTTGCAGGAAAAATTTGGAGGTGTGTCTTTGATCAAGCTACGATCATTGATGATTAAATTTGATACTTATCAGAAGAAGTCCGATCACAGCATGCAAAAACATGTAAGAGAGATGAAGAACATGATATATGAGGTTAGTGAGGCTGGTCATAAATTGATCAATAAGCAATAGGTCCAGGCTGTCATCCACTCTTTACCCAGGAGTTAGAAATATATGAAGATGTGACTAACTCACATGGATAGAATAAAGGCATTTGGGGATGTCGTTTGTCATTTAGAACTTGAAAAGGAGTGTTTGCCAGTGATTAAGATCAATGCTAAAGTGCATGTGGCACAATCCTAATCTAGTGGAACAAGTTCAAACCAAAATAAGAGAAAAAAATTTAAAAATCAAGGTAAAGACAAGGCTATGGAGCTTAAAAGCAAAAAGTGAGACAAAATGCTAATAGGTGCAAAGGCAAGAAGAAAGTCAACATTTCAAGAGTGAAGTGCTTCAATTGCCAACAGAAAGGATATTATGCAAAAGATTGCACTGTACCCAAACTGGTACACTATTCTAATTTGAGAGTTAGTGAAATTTGTTTATCCAATTCTATATTCCTAACTGATTTTCATCTTTTATAGGTTATAGACTCAGAAGCAACAAACCATATGATAAGGGATTGAGAAGCTTTGTCAAATTTTGACGAATCCCAATTGGAGCCAAAAGGATTCATATGGGAAACAATGCTAGAGTAGTAGTTCAAAGGATTGGCATATGCAGATTAGTTTTACTAAAGGCCAAACCCTACTCCTACATGATGTACTTTATGCCCTGGAGACCTGTAGGAATTTAATTTCTATTTTATCCTTGATGAGACTTGGTTTTGATTTGCATTTTAAGGATGATAGTATACATTTATATTTTGATAATGTTTATTATGGTTTTGGTTTTGTTCCGAACGATTTTATTATTATGGATATTAATCCTAATACTAGTTTTTCTTTAATCTCTTCTTCTACTTCACATAGTTATGAGAATAATATGAAATTATGGCATGCTAGGTTAAATCACTTTGGGCATGATCGAATGACTCAATTAGCTAAATTAGGTTTGTTATGTAACCTTAATGAAATTAATTTACCTACTTGCGAGCATTGCTTAAAAGAAAAACTAGTTAGAAAACCTTTGGAAAAAGAACTAGGGTTGAATTTCTATTGCAATTAATCCATTATGATGTTTGTGGTTTAATGAATGTGAGGGCAAGGCAAGAGGCCTACTATTTCATCCCATTTATACATAACAATACTATATATGGTCAAGTCTACTTGATTTCTCACAAGTCAGTAGCATTGAGCTGCTTCAAAAGTTATATGAACTTATTTTAAAACCAATTAGACAAGAAAATCAAAGCTTTAAGAATTGACAGAAGTCGGGAATATCTTTCAGATGAATTTAAAGCTTTATGTGATGAAAAGAGAATTAAGCATCAGTTGCCCATTCCTAGAACTCCACAACAAATGGTGTTATGGAAAGGAGAAATAGAAGTCTCCTAGATATGGTAAGTGTTAGTGTAAGCCCTAGCCCCAATAGATTGTTATAAAGCATTTAATTTAATAAATGAGGCATTTGTTTTATCTATTGTAGTCCTATGCATATCAATTGATAGAACTATCCAAGAATGTTGTTTCAGTTTAAGTTATTATGTGTGAGGCACATGGTTGTAAGACCTTGTAATAATAGAGACTTCATTCTAAATATCCCTAGTTAGTCATTGTTATAAGAATAACAAATGAATTAAGACTAGTATTCTCTCTCTGATAAGATGAGTTCTGTCTTATGGATCATAAGGACAAGAGTGTCAATTAGAGATCATAGATACATGTTTAGAACATGGTATCTAGATTCGATCCATTCATGAGAACAGTACATGGTAAAAGTCATGAGTGTTTCTCATATGCAAGTTTTGCATCAGAGTTCTTAGACCTAAAATCTCTATGAAACTCTTTATGAATTATTGTATGCTTTGACATACACCTAACGTACTCGTAACAGAGTGTCAAGTATGGGTAAGCTTGGGTATGCACTGATTCATGTTAGAGAGCATGAGAAAAGTGAAGGGATTATCCTTCTCAATAAGAGAGAAAATATCATCGGCCACTTGATCAGTGAACTAAGAAGTGTATGGCCATATCGAGATGAAATAATGAGAAATCATTATTTATCTGAGAGTTTCGTATCACTGGAATATCAAGAAATGAATTAATATATATAAGGATGACTAGTTCCATGCCTTATATTAATTCTGATATTTATGGGTAAGGGACTATACAAAATTGCATTAGGTCACTAAATGCCATATGCATTTTCATTTAATTTGGAATGTTATAATATCTTGCTAGAGAATCTATATAGCCTTTGAATTAATTTATTAATTCATTGCCAACATTAAATGGACTTATAGGATCGCACACAAAGCATTGGGCTTAAAATATTTGAATAAAGTATTGGGCATTAATTTGGGCTTTTAATTAAAGTCAAATTAATGTATGTAATGGGTATTAAAATTGCTATTGGACCTTGGTCCATGAGAGAGAAAGATTCGGCCCAATAGGATTATTTTCATTAATTAATTATCTTGGATTAATTAAGTTAATTGAGTATTAAATCCTAATGGCATTTAAATCAAAATAAATTAATTAAATGGAGATAAGGTGACCGAAAATCCAAAGATAAATTCAATGGGAATTTTGGCAACTACATATCCTAAATAAGTGATGGTTTTGATTTAAATGTCTTCTGTTTATTTTAAATTAATTTGAATTTAAAATTTAAAGGAGTTTGAGTTAATATATGTCACTTAATTATGAAGTGATGGAGGCTGAATTTACTAGCTAAAAGATAGTAAAATTTGGAATTAACACTTATCTAAATTAGTGAGATATATTGATGAACTAAAACTAAAAAAAAAAAACTAGGCGTGAATTGATCTCTCTCACACTCTTGGCCGAAATATACAAGGGGAAAGGATTTTTTCTTGTTCTCTTATGTTCTTGGGCAGCAATAGCAACCTAAAGGAAGTACAAGATCAGATCTTGTAGCTTCAATCCATGACCATTGCCAATTACTTTACACATAAAGCTAGCACTCTCAATTTTAAGCCTTCATTGAAATTGTGTGTGTGAACATAGAGAGGAGTGGAGTAAAGGCTGTTTCTTTGGCATTGGTAATCAAGACCTGAAGCATATAAGTGTTAGTGTAAGCCCTAACCCTAATACATTGTAATAAAACACTTTGAATTAAAAAAATGAGACATTTGTTTTATCCATTGTATTCTTGTGCATATCAATTGATAGAACTATCCAAGAATGTTGTTTCAGTTTAAGTTATCATGTGTGAGGCACATGGTTGTAAGACCTTAAAACAAATGAGACTTCATTCTAAATATCCCTAGTCAGTCATTGTTATAGGAATAACAATGAATTAAGACTAGTATGCTCTCTCTGATATTATGAGTTCTGTCTTACGGATCATTAGGACAAGAGTGTCAATCAGGGATCATAGATACATGCTAAAGAACATGGTATCTGGATACGATCCGCTCAAGAGAAAACTACATGGTACAAGTCATAAGTGTTTCTCATATGTAAGTTTTGTATCGGAGTTCTTAGACCTAAAATTTCTATGAAACTCTTTATGAATTACTGTGTGCTTTGACATACACCTAATGTGCTCATAACAGACTGACAAGTACGGGTATGCTTGGGTATACATTGATTCATGTTAGAGAGCATGAGAGAAGTGAAGGGATTAACCCTCTCAATAAGAGAGAAAATATCATCGGCCACTTGATCAGTGAACTAAGAAGTGTATGGCCATACCAAGATGAAATAATGAGTAATAATTATTTATCTGAGAGTTTAGTGTCACTGTAATATCAAGAAAGGAATTAATATATATAAGGATGACTAGTTCCATGCCTTATATTAATTCTGATATTTTTGGGTAAGGGACTATGCAAAATTGCATTAGGTCACAAAATGCCATATGCATTTTCATTTATTTTGGAATGCTATAATATCTTGCTAGAGAATATTTATAGCCTTTGAATTAATTTATTAATTCATTTCCAACATTAAATGGACCTTTAGGATCGCACATAAAGCATTGGACTTAAAATATTTAAATTAAGTATTAGGCATTAATTTGGGCTTTTAATTAAAGTCAAATTAATGTGTGTAATGGATTATTAGATTGCTATTGGACCTTGGCCCATGAGAGAGAGAAATTCAGCCCACAAGGTTTAATTTCAATTAAGTAAATGTCTTGTATTAATTTAATTATTTGAGTTTTAAAGCCTAAAAGAATTATGATCAAATAAATCACTTAAATAGGAATACTATTGGCCGAAATATCTAAAGAGAAATCAAGGAATTTCGGCATATCCTTTATATTAATTAAGTAGTTTATTTGATTAATATGTCTTGTATATTCCTATTTAATTAAGTGGTTAATTTGATTAATATGTCTTTTGTTTTTATCTTGGATAAATTAAAAGAGTTTTTATCAATAAATATTACTTATTTTAATTAAGTGATAAAGGCAAATATTAATTATCTTTAGCTAATATTAATTATCCTAAGGTAGTATATTTGAGATTTATCACTTAATAAATAAGATAATATATATATTGGATGAGAGAAAAAAGAAAAAAGAAATAAGAAAACCTAATTTAGTGTGTGGCGTGAATAGTAACTCGTGAATAGTAACTCTCTCTCACAATTTTATTTTGGCCAATTTTTCACAAGGAGAAAGGATTGTTCCTCATTCTCTTGTGATCTTGGATAGTAATAGTAACCTTAGAGAAGTGCAAAATCAAATTTTGTATCTTCAATCAATTGCCATTACACGATACTTAAACAGAGAGCTAGCAATCTCGATTTTAAGCCGTCTTTGCAATTGTATGTGTGAACATAGAGAAGAGTGGCATAAAGGCTGTTCTTTTAGCATTGGCAAAGAAGATCAAAGGTTGATAAATCACTCTTGATTTCTGGTCATCACCAAAACCAAATATTGAAGTGCATCTAAAGTTATAAGTTTTACAACCCTAAAATTGCATGTTTCGTTTCTTGCTTTGGAATTGTATGATATGTATGATAAAATTTTTATTTTTATGCTGTGTTATCATCACCATCATACCATGTCATATTCCATCAGTGGTATCAGAGCCTAAACATGCTTATTTTAGTGCTTTAGATGCATGAAAAAATTAATTAAAAATCATTATTTTGAAAACATGCAATGCTGAAATTTTCTGTTTTGAGTTTTTTGCATTGTTTTGGTGTAAAAATGATTTTAATTGATTAGATAGGTATTATAATTAATATGACATGTTAATATACTATCCTAAGATGATCTAGGAGCTGTTAATGCTCGGATTTAATTAATAATACCTGATGGTACATGTTAATATTAAAACTAGGTGCTAGTTGGCATGTTAATTGTTAGTTTAACAACTAGTTTTCAATATTAAATGTAAAAATGATTTTGGCATGTTTTTAAGTGATTTTTAAAGATTAAATATCAGTTCTAGACATATTTTAAATTTGGTTTTAATTCTGGTCCATGACAATTTAATTGATTAATTTTAAAATCACTTAAAACTATGACTAGTTTGTGTTTGTTACATGTTTAATCAACATTGTTTGTTTTGTTTTGATTAAAATGGTAAAAACACATTTAGATCAGATTGGTACAGAATATTAAATCAATTTTTATGACCTTATTTAAATTATTTAATGAATCATAAAATTGATTTAAATGTTTGTGCATTTTGTGGCATTACATAAGCATTAAACAACTAGTTTTTGTTGTTTGTTTGTTTTTGCATGAATGTCGTGTACTATATATGTGTTCGTCATGATTTTATATTTTTAATTCATGTTGGTACATATTATATGTATTTTTAATGTTTATGGGCTATATAACATAAAATTAAAAATGGTAAAATTGGAAATTATACTAGAGTTGATTTATAGCACAAATCTAACTAGTTAGTGTTTTGGGCTTTTAAGAGAACTTATTCAATAAGAGGATTTAGTCCATTGGGCTTTGGCCTAGGCCCATCATAGGTTCTTCTCTTAAAGGTTCAAGTACACGATTTCCATTAATGGGCTTGGCTAAATTAAATAAAATTGGACTTTGTCTTATCCATGAATGTTATGTATATTTATTTGCTAGTTTGGTGTGATCAATGGATATGCATGGTACATTCATGGGCCCTGGATTTTGTAATTAAATATGGCCTGCGAGCCATTATGTTTTATTGTAAAAGTTTCATTTATTTCTTAGAATAGAATATACTTGAAGACTTTGTAAATCAAGATAAAGCCCACCGGAGTGGAGAAGCCAAACTCGAAGATTCTTATGTAATAGTATAGAATCTTAATTGTAGGTTTTTGGGCTCATGTTTGTCACGTTTTACTTTATGCAATTATATATATATATGCATGCTATGTATGGATGACAAAGCGTATGCCATGTAAGCTGTAATAAAATGAATCCCTAGAAATAGTAAGTCACAAAGTTGCCTTCCTAATTTGAAACATGTCAAGGCATCGATCATCGGTCACGTAGACTAGGAGTACTAGATGCGCCCGATTATCTTTGTGAGGCATGGGTTGTGAATGTAGGTTAGACTTAACATGGAAAGGGATGCCCGGACCTAGGCAACTAATAAATGGGTTTGTGTTATAACATCTTAAGATGTTAGCCCATTTGATCCAAGAGTCATGTACGAGACATGATTAGAGTTTTCCTACCTAAGTAACTTAACTTGTTAGGTGTACAAGCTCAGCTTGACTAATAAGTTGTTGTGAAAATAGGATATTGGCCCACATTAAATCACTAACGCGAATTATTTAAAGGGATATTAATTCGGTTTGTGGGATTATAAATAAGACCTCATTTAATCTTGCTAAATTTCATTGTAGATTGAAAATGGCATCTTAAAATAACAATTTCTCATTGCGATCGGTCCTTGAAAAGGACAAATTGAATGGCACCAATTTCATAGACTGGTCTCGAAACTTAAGAATAGTTCTTAAGCAAGAGAAAAATTCGTATGTATTGGATGCACCCTTGCCTGAAGAACCTGCTAGGAACGCCTCTGCGATTCAAAAGGAAACATTTGAGACTAAGAAGAGTGACTCCAATGATGTGACCTGTCTGATGCTGGTCACTATGGTGCCTGAATTGCAAAAGCAATTTATGGACCAAGAGGCTTATGCGATCATGGTGCACCTCAAGGAGATGTTCCAAGAGCAAGCTCGTCACGAGAGGTTCATATCAACAAAGGCTTTAATTTGTTGTAAGATGGATACGGGTACTCTTGTTAGTACTCATGTACTCAAGATGAAAGGGTATCTTGATACTTTTGAGAAGCTTGAGGTACTAGTGCCAAAGGAATTGGCCACTGACTTGATCTTAGGATCATTGACTGATGATTATGATCCATTTATGATGAATTATAACATGCATGCAATGAACAAGTCAGTCACTGAGCTTCATGGGATGCTTAAGAATGCTGAAGAGAATATTCGAAAGACCAATCCCGTATTGATGGTTCAAGGGGGCATTAAAAAGGGACCCGCTAAGGGAAAGGCAAAACCCAAAAATAACCTGGCTCGGTTCAAGTCAAGTGGGAGTGCACGGCCCAATCCAAGCCCAAGGCGTAGAAACTCAAAGAGAGTGAGAGCACTTGCTTCCATTGCAACAAGATAGGGCATTGGAGGAAGAATTGCGCTCTCTTCAAGGAAGAACAAAAGAAGAATGGAGCCAAGGCATCCAGTTCTGGTATTTTTGTTGTTAAGATTAACCTTTCTATTTCTACCACTTGGGTATTGGATACCGGTTGTGGCTCTCACATTTGGTCAAATGTGTAAGGGCTAAGAAATAGGCGGTTACTTGGGAAGAATGAAGTGGACCTCCATATGAGGAATAGAGCACGAGTTGTTGCCATGGAGATAGGCGACTATCAACTCACCTTTACCTTCTGGACTTTGTTTAATTTTGAAAAATTGTTATTATGTGTCTGCCATGAGCAGAAACATTATTTCAGTTTCTTGTTTGGATTTGGATGAATTTGATTTTGTTATTAAAAATGGCAATGCTCATATTCGTCGCCAAGGCATTTCTTATGGTAATGCCATGTTGCAAAATGGCCTTTATATCCTTGATTTACAAAATAAAGAGTCCATATACAACATTAATACAAAGAGGGTTAAAACAAACGAATTGAACCCTACTTACTTCTGGCATTGTCGTTTAGCACATACAAACGAAAAATGCATTTCAAGACTCCACAAAACTGGAGTGCTTGGGTCATTCGACTTAGAGTCTTATGATACATACGAGCTATGTTTGCATGGAAAAATGACAAAGAGTCCTTTTAACAAGAAAGGTGAAAGGACTAATGGCTTATTGGAACTAATACATACCGATGTATGTGGACCTTTAAGTACACAAGCTAGAGGTGGTTTTAGCTACTTCGTGACATTCACAGATGACTTCAATAGATATGGCTATGTCTATCTAATGAAGTACAAGTCTGAAACTTTTGAGAAATTCAAAGAGTTTAAGAATGAAGTAGAAAACCAACTTGGCAAACGTATAAAATCCATTCGATTAGATCGAGTTGGCGAATACTTAAGCCAAGAGTTTGACAATCATCTAAAAGAGTGTGGTATTATTTCACAGCTCACTCCTCCTGGAACACCGCAATGGAATGGTGTGTCCGAAAGGAAAAATCGAACTCTGTTGGACATGGTTCGATCTATAATGAGTCAAGCTAATCTTCCTATCTCTTTTTGGGGTTATGCATTAGAAACTGTTGCATTTCTATTAAACCATACTCCAACTAAAGCAGTTGAGAAGACACCATACGAGGTATGGTCTGGGAAAGAACCCAATATGTCATTTCTCAGGATTTGGGGCTGTGAAGCACATGTTAAGAAATTAACATCTAACAAACTAGAGTCCAAATCCACTGTCTGCTTGTTTGTGGGTTATCCCAAAGAAACAAATGGATACTACTTTCACTCACAAGCCGAGAACAAAGTATTTGTTGCTCACAAGGCTGTTTTCTTGGAAAAGGAGTTCCTTCTCAAGAAAGACAGTGGGAGTAAAGTAGAACTTGGAGAAATTCAAGTGTCATAAGCTCCTATAGAGGATGAGTTAGAAGTGGGATCAAGTTCACAACCAATTGTGGAACAAGAACCCATTACACAAGTACCTAGAAGGTCCGGTAGAGTACGTCATGAGATTGAGAGATATGGATTTCTAATCACTGATAGTGACACTATTGAGTTAGTAGATCGTGAGGATACTACTACCTACCGAGAAGCTATTGAGAGCCCAGACTCGAAAAATTGGCTTAAAGCCATGAAATTTGAGATGCAATCAATGTACGATAACCAGGTTTGGACCTTGGTTGATCCACCGGAAGGTGCGAAGGTAATTGAATGCAAGTGGCTATTCAAAATCAAAGCTAATAAGACCTACAAAGGTAAACTAGTAGCAAAAGGTTTTCGAAAAACTCATGGTGTAGATTATGATGAGACCTTTTCGCCTGTAGTCATGCTCAAGTCCATTAGGATCTTGCTTGCCATAGCTGCATATCATGATTATGAGATATGGCAAATGGATGTCAAAACTGCTTTCCTCAATGAAAATTTACTTGAGGATGTGTATATGACACAACCTGAGGCTTTTGTCAATTCCAAGCATCCTAAGAAGGTTTGCAAGCTTCAAAAATCCATTTATGGATTAAAGTAAGCATCCCGAAGTTGGAATCTTCGTTTTGATGAGGCAGTCAAAGAATTTGACTTCATCAAAAACGAAGATGAGCCATGTGTGTACAAGAAGTTTAGTGGGAGCATAGTAGTATTTCTGGTCCTATATATGGACGACATCCTTCTCAATGGGAATGACATTCCAACATTACAAAAGGTTAAGCAATCATTGGGAAAATGTTTCTCAATGAAAGACTTAGGTGAAGCCGAGACAATACTTGGTATTCGAATCTATAGAGATAGATCGAATCGGCTCTTGGGACTAAGTCAAGAAAAGTACATAGACAAAGTACTAAAGCATTTAAGTATGGGAGACTCAAAGAAAGGGTACATACCTTTGGCTTTGGGAGTTCCTTTGACTAAAGAACAATGCCCTAAAACCAAAGAGGAAAGGGACAACATGAGTAGAATTTCATATGCATCTGCTATTGGATCTATCATGTACGCTATGTTATGTACTAGGTTGGATGTTGCTCATGCACTAAGTATAACCAGTAGGTTTTAGCAAGACCTTGGTGAGAAGCACTGGTCTACTGTAAAAGGGATTCTAAAGTACCTGCGAAGGACTAAGAATCACTTCTTGGTGTATGGTGGTCAAGAAGAGCTCGTCATACAAGGTTATGCCGACGCTGCTTTTCAGACCAGCACTCAGGATTCTAGATCGCAATCTGGGTTTGTTTTTTTTAAACGGTGGTGCTGTCAGCTGGAGAAGCTCAAAACAAGAGACCGCTGCCGACTTAACTACAGAATCTAAGTATATTGCAGCAAGTGAGGATGCAAAAGAGGCTGTTTGGATTAAAAATTTCATTTCTGGATTAGGAGTGGTCCCAAGCATCCTAAATCCATTAGAAATTTTCTATGACAACAACGGGGCCATCGCACAGGCCAAGGAGCCCCGGTCACACCAGAAATCCAAACACATAATCAGGAGGTACCACCTGATTAGAGAAATCATTGATCATGGGGACGTCAAGGTTAGCAAGATAGCAAATGAAGATAATGTAGCAGATCCTTTGACGAAACAGTTGCATCAAAATCTGCACAAAGCTCATTTGAGAGCGTTCGGTCTTAGGGCTATGCCCAATTAGGACTAGTGCTAGTGGGAGATTGTTAGTGTAAGCCCTAGCCCCAATGCATTGAAATAAAACACTTTAATTAATAAAATAAGGCATTTGTTTTATCTATTGTATTCTTGTGCATATCAATTGATAGAACTATCCAAGAATGTTGTTTTAATTTAAGTTATCATGTGTAAGGCACATGGTTGTAAGACCTTGAAACAATAGAGACTTCATTCTAAATATTCCTAGTCAGTCATTGTTATGAGAATAACAAATGAATTAAGACAAGTATGCTCTCTCTGATATTATGAGTTCTGTCTTACGGATCATTAGAACAAGAGTGTCAATCAGAGATCATAGATACATGTTAAAGAACAAGGTATCTGGATACGATCCGCTCATGAGAACACTACATAGTACAAGTCATAAATGTTTCTCATATGCAAGTTTTGTATCGGAGTTCTTTGACATAAAATCTCTATGAAACTCTTTATGAATTGTTGTGTACTTTGACATACACTTAACGTGCTCGTAACAGAGTGACAAGTACAGGTATGATTGGGTATGCATTGATTCATGTTAGAGAGCATGAGAGAAGTGAAGGGATTACCCCTATCGATAAGAGAGAAAATATCATCGACCACTTGATCAGTGAACTAAGAAGTGTATGGCCATACCGAGATGAAATAATGAGTAATCATTATTTATTTGAGAGTTTAGTGTCACTAGAATATCAAGAAAGGAATTAATATATATAAGGATGACTAGTTCCATGCCTTATATTAATTCTGATATTTATGGGTAAGGGACTATGCAAAATTTCATTAGGTCACTAAATGCCATATGCATTTTCATTTAATTTGGAATGCTATAATATCTTGCTAGAGAATCTATATAGCCTTTGAATTAATTTATTAATTCATTGCCAACATTAAATGGACTTATAGGATCGCACACAAAGCATTGGGCTTAAAATATTTGAATAAAGTATTGGGCATTAATTTGGGCTTTTAATTAAAGTCAAATTAATGTATGTAATGGGTTTTAAAATTGCTATTGGACCTTGGTCCATGAGAGAGAAAAATTCAGCCCACTAGGTTTAATTTCAATTAATTAATTATCTTGTATTAATTAAGTTAATTAAGTATTAAATCCTAATGATATTTAAATCAAATTAAAATACTTAATTAAGGGATGTCTTAGCCAAAATTCCAAGATAAATATTGAAGGAATTTCGGCACATGTGAATTTCTTTATTAAGTGATATTATTTGATTAAATGTCTTATGTATTTATCTTGGATTAAATCAAAAGAATTTGAATCAATATATATCTCTTATTTTAAAGAAGTGATAAAGGCTGAAATTAATTATCTCTAAGTAGTTGATTTTAGATTTATCACTTAAAAAATAAAATGATATATATTGAATGAGAGAGAAAAGAAAAACCCTAGTTTTATCTTTGGTTTTTGCTTGAAAACCTTCTCTCCCTCACAGAATTTTCTCTTGGCTGAAATACACAAGGAGAAGGATTCTTTCTTTCTTTCTTGTGTTCTTGGGCATTAATATTACCTAAAATAAGTACAAGATCAAGTCTTGTAGCTTCAAACAATTGCCATTACACAATACTTTAAAAGAGAGCTAGCAATCTCTATTTTAAGCCATCTTTCCAAGTGTGTGTGTGAGAATAGAGGGAGTGGCGTAAACGGTTGTTCCTTGGCATTGGTGATCAAGATCTAAGGCGGACAAAGTCATCTTAGTTGCTGGTCATCACCAAATTCAAGTATTAAAAGGCATAAAAAGTTGTAAGTTTTAAAAACCCTAAAATTGCATGTTTCGATTCTTGTCATGGAATTGTTTGGCATGTATGATTGTTTTTATTGTTTTTTTGCTGCATGATTACCATGAACATATCATGTCATATTCCATTAGATACCTCTAGTAAATATGGCAAATTAGGACCAAGAGGTAAAAAGAGTATCTTTGTAAGATATTCTGAAGTATCAAAAGGATACGTGTTCATGGGTGAGCAAGAAAATGGCATAGTGATAGAAATTAAATCACGAGATGTCATGTTCTTGGAATATGAATTTCCACAGTTGGGTAAAGTGAATCAATATTTCACTTTATATGAGAGTCAAGAAGATGAACCATCAGGATCACTCCATTCCAATGGAAGGGAATTAGAGGAAGAAAGATAAGGCCTTCCTCTTTTAAATGATCCGGATGTTCAAGATACTTACTTCAGTGGAAGTATTCCTAACTCTGGTAGGAGTATGGACCTTGACCCCAGTGGGAGCATTTCAAATTATGATGAATATATGTGATATTTTTATTAAGAGATGGAATTGCAAAAATCTAAAAGGAAAAAGTGTTATGCACTGATGATTTGAAATCGAAGGCTTGAACGAAGCCCTTTTAGTTACCCCACAAGATGAAAAAAAAGCCTAAAAATATACAAAATTCTTTTTCATGCCAAGCTAAAGCAAAATGGATTAAAGTAATAGAAGAAGAAATGTCATCTATGAGATAAAACCATGTTTGGGAACTAGTTGACCTACCAAAAGGATGCAAACCAATTGAAAATAAGTGGATTCTCAAGGTAAAGTGAAAAAGTTGATGAAAGTATCAAAAGACACAATACGAAAGGATTGACTATGAGGAAACTTTCTCACCTATTATAAGATTTATGTCCATAAGGTTAATTCTAGCTATAGTGGCTAGTTTGAATTTAGAGCTACATCAAATGGAAGTGAAGAATGCTTTCCACAATAGAGGATTAGATGAAGAAATATACATAGAACAACCTATAGGTTTTATTGAAAAAGGTAGCGAATATAAGGTTTGCTTATTGAAAAGATTAATCTATGGCCTTAAATAGTCAAGACAATGGTATTTGAGATTTCATGAAACAACCATGTCAAATGGGTTCAATATGATTGAAAAAGACCATTGTGTTTATAACAAAAACTTTAAAAATTAATTTATCATTTTGACATTTTATATAGATGATATACTAATAGCAGTAAATGACAAAGAGTACATAAATGAACTCAAAGATTGGTTGTCCTCCAACTTTGAAATGAAAGATATGGGTCAAGTAGACTACATTCTTGGAGTTAAGATTTCAAGAGATCATTCGAGAAGGTTGTTTTCTCTTTCACAAGATACATATATCAACAAAGTCTTTGAACGGTTAAATATGCAAAATTACAAACCCATTGATAACCCCATTACCAAGAATCAGTTTCTTAGTAAGAGTATATGCTTTGAAATGCCAGAAGAAATGGAACGCATAAGGAATGTTCCATATGCCGTTGTTGTGGATAGTCTAATGTACACAATGTTGTGTATAAGACCTAATATATGCTACGCAGTAGGTATAGTAAGTGATACCAGTCCAACCTAAGCGAAGCACATTGGAAAGCAGTGAAAAGGATACTTAGATACTTGAAAGGTACCATATACTATTCTCTATGTTATCAAGGCAATGATATATAATTGAGAGAATACACAAATGTTGATTGGGGAGGAGATATGGATGAGAGGAAATCCACTTAAGGATTCATTTTCTTGCTTGGTAAATGTGCCATCTTATAGAGTAGCAAAAAAAAACATGTATAGTCTTGTTAATAAAGGAAGCTAAATTTATCACTTCCTTAACTGCAATACAAGAATCAATTTGGCTAAAAATTTGTATAAACCATTTAAAAGTAATTGCTTTAAAAGAACTAGTGATACTCAGTTGTCAATAGCTTATATTAAAATCCAAAATTTCATAGTAGGACTAAGCATATCGACATTAAGTATCATTACACAAAAGATATTATTGCATGAAGATAAGTGAACTTACAGTAAGTTTCCACGCAAGATATGATAGCAGATCCATTGACTAAACCTGTATCGAGAGATGTGTTTGAGAGACAGATTAGATCTCAAGGGTTGCATAAGATTTTGGTTGTACTATTTTCTTATGTAATCCTTTAACATTATTATTTATGAATAATAATTAAGTTCATTATTAGCAATACATGAGTATGAATATTTAACGTGTGAATATTTACTATTCTTGATTATGAGATTGAGCATGTCGGACAGAGAAGTAATCCACTCACACAGGTGTTTACCTTAATTTTTCCAATGAATTGATAAAAACTAAGATGAGGCAAAATTTTGAACATATGACAAAGCTCGAGAGCCTGTTTAAAATAAAAGTATCATTTTGTAGAAAATACAAGATTAATCTTATTAAGGTACAAGATAAAAACATAAAATGACGTTGTATGCTTGGATTAAGATTCAAATTTGGAGTATGTGTGATCCCATGGTGAGTTAAATGTAACTACCATATTTTCTCCAAAAGCCAGAAGTAGCACCAAGTGGGAAGGCTAAAGTTTGATGCTTTGGTGCATCGCAACCTTATGCTTCTGTATGGTGTTGAAATACATTTTGCAAGACATGCACTCCTTAAAAGGGAGAAAAGAACACCATAACACATGTTTCATACCATGCATGCTCAAGTGACCAAGGGATGAGAATTTCATAAATAAATGATCTCAGTTGCCCATAGTGTGAGACCTTATGAAATATCGACCTTTAGAACCCTTAACTTGTCACTGAAGTGTGGTTTAATGCGGCAAGCCTAGTTAGTGTCTAAGAGGTCATGAGATAAATTTAGCCTGGCGGATCTAATTAAAAAAGTGAGTTGAACATAATGGATGGCATATAGTAAGTGGGGAAGATAGCCTTTCGATCACATTTAATGGTTTCATAGTTCACCGGAATGCCTATTATAGTCTCTATGAGTAGAGACATAATAGTTAACACAAAAATTATTTTATGAGATCATGAGTTAAAACAGTAAATGTGAGATAACAATCTAGGGTTAGGCATACATGATAAGGAGAATCTTGTTTTCAAGATGCTATATATCCCTAATAGGTGGGTAACACTAGTGTTCTTGATGTATGCTATTTACACAGTTTATCTGCCTGTATGACTGGAGATATTAACTGAAAAACTTTTCGTCATGTGCGACTGGGAGATGATAGAGTTTGGATGCACCCATAACTCTGTTTGCATTTATCCTAATTAGTTTAGGATTATCTATTCCTAATTCAAAAAGAAATAAGAATTCTACTAGGGTTATGGTTCTAAAAAACCTGAATATAAAAGGGATTAGAAAACCTATTTGAGGTTACTGAAACTAATCGCAAAATTTTGGTTTGCATCTAAAAATTCTCTTCTCCCATTCTACCTTTCTCAACATCTCCAAATGGCTTTTAAACTATGGATTCATTGTCTTTTTTCTAGTGTAATAACTTGTGCTTAAAGACCTAGCTAATGACACAAAAATAAAAGATCATGTGCTTCTGCTTTCTCAAAGGTTTCTACATTACAAGAGATAAATCTGTTTCCTCTCTCATTTATTGAATTAATATATATTTGTGCACTAGATTCCTGACAATATGTATAATATCTATTAATGGATATTAAAATAATTTTTAAACAATTTGTAAAAAATAAATAATAAAAATTAAGAATAATTTCTGAATTTTAAAAAACTTAGGATTCAAAACATGAAATGTGTCTTGGGATTAAAAAAAATTAAAAACCTATAAACTACAAAAGGTGGTTTTTTCAATTTCCTTTTTATTTCTCTACAAAATTTCTTTTTGCTCATTTGGATGTTATTCTTCTCCATGCTGCCAATCTCTTCCACCTAATACATTCCATTCACTTCATTCTTTTCGCACATGCCGATTCTGAGACAAAATTTGAAAGTCGAAGCTTCTTTGATCTTTTTAACATAGAAAAAAATGGCGATAAAAAGAAAAAGAAGATAATACCGAAGAAAAAGTAAACCAAATGGAGGAGGGCTATATAGAAATGGATCTAACGAGTGATTATTATTGATTTATTGATTATATTTGTTGTTTGCACCCAAACCACCACACGACAGAGGCACAAGCGATAAACTAAGGAAATAGTTGATGCATAGATTTCCATCAAGTCCTTAAGGGCCTGTTTACTTATAGAAAAGTGTTCCAGTTTTTCAGAAAATTTTTTCACAGAAAATAGAAAATAGAAATCATGTTTATTTTCGTCAGTTTTCTAAAATAGAAAACAGAAAATAAATTTTTCAGTTTTTCAAAATAAATGAGAAATTAAAAAACTAATAAAAGATATTTTTCAAATTTTCTAAATAATATTAATACACACACACACATATATATGTACATACATACATATACATGCATGTGAAAATTTTTGTATGTGCATACATACATAAGCATATGCATGTGCATGTGCATGTATATATATATGTAGTACATGCATACATACGTACATATAGATATGTATATATATGTATATACATACATACACATACATATGCATATGTATATGTATGTATATATATGTGCATATATACACATACATATGCATATACAAATATACATACATATATACACGCATGCATGTATGTATGTATGTATGTATCTATCTATATACATACATATACATATAAATATGTCTTTATGCATATACATATACATATATACATATACACATACATACACATACATATTCATAATGTATCTGTATGTGCATACATACATACATATATACATATGTACATACATATATATACATATGGATATGTATATATATATACATAGATACATAGATACATACATACACATACATGTACATATGTATGTATTCATAAATACATGTGTATTTATGTGCATATATTCACATACATATGCATATACATGTACATATGTATGTACACACACACACACACACACACACACACACACACACACATATATATATATATATATATATATACATACACACATATATATATAAATGTATGTATATATGTATGTATGTATGTATACATACGTGTGTGTGTGTATATATATATACACACACAAATAAACTCTTTAGTTTTTCATTTATTGATAAATAAACGCGTTTTTTAAATTTTCTATGAAAAATAAATACTCAAATTTTCTAAAAAAATAAAAAATAAAAAATAAAAAACTATTTTCTGTAAGTAAACGCACCCTAAATTTGTCTTTTGCCAAACAAGATACAACGTGGCCGTTGACTCTCTAAGCTCGCGGATCCTGCTTTTCGCCTAATTTGCGGTGGCGCGAACCTAATCTTCCCTCCGTTACCCTCCATTCATCTCCATATCGCAATCCATCAATGCACTTCTATCTAATTCTCATATTTTTCCTTGTCAATATGCAGTATTTGTCTCAAATCAAATCTCCAAATCTGTAATCCTGCAATTTCTCATCTTACAATATAGGCAAAGGCCTCTTTATTCAAAATTTTTACATTCGAATTTTATTAAATTGGTAATTGATAAAATTATCTTAAAAAGCTTACAGTTTAGTTGTCCCCGTAAGGATAAGGATTGAAGCGCATAAAGCTTCTTCAACAAGGACACGTGCAAAAAGATCAAAAATAGAAAAAGCCAAGTTTATCGATAATTTTATATATGCTTTTGCATAAAAGGTGGCCTAGTTTACCAACACTTATTTAAGATAAAATAAAAAATAAAAATAATGTTTTGATTTTCGAAGAATCAAAATCCGAAAAGCACATCTATACCGAACAAAGCCTAAAAAGTTGGGCGCTTGGTGATATAATTTGCCTACATTTATCCTCTTAGGATTTCCTAATATTCAAGACTACTTGCCTTTTTTATTTGGTCTATATTCCTCTGTCGTGAACATTAGCTCTCCATATGTTTCTCATATTCAAATTTTTTTTAAAAAAAAAACAAAAGCAAAATTCATTCTTAGATCTCATCTTTCACGTTTTTTTATATTAAATTTTTATATAAAACAAATTACACATTAAATTCTTTTTCTTTTGATTTATTCTACATTCAATCTTTATGTGACGGAGCTGATGACATGTTTCGCTGCATAAGGACTGAATGTAGAATAAATCAAAAATAAACAAATATAATGTATAATTTTTTATACAAGAATTTAATGTAGAAAAACGTAAAAATTCAGACAGCTAAAAATATGTTTTTCCAAAAAAATATCGATTAATATGTATAAGAACAGACATGGAGTACAAACATCCATACGAGTCCTCTATGACCACCATTACGCACATATATATTTTATATAAAAGAAATACGTAACAAAAGTAAAATTACACATGGATAGTTAGATCGATCATGAATCAAGAGTACATGTCCATATTTCCACATTTTAAAAAATCATCACCAACTAGGGGAAATCTGAAAATCACAGTTCAATTTACTTCCAATAGTTGGCAAACGCAAACACAACCAGCAATTAGGCAGTACCTATATTTATTGTTGTTGGCAAATAAGATCAATTTTCCTTAGCCACATCACCTGAAAATTCCAATTCCTGTACGCTGGCATGAGAAACAAGCCTCTCAACCGGGACTTTGGTCACATCACGACGTATTCCAATATCAGAAACAAACCTACTGGCACAATACATGCCACAACCCACAAATGTAAGTCCACTGACGCTCGTTGTTAGAAACCGAAGCGGCGAAGAAACAATAGCACTGACAGCTGCTAATAAGGATGCTGCCTGCCCGCTCCGACCTACACTTAAGCTTGTGAATACAAGAAGACCCGTCTTGCAGTATATTGCAAAATCTTCGCAGTTGTTCTTGAAAATGTTATAGACACCAAAACCATTTTCAAGGAGGAAATTAGCACGATGAAGGACATCCTCTGGTGGATCAGAAGCAGCAAGTGTGCAGGTTCCTCCTCTAGCTTTGGCAAGAAATAAAGCTGGTGACACACCATATGCAAAGAGGTACAGATCTCCACCCCAAAGGAAACAGTCTAAACAGGATGAGATGACACCGTCAACTCTTGATTGATCACCACAGTTTGGGCATGGATTCTCTGTAGAATCAGAACGGGAAGAGCTAAAAATAATACGGTCTAACACAGTTCCGGTCCCAATTTCATGACCTGCTCCACGAGTGAAGTGGATCACTTTTCCATCACCAACATATATCCCTGGTGTAAAACCAGATGAAGGTTAGAGATTCTGAAAGCTTCAGTGCTCCAATTGGGAATAGCATAAAAACATACCACAAGCCCAGCCTATTCAGTGTGCAACCAGAATTAAATAAAAAAAACATTTAGTATTACTAACTTGCAGAGAAAAATAAATTGGCAAAAAAAAAAAAAATTAAAGCACTTCCATCTAGCAAAATGATCTTTCATGCCTGATAATTTTGCTCGATTTCATTCCACAAATTATCTCCCTAACACACTCTATCCCCACTCATGCAAACAGCATAAAAAACCTGAGCACTTCCCTCTCAAGAGAATCCACAATCTTGTGCAAAAAATTGCTACAGAAAAACACTAGCTAAAAGGTTGGTAGCTGATTACTGATTTTATATTGTAAAAGACAGCAGAAAAGTGGGCTTAACATGGGATTAAATAGAGGACAAGAAAACAAACCAGTTAGACATTGAACTTAGGAGAGTTTAAGTTATTCTTCCGAGGAACAAGCTATTAAGTAACACCTTTTATTTAACAATATCATTATGTTGGTCACATCATGACTTGAAACTTGAAAGTGCAATTTCAAGGAAACATGCTTCTCTGAGATGATAATGAGAGCATTCAAATGGTGGCCATGCCAGGCTCCACTGATGTTATAACAGTCCAAGCAGGTGATTGTATTCATTTTACTCTTGGCATGAGAGTTAATGTAAATTTCAACATATCTATGTTCTACTTATCCTCTCTATACCTTCAGACGTACATTAATCATTACTGTTAAAAATTTTGGCTGTACTGTTCCATTTGGTCTTTATCTTCAAATCAATTTCAATTGGTTCAATTATTTTAGTGGAGATTCCTATTGATGAAAATATCTGATGTCATCACCCAAAAAATGTCCAATGAGAAACAATAATAGAGAAGCCTTTCAGATCATTCATTAGTAAATCTAAGATCCCATGTCTTTAAGATAAAATAGCTTCAAATCCCTGGAAACTAACAGGAAATATATTTTCCCATACAATCTAACACATTCATTCCCTATGCCATGATAGGATCTCTACATTCTTATGTTTTTTATCATTTTAATTGCAATTAAACTTCACTTTGACGCTTATCAATCTAACAGTCAAATCCCAAATGAGAGCTTTGACACATTTATCTAATGCATGACAAACGAATCCAAATAATCTTCTCTTTCTTTCTGAGTGGCTAGAAGTCCAAACTATTTGATACAAAATTCTCTGCAAGCAGCAATGGTGCTATGAAAAAACAGACAACGATAGACAGAAAAACACACAAATCTATTGCAACCTTCTAACTGGAATTATTATTGGGTGTTCTCCCACAAAGATCTGAGATGAGCAAAGTACTAGAAAATTTCCCACCTTTCATGCAATGCTCATAGAGAGTGTTACCTCACAGAAGTTAGTCCAGCACCTTCAAAAACTTCGTAATTTCCTACATCACTTGGTGCATATCTTATAAAGACAAGGGTGCAAATCCAGTCCTTCTTTGCTCTTTTCCCCTCTTGGTTTCATATATTTGTGTTCACATAAATAGCACTCAGTTGTTATCTATAGCAGAATTTAGACAAACCATCTTCTAGATATCTATTTAAGGAAAACATTCAGTGTGTGATCATATATCTATATCTTTTCTTGTTAATGAATTTCTAAACCCTTTTTCTGGAAAACAAAAAATGTATTGGAGAGCGTCAGATGATACCAACAGGTATAAAATAAGTGGCTCATCCAACTAGTGAACACTTTGTTCATCAACAAAAGATTGCCAGTATACCAACAAATATGAAGTGTGCACCACGTATCTTTAACTTTGGAAAGAGACTCTTCCTGTCCTTCATAGTCTCTCATGCACTTTTCTCTATAGCACTCAAATGGCCAGGGAATTAGATATGAACAACCACATGTCTATTTAGAGAAAGGAATGCAATTTCAAGTTCATAATTCTTTCTCCGCTCACGCTGCCTCCACCCACGGAATGCCCATAGACAGATAAGCCTACTCTGGTAGCTGTTCATCAAATTCCTTATAGTTCAAACAAGTAGTCTCAGATTCTAAAGATCCTATTACATAACTCCTAACAAATTTCAAATTTCCATTGATCCCAATAGCACTGTCATGACGCCAATGCTATTCAGGTCCAATTTGATATCAAATGTGGCCTACATACCACAAACAAGCAGCCATGCTGTAATGACCAAATTCCTAAAGACGATGAAACAAAAGGAGATAATTTTATCAGAATTTTGAAACACATGGAGATAGAAATGAAGACCTGCCAAAAGAATCCCAACCATGTAGAAATTAAACAGAAATAAACATAATATCATTCACCGTCGACCGAATTATGATCATTGAACAAATTCTCAGTCACATTCAAATTTTCGGCGTAGATCAATGGCAGTTAAAGATTAAACAAAATGCAAAATATAAATTGAAAAATAAAATTGCATTTAAAATCAAACAGAAACAAGTAAGATTCGGACTAGACCATATTGGCATAAAATTATCTTCAGTTAGAGAGATAGAGCAGACCGTGATGGGAGTAAATATAAGCGTGTCTCCAAGAGTAGATGTGATCTCCTGGTTTGAGCTGATCTCTGATGATTTTATTTGAAAAGACTCCCATTTTTATCTTCTCCCCTCTTTGATTAATCCACTTTCACAAGTTTGAAATTTAAAGGGGACACAGATGCCGAGAGTTTCCTTCGCCTATAAGTCGTAACCATGGAGTGGAAGTTGGGGAATATACCATTCGAATTTAAGCGTGTAGTTTATGCAATTTCATTTCATTTTCAATAGTTTGTGTTAATTCCTTAAATTCTCCTTAACAAAAAAAAGTTACTAATCGAAGGGCTTAAAACTTAAAGTTAAAAAGGCTAAATAAATGATTTCTTTTGAAGCAAAAATCTATCTATCTAGTAAAGCTGAAATTTTTGGAGAGGGTTTAGCAGTTTCTATTATTTGAAAAAATTATTTATTATTTAGTTATTCAGACCAATTTTATTTTTGTGCTGTTGGTTTATTGGAAATATAAATAATTAATGCATGTCGAGGCATGTGAGATAGGCCTGAAAAGTTGTTTATACCCTCTCTTCCAATATTGATATTTCAAGAATACGAATTTCAAAATATGTCGGTATAAAATTTCAAAATTTGTATTTACTATTAACCAGTGATGAACTAAAATCGAAAATCAAATCGAACTGAATCGAATGAATTTTAATCTATTTAATTCAATTTTTTTGATTTTCGATCTTTTTCTGATTCTGAACCGAAATAATTTTTCAATTTACTCTATTCAATTCGATTTTTAAAAGTTAAAAACTGAATGAACCGAACCGATTAGTATTTTTATAAATATATATTATAGTATTAAAATATAGAAATAGACATTTTGAATGAGTGGTGTGAAACTCTAGTTAAAGCTATTAAGTCTTGAGTTTAAATCCTAAAAGTCACAGGATTTTGTTTTTTCAATTTTTTTACTTTAATATTTTTTATTTTCACAATTTTCTTTTTACTTTAAAAAAATTAAAATCTTACTTGAAATTTCTTTTTCCTCTCATTTTTTGCCTTATTAATTTTTTTTACTTTAACTTTTTTTTGTTTCACAAATTTTTTTTTTTACTTTAAAAAAATTAAAATCCTACTTGAAATTTCTTTTTTCTCTTATTTTTTGCCTTATCACTACCCCTATCAAAATTAATATCAAAAGCTCTCTATGGGGTTAGGTTAGCTTTCCAATGCACCACCAATTTCTATGATAATTTTCTAAAGTTTCTACACAATTTTTAATGTCTATGATTCGCGAAAATGTAATAAATGTTAAATCAAATCAATTTTAAATTTTAATTTTAATGAGCAGCATTTATTAATCTAAAGTATTTTTTTTATTAAATAAATAATAGAATATATATTTTTTTATTACTTATATTTAAAATGCCAAAAAAATAATTAAATAAATTCTTAATTTATTAAATTGAGTAGTAGAGTATTAGTGATAAAATTAAAAATTAAATTTGTTGCATAATTGATAAATCAATTTGTTGTAATATACAGAGTAATGTTTTTTTCCCCTTTTCACTTTTCAGTCCAGAGGCAAGCAGATCATCAAATATAGAGAATAAGAGAACAAGTGACTTTTGGTTATTTTTATAAATTGTGATTTTGAAAATTAATTAATTTGATTGCATAATAATTTGTAGGAACTCCAGCATCAAGTATGTAATTTACAACGCCAGGTTCAGATGGTCGAGGATCAGATAAGGTTAGAAATTTAATTATGGTGGATAAATAATATTTTCAATGTATTTAATAAAGTTTATCTCTTATTTTTAGAATTGGAAAGCTTAATTTGTCAAATTTATTTTAAAGGCAAAAAAAAAGGAATTTTTATATCAATGATAGACTAATTATTTGTGCTATATTAAATGGTTTTATTTTGTTGGATATAAATTAATTTAATTTATAAGTCCATATAGGTTAAAAGTCTAATAAAAAAGAAGCTTATATTGACCCAGAACCGATTGGACTGAATCGAATCAATCGAAATTAATTGGGTTTATTTGATTTCGATTCGAAAAACTTCAATTTTCAGTTCAGTTCTTTTAATTTAAGAAGTTCGATTTTCAATCTATTTAGTTCGGTCCAAAATTGAACCAAACCGATCATTTGTATAGCCCTACTATTAACGTTAGTCTTCTGATTCAAACTTGCATTAAATTTAGAAAAATTACCAATACAGTGACAAAAGTGTTTTAATCAACTTTTAGCAAGATTTCTTCTAGCATTGTAGAATTTAGTAGAGTATCATTTTGTTCGTCCTTCTGGTCCATCCTCTTATTCTATACATTGAATTGGCGGTTGGTTTGTATTTTATTATTTTCAGATAAAATGTCGTTCGATATGCTTCTACCAAAGCATTCCCTGTCCCTTCTACTGATTTTTCTTTTTCTAATAAGAATGGAACCTATTTAGGAAATGAAGGCTAGTAAATTCACAAATTAACTGAAGGCTTATGTGGTTTTTAAAGGTGTCCAACCTGGGCTTTATCGTTTATAGCATGAGTGCACTCCTTTTGTGATTAGACTTAAAGGAAGCTGTACAAAGCCTATAGTTTCATTGATGAAGTTGTTGATACTTAACAGTAATCTTGTAGCTTTAATAGTAAGTCATGACTTAAATTTAGTTCACGACTATTAGGTTAGCTTATATGCCTATAGCTCTGTGTATAATTCATTCTCATGTATTTAAATATCATTTCTAATGGCAATCTTTCTTTTATAATGTGACACACGTCGAACCCCGTAGTCATGTAGTTTGCTTTCGAAAGCCCGCTTTTATGGGTCAAGACTGAACAAGGTTTATTAACTCATGAAGGTTGATCGCTTCGTAATAGATAGGGATTTAACCCAATCTACGATGCCTCAGGCCTTAAAAAGGCATGAGACAGTGTTTAAAGGTATCTTTATTCGATTGTTGGTGATCAACCTACGAGGACGTCTACTAGGCATCACAAGACAGGTATCATGGAGTTACCACCCAATAAAATATTGGAAAAATGAGTTCTAACCTCGTGAAGTCGAAACCAGAGATATGTTAGACTTCACTCCTATTTATACCTTTGGTTAATGTTGCATAAATAAGTTTTAATGATTAATTTATTTTATCTCTTTTCTCACACAAGATATTATGCTAGAAAAATAAAGCACACTTGAGCATGTTGAAAAGTTGTAAAGCATGTATATAGAAAGTCGTAAAAGCATGGCATTGAAAGCATTAAGGAATAAAAGATAAAATATAAAGATAAAATCATACATAAATTGGAAATTTAATTGAGTTTATTTAGATGAGGATATTAGCCCTGGCATGCATATTTACAAAAAAAAGGCAGAATTTCGAGGTGTATTTTGGATATAAAGAGGGTATTGAGCCCATACGGCTTCAAAGAAAGGAATGTGTGTGTGAAAACACATGTAAGAAATTATAAAGAAACAGTTCTGTTAGAGAGTATGCCCGAAAGCCCATGTAAAAGGGATGTATTTCATATGTATGAATTCATAGTCTTAATAAAAGGCATCATTGATTTATTAATGTTATGTTTAAATACACGAGTTTGTAAATTTTAAATTAATAAATGAAGTCCTTGATATTATAAACACAGTGCAAAGGCAATCATGAAAGTGTTCATGATGTCAGATGTCTATTGTATACAAATGTGTTAATATCTAAATATCCCTAGTCATATAATTAACAAGATAGGACATTATTAATTCGGGCAGACTAGTACATTTTATGCTTCTTGAATAGTTCAAGCAGTGATTCTCATAATTATAATTATAGAAGATAATCAAAGCAAATATGTGGATGCTTGTTAGAAGAACAAGTTCATTGGAGACCTGCAAAGAGAATCCTCATATGGATATTAAATCTATATCAGTGAGAAATCTCTTCATAGCGGTTGTGCAAGTATCCTTAGACTTGAGATCACTAAAGTTATCTTAAGTAGAAAGTGGTATACTTTGACTCCATAACTGATTACTTTCAACTGAGGGTGAACATAGTTAGGAGATTGGGTATATCATAACTTACTTGAAGATAGTTGAGTGATTGACAAAGGATTCATCATCCCAGATTTTTTAAGGGAAGTTATCTCGCATGATTCTATAATTGCCTTGTTCAGAGAACCTCTGGTCAGAGTAATATGCCAAGATGGATAGAGATTCATGAAAGGCATATTGGAAACAATGGATAAATTAATAGAACATACATAATTAGATTTATATGAGTTGACATAAATTCATACTCAAAATCTAATTGAGATAAGAGTGGTGAAAGGAATAATTGCACGGTAGCTGTTTTTATGGAAGGCTATAGTCAAACCACTTGACTTTCCTGATATTTGGGTAGTCATGATGCCTAGCTAGAGGCCAATCATGACTTGTATAATAGTGTATCATAAATATCAATAGCGATTGATAAAATGATTTAAAGAAGTTTAAATCATGTGAGTTTTGAATAGAACTCACAATTACATATTATACTGCCAATATGGACAGGAACCCAATAGGTCACACACATATAGAGAAAAGGATAAATTGGTAAAATGACAAGGATAATAATATTTGATATTATTATGGGAATAAAAAAGTGAATAAGAGAATAATTAATTAAAGTATTTAATTAATTATGATCAAGTATAATTGTTCGCAGAACTTTTTAGAAATATTTTGTAAAATGAACCTAATTAAAATATTATATTTCATAATTAATTATTATTGAACTATAAGTATTATAGGATTGATATAATAATTAATAGATCCATTGGAGAAATTAAAAGAGGCACAGAAGATTGGTTTTGGCGCAAAAACCCTTTAGAGGAAAGGTTACATGCCAAACCATGATATAAGATTTTAGAGGCCTAATTCTTGGACCAAAATAAATTAAATAAATTTTATAAGTGTTATGGAGCCTACATATTTAATTTGGATGGATTTGAAATTCATTTGGGTGATTAAATCCAAGTGTATGTATGAAGGGCCTAGTTTGTGGGTTTTGTACATAATTTTTTATGAAAGGATTTAAATTGGATTTAATTAAGCTCAAATAAATTATTAATAATTATAGAATCCCATTTAATATTTTTCTAGCAATTTTAAAGAGCCCAATCCCATTATAAAGTTGGATTTTTTAACCTAACTATAAAAGTCTAAGTGATTGGGATTTTAGGGTTAAGTGAACATTAAGAGAAAAGAAATATTCTCTCACTCTCTCAACCCTAGCCGCCACCCCCCTCCTTGCTAGCATCAAGGGATTTCGGCCAGCCCTTGTATTCCTCCATTGTTGGTTCATTCAATCCTTCTCTAGTGTGTATTACTAATTGGAGGTGTTCAATTTTGGACAATGCAGTTTGCGATAACCTGGTGAGAAGGAAAATCAACTGTTCAATAAAAATCAAAGGTGATTTTTCTTATTCTCATTAATATGTATATTGCAAATTCATGGCAAGATTAGATCTATTGGTTAAAAATTTTAAATTTCGCTTATATATGAGATGCATGTAACCGATAATTTTTAATATGGTATCAGAGCCTCGGTTTTGCCATGAATCTACAATTCTATATTTTGCGAAATAATTATTATTTTTGAGTTATTTATTTAATGAAATTTAAAATATCAGATTTGATTGTTCATGAATGTGAAATATTAATTTATGGATGTATGTGATCAAATATATAAAACGAAAAATAAAAACGATTCTTTTGAGAAAAGAATCATTGTGTTTGGAGTGAATGGCTTTTATTTTTCAATAAAGTTTAGGGGCTGTTCTAAATTAAATTTTTATTGATCCACTCTAAAATTATTTTGATGATAATTTATGTGTTTAATATGAAATATTAAGTCATAGGATCAAACAAAATTAAAATAGAACAAGTTTTTCATGAAAACTAGTTTAGTCGAAAAGTTCGATAAATTTGTGTTCTTGGTGTGTTCTTATTTAGAACGATTTTTAATCTTCTAAATCTGATATATCTGATATATTAATGTGTTTTTAATTAATTATATTAATTAAAATTGTCCTTGAATTAATTGGATTAATTTTAATTCATTAAAACTATTTAATAGGCTTAATTATGTTTACGAACTTGGTTTAAATTAGTGAATGACTTGGTGGGCCCAATAAGCTAATTTAAATTAAATATTATAAACTATAATTAAGTTTATTAATGAGTTTTAAGGGCTGGAGTGGGCTTGGCTTATTCCAAAAGGCCCAAATGGTCCAATAGACACAAAATTGGTTTGTGTGTGAACACAATTTAGGGTTTATAGTGTGGGTTTCGGCCTACACTTTGTTTTAGGCCCAAATTGATTTTTTAATTATTTAATATGATTAATTAATTAAATAATCAATTGATAATCAATCAATAATCAATTGAATTGATAATTAAGGCAAGAACACATGCATGCAAAAAGATTTCCTAAAATGAAAGTTTTCAAAATGGAAAAAGTTTCCTAATTTGATCACATTATTAAAATAACTCAAAAGTAAGTTTCAAGAGTTGAAACAAAGTTATTATTCCATTATATGTTTTTACTTTATGCATTAGAAATGCATATAAGGGTTTATAATTGGCATGATGGATAGTTATAGATAAAGGCCCAATGTGATTGAGCATAATGCATGTTTCAGTCCAATGAGGACTTTCATGTCTCGGCCACTTATTTTTGGTTTGTATTTCTTTTTCGAATTGTAATATGTAATTAGATTACATAGATTAAAATTAGAGATAGAAATGGAGACCACTATTTAGGAGCAAGATGGACCGGATGGAGATCCAACAAGTTTGAAGATAATGTAATTATTTTTACTTGTTTGAATCATGCATATTACCTAGGTTTGATCTTTTGATTTCCCTTTTTGCTCAGGGAGATCAATGTAGTAAAGTCCATAACTATACCATATTTGTATGCTTATATTTATGTGATAGATATAGGATGCATACCAATGTATGCCAATCATGAATGATGAGACTTAATTAACTAAAATCCCTCAAACAATACTAAGGTATATAAGTCTTCCATTAATTTGAGGAGAACCAGAGTTCTTTATAGTGTGGGTTATTGACCACAGTCAAGCTCACATTATATCGAATATGTTAGAATCTAATTAAATGGGTCATCTTAGCTAGCCCATTAGCTTGTTGACCACAGTCAAGGCTAATGGTTCTAGAGACAAGATTATAGAATGTGTATATGATATGCATGTAACAAGAGTTGATAACCCAATGATCCAATAGTTGTGTAGAGACACAATTGGTATAGAGATACCTACCTTTCAAGGGTATAGAGTTTGATTTGTTGACCACAGTTAAGGTCAAATTTTACATCATGGATTGGGTATTGTCCCACTATGAAAATAATCGGGTTTTCTCAGATTAAATAGTGAAGACTATTGATTCGCAATAAAATAGTAGGAGTAAATGGATTAATTAAAAACCTAATTAATGCATGCATATATATGAACATACTCTCATATGTTTTCTTTTTCACATCTAGGTCATCATCATGAGCACATCAAACATTAATATATGATCAATCTTGGATAACAAGTTGGTTGGTAGCAATTATTCTGACTGGATTAGGCAAGTGAGAATTGTTCTCAAAGTTGAAAAGATCCATTATGTATTGGATAAAGATCCACCACCACTTCCATCAGATGATGCTATTGATGAGATCAAGGGCACTTATCAAAAATATACGGAGGATAGTGAAGCAACAACATGTTTGATACTGGGTGCTATGTCCTCAGAGCTTCAGAAGCAACATGAGATGATGGATGCTAGAACCATCATTTTGTATCTAAAGGAGCTTTATTCTTCTTAGGCTAGAATGGAGCAATATGAGATTGCTCGAGCTCTATTTAGCTGCAAAATGGTGGAAGGCACTTCGGTTGCTGCTCATGTATTGAAGATGTATGGGTATATTGAGCATTTGAATATACTTGGCTATGTAATGGATAATGATCTATACATAGATTTAATCTTGTACTCGTTGGCTCCAAGTTTTACACCTTTCGTGCTTAACTTCAACATGAACAAGATCCAAGTAACCATTCCTGAGTTAATCAACATGCTTAAAATAGCTGATGGATCCTTCAAGAAGGATTCAAAAAGTGTCATGGTTTTCACTTCTACTAAAGGCAAAAAGCCGAAGAAGAAGAAGAAGAAGATGACCAATAAGCAAAAGAATGGTGGGGTTTCCAGGAAGAAGGTTGCTAAGAAAGAGAATCCCAAAGGAACTTGATTCCATTATGGAAAAGATGGTCATTGGAAGTGTAAATGCAAGGCCTATCTAGATTCTCTCAAGGAGAATAAGCAAGCTAATGCTTCTACTTCAGGTATTCATATGATTGAAATAAATACTTATTCTATTGCTTCAAAACAATCTTAGGTATTAGATACCGGATGTGGATCTCATTTGTGTAATGATCTACAGGGGCTTAAAAGCAGTAGAAGAGTTATAAAGGCATAAATATGTCTACAGTCAGCTATTGGACAAAATATCTCTATAACAGTTGTGGGGACTTACCATTTGCCTCTTCCAAGTGGATTAATACTGGAGTTAAATAATTGTTATTATGTTTTAGCATTATCCAAAAGTATTATTTCTTTTAGTTGTTTATTGAATGATTATGACATTTCTTTAAAATACAAATGTTGTTACATTTTTAAGAATAATATGTTTTATGCTAAAGCTATCTTTGAGAATGGTATATTTATTCTTAATTTAATTAAAGAAGTGCATAATATGGATACCAAGAGAATGAAATGAGATAATCTAAATACCTCATATTTATGGCATTGTCATTTAGGCCATATAAATGAGAAACGCATGACCAAATTACACAAGTCAGGTGATTTGGGATCATTTGATTATTAATCATTTGATATATTTGAGTCTTGTTTATTGGGAAAAATGACAAAAACTCCCTTTATTGGTAAAGGAGATCGAACTAAAATGGTTTTAGACTTAATACATTCAGATGTATGTGGTCCAATGACTACACATGCTAGAGGAGGTTACTCCTACTTCAATACTTTCATAGATGATTACTCTAGATTTGGATATATCTATCTAATGAAATATAAATCAGAAGCATTTGAAAAGTTCGGATAATTCAAAAATGAAGTAGAGAAGCAACTTGGCAAGAGTATTAAAACACTTAGATTAGATCAAAGTAGAGAATACTTAAGCCAAGAATTTCAAGATTATCTTAGAGATAATGGGATTTTATCTCAATGGACTCCACCATATACACCACAACACAATGGTGTATCTGAGAGGAGAAATCGAACACTATTAGATATGGTTCAATCCATGATGAGCCGAGTAGACTTGCCTAAGTCATTTTGGGGATATGCATTAGAAACTATTGTTTATGTGTTAAAACAAAGTTCCTAGTAAATTAATTGATGTTACTCCATATGAGATATGGAATAACAAAAAACGAACAATTTTTCATATGAAATTATGGAGTTGTCCTGCTTATGTGAAGAGGATAATGTCATACAAACTAGAAGTTAAGTCTGATAAATGTTTATTTGTGGGATATCTAAAAGAAACGTTTGGATATTATTTCTATCATCCTTTTGAACAAAAGGTGTTTGTTTCAAAGCATGTTGTCTTCTTGGAAAGAGAGTTTCTCCTACGAGAGGACAGTGGGAGTAAAATTGAACTTGGTGAAGTTCAAGACCCATAAATATAAGTAGATCAACCGATTGAACCCGAGACTAAATTTCATAATGATGAGATTATATTTGAACCTGATTATGCATAAAATCCTAGAAGATCTACTAGGATGCGCTCTATCCCTGTGAGATATGGATTTCACATTAATTCAGATAAAGCATAACTGCAGCAGAGGACAATGAGCCTACAAGTTATCAATAAGTTATTAACAGTTCAGAACGTGATTTATGGCTTAAGGTTATGCAGTCTGAAATGGAATCCATGTATGAGAATAAAGTATGGACTTTAACTCAACCACCTGAAGGGATACAATGCATAAGGTGCACATGGGTCTTCAAAAAGAAGATCGATATGGAAGGTAATATAGTTACCTATAAAGCTCGCTTAGTAGCAAAAGGCTATCGTTAAAAAGAAGGTATTGACTATGATGAAACCTTTTCTCCTATAGCGATGCTTAAGTTTATAAGAATACTTTTAGCCATTGTGGGTCATTATAATTATGAGATTTGGCAAATGGATGTGAAGACAAATTTCCTAAATGAAAATCTGACTGAAGATGTGTATATGACACAACCAAAAGGGTTCACATCAGTAAATGGCGAAAAAGTATGCAAGCTTCAAAGATCCATTTATGGATTGAAGCAAGCCTCTAGGAGTTGGAACATACGATTTAATGAGACAATCAAAGAGTTTGGTTTCTCACAGAATAAAGATGAACCTTGTGTATATAAAAGGGTCAGTAGGAGTGCAATTGTCTTCCTAGTTCTATATATGGATGACATATTGATCATAAAAAATGACATTTCTCTTCTCCAATCTGTTAAAATATGGTTATCCAAGCAATTTTCCATGAAAAACATTGGAGAAACATCCTATATTCTAGGAATAAGGATCTATAGAGATAGATCCAATAGGTTGGTAGGTCTTTCTCAAAGTAAATATATAGATAAAGTATTGAAAAGGTTCAATATAGATCTCTCTAAGAAAGGGTTTATACCCATGGCGCATGAAAAACACCTTCTAAATCCATGTGTCCGCAAATACTAGAGAATAGAGAGAACATGAATAGAATACCATATACATCTGTAATTGGTTCTATCATGTATGCTATGCTATGTACACGTCCAGATGTAGCATTTGCTTTGAGTGTCAAAAGCATATTCCAATCCAATTTTGGAGAGGAACACTGGGCAGTTATCAAGAATATCCTTAAGTACTTGAGAAGGACTAAGGATATATTCTTGGTATATGGGGAGGATAGTTTAGAAGTAAATGGGTATATAGATGTCAGCTTCCAATCTAACAAAGATGATTGTAAATCACAATCTGATTTTGTGTTCATAATGGGAGGAGGGGCAGTTAGTTGGAAGAGTTCCAAACAAGAAACAACTGTTGATTCCATGAAAAAAGTTGAGTCCATTGCTACTTTAGAAGCAACCAAAGAAGTAGTCTGGATCAAAAAGTTCATATCTAAACTAGGAGTGGTGCCTAGCATTGTTGATCCAATTCCTTTATATTGTGACAACAATGGAGCCATTGCGCAAGCAAAGGAACCACGGTCTCATCAGCGATCCAAGCATGTTCTTATATGCTACCATCTCATAAGGGAAATAGTAGCTAGAAATAATGTGAAAATAGAAAGGGTCCCCACAGATGATAATGTGGCGGATCCCCTCACTAAAGTACTTTGCCAGATTAAGCACAATCACCATATAAATAGCATGGGTCTAAGACATATAAGTGATTGGCTCTAGTACAAGTGGGAGATTGTTAGAGAGTATGCCCGAGAGCCCATGTAAAAGGGATGTATTTCATATGTATGAATTCATATTCTTAATAAAATACATCATTCATTTATTAATGCTATGTTTAAATACATGAGTTTGTAAATCTTAAATTAATAAATGAAGTCCTTGATATTATAAATACATTGCAAAGGCAATCATGAAAGTGTTCACGATATGAGATGTCTATTGCATGCAAATGTGTTAATATCTAAATATCCCTAGTCATAGAATTTACAAGATAGGACATTGTTCATTAAGATAGACTAGCATATGTTATGCTTCTTGAATAGTTCAAGCAGTGATTCTCATAATTGTGATTATAGAAGATAAGCAAAGCTAAGATGTAAATGCTTGTTAGAAGAATAAGTTCATTGGAGACCTACAAAGAGAATCCTCACATGGATATTAAATCTATGTCAGTCAGGAATCTCTTCATAGCGATTGTGCAAGTATCCTTAGACTTGAGATCACCAAAGTTATCTTAAGTAGCAAGTGGTATACTTTAATTCCACAACTGATTACTTCCAACTGGGGGTGAACATATTTAGGAGGTTGGGTATATCATGACCTACTTGAAGATAGTTGAGTGATTGAAAAAGGATTCACCATCCCGGTTTTATAAAGGGAAGTTATCTCGCATGATTCTATAATTGCCTTGTTTAGAGAATCTCTCGCCAGAGTAATATGGGAAGATGGACAGGGATCTATAAAATGCATTTTGGGAACAATGGATAAATTAATAGAACATACATAATTAGATTTATATGAGTTGACATAAATTCATACTCAGAATCTAATTGAGATAAGAGTGGTGAAAGGAATAATTGCACGGTAACTATTTTTATGGAAGGTTATAGTCAAACCACTTTACTTTCCTGATATTTGGGTAGTCATGATGCCTAGCTAGAGGCCAATCATGAATTTTATAATAGTGTATCATAAATATCAATAGGGATTGATAAAATTATTTAAAAAAGTTTAAATCATGTGAGTTTTAAGTAGAACTCACAATTACATATTATACTGCCAATATTAACAGGAACCCAACAGGTCACAAACATATAGAGAAAAGGATAATATGGTAAAATGATAAGGATAATAATATTTGATATTATTATGGGAATAGAGATGTGAATAAGAGAACAATTAATTAAAGAGTTTAATTAATTATGATCAAGTAAAATTGTTTGTAGAACTTTTTAGAAATATTTTGTAAAATGGACCTAATTGAAATATTGTATTTCATAATTAATTATTATTGGAATATAAGTATTATAGGGCTGATATAATAGTTACTAGATCCATTGGAGAAATTAAAAGAGGCCCAGAAGATTGGTTTTGGCGCAGAAACCCTCTAGAGGAAGGGTTACACGCCAAACCCTGATAGAAGGCCTTAGAGGCCTAATTCTTGGACCAAAAAAAAATTAAATATATTTCATAAGTGTTATGAAGCCTACATATTTAATTTGGATGGATTTGAAATTCATTTGGCTCATTAAATCCAAGTGTATGCATAAAGGGCCTAGTTTGTGGGTTTTGTATTCTTTTATGAAAGAATTTAAATTGGATTTAAGTGAGCCCAAAAAAATTATTAATAATTCTAGAAGCCCATTTAATATTTCTCTTACAATTTTAAAGAGCCCAATCCCATTATGAAGTTGGATTTTTTAACCTAACTATAAAAATCCAAGTTATAGGGATTTTAGGGTTAAGTAAACATTAAGAGAAAAGAAACATTCTCTCACTCTCTCAACCCTAGCCGCCACGCCCCTCCTTGCTAGCATCAAGGAATTTCAGCCAGCCTTTGTATTCCTCCATTGTTGGTTCATTCAATCCTTCTCTAGTATGGATTACTAATTAGAGGTGTTTAATTTTGGACACTGTGGTTTGCAATAACCGAGTGAGAAGGAAAATCAACTATTCAATAACAATCAAAGGTGATTTTTCTTATTCTCATTAATATGTATATTGTAAATTCATGGTAAGATCATATTTATTGGTTAAAAATTTTAAATTTCGCTTATGTATGAGATGCATGTAACCAATAATTTCCAACATGGTATTAGAGCCTCGGTTGTGACATGAATCTATAATTCTATATTTTGCGGAATAGTTATTATTTTTGAGTTATTTATTTCATGAACTTTAAAATATCATATTTGATTTTTCATGAATGAGAAATATTGATTTCTAGATGTATGTGATCAAATATATAAAATGAAAAATAAAAACGATTCTTTTGAGAAAAGAATCATTGTGTTTGGCGTGAATAGCTTTTATTTTTCAATAAAGTTTAGGGGTTGTTCTAAATTAAATTTTTATTGATCCACTATAAAATTATTTTGATGATAATTTACGTGTTTAATATGTGATATTAAGCCATAGGATCAAACAAAATTAAAATTGAATAAGTTTTGCATGAAAACTAGTTTAGTCGAAAAGTTTGATAAATTGGTGTTCTTGGTGTGTACAATTTTTAATCTTCTAAATCTGATATATCTGCTATAGTAATGTGTTTTTAATTAATTAGATTAATTAAAATAGGCCTTGAATTAATTGGATTAATTTTAATTCTTTAAAATTACATAATGGGCTTAATTATATTTACAGACTTGGTTTAAATTAGTGAATGACTTGGTGGGCCTAAGAAGCTGATTTAAATTAAATAATATAAACTATAATTAAGTTTATTAATGGGTTTTAAGGGCTAGAGTGGTCTTGGCTTAATCCAAAAGGCCCAAATGTTCCAATAGACACAAAATTAGTTTGTGTGTGAACACGTTTCAGGGTTTATAGTGTGGGTTTCGGCCTACCCTTTGTTTTCAGCCTAAAATTAATTTTTTAATTATTTAATATGATTAATTAATTAAATAATCAATTGGATTGATAATTAAGGCAAGAATACATGCATGCAAAAAGGTTTCCTAAAATGAAAGTTTCCAAAATGGGAAAAGTTTCTTAATTTGATCACATTATTAAAATAACACAAAAATAAGTTTCAAGAGTTGAAATAAAGTTAGTATTCCATTATATGTTTTTACTTTATGCATTAGAAATGCATATAAGGGTGTATGATTGGCATGATGGATAGTTATGGACAAAGGCCCAATGTGATTGAGCATAATGCATGTTTCGGCCCAATGAGGACTTTCATGTCTCGACCACTTGTTTTTGGTTTGTATTTATTTTTCAAATTGTAATATATAATTAGATTACTTAGATTAGAATTAGAGATAGAAATGGAGACCACTATTAATGAGCAAGATGGGCTGGATGGAGATCCAACAAGTTTAAAGATAATGTAATTATTTTTACTTGTTTGAAGCATGCATATTACCTAGGTTTGACCTTTTGATTTCCCTTTTGGCTCGGGGAGTCCATAACTATACCATATTTGTATGCTTATATTTATGTGATAGATATAGGATGCATACCAATGTATGCTAACATTGTATGATGAGACTTAATTAACTAAAATCCCTCAAACTAATACTAAGGTATATAAGTCTTCCATTAATTTGAGGAGAACCAGAGTTCTTAATAGTTTGGATTATTGACCATAGTCAAGCTCACATTATATCAAATATGTTCGAATTTAATTAAATGGGTCATCTTAGCTAGCCCATTAGCTTGTTAACCACCGTCAAGGCTAATGGTTCTAGAGGCAAGATTAGGGAATGCATATATGATATGCATGTATCAAGAGTTGATAACCTAATGATCCAATAGTTGTGTAGAGACACAATTGGTATAGAGATACTTACCTTTCAAGGGTATGGAGTTTGATTTGTTAGCCACAGTCAAGGTCAAATTTTATATCAAGGATTGGATATTGACCCACTAAGAAAACCATCGGGTTTTCTCAAATTAAATAGTGAGGACTATTGATTCACAATAAAATAGTGGGAGTAAATGGATTAATTAAAGACCTAATTAATGCATACATATATATGAACATACTCTCATATGTTTTCTTTTTCACATCTAGGTCATCATCATGAGCACATCAAACATTAATATACGATCAATCTTGGATAACAAGCTGGTTGGTAGCAACTATTCTGATTGGATCAAGCAAGTGAGAATTGTTCTCAAAGCTAAAATGATCCATTATGTCTTGGATAAAGATCCACCACCACTTCCATCAGATGATGCCATTGATGTGATCAAGGGCACTTATAGAAAATACATGGAGGGTAGTGAAGCAGCAACATGTTTGATGTTGGGTGTTATGTCCTCAGAGCTTCAGAAGCAACATGAGTTTATGGATGCTAGAACCATCATTTTGCATCTAGAGGAGCTTTATTCTTTTTAGGGTAGAACTGAGCAATATGAGATTGCTCGAGCTCTATTTAGCTGTAAAATGGTGGAGGCACTTCGACTGCTGTTCATGAATTGAAGATGTATGGGTATATTGAGCATTTGAGTAGACTTGGCTATGTAATGTATAATGATCTATACATAGATTTAATCTTGTACTCATTGGCTCTAAGTTTTGCTTATTTCATGCTTAACTTCAACATGAACAAGATCCAAGTAACCATTCCTAAGTTAATCAACATGCTTAAAACAGCTGATGGATCCTTCAAGACGGATTCAAAAAGTGTCATGGTTTTCACTTCTGCTAAAGGCAAGAAGCATGTTGAAGTTAACCATATATATAAATATATGGGGGAATCATGATAATGATCTATTCTAATGCTTTACTCTCAATTTTAGTTAGCTATAAGCTATTTCTATGAAATGAAATGCCATGTTATGTATTACTTGATTGTGATGACTTACATCAACCATAAGAAAGGTCATTGTGTGAATGTCAGTGTAAGTTGGTTTCATAGTGAATAGTTGGGCTGTATGGGCCACAAGCTTGCAAGATTGAATTAAACATTATATGAACTATGACATGCATAATAATATTCATGTATGGAAAATTACAAAATGTTTGCATGTGATATGGAGACTGTGTCAGTTAATCATGAGGTGCAATACCTATTCATTGGAATGCCATGCAAGTTTGTATGTATATGATCATTTATATATATGTACGTGTATATATATCATTCTAATATGAATCAAAGTGCAAAGTATGATATGATATTAATCTGTATGATGTTTAAAGTGTTATGATAATATAGCATTAAGGAAGACATGTGTAAAATCCCGAACAAAATGATAAGTTTGTATATATGTAATGAAATCATGCCTAGCAATATCTTTTGCAAATGTTATATAACATGAGAACTTCCTTTTTGGCTATGAATAAATGTTAAATGCACATGTTAGGTAACAAAATTGGTTAAGGGTATTAAGTTAAAGGTTGTATGAATATAATGATGATATCAGTATTCTTGAATAGAAGAATTATAAGATGCATGAATCTTCTAGGTAATAAGAGGGTTAAAGATGATCGTTAACTAACAAGTTTCAGGGATAAGATAAGTTTATACGATGATTTCAGATTTAGAAATGATGGCATCAATGGTTAAGGTTGAAACCTCCTCGGAATGTCCAATGTGGCAAGATAAATAATGTAATCTCATATGTTATCTTATGTTATTGTGATAGTTGTTTTTGGTTGATAAAGCAAATTGTATGAGCTTGTCTATAGCTTTTGTTTCCCCAACTAAGCTTTATAGCTTAGCACGGGTTTGTTTATCCGTGTAGGTTTCGGGATAAGCTCCAGAGGATCGGTCATGATGCAGTTGCTTTGAGGATATCAGTATACTTAGAGGCCATTTATGTTATGTTTATCTTATCTATAAGCTTAATTATCATATTATAGCATGTAATAATGGCTTGTCTTATTATTATTATTATTTCTTCATGATCAGTACTAGGTTTATGATGATGATGATTGATGATTATCCATGGTTAAGGAATTAAGGTGTTACATCTATAATTTGAGATCATCTACTATTTATATTAATAACATTAAGTGATTATTATGCAATTATTGATTCCATCGTTCAAGATAAGTCATTTTTAATGATTTGATGTGTTAATTATATTTAATTTTAATTATGTAGACCTAATTACATGATTCATTTGATGATATATTAAACATATTAATTTATTTTAGAAATATACGGATGCCTTGTCACAAAGAGCCTCCACAACTGCAACCATAACCAAACATTCAAGCACTTGACTAGATGATAATAGCTCAAGCTACCCGGTATAAAGCCATGCATAATGTACACTTCTAGACTAGTTGTTTTATGATCTAACACTTTCTAGAGACTTTAGGCGTGCATCTGGAGAGATGCACAGTATTATCTCGCACGAGTAGGATGGTTGGACCTTTACACCCCCACATTGGTTACCTATCTCGAAGTGGTTCGCCGATTTTTGGCCACTTTTAGTGTCCAAGGCTATCAATGTCATGACGATGAAGCTGGAGTAGTCTCGTTCAGGGTTACTGATTACACTTTTAGTATATCTCGGGCCCAAGTGTATGAGGCTTTCGAGTTACCTACGAGTGCTAATATACCCATCCTTAGGAGGACTACAAGAGATAATTAGTGGGCTACCATCACAAAATCGGTAATTCCCTATAACCTTGAGACAACAAAAGCTATTATGCTAATTTTGCAGGTGTTAAGGTATTTGTAGAGAGTCCTCTCATATTCTTATATGGGACGATCAGGGAGTCCTGGATCCCTGATGTCAATGATATATAGAGCATTTCGGGCATGGTTGAGGGTCATTGCCTCAACATCTCATGTGAGATTTTACAAAATATTGCCACAGTAGCTCAAACCTAGAGTACTATAGTTGTTATTGGAGGCATAGTTACTAGACTATTTTTGTCACATAGAGTTCTTGAGGCTAAGATGGCTAAGATGAGACACATTTGTAAGTTTCAACATGGCAATAGATCTAAGGATGATTGAGCGCCTTAGACTCGGAGGTTATAGGCTACTGTTAGTAGAGGAGTGTGATAGAGAATTTGGGATTCGTAGGCCCTAGGGCACTGCATAGGCACATGATCAGCCTGCGAACCCTACACCAAAATTTCATTCTCTCCTTCAGGTTTATGATCAGCCTACAGATGTTATACAGGACATTTATTGTCCCTCTTAAACATATGGGTATGTTTTAGATTTTATGTAGGGAGCTTACTTACTTGTAAGCCAAGCTCAGTCACCTATCGGCCAGGTCTACTCAGATGCCCAAGACCACCATATAGGGTTTAACTCAATACAATCTATATAGTCGCAATCGATCTAATTAAAGAGTTTAAGTAGCCTACATATGTCACCACCATTTGG
This sequence comes from Excoecaria agallocha, assembly GCA_037975025.1. NCBI lineage: Eukaryota > Viridiplantae > Streptophyta > Magnoliopsida > Malpighiales > Euphorbiaceae > Excoecaria > Excoecaria agallocha. Next base: position 36,787,381 of record CM075816.1, read on the forward strand.
AGCACATGGGTTTAGTGTATATAGAGACCCAAAAGCCTTTACTTCCTATACTTCAGTGCCACCTGCTGCTGCTACCTCTAGTGATCTTATGAACTTAAGAAGTCAATTGGCCAGGTTGGAGGCTACTATTGAGAGGGTGAGGAAGGATGTGCAGACTGTATTTGAAAGGGTTTCTTTATCTGACCAGTCTTCTAGTAGACATCTTTCCAGGATGAGGATATCTATATCCACTATTACAGATATTGTAGCTATAGTTACTGCTGAGATCCATGCTTTTAGACAAAGTGTGAGAGGGACCAAAGATCTACATGCCAATCGCCTAGACCAGCTGGAGTCAGGTGTCTATTGGTAGGAGATAGCCATATGATAGGTTTGAGATGGTTTAATCATTTAGCTGAGCTTATGGAGTAGGTTTTGAGACCCCTGGCTCATGCCATTGGAGTTGAGTTCAAGATACCCTTACCACCATCACCACCTGTAGGTCTTTTTCAGGCACAACCTCCAGAGCTTTTACAGATACCTCTGGGACCTTCAGTCAGACCACCATATTATACTAGGCTGAGATGTCGCCAGTGACATTTAAGGGGTCATTTATCATCTTTTTAGCTTTGTTATATTTACTTACTTTCAGTTGTATTTATGGGAAAACATTTATACTTTCACTTTTATTTGGATGATGTATGGATATTATATTTACTTTAATTTCTTTATTTACGTGTGCATATTAATTTCTTCATGGATGCTAATACAACATTTGAATAAATGAAAAGAAAATAAAACAAAACATGATAAATAAAAAAGCAAAAGGAAGAAAAGAAAGGATTGTTTACACAATCACAATAAGTTTTGATGAATGGTTCAAATTCAGAAATTATAAATATAAAAGAAAAAAAATTGACAATCGGTCAAAATAAATTAATTGGCGAAACAATATACATTATGAACTGATTTGTTACATCCCACTTGGAATAGGGGGCATTACAAAAAAAAAAACAACAACAAAACAAAAAAACAAAAGCAAAACAACAATGACAAATGATGACCCTCCACATCAACGACAACACTTTAAAGTCCGAAATGCCAGACAATCAGATCAAAATAGAGCTTAACCATGCTTGGATTATACAACTTGATAATTATGAATTATACTATATTTTTTAGTTTGTTTTTAATGTGTTTAGCATGTTAATTTATGATAAATGGGTTAATTTAGTGTTTAATTTCTTAATTAAGTACTTTTTGGGCTTAATTGGTTAATTTGGTGTTTTTAGCTATGTAATTGAAGAAAAGGAGAATTTATAAAGGAAAAATTATTAATTCAAAAATTAAAGGCTTTTATAAAGATAAAGTTCATCATGCAGTCCAGAGCCTAGTCACTTGGTGGAGTAATCTATAGGGAAAAAGAGAAGAAGTTTATTGTTAGTCCAGAGAGCAACCAACTGATAGAGCATACATTCACTCTACCGAGTGGGACAAAGGTAACAGGGCTTAAAGGAATTCATTACTCGGTGGAGTGGCATCCTCACTCTACCAAGTCACTCCAAGGGTCAAGATAGGAGACTTCACTCGATAGAGTGAAATAATCACTCTACCAAGCCCAATGATTGAAGTTGGATAGGACTCTACCTTTTACCAGTTTGGGAAGTTTTAGCAGATGAAAGTCTTCCAATTTTAAGCTATTTAAGCAGTATAAAACACCAATGAAGGGAGGATGGTTTTTACCAATTAAACACTTTAGTTTTATTTTTGTTTTGCATTTAGGGTTAGATACTATGATTAAAGACTCTAAAAAGATATCAAGAGCAGTGGAATCTCTAAGTGTTTGTATCATTTTCATTTATGTATTTTGTTTTTTAATTTTTTTAAGATGAACAGTGAGTAGTTCTTTTACTTTTGCTAAAGGATACTTGAATCCTTAACTCTTATTGTAATGACTTATTTGTTCTTTCATTCAAATACAAGTTGATTATTTCTTAGTTTTGTGCATCTTCATATCTAAAGATTGTGTTAAGATCAATTCTTAACTTATTTGATTAATAATTGGTATTTGATTTATATATGATATGTGATATGCATGTTTTTGGGTTGGTTCATCAATATTTATGTACGATTGTATTTTGAATTAGGTGTAATTATGTGTTAATACAGACAGACTTAAATTGAGAAAAGTTGAACTAAAAATAGATTAAAGTTAAGTTTGCTTGAAAAAGAGTTTAATGGATGTCTAGGAGTTCAAAACCAGATTCTTATGCTATGTGTTAAATCATTCTAAATAAGACAGTTTAATATATAGATTGATAGTCTAAATAAGCTATCTGGCCTTATACCACTGGTTTTCCATAATCACTTGTATTCCTTTTAGCTAAGTTATTGCAATATTGGTTGAGGTGAATAGTCCTTTAGCAGAAGTTGTCTTTAAAATTGAGTTTTACCAATTTCCAATTATTTTTTTTGCTTTGTTTAGAATTCTCTATTTAAATCTCTGCATTAATTGTTTTAACTTTATTATTTGTTAAGTTACTATTTTTGGTTCATTAATTCTTCATTAACAAAACTTGGGATTTCTTTTACTTTCAGCATACAATATTTATTTTAGAATTTGGACATAGTTTCCCTAGGGTATGATATTCAGGGTCTTAATCTTATTTTTCTATATTACTAGCCGATCTAGTATACTTGCTAGACATCGGTCACAAGTATCAGAAAGCATGCTTGTCATGTTTTCCCAAAAGGATGGTCTCCTCATTTCAAAGTTAAATTTTCATGAAAGCAATCATGCAAATCAGTAAAAAATAAGTATTTAATCATTTATGACAAACACATTAACATCTGACCTTTTTACAGGTACTAAAAAGGCTCCTTAAGGGACATTAGTCAACATACTCATTCTGGCTCTGCATGCAACCAAGATGGTGCTAATCAGATAGTCCTGAAAAGATTTTACATGTCGATGAGTTGGCATCAATCCTCTCCTGAACATAGCTTGACATATCGACAAGCTGGCATCATTCCAATCACTTTTTTTCTAATTCTACATGCCAACAAACTAGCAGTAATAAGATATAAACAACCTATCTTAATTTTGCATGCTAATAAGCTGGTAGTAATTAGACAGTCATTCAAAAGTTAAAACATCAATAAGATAATGGTAACTACTCTACTAATCCAGAGTTTAAACATCGATAAACTGATGGTAACAGCTCACCTAAGGGTTAAATCATCGATAAGCTAATGATAATTACCTGTTAAGAAATAAAACATTAGTGAGCAGATGGTAATTGCTCCACCTAATTAGAGATTTGGTACCTCAGGTTTGCACTTTTATTATTATACTCTAAATTTTGGCCAAACTAGACAGTACACTAGTTTCCTAAAATTGGGTGCAATAGTAGACACTAAGACTGGATCAACCTCTATTAGGGTTACCTAATGAGGATAATTTTATTTTGGAGATAATCAGGAAATAGCAGTGCCTTCCCTTCTCTTGCATCGGTGTTCCTTAGACATGATAAAACATTTTCATCAAGTTTTTAAAGGAAAAAATGTTCTTCTAAAAGGCATATTTTCATTCTTTTGTATTTGACAGGAAAGTAGCCGTGATTAGGACTTTGGGTTGACTCAGGAAGTGAGTCATGGACTCGACTCATGAATTAGGTCCATGACTCATTACTTGAGTCATGCCATTAAAGCCCTGGTCACTCTCTACTTCAGTCTGCTACTTGCTAGTGAGCCACGGTCTAGGGTTCGTGACTCACCAACGAGCCATGATCTTTGATCCATGACTCATCACTCTGGACTTAAAACATTTTAGGCCCCACAAAACCTGATTTATAAGTCACAGTCCGTGACTTACAAGTCATGGTCCAGGTTTGTGACTCAATGTTTGTAGTAAAAATCTCAAGTTTTTATCCTATAAAACAAGGATTATTTTAACCAAAAATATCTATACTTTCCCTTGATCTTAATCCAAGATCAATTAAGGAGGATGGGATGTTTTCTTGGGATTAATGGAGCAATTATCATTTTCTTAACAAATAAGAGATAGAGAGAAAAAGAAGAGATGGTTTTTAAACTAAAGGAGAAGAAGAACTTGGTTTTGAAATAAACAACAGCAAGAATCACATAAAAGGGACAAAAGCACTCTCATTGATTTTGGAATACAATAACACTAAAGGTAAGAGGCTCTTTTGCTTATTAAAATTTATGCAATTTCCTTTTATTTGTTTTGAGCTTCAAAGCTATGTTCTTGAACTTTTCTTTATATATAATTTGCAGGTATATTGATTTTCTTGTGTTTGATATTTAATATGGTATAATTGGCGTGATTTTGTATGTTTTCATGAGTTATACATGAATTTATGCCTATTGGGGGGATGAAGTTAAGTTTTACACTTTCCATGGCTACTTTCTCTCTCTAGAATTCATATTATCTCACTTGATTAATTCATGAAATTTGAGTTGTTTGATGAATTTTAATTTTTTTGACCCTTGTATGTTGTTTTAACGGAGTTTAAGGGTGTTTTACATGAGTTTTTGGCCTTAGATTCAAGTTTTAGACCTTTGAGCCCTGTCTATGGCGATGTTCCAGTGTTATTGGACTATTTTGGGCTTACTCACAAACTTGGTCCGTGAATGGGTCACAGACCTCACTCACAAGGAAAAATCTATAACTTATCCATAATGGGGTAGTAACTCACTGAAAGGGGTGTGACTCGCCCCTAGTGGTCTATGACTCGATCTCTTTTTAGGTCGTGACTCACTGAGTCTGAGTGAGTTTATGACTCACTTCCATCCGAGTTGCTTGATCTTTTGACCTTCTTTCGCCTTTAAGTCTTTTATCCGTTATTTTTTTATACACCTACTATATTTATTTATAGTACACATAACTTGCATACTTACTTCCCTTGTGTCATAATTCTTATCTATTTTTTATTATTGTCCAATCAATCATCTTTACTATTTTTGGATGCATGAACATGTAAACCTACTGGGAGGAAATTAATTCGACTTGGCTTAGATAACATAGCTTATTAGTTTATTCCATTATTATTTGTATATCTTGGACTGTATAATTATTATATGTCTACAATAATGTAGTAAAAAAAGGAATTTTTAGCATAAAAATCAAAGAAATTACATATACAATTTTTTATTAAATTAATTGGACCAATGTCATATTTTTTGCCTCATAAAATAACACTAAAAAGAGTTTCATAAATATATGCAACAAACCAGTGTTCTCAAAAATAAATGAATAGTCCGATTTATGTATGTTTATTTCTCCTATTTATTTACAACATGTCTAAAAATGTTATTTTACTTAAAGCTGTAAAATTAAATGAGATACTTATAACTTAATACTTATACATACTGGGACTAATGTCCTTCAATGCCCATGATTTATGTATGAATTTTATCACTTTTTATATGCTAATGTGTTTATTTACTTGCCCTGTTATATCCCTTGTGACCCATGAGGGAAGAACTAACATGATGGATTATAAGTGATTATTTACGTTAGTTGCCAACCAAGGGATGTAAGTTGAAATGAGATATGAACTATCTCTAGTTTTGGCAGCAAAAGGTATTGAGAAATTACTTTCCCAATGTTATATTGGGTGGCAACTCCTAATATATGCCTTTTGATGTTCAGCAGAAGCCTCGTAAGTTGGTCGTTAGTAAATGGGTAAGGATACTCCTACTCGTTGTCTCACACCTTTTGAGGACTAAGTGCATTACGTGTTGGATCAAAGGCTTTTCCATTGCAAAGTAATTGGCTTTCACGATGAGTTTAACAAACCTTATTCGGTCTTAAACCTTAAAAGCAGGTTTTCAAGAGTATATTGGATGCTAAGGGGGTTCGGCGTGCATCACTAGTGGATATGAACAAAGCCATAAGACATCTATCATATGAATTAGATGAGCCTATTTATTTTGTGGATAAAGTGAAGAATTGTATGGAGGAAAGTCAGGGGAAAATTTTGTTGGATGATCCATTGAACCTATATTTAATGCATTTTATAGAGGATGATATGTTAGAAGGACTAGAGAGGCAGATAATGGCTATTATAGAGAATGAAAGTGAGGAAGAAGTGAAGGAGGATGAAACTCTAGAAACTCCTAAGGATAAGGCATAGGCTCAACTTAAAACTTTGCATTCTCATTTAAAATATGCATTTTTTGAAGGGAATGATAAACCAGTAATTATATATTCTTCTTTGATAGGTTTGGAGGAGGAGTTACTAATTGTTGTGCTAAAGAAACACAAGAAGGTGTTTGGATGGAAGACTTCTAATTTAAAAGGGATTAATCCAAGCTAATGCATAAATTGAATACCTATGGAGGAAGATTTTAAGCCGGTGGTTCAACCCCAAAGGCAACTCAATCCAGTAATGCAATAAGTGATAAAGAAAGAGGTACTCAAGCTTTTTAACTCAAGTATTATTTATCCTACCTCTAATAGTAGCTGGGTTAGTCCTGTGCAGTGTGTTCCAAAGAAAGAGGGGATTATAGTAGTGGAAAATGAACAAAATGAGCTCATTCCAACTCGTACAGTTATGGGTTAAAAAGTATGCATAGATTTTAGGAGACTTAATGTTGCAACCCAAAAAGACCATTTTCCCTTGCCTTTTATTGATCAAATGTTAGAGAGATTAGTGGATAACGAATTTTATTACTTTTTAGATGGATATTCATGGTATTTTAAAATACCAATTGCCCTTAAAGACCAAGAAAAGACCATTTTTACTTGTCCTTATGGCAGATTCACGTATAGACACATGCCCTTTGGCCTTTGCAATGTTCCAGCTACATTTTAGTGATGTATGATGGCCATCTTCCATAATTTCAATGACAATTTTATGGAAGTATTTATGGATGATTTTACCATCTATGTAAAGGACTTTAATAATTACCTAGCTAATTTGGAATTGCTCTTGGGGAGGTGTTAAGTAACTAACCTTGTGCTGAATTGGGAAAAATGTCATTTTATAGTTAGAAAAGGGATTGTGTTAGGGCATAAGGTTTCCAAGAAAAGGGATTGAGGTAAACAAGGCAAAAATAGATGTAATTAAAAAACTACCACCTCCAACTACTATAAAAGGAATTAGAAGTTTCTTAGGATATGCTAGGTTTTTATAGGTGCTTTATTAAAGATTTTTCTAAAATTGCTAAAAATTTGTCCAATTTGCCTGTCAAGGATGCTGCATTTGATTTTTCTCATAAGTGTTTATAGGCATTTAACACATTGAAACAAAGATTGATTTTAGCTTTGGTGATAGTCTCTCCAGATTGGAATCTTCCATTTGAGTTAATGTGTGATACAAGTGATTTTGCAGTGGGAGTTGTACTAGGATAGAGAAAGGAAAATGTTTTTCATACTATCTACTATGCCAACCACACCTTGTTAAGAGCCTAAGTCAACAACACCACAACTCGAAAGGAGCTTCTTGCTATAGTTTTTGCATTTGAGACATTTGAGAAATTTAGGTCTTATCTTCTTGGTGCTAAAATTTTTATTTGGTTTGATCATGCAGCATTGAGTTATCTTTTTTCCAAAAAGGAGTCTAAGCCAAGGTTAATTAGATGGGTGCTCCTATTACAAGAGTTTGACTTGGAAATCAAGGACAATAAGGGGGTAGAGAATTTTGTTGCGGATCATTTATGGAGGCTTAAACATGAACATATCGGAAAGGGTGAAATCCTAGGCTTTTTTTATGAATGCATATGAGCTTTGTATGCTTATGAGATTGCTATTACATGGTTTGCTGACTTAACTAATTATCTAAAAGGTGGTTTTGTGCTTAGTGAGTAACATGGCAGCAAAGGAAAAAGCTGAAAGCCGATATGAGACATTACATTTAGGTTGATCGTTACCTCTTCTGATTGTGCGTTGATCAAGTGATAAGAAGATGCATTCCTATAGAGGAGCAAGAGGAAATCATCAAAGCATGTCATAGTGGAGAATCTGGTGGACATCATAGACCCAATATAATGGTATCAAAAATTCTCCAATTTGGATTTTAATAGCCTACTATGTTTAATGATGTGAAATTATTTATTCAATTTTGTGATAGATGTCAAAAAGTAGGTAATATTTCTAGGAGAGATGAAATGCCATTGACAAACATGCTTGAGATGGAATTATTTGATGTGTGGGGAATATACTTCATGGGAACTTTCCCAGTGTCTTATGTGTTTTAATATATTCTAGTGTCTATAGATTATATTAGTGAATACGAAAAAGTAGTCATCATTAGAACATACGATGCCAAAGTAGTTTTAGAATTTCTAAAAAGAAATATATTTGCCCGATATGGAGCACCTAGGGCCATAATAAATAATGGTGGCAAGCACTTTGTCAATCATCAATTCAAAGCCTTATTGAAACAATTTGGTGTTAGGCACAAGGTTACTACCTCATAACATGCCCAAGCCAATGGTAAAGTGGAAGTGTCGAACCAGGAACTCAAATTAATTCTAGAAAAAATAATGAATACAACTAGGAAAGATTGGTCCCTTAAGCTCGATGAAGCATTGTGGGCATATAAAACAGTTTTCAAGATACATATAGGGATGTTCCCTTTTAGTTTAGTGTTTGGAAAGTCTTGTCACCTACCAGTTGAACTAGAACATAAAGCTTATTAGGCCACTAACTTTTTGAACCTTGGTCTTAGTAGTGCTGGAAAGTGCAGATCATTGCAACTAAATGAGTTGGATGAGTTGAGATTTTGAGCTTATGATCATGCTAAAAGCTACAAAGAGAACACCAAGAAAGGGCATGACCATAAGTTAGTGCCCAAGGAATTTATGCCTGGCATAAAGGTGTTACTCTGTGTTAGTTATTTAAGACTATTTCCTAGGAAGTTAAAGTCCAGATGGAAAGGACCTTTTGAGGTTGTAGATGAAAAAAAGTTTGGAGTAGTAACTTTAAGGCATCTAAGAGATGAGAAGGAATTTAAGGTAAACGGGCATCGCTTAAAGCCATATTTTGAATCACGCTTCAATGATTGTCACCTTATCGGAGCTTTAAATGCAAGTGAAAGTCCAACTGCAAACTTAATAAATGCAGAAATACTTCTAAACTCTAATATTTAGTTAGCAAATAAAATTTTGTTAATAAGTTGTTCTTTTTGGTTTTGCTTGATTTTTGGTTCAAAAGTTGTGGTTAATGGAATTTTTGGCAATTTTTCTTGTTGAAGTTTTATTTTTCAGGTTTAATTTGTGGCCTAAAATGTTTTTCAAAAGTAGAATTTTTGGGGGTTACAGTGACAATTAATTTGTTACCACTGTGACATAAGAGGTATTTACATTTTTGATCTTATTTATGGTACCTCACAGTCATAATGAATTTGTTGTGACCATGACCAAGGTGAATTTAGTTTCTGGATCAAAATTAAAGGTAGGTGACGATGGCCAAGTTTTGGTTGTGATCGTGACATAAGTGAAGTTTGGATTTTAGACAAAAAGTTGGTACCTCAGAGTCATAATGTTTTTCTTGTGACCGTGATCTCTTTAAAAATTTGTAGAATGTGAAACTTTGGTAGGTTACAGTGGCTAATTTTTTGATGTGACCGTGACCTGTTTAAATTGAGAAATAAAATCACAATAGTTGGTACCTCACGGTCATAATGTTTTGGTTGTGACCGTGACCCCCCCTCCCCCACCAAATTCTATTTTAAAAATCTAACTTTTACTTCATCTTTTCATTTTTTTTCACTTTTTCTCTTCTTCTTTCAGTTTTCTCTATGATTTTCTCTCATTTTTGGCTACTTCAACTCGAATCTTTAACAAGTATTAAAACTTCTTTCTTCTTCAATTTATTTTCTTTTTCTTTAAATGTCTTGCTTTTCGTTTGAGTTCAATGCTTGCAATTTTTTTTTAATTTTCTTTTTCTTCTTCCTACAAGGGTTCATCTTTAGTGTTCTTCTTCATCTTTGCACAAATAAAAATCTGCAATTTCTTATCGATACATTCCATGGTAATCTATGGTGATTTATTTCTTCTTGCAATGTTTAGTCGATTGAAAGTTTTTGAGATACATGGATGGACAAAAGCTTGGGTAAGAAAGGGTTTAAAGGTACGAATAATGTGAATTTAGGCATAGATTTTTTTGTGATTTTGTTGAACAATGATAATTGTTTGGACATTCTACACTTTATTCTTTAATAGTTCAATTTAAATTTCAATTTGGGGGTTAAAATTAGTGCTTCCATTTCCATTTTGAGTGAGTTAAAGATATGCCCACCACATGTTTGTAAAAAAAGCCTCAATGAGAAATTTGCACCATATTTCGATGTTTTTCTTAGGCAAGTGCATTGGATTTCTTTATTTTTTATTAGACATTTGATCTTTGCCCCTTGTGCTTAAAATTTTGCCATGCAATTAACGTTGCTAAAATACAAATTTGACTATAATGCTTCAATTATGAATTTGAATGTCTTGAACATGTATGTTAAGAGTGCTTATGTGCATTCAAGTGATGCTTCCACAACAATTTCATAAGAGATTTGGCAAACTTCTATGCTTTAATTTATCAATTACTTTTCCCTATTGTGATTTCTTATTGATTTAAATGGTTGCTTTGATAAGGGTATATGTGATACTTGTTAGAGTTTGGTGTTTGTTGATGCTATATGTAGTTTAAATATGGGTTTAAGGCATGAAAAATTGGGAATTTGGCCAAACTGCTTTTGTTGTTTTTCTTTGAAGAATTGATGAGTTTGGGAATTTGGCACTTTATTATTTATGTTCTTAACTTAGTGTTTAAATTTGAATGCCCATTTTGATTAAGCAAAAGTGTTGCCCACCACTTGTTGTTGAATGCTTCAAAGAGCAATTTCACACATACATAGATGCTTTTTTGATGAAAATGAGTTTGATTTCTATGATTTTGATTCGACCTTTGCTCTTTGTGCTCATCATGTTTTTAATTTGCAATGTGATTGACATTGATAAGGAATCCACATTTGCTTACAAATTTTAATGTTTGATTTGGAATGCTTATTAATTTATTGGCTGAGAGTGTTTATCTATACATTCCTATGTTTCTTACACTACAAGCATCTTTACAAAGTGCCTAAACTTATGCCCTCAATTGTTAACTGCTTTTCCTTTGGTCAAATGCCTATGGTACTTTTGTTAATTATGAATTGAAATTAGGTGCTTTGAAAAGGGGATTTGTAAGTCTTGATTAAAGTTGAGTGCATAATTTGATATTGATTTTTGGGCTGCTTATGGTCATTATTTCGTTAAGTGCATAATTTGATATTGATTTTTTTTTTGTAGTGGCCCCAAGATGAACTTGTATCGATGGTGCATTTGGCTCATCTAGCAAACTCGATAGGAGCAATTCTTCGTATGTCATGAACAGGTCTACCCTGACTTAATAAGGGACTCTTTATCTACAGTGCACTACAAAATTAAAAGGGATAGTGTCATTGATCGAGGTTATGTTTGTTTTTATTTGGATAGTATACTCTATAAAATGACTTTTGTAAGGTTTTCAGAGCTACTAAGTTTTCCTTTGTATGTGCTTGATTATTTCATGGACTATGACAAAGACAAAGCATGGGAGATGATCAGGGACCCTAAACAGATACTTTGTATAAGTTAGGGGTAACAAAGGCACACCATTTTCAAGATCATGCTCTTCGGATCATTCACAGGTTTTTCTCAATGTTGATTATGTGCCATGTCGATTTTGCTAGGCAAGTTAACTTCCCTGAAGCTCTATTTCTAACATGTATGGTATATGATTTCTAAATTAATGGTGCTACACATTGGTGGCATAACTTGGAGGAGCTGCAATGGAATCAAAAGAAGGTAATGAAAATATCTCTTGGAGGTTGGGTAAAGGTGTTGGATAAAGGAGTAAGTCATTCTTTGAGAAAGTTTAAAGTGCTACCTTTAGTTGTGTACATTGGTAAAAATCTATTAAAGAATATGAAAGTGGTCACTGATGATGAAGCAGTGGATTGCAGCTATAGACTAATCGATAGAGGGGAATATTTCGATAAAATTGAGTGGAGTTTGAGTGGATTGCCTCGAGTTCCAGATCAATGAGCTATGACTTTAACTTCTATATGCTTCTTTGGTTGAAAAGGTGGATGCCGTAGTGGTGACTTAAGCTTTATTATAGTCTCAGCTTGATCAGGCGATGATGGGCATTATAGCTTTGACATTGCGTTTTGATATGCAATTTCCACCTCTGCCACCACCAAAATCTTAATTTGTAGGGAGTCCCTTATCTTATTTTATTATTTACTTTGTTTAGCTTGCTAAGGACAGTAAGGTTTTATATGTGGGGTAGGGGAGAAAATGCAGTTGATTTTAATTTTTAAAGAATGAAGATGAAGAAACTTTTTGCTAGAAGAATATAAAGAGTTTCAAAGTTTTTTTTTTGTTCTTGTTGAAGTCGAAGCTAGTTTTAATTGCTTTAAATCTGGGTACCTCACGGTGGCAACCAAATGGTTGTGACAGTGACCAAGCAAAATTTGTTTAGCTTTTGAACAAAAATTAGTTATTTTAGTTTTTTTTATTTATCTTTATGTTGCTTTTGAACAAGTTTATTTAATTTTAGTTTCTTGTTTAGTTTAATTTTCTTTATTACTTTATTTTATCATTTGCCTTTAATTTAGTAGTTATTTTGTCAACCTTTTTCTTAATTACTTTTTTGTTTTTGCTTTTAAGCTTATTGTTTTGGTTGTGCTAAGTTGATGTTATTTTAACATCCTTAGTTTAGTTTGCCTTCTAATTGTTCCTAATTAAAATTAATTTGTGAACGAATTGTTTAGAAAACCTAATTTAGTAAGATAGTAGTTATATGTTTTAGAGAGAATCTTTTTTTGAATTAATCTCAAATTGGTCATAAATCTTGTGATTTCATATCTATTGTGTACTATAGGCTATTTTGCAAAAAAACTAGTGTGTGAAAGCATTTGAGTGAAAGAATTCTATAATAGCTAAAACCTTCCTCATCATCATTCAAAACAATGTAGTAACGCAGATAGGATTAGGATATGACCTAGGTAACCTTTCTTTGGTAATCACTTATAAATGACTTGTATCTCATCTTTGTATATATTTACCATTGCTAGTCTTGTTGAGCCTATTCGGTATGCTAAAAGCATACTATTTAATGAATTTTTATTGTTACACTCTATTTTTCACCATATAACTTAAATGTTTTTATCTCTCCTATGTAAGAATTGGCCACTTTAGGTTGGGTTGTATTATGTATCATAATTTTTAAAAATGTGTTGTGTTTAATTGATTAGAGTGTTGGGAATCAATAAAAATTTTGAGTTTGGGGTAGTATGAGTTAAAGAAATTGTAAATCTCATGATACTACCAAATAGGATGTTAAAGGAAGAGATTATTGATGCCCTTCATTTAAAAAAAAAGAAAGAAAAAGAAAAAGTAGAATAAAAATTCTGAGTAAGAACTTTGAGTTAGTGTTTTTTGCAAAGAATAAGTGTGAGGTATATATCAATCGGGGGGAAGTCTAAATTGTTTAGCAAGTTCAAAAATGAGAGAGTTCTAGCTCATGCTTCCTTTTAATTTATATTGAGCAAGACGAATGTTTTCTGAGATTAATCTATTAGGTCTACTAATGAAGTTGCCAATTACAGGGTAGGGTTGTCTATTTTACAGAGTTAGGTGGAAGGTTTGGGATAATATGGCCAATCTTAATTTGTTAACTTTATTTTTTCTTTAGATCCAATACCTTAGCTTGATATTATAACCTTAAAGTAAGACCTAGTGATCCTATTCTTGTCCTGAGTTGTTTAGTGGAGATGACCCTTGGGGTTTCGATGCTAAAAGAGAGGAATATGGCTATCCTGAGTTTCAAGTGAGAAACTATTATGTGAAGTTTTTGTGTATTCTTCTTTTTGCTCAAGTTTTAGAATTCATTGGTGGTTTTTGTTTTGAAAAAGTGATGAAATTATTTTGGCCTAACACACATGCACAAAGAAATCTCTTGATATAGATTAGTCCGAGTCTTTTTGGTTAAATTTTTCGTTAAGTGTCTTCTGCTAAGTGCTATTTTGGTTTGTCTAAATTTTCTTGTTCTGGGTTAGAGTTTGAATTTTCAATAATGTGGATAATTCATTTGCTTAAGGGTGAGAAAAGTTTAAGTGTGGAGTATTTTGATAACTCCAATTCAGTATTTAGTTTTTATTCATTTTTAGTCTAATTTTAGTGTCTTTTCTGTGTTTGTTGTTTTTTTTGTTACTTTTAATAAGTTTTGCCAAATTCAGTTGAATTTTATCTTTTATACACTTTTTGATAGCATTTGATGGTGTTTTGTGTTGAATTGCAGAAATTTCAGGTACCTCACGATGGCAAACAAATGGTTGTGACCGTGACCTAGTCAAATTGGTCAAAATGCAGAGTTTCAAATACCTCATGATCACAACAAAACCATTGTCACCATGACCTAAGATGATTCAATACAAAAGTGAAATAAAAAGCACCTCATGGCCACAACAAATTCATTTTCACCATGAGGTATTAAAGTTTGGAACATAAGCGAGTCAAGGAACACCTCATGGTCACAACAAATTCATGGTCACCATGAGGCATTAAAGTTTTGAAGCAGAACAGAATTAAGGAGCACCTCAAAGTCACAAGGATTTGGTTGTGACCATGACCTCTGCAGTCCAGTATAGGAAATAAGCACCTCACGGTCATAAGGAATTCATTGTGACCGTGACCGTGACCCCTTTGGGACTATAAATTGCAGAACTGATGTTTGGTAAAGGGACTCCAGATTTCAGCTCTATTTTTCTCCTAACTTCTTTTTCTCTTTAATTCTTTACATTTTTGACATTTTCCATAGATTAATTACATAAATATAGATTAGATTTACAAGTTTTAGATATTATATTTCATCTTTTTGGATCAAAATCATCATTAATTGGAGATTTGAAGAAGGAGCATATTTGGATTTAGTTGGGCTTTCATCTTAACAATGATTTTCTAGGTTTATCTCTCCCTTTTCATTTCTTTTCTGTAATGGATTATGAGCAGTGATTAGTTGTTTGGGGGATCTTTGAATCCCTAATACCCATGTGAATGTTGAGCTGATTTAAGTTTATATATATATTGGTGATTCATTTTATTGGTTCTTGAATGTTATTTCATGTGTTTTGATGTTTTAATCATATTATCTAGTTTAGATGATTGATTTTGATTATTGAGTGCCATGGATGTATTTATACTCTATTTTTATATCTTATTTGTTCTAACTTTGAGATTGCTTCAAAATGGGATTCGATGGGTTATGGAAATATGGTATTAAAGTTAGAGCAAATGTAAAATGAATGGGTTTCTTAGTTGTTTTGCTCCAGAATGGGAAAGCAACTTGAACCTAGGATTTTAGATCAAGGCTTAGGCTAATCATGAGATTTGCTCCGAAATGGGGTGTCTTATGATTAGAGTAGCTTACTCCAGAATGGGACATTTGGGTGTAGTGGGTTATCCTAATTTAATCTATATAAATTAAGATAAATTTAATTCGCATTGGGTATAGGGAGGATGAGTGAACCTAGATAGCATTTTAGATTTTTTGAATTTTAAGAACAAAACTCTATTTCATTTTGTTTAAATTTTATTTGATTTACTTTACTTGGTTATTTTTCTACATTTTTCATTAGTGTAGACATCATATCACTCAAAATACTAGGAATTCTTTAACATACTCTTAATTTTCATTGCATTCAACCACAATCCCTTGGGTATGATGATTTTAGGTCTTAATTTTAACACCCTATATTTCTTAGCCAATCTAGTACACCTGCTTGGGCTTGGTCAAAGTACAAGGGAGCCATTGGATGGGAAACTTTAGACCTCAAAGGAATTAACCCCAGTTTTGGTACACACTGAATTCCTATTGAGAGTGATTTTAAGCCTGTGGTGTATCCCTAATGTCAACTAAACCCTACTATACAAGAGGTTGTAAAGAAAGCGATACTCAAATTGCTTGATGCAGGTATCATCTATCCTATTTCTGATAGTAATTGGTTTAGTCTAGTTTAATGTGTGCCTAAAAAAGGAAGGATGATTGTAGTGACTAATGAAAATAATAAACTTATTCCAACACATATAGTAATAGGTTGCAGAGTGTGTATTGGCTATAGGAGATTGAATAATGATACTAGGAAGGACCAATTCCCTTTGCCTTTTATCAACCAAATGCTAGAGAGATTGGTAGGAAATAGATTTTATTATTTTTAGATAGTTATTCGAGTTACATAAAAATATCCGTAGCCTTTAAGTATCAAGAAAAGACCACTTTTACATGTCCTTATGGTATCATTGCTTATAGGCAAATACCTTTTGGTCTTTGCAATGCGCTGGCCACATTTCAAAGGTGTATGATGGCCATATTTCATGATTTTATTGAGAAATTCATGGAAGTTTTCATGGATGATTTTACCTTCATGGGCATGATTTTGATAGGTGTCTAGCCAATCTTGCTTTAGTGTTAAAGAGATGTGAAGAGACTAGCCTTGTTCTCAATTGGGAAAAATGTCATTTTATGGTGAGAGAAGGAATAGTCTTAGGGCATAAAATTTCTGAGAAAGGGATTGAGGTTAATAAAGCCAAAGTTGATATCATTGATAAGCTTCCCCCCTACTAGTGTTAAAGGCCTTAGGAGTTTTCTTGGTCATGCTGGATTTTATCATCGGTTTATTAAGGATTTTTCTAAGATTGTAAAACACTTTCAAAATTGTTGATTAAAGATACTGCATTTAAATTTGATGATGAGTGTTTCAGGATTTTCATTTATTGAAACAAAAGTTGATTTTAGCACCAATAATTGCATCACTGGATTGGAATTTACCTTTTGAGATTTTGTGTGATGCTAGTGATTATACAATGTGGGCAATTTTGGGTTAAAGAAAGGAGAAGATTTTTCATACCATATACTATGCAAGTCACAAACTCACAGGTGCACAAGTGAATTATACCACCACCAAGAAGGAACTCTTGGTAATTGTGTTCTCATTCAAAAAATTTAAGCCATATCTTTTTAGTGCAAAACTCATAGTTTGGTCTGATCATGTAGCCCTTCAGCATCTCTTTGACAAGAAGGACTCTAAACCTCAATTGATAAGATGGATTTTGTTACTTTAAGAGTTTGGCATAAAAATCAAAGACAAGAAAGGGGCAGAGAATTTCTGGCTAACCACTTAGCCTGTTTAGACCATACTCATGTAGCAAAAGTGAAAATTTCTAATTTATTTCCCGATGAATGAATATTTGCTATTCATTCTAATGAAATTTTGAGTACTTGGTATGTTGATATTTCTAATTATCTTGTAGGGGGTTATCTTCCAAAAGATTATGGGATGCAAGGCATTATTTATGGGATGATCCATACCTATTAAATTATGTTTAGATCAAGTTAACATTATGAGATCATACCACAAGGAGAGGTTAGAGGTCACAATGGACCAAACCATACAATAACTAAAATCTTATAGTCAGGTTTCTTTTGGCCTTCTCTCTTTATTGATGTTGAGTCTTTCATATCTTTATGTGATAGGTGCCAATGTATTGGTAACATCTCTAAGCGTGATGAGATACCATCGAACCATGTCTTAGAAGTAGAATTTTTTAATGTTTAGGGGATTGACTTTATGGGACCATTTCTGAACTCTTTCAAATTTGAGTATGTTCTAGTAATTATTGATTATGTTAGCAAATGGGTAAAGGTTATAGCTACTAGGACGTGTGATGCATGAGTGGTGCTTGAATTCTTTAGGAGGAATATTTTTACTCAATTTAGGGCACTAAGGGTTATTATTAGCTATAGGGGTAAGCATTTTATCAACCATTAGTTCAAAACTTTACTTAGAAAATTTGGTGTCACACATAAGATCACAATTGTATACCATCCCTAAGCTAATAGAAAAGTAGAGGTATCGAATTGGGAATTGAAATCAATCCTGAAAAATATAGTCAATAATGCTAGGAAGGATTGGTCTCAAAAGTTAGATGAAGCTTTTTAGGTCTATATAACTGCATTTAAAACCCCTATAGCCATATCTCCATTTAGACTTATCTTTGAAAACGTGTGTCATTTGATGATTGAATTAGAGCATAAAGCGTATTAGGATACCAAGTTTCTTAATTTTGATTTGAGATGTGCAAGTGAGAAAAGATGTTTGTAGCTCAATGAACTTGAGGAATTTCAACTTTGGTCATATTAAAATGCTACCTCATGTCACACCCTAATCCACTAACCATGAATAATTATCAATCATCATCATAAACCTATTAAAAATCAAGCATAAATAATCAATAATAAGACAAGCCATAATTACATGCCACCATAGCTAAGACAAAACTTATAAATAAAGAGACATAACATAAATGGCCTTCAAAATATCCTAAAAAATCCTCAAGGAAACTGCAACTTGCCCGATCATCTTCTTTAATGGTGGTCAAGCCACAATAGCTATCGATCCATTGGAGCTTATCCTGAAACCTACACGGATAAAAAAAACTTTGCTAAGCTATAAAGCTTAATAGAGAACCAAAATTCAATGGACAATTCTTATACAACTATCATCAAATCAATACAACCTTAAAAGTTAAGAAAACATATAAGTCGGCAATATTAATCATTACCATAAGCATTTCGGAGGAGTCTCCAACCTAAAAGACATTACGATTCTTACAACAACTGAGAGCATTACATGAACTCTTCTAGTTCCTTAAGACCTTTTAATTTACTTTCAACATCACATATCTTTCTTTATACTCTAGCATAATTCATTCACTTCATACATCCTTTCATACATGACTCTTGACATCGATTACCAATGATTCAAAATTTAATCACATGCATTTAAATGTTTGTTTAAAGCATAAAAAGTGTATGTGTCCAATGGGGCCTATAACAGATACCATTAGGTACAATTTCTTCACATTATTTCATGCCATCAAAATTATAGAATACATTTACCATTTTTAACTTCTATTCATAAGCATGTATTTATAAATGTTGTCTTATCATGGCAACCAGATGTTACACAACATCACATTATATCCTGCACTGGCCTTTGCTTATGTTTGAATTATTAATTTACACAATCAGGTGTAACATCTATATGTATTAACTAACTAGCCTAGCATGTAATTATAGAGAATGGCATTACATATCATGATTACTCGAGAGGGTCCAATTGTCACATGTATAGATTTCATGGTGACCAAAGCATATTAGACTCATTGGGTATGTTATAGCACAAATAGTTCTTATTATAACATACATATTCCATTATAGCATGGTAAAATGAAACTCGTGGGTATACATTTCAATAATTTACTTTCATGTAAATAGTTTATAAAGAAAGGAATTATGATAAAGAAATATAATAAGCCACACATCATGCTTTTATTATATAAGTGAAACAATCAATACATATGTTTCTGTATTTTGAACTCATTCTTAATCTTTAATAGCCTGCCTAAGCACTAGTTCAAAAGGGGTGGATAACGGGAGCAATGGATACCCGAAGGTATTGAACGATGGACCCAAAAGTTCCAAACTATGGTTCTATAAAGAAACAAACAATGGACCCATACAGGGTCAACTATGGCTCTAGGAAAGAACATACAATGGACCCAAACGAGGTAGAGCAATGGTTCCGTTAAGGAACAAGACCCAAACGGGGTCAATTATGATAGCTACAACTATATCCCTCTAGGCATGCCTATCTAGTCCACAACTGAACTAAGACCTACAGGCTTAACGATTTAAAAATATCTTTGATTCAACATATATTTACTTTATTCATTATAGCATTTGCTTTATGCCATACTTCATATATGAATGCATAACATTCTCATCACGGATCAACATTGAACTTTACTTATTATAACATCATTGCTTAATGTCATCATCATTCATATAAAAATGCACATTATTCTTATCATTTTGTAATAGTAAGCTCTAGGCTCCGGTACACATGGATGCTACTATATGATTACATAGTTGCATCAACTTTCATTCATTCATATGATAATGGCTACATGCTTATTCAAACAATAATAACATGTAATCTTTCATAATTAACATTACATGCCTCACAGACACATATAATTATATATGTAGTATAAATCATTGTAATACATATTTTATTACTCGTACTTGTTAGCATATTAAGTCAGGCTGTTTATCATAGTATGCTCATATCAACTATACAATATAGAATTTACATATCTCATGGATAGTTCTCGATGATGTACCTCATTTCTATTAGCCATGGATAGCTTCCATACAGCATTATAGTTCACATCAATACATATTTACTTTAACAATACTTATGCCTTTATAATCTATATAATAATATAAGTAGGTTCTCCTTTAGGTTATGGTCGACACTTATGCATTTTTAATCCTTTTTGCTCACTTTTATAGTTTATTAGATTATAGATAAAATGGTGATCTTCCTTACTTTTATCGCATGTGTATTGATCATCTTACTAGTGCCTTCTATCTTATAACATGTTAAACCCAATTAAGTTTATGTAAGATTATTCCATCTTATACATCATCACAATACTTATGGGTATGAGTTTACATAATAAGGTATAAGGCAGGAGCAAACAAGCATGCTCTTTTACATTATGGCTATTCACTAACTTCCTTTATGACATGAAGCATAAACAAGCTTCAACTGTTTCATAGCTAAACATAAAATGTAATATCCCACCCTTTTTGTTGGAATATTACATGGTATAAATGTGATGATAGCATAGTGGAAAAACAAAAATTTTTATTATACATACCATACAATTCCAAAGCAAGAAACGAAACATGCAATTTTAGGGTTATAGAACTTACAACTTAAGATGCACTTCAATATTTTGGTTTTGATGATGACCAACAATCAAGAAGGATATATCAACCTTTGATCCTCTCCACCAATGCCAAAAGAACAGCCTTTACGCCACTCTTCTCTATGTTCACACACACAATCACAAAGATAGCTTAAAATTGAGATTGCTAGCTCTCACTTTAAGTATTGTGTATTTGCAATGGGTTTAAGCTACAAGATTTAATCTTATACTTCTTTAAGATGCTTTAGACATCCAAAAACACAAGAGAATGAAGGAGTTTATTTCTTCTTGAGAAATTCGGCCAAAAGAAAAATCTTAAGAGAGAGATGATTTTCAAGCCAAAACCAAAGGAAAGACCAGGTTTTCTTTTTCTCTCTCATTCAATATATATCAATTTATTTTTTTTAAGTGATAAATCTAAAATCTACTATCTCTAGATAAATAATCTTAGCCTTTATCACTTAATTAAAACAAGTAATATATATTGATAAAAACTCCTTTGATTTAATCCAAGATAAAAAGATAAGACATATAAATCAAATAAACCACTTAATTAAATAATACATGTGCCAAAATTCCTTTAATTTTTCTCTAGGAATTTCGGCCACTAATATCCCTATTTAAGTGATTTAATTTGATCATAAGTCTTTTAGGCTTTAATACTCAATTAATTAAATTAATACAAGACATTTAATTAATTGAAATTAAACCTTGTGGGCTGAATTTCTCTCTCTCATGGGCCAAGGTCCAATAACAATCTTATAACCCATTACATACATTAATTTGAATTTAATTAAAAGCCCAAATTAATGCCCAATACTTAATTTCATTATTTTAAGCCCAATGCTTTATGTGCGATCCTATAGGTCCATTTAATGTTGGTAATGAATTAATGAATTAATTCAAAGGCTATAAATATTCTCTAGCAAGATATTATAGCATTCCAAATTAAATGAAAATGCATATGGCATTTAGTGACCTAATGCAATTTTGCACAGTCCCTTACCCAAAAATATCAGAATTAATATAAGGCATGGAACTAGTCATCCTTATATATATTAATTCCTTTCTTGATATTCTAGTGACACTGAACTCTCAGATAAATAATGATTACTCATTATTTCATCTCGGTATGGCCATACACTTCTCAGTTCACTGATCAAGTGGCCGATGATATTTTCTCTCTTATAGAGAGGGGTAATCCCTTCACTTCTCTCATGCTCTCTAACTTGAATCAATGTATACCCAAGCATACCTGTACTTGTCACTCTATTACGAGCACGTTAGGTGTATGTCAAAGTACATAGTAATTCATAAAGAGCTTCATAGAGATTTTAGGTCTAAGAACTCCGATACAAAACTTGCATATAAGAAACACTTATGACTTATACCATGTAGTGTTCTCATGAGTGGATCGAATCCAGATACCATGTTCTTTAACATGTATCTATGATTTTTGATTGACACTCTTGTCCTTATGATCCGTAAGACAGAACTCAACTTATCAGAGAGAGCATACTAGTCTTAATTCATTGTTATTCCCATAACAATGACTGACTAGGGATATTTAGAATGAAGTTTCATTTGTTTCAAGGTCTTACAACCATGTGCCTCACACATGATAACTTAAACTGAAACAACATTCTTGGATAGTTCTATCTATTGATATGCATAGGAATACAATAGATAAAACAAATGCCTCATTTATTAACCAAAGTGTTTTATTACAAATTGGGCCTAGGGCTTACACTAACACTTTTAACTTAGATAATTAACATTCAACCATCCATTTTATAACACTAGACCAAATCATAATATTTTCATGCCATTACAAGACACATCAAGTGTGTAGTAAATCAGTTAACAACATTTACTCTACTAGGTTATATACTTTATACCAATCTTATATGACACCTTAAATAGCATGAATTCTTAGATTATTACGTTGCCTCATACTCTTCTTTAATTCAATATCCAATATATATACCAAAACATATTATAACAAAACCATCCATTTTAGCATTACCATATACAACATATCAGTGACTTTAGGTGACTTAAAACTTGATTCAATCTACTCTTTCTTCATATCATTCAAATTACTATACTGCTTCATCTTATAGTTATTCTTTTCTAACCATATCTCACTAAACTTTAGCAATGAGAAGACTTACAATTGTATTGATTCATCATTAATCAAATAACATACAAACCACCACTCTAATAGATATAATCATTATGTGCATTACTTATGGTTAGTTCAATTTCCTCCAATTATATATTACAGTACGAGGTTTATGATTCATGAAGGATTTATAGCTTAGAGTGTGAAGGATTTATAGCTTGGAGTGTGAAGGATTTATAGCATGGAGTGTGAAGTAGAACCATTAAAAGAAATCATACAAGTAACCATGCAAAAGAAAGAGGAAAGGATCCACACGGCCAAGCAAGGAAAAAGAAGAAGAAATATGCTGCTATGCATGGGAGAGAGAAATCCCATACGTGGCCTTGCATGGGGAGAAAATGGGAGTTACATGGCCGTGGAGGGGAAACACACTAGGTTTATGCGGCCGTTCATGGGGAAATGCCTATGCGTGGCCGTGCATGGTAAGGTGAAACACCATGCACGGCCGTGTAAGGGAGAGAAGCATCCATGCATGGCCGTGCATAGGTGAGGAACCTCTCATGCATGGCTGCATAATAAGGTTCGGAAAACACAGTTTAAAACCCAAATTTCACCCTTTTACTCATATTGATTTAATACTATCCATAAATTAATGCTCAATAACCTTTAAATCTAACCAACTCATCTTCATTACTAGATTTAACCTATAACTTCATCAAGAAAACCCACACATAAGAAGAAAGGGGAAAAGATTCTCAAAATCAATCATATAAATAGTATAGTAAACCTAGTTCCCGTACCTGACATTTGAGCTTCACCTCCTTTTAGGTCCACTGATCTAGCTCTTTGTTTTTCTTATACATAGAGTTAACAAGCAATAACTTATCATCTCTCTACAACCCTAATATCAAAAATTAAGAAGAGAAGAGATCTATGAGAGGGAAAATATTGCCTTCATAAAACACCTAAAACCCTAGGTTCCTCTTCTTCATCCCGTAACCATAGAGGGAGAGAGAGAGAAAGAGAGGGAGATCTCTAGGAATCCCAAAATAGTTGAGTGGGATAAATATCTCACCAAAAGAAATTCCCAAAATACCCTTGTATACTATAATCTTCTAAATTTCCTTTTATTACAATTTAACCCCAAGACTTCTAATTTAATTCAATTACATACTTCCTTAAAATTACAATTTACCCAATCTCAATTACATATATGCTGAAATTACCAAAATACCCCTCTAAGGACTTAACCTCAATAATTGCAAAATAATCAAATTTTACCTTAATTAACAGTAATCCTCATTAATTAACAATAATTTAATTAGGGTCATGATTGGGGCCTCACACCTCATATAAGGAAAGAATGAAATGTTGGCATGATAAGAAGTTGGTTTAGAAGGATTTTATTTCAAAAATGTTAGTACTGCTCTATAATAGTGGTTTACGATTATTCCTCAGAAAATTAAAGTCCAGGTGGCTTGTATCATGTGGAGTGGTCATAAGTAATGAGTTCAAAGTGGTCACTATAAAAAGTATGAAGGATGGCTATGAGTACAAGGTAAACTAACACCGATTAAAGCCTTATATTATGTCCTAGCTAGAGTTTTCTAAGGCAACCTTAACTTTTCATGATAAGTAAGGCTATTTCAAAAAGTCTAGCTAAAGGCTTTATAAATTCAGAACTAGATTCTCTTACCCTTCTCTATTTTTGAATTTGTAGTCTATTCTAGGTTGTTATTGTTGGGTGTTATTTTGTTTGTTTTTTATGTTGTTTAAAAATTCAAGAATGTAAGGTGGTGTTTTATACATGGTTGCCTACATCTGAAATTCACAATTGTAAAATTTAGGAATGAGTTTCACTCTTTTATTTTTTGTGGTTATCCAATAATGTGTGATGTTAGCAGCTTAAAGTGTTTCCTTCAAGTGTTATGACCCATTATTTGGCCTAAGAGAAGTTGTTTTTACATAGTTGCATTTATTGATATTAATTTGAAAGTTTATTCTAAATTAGATTAATGGATTTAATGGAGTTTTGGGGTTTCAAATAAGGGATAAACAAATTCAGTTGAGTAAACAGGGTGATTTTTTAAGAAAGAAAGAAACATTTAAAGTTCTGGTGAAATTAGCCTGGTCCGGTTGTTTACCATCCCTACCGAGTCTTTTTAACCATTAGTACAGAATCAAGGAACCCGGCAAGACCAAAATCATCCCTGCCGAGTCCTTTAAGTGGAATAAAAGTAGAACCCATCATCCCTATCGGGTGCTCAAACCATCCCCATCAGGTTCCCTCTATTTTAACTACTCCTTATTTCTTTTTACAACCTGCCACTCCCTTATTGCTCTCACAATTTCTTCTTTAGCTCACTCTCTTCCATTTCACTTCACGCTCTTATTTTTCTCTTCGACAAATCAATAACACCCAAGTAAGTTTCTATCCCTAATTTTAATTCCAAGTTCATATTTATTTCTTTTTATTCTTAATTTTATTTGTTTTATTAGGGATTTCTTCTTCTTGGGTTTCTCTTTTGTCTATGGTTTTTAGGGTTATTATGGTCTACATTTGTGCTAAAAATGCATGTGATTGTGTGTTGAGATGTCTTAATTGGTGTTTTCTTTTTGATTAACTTGGTTGTATTTTCACTTGTGGTATGCAAATAGATTGAATTATTTTTTAGTTGGCTTGTATGTTTTTGTACCTATAAAGTGTTTGCTGAAATGCCATAATAGGTAAATTGAGTTATTTTGCCTTATTTTATTTTTACCAACCAACACTTATTGCTCTTAGATTTTAGACCTCACTCCTATATGCTCGTTTACATTCAATAACTTGTTTGTGTGCACATTGTATTTGGGTATCTTGATGAGTTTTAGGTCTTTTTTGAGGATGTTATTGCACATTTTAGAGTTTTCCTTTGCATTTGAAGTCTTATAGCTTGCTATATGCCTCATTTGAGTTGTCAAATAATAAGAAGTCTAATACATCTTGGTTAAATTTGTTACATTATAACTTGACTTGTTTCCATTAAAATGTTATGTGTGTTTGTTCTTTACCAATCAATTCTATCCACATAGTTATTTTGTGCCTTCAACCTTCAATTCATTTTGTTTTAATGCTACATGCGATGGCTTTAACTTGTGTGATGTGCTTTGTTTCATTAGTTCATAATTTATATTGCCATTTATTTGTTATTTTGGACTTATACAATGGCTTCAAAGATCACATGCACTAATGGTGCTTCAAATATCTCAAGAGTTCATATGCCTCTGTATTTTGATGATGAGTAGGCCACACTATACTAGTATTTTGTAGGGGTCCAATATGTGAATCCCGTCTACTATAATGATTTTTTCTTAGGAAGTATCATGGGCAACATGAAGGAAGAAGTAAATCAGTTGATTGCCAACATTGGGTGGCAGGAATTCGTGAAAAAGAGGGAGGAAGTGTACCCAACCATAACCAGAGATTTCTTAACCATATTGAGCTATGAATTTGAAGATGAAGATGATGAGGATGGGACTATCCATTTTAAGCTAGGGGGAAGAAATATACAATGACTTTTAAAAACTTTACAAAGCACCTTGGCTTTCCTCTAGATGGTGTTCAGGGTTTACCAAATTCCACACCGAGGTGAAATTAGGAGGTTATCAAGGATGATGTTGACCCTACCCGCTATATAGCTAAGAACACCAAGGTTCATCACCTCAAGAATCATACCTTGTGCATCCTTCATAAATTTTTGGCTTTGGCATTCTTTGGGCATATTGGAGGCCCTAGGGGTATAAATGTAAGGGAAGTCTTAATCCTCAAATGTATGGTTGAAGGAATTATATTAAGTGATGTATATTCTTTGTAGAGAAAGATTGAGGATTTACAAAGGAAATCTTATTTTGTGAAGAAGATCCCTTTGGGTGGCATGGTAACAGTTTTGGCACAAGTGATTCGTCACCTTGATGTGGGCCCTTCTCTCGGTCCATCAACGTATATGGACTATAAACTATTCAAGAATATAAAGATTTTGTCTAATGAGCCTCACCGATATTAGACCATACGTGAAGAATACCTTGAGCTAGTCATTACCGATCGCATGCATTTGCCATATGTTGCATAGGTAGATGATTTTAATGAAAATGTTAAAGCTAAAAAGGAGGATACAGCTGCTGCTCCATAACTCGAGGTCCACCCTACACCTCAGATTGTGGATTTTATGAGTAGTGTCAATGCTTGTTTGGACATTTAAGCTAGATAGATTGATAAGCTACAAAATAGCATTGAGGCCATCCATTTGCTTCAGAAGCACTTTGGGAGCATTTTACACTACTACCACCACCACCATCTTTATCACCACTACAGTGACCTTTGATTTTATGCTACTTTGTTGAGGATAGCAAGGAATTTTGAAGGGGGGTAAAGCTCTCAACCCCCTTATATTTATGAATTGTTTTATGTTTATCTTTTGTTGTTTCATTTTTCATTTTAGTTTTTTTTATTAGTTAATTGTCATACTTACTTTCAGATAGCTTTGTATTTCCTATTTTTAAGTAGTTATGTTTTTATATTTTATTATGATGTCCTTATTTATCCTTTTTAATTTTAGTTTATGTAGTCAGTTTATAGTTGTGCTAATGGCATAGGTGTAGTTCGGTTATCTTTTAGCTTGCATTTAGTTTAGTTTGCCCTAGTTTATTCTCGAATGTGAACTTTTTGAACTTTAGCTTAGAATTTTGTAATTTTCAAAATCTTGATTAGCAGTAGGATAGTCTTATTGCTTTATGGAACTCTAGCTAAGTTAGAATGTAACTTGAGCAATATGTGTTAGTTTCCAACATTTGAACACTAAGGCCAGTTTTTTAATAAGAGAAAAACTAGTGTATGAGGTAGTTAAGTTAAAAATTTTATAGCACTAAAACCTTTCTCATCATCCTTTGAAGCATTAGAGCAAGTCGAACAATTTAAAATATGATTTAGGCAAAATTTTTTGTTTAGCCAATTGTATACCTTATAACCTAAAAGCTTTTATCTCCCTTTCTAAGAATTGGCCACTCTAGGATTGGGAGTGATTATTTTTCATGGGTACTCAAAAGGATGTAGTTTTTAAAAGGGTTTAATTAGGACGTTATTAAGGGATGATTTTAAGGTCAAGAAAGTAATAGCACTTTTGAAGAGTGAAATTGGAAAGACCCTCTTGTTTAGTGATGCTAAAAATTAAGCTATCAAAAGTTTCTTACTTCTTTAAAAAAATGAAAGAAAAAAGAAAGGAAAGAAATTTCAATCAGTAAGCTAGCAATTTATATCAAATTTTTAAGTGTGGGGTATTTGTAAGAGAGAGAAAGGTTTTGAGCTCCTAAATTTGGTTGAGTTTCTGAAAAATCAAAGGAAATTTTAAGTAACCTTTCTTTTTAGTGCTTCGATGTGTTGCATTCCTCTAGAATTGAGAGTTAATGATCTAGTAACATTAGTTAGG
The DNA here is from genome assembly GCA_037975025.1 of Excoecaria agallocha. Lineage (NCBI taxonomy): Eukaryota > Viridiplantae > Streptophyta > Magnoliopsida > Malpighiales > Euphorbiaceae > Excoecaria > Excoecaria agallocha. The sequence continues at coordinate 36,815,827 of CM075816.1, forward strand.
TGAAATCGGTCTATAGGTAATGTTGGTCTTTATAATCAAAGGGTGGCAATTCTTTTTATTTACCTTTAACCATTCTTTGATTAACTTTTACCATGACCACATACAATCTTAATGAAGTCCAAATGATTCTCCTTTTTTGAGTTGTTTAGCAGAGATAACCTTAGGGTTCCGATGCTAAAAGAGAGGTCTATGGCATTACTATAGTTTCAAACGTGAAACCACATATGCATTTCAATGTACATTAATTATGTAGCTTGGTTACTAGATTGCACTAGTGTTTTGGCTTTGAAAGTGCTTAAAATGATATGGTCTTGCACACACACATGGAAACTTATATTTTCTTGTTTGAATCTAGTTTAGTTGGGATGTCATTGAGTGCTACTATTAATTGTTGACCATGATTTTAAATTGCATAATTCTTAGTTAGAGTTTAATTATTTGGGAATGTGGTTTGTTTAGATTTGCTCGAGTGCGAGCAAAGGCTAAGTGTGGTGTATTTGATAGTCTTAAATTACAACTATGTTTTTAGGTAGTTTTAGGTTTGTTTTATAGTATTATTATTGTTAATTTGCTTGATTTTATGTTTAAAGTTCGAGTGTGTTTGAGTTTTGAGTGATTGAGTTTAATTTTTGGTTGTTTCGTAGGTTTTTCTATTAAAAGTAACTAAATCAACCTGGCAAGGACAAGGGAGATCCCCACGTAGCTCTTGGGCATTTGTCACCATTCAGTCTATAATATTAAAAGTTGCCAAGGATAAAATCATCCCCACTAGGTTCCTTTGAAGATGCTTGCTAGAAGTCAAGAACTCGATAGTGACAAAATCATCCCCACCGGGTCCTTTATATGCTCCCCATCCAAAAGTGAAGAACTTGGAAGGGACACAAAGGCATCCCACTGAGTTACTCAAGTTCCCAGTTAATTTCAATCAACATGGTAGGGACACAAAGGCATACCCATCTGGTTCTTTAGTAGCAAAACATGATTTAAGAAGTTTATCTACTGTTTAAGAGTTTGGTTGGTGACTGGACTTCTAGAAAATCAGGTATTTAAGTGTTCTTAAGACAGAATTGAGGGTTTAGACAATTTATCATCTTATAATAAACCTTTTTTTATTTTTCAAAACTTCAATCATAAGTAGGATATCTTAGGGTTTTCAAGCTTGTTTCCTTTATTGTTTCTGAAGACACCAAGATCAAGTTTGAAGCTTTATGAGTATAGTATTTAATTTTTTCATTCTTTCATTCTTTTTGATCATGAACAGTGAGTAGTTTCCTTACTTTTGTTGAGGGAAACTTGAACCCTCTTCTTTTATTGTAATGACTCATTTTTGAGCTTAAATTCAATGCAAGTTTATTATTTTGTAATTCTTGTGCTTAAATTTATCTTTGATTATAATTTGATTTATATTCAATGTATCAAATAGATGGTTGAATGTTAATTTAAGTTGTGATTGATAATATGTATGCTCTTGATATATTTTACTTATGATAATTGATTGTTGTGTCTTGAAAATTGGGATAAGAGCTTTTAATTCATGAGTTGATTAGATTTAAGAATTTGAATTAAGAATAATTCGGGGTTAAGTGTTTTGAAAGAGGATTTAACTGAAGTTTAGGAGTTTAAAAACCAGATTTGTATGCCAAGTATTAGATCATTCTTAATCAGGGGATCCAATATTTTAAAATGATATTCCAAACAAAATATCTTTCTTTAACTAGTTTTTCATAACAAGTTGTGTTATCTTAAAATCAAGTCATTATCAGTAAGAGATGAGGTGGATAGTCCCTTAACAAAAGTGTTTTAGTTATTGATTTTCATTATCACTTTAATTTTGCTTTTTATTTAATTAATTTTGGTTCAGTCTTAGCTTTTAATTTACTCAATTGTTTAATTTAGTTTAGTTAAATCCATAATTATCTTCTAAAACTTGGGAAATCCTTCACACATCATTTGCCTCAAAATATGAAAAACACAATCTCTTAGGTACGATATTAAAGTATCTTAATTTTATTTTCTTATATTACTAACTGATCTAATACACTTGTTAGACACCGATCACAAGCTGCTACTATCTTTACTCATGACCAATGTTAAGTGGACAACGAAGTAAAATTAATGCCTATTTCCATTTCTCTCTCTTTCTTTTATAAATAATCTAGTAACTAAATTCCCAAATCATAAACAAATAAAAAAAATACCTAACGTTCAAATTGGTTTTAACAAGTACCTAAAATGTAAAGATTCCAAATTAAGATCATACAAAAATTTATTTCCCCTATTGAATTAAGTCTCGAAGTTTCTAATTTAAAAAAAATGTTAAGGCTATCATGAATTACATGAAAAAGAAAAACCATCATGAAAATAACTCATTTTTTACCTAACACCTTGACAGGTCAAAAGCTAATTATTCAAAGAATTATCATTAGACAAAAGTTTTTCTTTTGGAAAGAAAGTAAAGTTCAACAAAATGCTAATGGACAATAGATCAAAATGCCAATTTTAAAATAAAGAAAATCATGGGACAGGTGTTATGCCATCAAATCTTAAAACAACCTCAAAAAATTTTAACTAAAAATTCAACAATTGACTAAATCATGCTAAAAATGTATGCACATCAAGTATGGACACATCAGGAAAAAGTCATCATAAGAAAAAAAAATCAATAGAAAATTTGGTCAACAAAAAAATCAGTAGAGTAATTCTCAAAATAAACTATCCAATGCTGGCATAAAAATCAACAAAGGTATCAAAACTATTCAGCATAGCACTTCTATTTCAAATCCCTCCCTCACACTTTCTCCTCACATTATCCTCAATGCAGAACCAAATATAAACATGGGGCAAAGGGCAACAAAATTAAAAAGAGTGAAAAGGAAAGAAAATTGTCCTGTTAAAAGAGCAGTAAGTTAGCCCGTCACTGAAGTGATGGGTGGGGTGGTGCGAAGCCCACGAGCTGGAAGTATACGAGAAGGTTGGATACAATTGGTTGAGGTTCTTGGACAGTGTGGCCAAGGAAGATTCAATGTGATCCATCCATGCTAGGACTTCTACGGGTGCTGCTGAGCTATTCCATATACATCGTGGGAGGCAGATGGTCTAGCTGGCTTTTTAGCATCTTTCTTAAAAACACGGTCCTTAGACAAAGCACCTGCATCCACAAGAGAAATTATACTGTTCTCTTTGAAACATAGTAAGTGCAACCTATCCTAAAATTTTAAATCCATAGAAGGCATAGAGCAAGCAATATGCATATTTATACTAGTAACATCAACTAAACCCACATTGACATCTAAACAAGTGATCAAAGAGCCCAAGTATAATTTTTCAGGCCTAACACAGTTTCTTAAATTTGATCCCAAGCTAATATCCGAAGTTCAATTTCTTGCTATGCAACATGCACCACATAAAAAATAATCCAGCTTTTGTAACTATAGTGGTGTCCTTATTACGAGCAGAGTGATTAATAACAAGAAATTTGTGAATTATCCTCAAAACAGTGCTCTTAATGAAAAATGCTTTTGACTTACCAGTCACAAAGTTGATGTCAAACATATGAGTCAATTCCCTATATACTTCTAATGCATCAAAATCCTCTGGAAAATCACACAACATGTCAAAGTACTCATTTATTTTAGAGTATTCTTCAGTGATTAAACCCAATGCAATGTTAAAGAAAGTGACTAAAAAGAACTTGAAATTGTCAAACATGTGATAAGTAGTAGCAAATGGTGCCACCAGATTAAAGTTTGGGCCAGTGCAATCAAATTCAAAGGTATTATAAAATTCCCTAATTAAAACATTATATATTCGAAAATTAACCATGAAAAAGTGTGCCAACCTATGCTGTCAATTAAATCATTGATCTCATTTAAAACACCTAAAGCATTTAAGGTTGATTCATCAAAAAATCTGGCAAGCAAAATCTTAAGATGCTTAAAGAAATAGTACCTGGTCTGTTGCTATACATCAGAGAAAGTAAGGTGACCCTCCAGTTCATAAGTCGCTGGTGGGAACCTACTTCTACCCTATCCTAGCCTAGCTAATTTCTTGGGTTGAGGCTACTCAGAATCATCGTGTGCTATAGGTGGTGGTTTGTTACTCTCTTCCTCATCTGAAGAACTTTCATCAAGTAACCTAACTTTGACTTGTCTAAACTATATGTAAATGTTTTTAGAATTTTACATTGTTAGGTTACTGGATCTAATGCATTTATAGGTTTGGTAAGTTAAAGTGGAAAGGTCAGTGGTGGTTGCTTCACTTGTTAGAGGTGCGGCTGGAGCATGGGCTGCTGCAATAGTCTGGGCAAGTGCAACACCTTACACACTGCTCGCCTGGGTTGCTTTGGTGGTCTAGGCAGGTGTAAAGATGATTATAGGGTAGGGAATCCTAGTCCCTCATTAAGGAGACGCCCCGAAAGAGGTAGAGAATCCCCAAAAATTTTCCCTGGAAGGGCAAGGATGGGAAAAAAATATTCTCGAACTTAGAATTTGAGGCAGGGATGGGGATTATGGTCCTCTCCCTTAAAATTAATAATTAAATTTAATTATATTTATATAATTTAGTTTTAAATTATATTTAATTTTAGTTTTGTCAATTATTAAAATTTATATTAATTTAATTTGTAATTGAATTTATATTTTTTAATTATTAAATGTTATATTTCCATTACAATTAATTGTTAAATATTATATTTTAATTATAATTAGATTTTTTTAAAAAATATTTTTTCTACGGGGATGGGGGGAATTTTTCCTCTGAAATGCTATCAGGGATAGGTACGGGGTAGGGATGTGGATGGGGAATCCCCGCCCCTGCATGGGGCAGTAGGTGGGAAGCAATTCCCTAACTGGCCCCACCCCCACCCCGTGATCATCATAGATAGGTGCGATGCCTTGCGTGCTACTTGCCTAGGTTGCTATGGCAATCTGGGTAGCTCGAGTTTGGCATAGATACGTCGATGCTAGTGACTTTCAGCGAGGCATTGCACATGGCTGAGTTTTATTTCGCGGTAACAGGGCTGTAAATCTTTTCTATAAGTCCAAAAAAAAATTCTAGGTTAGGGTTAGTGGTAAAAAAATAAAAATAGAATTAATAAAAGGTAAAAAATAAAAAAATTAAAATAAAAGAAATGCATAAAAAAACTCAGCAAAAAAAATTTCAAACAAATTAATATGGGGAGTCCTAAAATTTAAAATCCAGTAAACCTATTAAATGAAATAAAGGCCCACAAATAAAAGAAATAAAGCCCACTAAATTATAAAACCCATTAATTATACAAAAATTGGGTTGCCACTATTAAAATCTATATTTTACAGTACAACCCTCATTTTTAAACCCTTAACTTGTTTTCATTGTCTCGTCCAACACCTGTAAATGAAAAATAATTTGATCAGCCCAATAAAGAAGAAGGGAGTAAATAAAAATAAAAAACACTTCAATTTAAATTGAAATAGTAACAGCTAAGCCTTGGGCAAGGCTAAGCATTGGGTTGCCTCTTAGAATTGCCTCTCTTTAATGCCTTTGGCCAGACATTTTGTCGCTTAATTCTCTTTCTGAGAAACTACCAATTGGGACTCCATATTGCCTTGAGCTGAGAATCCCTCATATAATGGTTTTAAGTGATACCCATTAACCTTAAAAATTTTCCCATTCTCTAAACTTTTAATTTCCACTACATCATGAAAAAAATATTAATAATCACAAAAGGTCCAATCCATGTAGACCTTAATTTTCCTAGGAATAATTTCAAATGTGAACAAAAAAGTAAAACTTTATGTCCAATTTGAAATTCTTTCTTAAAAGTCATTTTCTCATGGAATTTCTTAGTATTGTCTTTATAAATTCTTGAACTCTCGTATGAATAATTCCTCAATTCTTTCAGCTCCTGCAACTCTAAATTTCAATTGTCACCTGCTGCATGAATGCCATATGACACTATTTAATAGCCCAAAATGCTATATGCTCTAACTCTATTGGTAAGTGGCAGAGCTTTCTATAGACTAATCGGTATGGGAACATACCGATAGGTTTTTTATAAGCTATCTTGTAAGCCTAAAGAGTATTCTCCAACTTAAAACTCTAGTTTTTTTGGGGTTAGATTCACTGTCTTTTCCAAAATAACTTGACCTCTCTATTTGAAATCTTAGCCTAGCCACCAATTTGGGGGTGATAAGCAAAGTTTGACATCGTACTTCTTCAATAGAGCCTCTATAACTTTATTACAGAAATGAGTCCCTCTGCTTCTAATAAGTACCCTTGGTGTACCAAACGTACATAATATATTGGTTTTAACAAAATTCACAATAGTTTTAGTATCATCAGTCCTTATGGCTTTCACCTAAAACTATTTAGAAACGTAATCAATAGCAAGTAAATTTTAAAAATTGCCAAAAAATATGGGAATGAACCCATAAAAATAATATCCCACATGTCAAATATTTAACAAGCTAATATAGATGTGAGTGGCATTTGATCTCTTTGTATAAGTTACATGTTCTTTAATAACTGTCACAACACTTACAGAACAAATAAGCATCATGAAATAAAATTAGGCCAAAATAAACCTCACTCTAATACTTTGCGAGTTGTTCTCTTTGGACTGAAATGGCCTTCACATGCCTCTAAGTGATAGAATTGCAGTATAGATAGCACTTCATCTTTTGGAATGCAATGTCTAATAATTTGGTTAGAACAATACTTCCACAAATATAGTTCATCCTATGCAAAGTATTTTGCATCTCTCCTTAATTTATCTTTCTCAAACTTGGATAATTCATCTGGGGAAGCACTTGTAACCAAGAAATTTACTATGTTAGCATATCAAGGGTTGATTGTATTGACAACAAATAAATGCTTATAAGGAAATTCATCGTTTAAAGGCAATGCTTCCTCATTTAACAGTAAACGACTGAGGTGATCCGCCACCAAATTCTCTAATCCCTTTTTTCTCTAATCTCAATATCAAATTTCTACAGCAAAAGAATCCATCAAATTAAGTGTGGTTTAGCTTTCTTCTTATTTAACAAGTATCTCAATGCTGCATGATTAAAAAAATAATTACTTTAGTTCCTAACAAATATTAACAAAATTTTTCTAAAGTAAAAGCAACAGCTAAAAGTTCTTTTTCGTTTTAGAATAATTGCTTTGGAAGTTACCAACATTCTTAAAGCATAATAAATCATATGTGGATTTTTTCAATTCTTTGTTCGAGGACAGTTCCCACAGTATCATTGCTTGTAGCACTCATAATCTCAAATGGGAAATTCTAGTTAGTGGCTGAATTATTGGTGCAGATTTTAGCTTCTTCTCAACTCATCAAATGCATCCTTGCAAGCTTGATCAAACTCAAATGCCACATCCTTTTGTAATAACATACACAATGGTTAGGTGATTTTGAAAAAAAATCCTTTATAAAGTGCCTGTAAAAACCTACATGCCTACGAAAAGAACGAACTTCCCACACACTCGCGGGGTACGGTAGAGATTGAATAACATCTATTTTAGCTTTGTCTACCTCAATTCTTTTCTAAGACACAATATGTCCTAAAACTAACCCTTAATCTACCATAAAGTGATATTGTTCATAATTTAAGACCAAGTTAGACTCTAGACATCTCTTCAACACTTTGACTAAATTAGATGGACATTAAAAGAGTTACCATAAACTGTAAAATTAACCATAAATACCTCTATGATTTTTTCCACATAATCTGAAAAATGCTAACCATATAGCTTTGAAAGGTTGCTGAAGTATTGCAAAGTCTAAACGGTATCCTTCTATACATAAATGTGCCAAAAGGGTTAGTGAAGGTGGCCTTTTCTTAATCTTCTAGTGCAACTGGTATTTGATAAGAATTTGTATAGCCATTAAGACAAAAATAGTAAGATTTTCCAGCAAGTCTTTCTAACATCTGATCAACAAAAGGAAGTGGAAGATGATATTTTCTAGTTAAAGCATTCAACTTCCTATAATCTATACAAATCCTCCACCCGTTTTGAACTCGGGTGGGTACTAGTTCACCATGTTCATTTTCTACCACTATGATACCCGTCTTCTTCGAGACAACCTAGACGAGGCTCACCTATTTGCTATCTGAGATGAGGTAGATCACTCCTGCATCCAGTATCTTTTGATTTTCTTTTTTCACAACTTTCATCATTAACGGGTTTAAACTCCTTTGAGCTTGTCTACTTGGCTTGATGTTTTCCTTCAAGTGGATTATATGCATGCATGTTGATGGACTCAATCCTTTAGTATCAGTAATGGTCTATCCAATTGCCTCTTTATATTCCTTCAAAGCTTGAATTAATAGCTTTTTTCCTTGGAACTCAACTTGTTAGAGGTAATTACTGGAAGTGTTTTCTCCTCACCCAAATAGGCATATTTCAAGTGGTTGGACAACACCTTCAGCTCTAAATTAGATGCTTGCAAAACATATGGCAAAAGCTTTTTATTGGTACTAGGTCTTTCTAAAGGGTTGGGTTTACCTACCATTAGCTTTAAGGCTGCCAATTCCACCACCACTTCCTGCAATTCCTCTTTAAAGTTCAGTTCTTCTTTAAGTGCAACAATTATGTCCCTATGCATATTTTATCCAAATGCAACCTATAGCTTATCATCCCTACTCATTTCAAATACTTTTTAGGTTAATGGCTCAATGATATCTATCACACACACATATGACACTTCACATGGATATTTCATCGCATCATAAACATTAAATTTCACTATTTCACCATCAAATTCCATAGTGAGAGTACCTTTATGTACATTAATTTTTGTCCTAGCTATTTAAAGGAAAGATCTCTTTAGTAAAATACCAGATGATTCCAAAGATTTTTATCATATTCTATGTCAATTACATAAAAATCAGTTTGAAAAATTAAATCATAAACCTGAACTAAAACATCCTCCAATAATGCCTCAGGATAAACAATTGATCGTTAGCAAGTTGAATTACTACTCATATTTCTTTTAAGGATCTAGCATTTAAAGAAGAATAAATGAACTTAAGCATAACATTTATAGATGCATCTAAATCACACATAGCTTTTTTAACCTTTATATTACCAATTTTACAGGAAATAGCAAATATCCCTTTATCTTTGTATTTTTGAGACATTTTTCTTTGAAGTATAGATGAAATATTCTCACCCAATGTTATTTTTTCATACCCAATAAATTTTTTCCTGTTAGTGCACAATTTTTTGAGAAATTTAGCACATTGAGGTATTTTTTTAATGGCATCAAAAAATGGAATATTTACCTCAACCCTACGAAAAGTCTCAAAAATATCTTTCTCCTTTTTCTTCTTTTTTGATTTGGATAATCTTTCAGGAAATAGGGGTTGTATGACTAAAACAGGGGGTTGTTCTGAATATTTTTCTTTGGATTATTCCTTTTCTTCAATTTCTACCTCTTTTCTACTTCTCTTGTTATTTTCTGGTTATCTTTCTTAGACAGGGGCTATTTTAGCTCTTTTTCACTCCTTAAAATAATTGCACTTGTATTTTGTCTAGGATTTTCAATGGTTTATGAGAGCAAACGTCCTTGGGACTTAAATCCTCCCATTGAGGTTGCCAATTGGCTCACTTACCTCTCCAAGTTTTGAATGTTGGCCTTTGTTTCTAGTTGAAATTGTTGCATATTAGTTGCTAATGGTTGAACAATTTCATCAAGAGACAAACCTGGTTTAGGGGCTGTTGTGGTGGCCTTGGGTTGAATTGTCATAGTGGATTTTGTTGTCTTGCACTATAGCTGATGTTTGGATCGTCATGCCATCCTAGATTGTAGGTGTTAGAGTATGGAGCATAATTTCTAAAGGGTTGTTTAGCAAATCCACCTAGTGTATTTACTTATTTTTTTGAATCATCATGTAGAGTGGGGCACATATCAGTTAAATGTCCAGCATATAGACAAATCCCACACACTTACACTTGTGGACATTTACCTACAGCCATATTTTGACAAAAAAGATTTAGATTATTAAGTTTTTCTTCAATGGAAGAAGATTGCACCTCATTTACTCTTCTTGGAGGGTCTTGATATCTTCAAAATTATTGAGAGGTGGCTGCCATATTTTGAATTAATTCTCGGGCTTATATTGGGGTTTTATTGTTAAGGCTTCCCCCACTTGCTGCATTAATCATCATTCTTTCCATGCTCAACGTCCCCTCATAAAAATATAGAATAAGGGACTGATTTATAATTCCATGTTGAGGATAGCTTGCACACAACTTTTTGAACCTCTCCCAATAATCATAAAGTGATTTCACATCTCTTTGTCTAATTCCTCTTATTTCTCTTCGAATTATAGCGGCTCTGAAGGCTGAAAAAAATTTATCCAAGAAATTTTTACCATATTAGTCCATATTGTGATTATTTTAGATGGTAAATTTAACAACCAATCCTTTATGGAATCAACCAGTAAAATGGAAAGGCACTCAACTTTAATTACTCCTCTATAACTCCCCTTGGCTTTATTTTAAAGCAAACCATATGGAATTCCTTTAAATGATTGTAAGGATCCTCATTTTTCAAGCCACGAAAAGTGGGCAGTAAGTGAATCGGCCCTGATTTCAGCTTAAAAGCAATGTCTAAAGTTAGATAAGTGATGCACAAGGGCTGTTGGTCCAATTGCGGTGCATGTAACTCTCTTAAAATCATTTCTACCATCTATTTTTCTTCTATCTCAACTGGTAGTTTAGTAAAATTAGTCACAACTTCATCATTCAGTTGTTTAGAAGAAATTTTAACATGTTTTTTTTTTGTAATCTAGTCTTTTTCCTTAATATCCATGTTATTTTCTCAGTTTTAATGTCAAATAGAAGTTCTCCAAAAATTTTAGACTTGGTTATCAACAAATTAAATCAAGTTAAACTAGTCTTCGACAACGACACCAAAATTTGATGGGTGTTAAAGCTGCCAAAAATAAATCCTACCTTTTCCTAAGCAAATAAATTGTAAATAGAAAAAGAAAAGGTCAAATCCACAGAGACTAGTATTAATTTAATTCTAAATAACCAGAATTTTAACAAATCAAAATAAAGAAGGAGTTTTATAAACTAAGAATTAAAAATAATGAATTAAATAAGCTAAATAAAGTGTAAAAAATTAATTAAATAAAATTCAATGTATAGAAAAATCCATTTAAAGATATTCACAGAACAGGTTTCAATTAACTTATCACATATAAAGAGATAATCCTAAAATCATACAATGGACCCGTTATAGTTATTAGCTTTGTGCTCCCGATCAATCTTTTCGTATCAATAGATTAACCAAGTAAGACTATAGTGAAGCCCTAACCAATAATCAACTCTTTAACCAGAAAAAAAATTTAATTTATTGACAGTATTATCGTTTAGAAAAATCTACCCTAAGCCAACCAACCTACAATCAAGATTGATTTAGACCAAATCATGCATTTGCTTAATATAACAATCCTTCTCAGTGATGTTATACTAATTGCTAATTGTTACTAATTTCACCAAACAATTACAAATTTAGCAATCTCAATTAGCCATATATTATTTACTTAAATGCACAATGAGCTATTTTTGCACATATAACAAATAATAATCAAGATACGGCTTCCCTATATCATAGTAAATAACATGAACATTACAACAAATCAAAAAAAAATTAAAGCAAATAATCTTACCGTATCAACAATCTTGGCTTTGAATTAATCTTTAACTAAAATAAAGTATTTAGCCACACATGGCCATGGAGAAAATTAAAAGATAAAATTAAAGACTAAGCTAAGATCCCTATTACAGAACTGAAGAAAAATGTGAAGAAAAGAAGAGAGACCTGAAATCAGTCTCTCCCTCTTAAAATCCCTTCAATTTAGGAAAATTCATTGACTCCTTATCAAACTTAGAATTTAAATTAAAAATATCCAATGTAATTTTAATTTGCTAAAAGTATTGCTTTTTATCTCCTAAAATAAAGACTAATCATTCCTAAAAACAAGCTGGAGCAGAGGTGGCGGCTAGGGCAACTCATGCACAAATCAATCTTTCTAAAATATTACACCCTGGTCGACATTCCTTTAGCCTTGGGCAAGGCCAAGGCTCACCATTGCCTTCTAGCCTTAGGCAAGGCCAAGGCTCACCATTACCTTCTTGCCTTAGGCAATGCTAATAGTCAGCTCTGTTTCCCATCAGATATTTGCACTAAAATTGCTCCATAAGTCTAGTACGGATCCATATTAGCTCTAATCAGCCATGAAAATGTATCTTCTAACAAATTTTGATCCTACAATGAGCAGAATCAAGAAACAAGTAAAAAGTCCTTAAAATTAACTAGAAAAAATGCAAGATATTAAGTAAAAATCAGTTAGAAATATGCAATTTTGGTGACTTAACATACCCCGAATCTTCAAATCAATTTCTTCAATTAAATCACAGCATGACGGGATCTCAATTCTCATGGAATAAATTAAAGTCCCCATACAATTAAGCTAGACTTTTGCAAAAGTCTCAGATGCTCTTGCATGTTAGTTGTAGTTGGTCCCTTCTCATTCATATGGCTTCGACTTCATTTTCAATGCACCCATAAAGATTTCAAATACTTACAACATCCAAATACCATTCCACATTTAAAAAAATGACAATCCTATAGAAACAAGGTTAGATTTCTCTTAGTCATCATTCTACCCAAACCCTTAAAGTTCAACTTAAATTATTTACATTGCATTTCCAGTAGTATCTTCCTAGTTTCTACTCGCTTTTTGACATCATGAAATGAGCATTTTGTATATATAGACATATTGGTCACAATGCATTCACACCATTGTTGGATGTTTGAAGACCTGAGGAGCTGCTACCACCTGAGAAAGCCATTGATTTTTTTTTTATTTTTTAACTAGTATTATTCTTTTACGTTTTAATGGTGAACAAATACAATTAGGATTTTTTTTATTTACCCCTTTTATGGATGCCAATTTTCCCACCAAATCCATGTAATCAACTAATGTGGATTTTCTCTTATTATTTTAAATTTTGATGGGTCCCACATTAATTCAGAAATAACTTCATGCGGTTTTAACCGACTATGTGTTATACTCTTTTTTGTGTCATCCATTTTAAATTTAATATATTCTAATTGATAAGTTTAGAAATTTAAGAATTTAATATGTAAAATTGATAAAGCTTAGAAATAAAAGTATGAATTTTTAATTATTTTAAAGAGAATTTAAACTCATTAGAACCCGATGAATTGAATAAGAAATAATTTCTTGGCTGAACAAGTTTAAAATACCATTTTCTTAATTATAATTTACATGTGAGATTTTAAAATATTATTTAAAATTGATATAGATCTCTTTCTTTAAAAAAAGGTGGATACAAATTGATGAATAAAGAATTTTTTTTCCTTGAAACAAATAAAGAAATGCTATAATTGTGAAGTTAAGTCGCGATCAAGTCCAAGTCAACGACAACAAATTAAAAGAGAGCCAACTAGCGATCACACTTGGGGTCATGGATAAGACAATTAAAATAAACATTATGAGTTGATATTTTTGAATAAATAGTACAATTATTTTTTAAAGGTTCATCACAAAAAATCCTAAAACATTTCATCTAAAGTTTCATTATATCATTAACTTAAAAATGAGAATAAGTTCAACCATAAACTATAATTAACGTTTCAATTCAATCCCTTAATATAACCATTAGAATCCTAACTCATTATTACTATTTCAATTAGACTTTCAATTTTTTTTCGGCCCATAATCTTAAGGTTACTTTTTTTACAAGCCAAAATTGACACTAATTAAATTAAATCAATTACATGGTATACCAATAACTGGCGGGCCATGTTTTGTTAAAGCAAATATTTTTGAGAAAATTATCCAAATTGCCAACTTTTTTACCATTTTTTCAAAAAATACATCTTCCCTTACTTTTCATAAATCACACTTTTTAAATTCTTATTTTCATAAATACAACATTTTTTACCCTAAATAAAAATTGCTTTTCCCTTATTCGATAGGGCTTGAAGACCATTTTAGAATCGGGTTACTTACCCACGAAGACTGCACACACCCAAAAATTCCTTCGATTCTTCCCCGAATTTCAATTCCTGCTTATACTTTGCCGACTTCATCTTCTTTTTTTGATTTTTGTGAATGGCTTGAGTTTTTGTTGAGGAACTGGTTTTTGAGTCTTTAAGGTTAGCAGAGCAGAGTGGTTGCGATATCTTCTAATTTTGTTCTTTTCTTCTAATTCTGGTGTTCCACTAGAACTTTGAGGAGTTGATTGTTTTTCTCCAGTTGTCTTTGATTCATCCAGTTCTGTTTTTGAGGAGCTATAAAGGATTTCATGTCCTGCATTTGCTTCTTCTCGGGTTTTTTTGTGGCCAATTGCTGATTTTTATTTTCTTGGATTATAATCAGTTTTATTTTTTGGTCGTTGCTGTTTTATGGGTTTTTGTTTGGGTTTCCATTTTTATCTTTGGTCCTTGCCAATTTGCTTTGTATCTTGGAAGCCCTTTTGGCTTCTAATTGTTATCTCTTAAATAAAAATTATCAGCTTATCTAAAAAAAAACATTGATTGTATGTTTATGAACACCAAAATCCTTTTGAGGTTGTATTTTTTGTATTCAATCCAACAGTTGTTGGAAGCAACCTTGCAGAATACATAACATTTAAAAGCATTGGCATGTTGTGAGTTTGTTATTTGTAAAAATATGTTGGAACTGTTCATTTCCAATTTTTGGGGAACTGATGAACAAGAGTTTTTGGGTTGAATTATGTAGGTGGTTCATGCCACTCAGTATTCTTATCACGTTTATCATTGGCTCAATACTTGGTTGGATGAATAAAGCTCAAATGTACAACTAAGCAAATATTTGATGTAGCTTGTGAATTAAGACAGATATTAGAACTCCAAATGAAATTTTTTAGTAAAAAAGAGTAAAATGCTTATGAATAACGTAGTCATAAGCTTTTATTCAATAAAAATAAAGTTATATCATGAAGGAGAAAAAACAAATGCTAAAAAGTTATAATAGTTATGTTTTTGTTATTTTTTATCACATCAGTTAGAATCAAACCATGAATCCTTTGCTTAAGGATGTCGAGTAAGCAACTTCAGCCAAGACCTAAGGATGGATTCTGATGCCCTCTTCCAAAAAAAAAATAATAACCAGGATGTTTGTGTTATCTAAAAAATAATTATAAGTTAAATATCAATCAAATTCAGGATAAAAAATCAAGGTAGATTATGAAACTTATCACATATTGAAGTTGAATCAAGTAGATTGCATCTTCTTTAAGCCTGTTATGCTGGAATTTTTTAGAATCATGATATCACCTTCTATTTCCATACAATTCAGATGAATTATAATTACAAAACTTCATATGGTATTGTAGAAATCACAACATTCCAATTTTATTTCAATGAAAGTATAGGACAAAAACAACACAAAGATAAAAACTACAAAATTATTAATTTTAAGTTCTCAAAATCTGAACAATTTTATGATTAAAAATTCTTTTAGCTGTCACACCCACTAACCCAAGTCAATAGTGAAGTCATTGTATTCACCAATTGATCGTGTGCTACTTTATATAATATGTAGGTTAATTACTAAACTATACATTTGGCAATTAAACATTTAAATATTCCTTTGAAAAAACCAAAGTTAAAGTAAGCTTATTCTTAATTATTTTTGATGACCTCATATTGTCATTATTAATTATTTAATTACCCCACTTTTAGTACCCATACTTAATACAACAAATACACATTGTGTGTGCACTGGGCACACACACTGTATATAGCAGTCAGACACGATGTATACAAAATATACACACGATGTATACACTAAAGTACACACGGTGTACACATCATGTACACACTATGTATACAGCTAGTACACATGATGTATATAGCTAGTACACACCATGTATATAGCTAGTACACACCGTGTCTACAACATGTACACACTGTGTATACATCATGTACACAGGGTGTACACAACTAGTACGCACCAAGTCTTGCTGACCATTATTTTAATATACATATTACTTGTTTGTACAATTAGAGAAATTGGATGTGGATGACAATAATAACTAAGAGATTTAATATCAAATATATACATTATGTTGATTTTAAAGAATGGATACTTTCTAGCATAAACTTTAATGTAAAAACAACTAATTCAGGTATGCTTTCTCAAAGCTTTAGTTTGTTTATTTTTCCTAATGTAAAAACAAAAGTTTGTGTTCATGCAATATTTCAATCAGATACGATTCAACAGGACATTTATTTGGAAAGAAGCAACTATATTGCTATTTTACCAAGTGTTTGAGAACATGTAATAGAAATGCTCTTAGCTCACCAAGCCAATGATTAGTCAACCAACTGAAACAATTTCTTATATTTATTTGTACTATACCTGTAATGGTTTCATAATATCCAAATCTCGCTCATCGATTTTGCCAACTGCTTTTTGAGCTTGTAACTCCATAGACTCTCGGACAAGCTGGCTCAAAATGTCATGAGTAAACTTAAGGAAATTTAATAATAAAAGAGATATTTTTTAACCAAAAAAAGGAAAAATTAAAAAATGAATTTATACTATTTTAAATAATTTAATAGAAAATTTAGTCATTTTCCTTCCTTTAATTTCCAATCTAAAAGTAGGGTAATTGAGATGGGGATAAAATTTATGGCAACTTTGTCAAGGTATAGTAAAATATTTATTAATTATATAATGTGCATATTTGGCATGTGGATATTTGAATTTCAACCAAACAAGTTACCTCGCATATGGGAAAGGAAAGAAGAACCATTTGAAAATCCTAGGTACTTGTGTTTTTTGCATCACACATGACATAATGTTCAAAGCATATAAAAAAAGGAAATAATATTCTTTGCACGATAACAAATATAGAGTAAAGCCTATCAGCCAAACTAAAGAATCCTTGAAGTATAATATATAAATAAAGTCTAAAGAGTTGTGGATAATCATTAAACTTTTTTTTTGTCATAGTTTACATTAGGCCAAGTAAAAAAATTTACATCTATACCTCTGCATTCTCTAGAATAGCATCTGTTGCTCATGCTTTCTCCAGATCTAGAAGATGCATGAGATCTTGAGCTTTAGCATAAATTGGGATCTAGCAAGTAGGATATAGGATGTAAAATAGCAATAAAGCCATAAGGCACATGAAATTAGAAAAGGAAAAGCCATTGCCTCCTCCATCTCCAACGAAAGACACCTATATGGTCAAGAATATTTTTGGTGTTGGAAATGAAGCTGAATCAAATGATCAAGTCAAAGCTTCATATGTTTCCTTCAATTGATTTTGTAATCTCAAAACAATTGTAGAAGAATGGTTATGGAGATTACCATTCTTAATTTATTTTGTTCTTTTTTCTTTTAGCAGTGAAGAAAGACGAAGAATAAGAAGTGTTAAATAAAGGAAGATGCTGAGTTTCAGTTGTTTTATTGTTCATCAACTAATGATGGAATAACAATACACGAGAGCACCTAGAGGCAGCTGACATCGAAGGGAGTCCAACGATGGTGGTCACGTGCCCCAAAGCTAGCCATCTAGCCAAAATTTGCTCAAGAACAGCCAGCTACCCCTTTCTTCGATCTGCTTGTTGCCCGCGAAGGGGGGGAATGGAGGACACCGAAGTGAGCATCTCATCCTTGGGGACTCGTCGGTGCTACTCGTGTCACCAATTGCCATCGTAAGTCACCAAAAGGTGAAGAAAAGGCTTCGATCAAGCGAAATAAATCCCGAATGGAGAATGACGATGCAGAGAAAAGAATGCTTAGTAAAAGGTTATATTATTTGGGAAGATAAGTTCTATTTTTGTTATTGAAAATTTAAAAAATTGTATTAATGAAAAAAATATAAAAATGTTGTATTTTTTGCTACTTTTATTTTTTTCTGTATATTTTTGTAAAAACCCCTAATATATTGTCCCATTTTTGTAACAATTGGTTGTGGCAATACAATTATAGGCCCAATTCTTATTTCGAAAACATTTAATTGCTGGGCCCACTTTTCAAAATCTGCAGTACCTTATTGTGAAAATAAATTGTCTCACCCATATTTTTAAAAACACGCCAATTTTTTAAATAAATTTGAAAAACACATTATTCTTAAAAAAAGATCCCATATTAGTATTAGTAATTAGATAAAATTAGATAAAATTTTACTTTTAATTGAATTTCTAAAATTAGTGTGCATCAAATACATAGGCCCATATATTCTAACCATAAATTTATTTATGATAACATTCTCGAAAAAAACTTTGATTCGAGCCTGATACCCGCAAAACAAGGGAAAGGACCTATAAAGATTTACGAATATTCTGATGGTCAAGTTAATACTTTTGACTAGAAAAATCATACAAAAATAGAGAGAATTCCGTAAAAAGAGGAAAAATCATATCTAGGTGAATAACTTATTTAGCTATTCATAGGATAAGAATTTGCATACCATTAAGACTTTAAATGCAATAGAGTTTTATATTAAATTAAATTACCTTGTTATCATAAGTCCCCTCCAGTGTATGACATTTATGTCAACAACATTTGAGGTAGCATTTTCAGGGGATTGCTCTTTGGCGCGTGTAGCTGTGGTGAGCAATTCATTTGAGTGGCTTAATTAGCCTACAACTAAAATAAGCAAATTCATCACATTATGATGTATAGCATGTCATTTTTTATGTAGCTCGAATGGCAATACCGTCGTAGTGAGCAAACAAATCTTTATAGCTCGAATGACGATACTATCATAATGAGCGAATAAGTCTTTATGGCCCATGGCAAAACTGCCTATGAGCTTAACTGAGGTGCTCATGGCAAATATGCCTATGAGATCAGATGAAGTGCGCTTGGCAAAATTGCCTATAAGCTTAATTAAAATGCTCGTGGTTAGCATACCTGTGAGCTTAGAAGAAATGCTTGTGGCAAACATGCCTATGAGTTTAAACAAATTGCTTGTGGTGAACATACCTATGAGTATATATGAAGTGCTCGTGGCAAACATGCTTGTGAGCTTGAAGTGCCCGTGGCAAACATGCCTCCCTCTGCTCGTGACGAATCTACTTGTTTGAGCAGGGTTATTGATGATATTTCTTCAAGTTGAAAATATTCCAAGAGTGCGACAGATAAAGATGCAAATTCATAATGTAACAATCCTTGTAGAAGGTAATTGATTAGCTGCATAAGCTTTTGGTTCCTATCTTAAGAATGAGTTTGTATTGCATGTGCCAAAATTTCATAAACAGAAGTATGTTTGTCTTCACAAAATAAATAATAAAATCATATTATGTATATGAGTTGAGAGACAAGTATAAAACTATAGTAAAAAAGTACTTAAGAGAGAAATGTACTTGCAAAAAGTATGTAATGGTTGTAACAAACTTGATGCATGCTTGTCCTTCCAAGTCTAGACTGAGGGTTCTTGAATCATTATTGTTCTTACTTGTATGTTTCAATATATTATTGGAAAATAGCTGCTAGAAATTCAAAAACCACTTGTCTTATTTGATATATTGTTAGTTTAAAGAAAACAAAATGGAAGAATAATTAACAAAAATTAAGATTGTGAAGATAATACAAATGCCATGAATATTTGACAAGTACAACCCATTTGCACTTAAATATACTTATATGGGTGATGGTGGCCCAAATAAATTAAGCATTTAGAAAAAATAATATAAATGTGATATGTTTAAATTAAAGCTAATAAATCAAAATAAGCTTATAAAATTAATGAAGTAGTTGAGTATCTTCAGTGATTTTCTTCTCTCATGTATTTGTATTCAAACGTTGCGACTAATAGAAATGAATAATTAATATCATAACATAAAAGTGAAAGAATTCTCAAGTTCAAATCTTGCATACAAAGCATTTTAAGTATCCCCAATTTTGTGGTTCTTCCCAACATAAATCTAGATTAGTTGAGCTAGTAAGTGGTGGATATCCAAGTGAATTATGTCAAAAATAAAAGAAAAATAAGGAAGTTGCATGTGTAGATATAGGTTCCATAATAAGAAGTTATTCAGAATTTGCACATAAGAAAATTCATAGGAAAGAAGTTCTAGCTCACCTGTTCCATCTGGCAAGAGAAATGCATATGGAACTGACCAGCTGTCCTATTATACTACCTCTTCACCCATAAATGAGCCATGGGTTGCATTTTGCATACATTCTAGCTGAGTCAATCCACTGAATTACAGCTTTAACCTCATTCTTCCCTCGTTATCAAAAGTAATAATCACCTTTCCAATAACTTTTATGTTTCTAATAGTAGAAAAAGCACAATTATTATTGACAAGTTATTAAATATATCAAAAATTATAGCAACGGTCAAGAAAAATGGTGGCATCCAAATTTCATGTGCTATCATTTGTAGGATGATAGGTTTATGATTAATATTGACAACAAGCCATCAATTTCCCATCCATATGACTCACATACCAACAGAATGGTGACTCCACTTTGCAATCCTTGGTTACCGCAATAAGGACAAATTGTGGGCTCATGTCGACCAGAAGAAACAAAAATGTAATCAATTTGATTCCTTGGTTACTCCCATTCTTTAAGGACGGCTGCTCACTAATGTCATTTGAACAAGAAGTAATTCTATCAAACGAATATGCAAGCATGTCTCAACAACCAAATTGTGGGCTCATGTCGACCAGAAGAAACAAAAATGTAATCAATTTGATTCCTTGGTTACTCCCATTCTTTAAGGACGGCTGCTCACTAATGTCATTTGAACAAGAAGTAATTCTATCAAACGAATATGCAAGCATGTCTCAACAACCAAATTGTGGGCTCATGTCGACCAGAAGAAACAAAAATTTAGATTTTGTCACACTTGTCTCTTGAATACAATGAGAAAGAATATCTATAGGTGTGCTTATAATAATTCTTTACAATATCAAACTTGTAGGATAGAGCAAATCATGTTTTGTGCATTTTTGCATGTAGACAGCTGTGACAACCTCCAGCAAATAAGAATATGCATGTTTCAAATTAAAATTAGAGACAAATTTGCATTGTTTGATATATATTTCCTCAATTAAGGTAGCACCCAATTTTTCACTTGCTTATCCCAAAAAGAATGAAACAATAATTTGGTTCTAATAGGACACTACAAACAATTGGTTGGTTGGAATTGTTGGTTGGAAATAGGCATTAGCTAAGACTTGTGTTGTTACCATGGCTTTTTCAAGTTGTTCAAATGCCATTTGAGCTTCATGTCCCCATTGGAATGCACTATTCTTCAAAATTTCTGTTAAAGGTTTGGTAATTTGTCCATAACCTTTAACAAACCTCTGATAATATCCCGTTAAGCCTTAGAAGCCCTGTAACTACTTGATTGTTCTTGGGACTGGCCATTCTTTGACTGCTTTAATTTTATAAGGGTCAGTCTTTACCCCATCGGGTGTGATAATGTGCCCAAGATACTCCACCTGCATACACCCAAACAAACACTTCCTTTCTTTAGCGAGGAGTATGTTGGACCCTAATATTTCGAAGACCAATTTGAGATGCTTCAGGTGCTCCTATTTGGTCTCACTATACACCAATATGTCATAAAAAAAACTAACACAAACTTCCTCAAATAGGGCCGAAAGATAGTGTTCATCAAGTTCTGAAATGTAGAAGAAGCACTGGTCAAGCCAAAGTGCATAACCAAGAACTCATAATGCCCATCATGAGTCTTGAATGCATTCTTCTTAATAGAATCAGGATGCATCCGAATTTGCCAATAACTAATCCTCAAATCAATTTTAGAGAAAACTACTACTCCTCCTAATTCATCTAGTAGTTCTTCGATAACAGGAATAGGATACTTATCCTTAACTGTAATAGCATTTAAGGCCCTATAGTCAATGCACATGTGCCAACTTCCATCCTTCTTCTTCACCAACACCACAGGACTAGAATATGGACTGGTACTAGTCCGTATTACCCTAGTTTCTAGCATCTCCTTAGTCATTCTCTCCACAACATCTTTCTGTAGGGCCCCATATCTATAGGGCGCACGGTAAAAGGTTGAACTCCTTCCTTCAAGACAATTTGATGGTCATGAGTCCTTAGAGGTAGGAGACCTTCTGGTTCTTTAAAAAGAAATTTATACTACTCCAGCAACTTATTTAACTGTTTCCATTCACCTCCTATATCCGTAACTTGTAATTCAAATAATGCCACAAATGAGTACACATGGACCTGCATAAGTAATTGAACAGAAGCTAGCTGAGGGGTTTTGGTTAACAATTTACTAAGTTGGCCTTCATCAATAATTGTCAACCCTCTATTTTGTTCTCCATGTAGCACAAACTTTTGTTCATTAACCCAAAAGGTCATTCTTAATTCACAGAAGTTCTATAGGATGTCTCCTAAAGTGGCTAGCCATTGTGTACCCAGAATAAGGTCATAATTAGTAAGAGGTAGGGTATAGACATCACTTACAAAAAATTGGCCTTGTACACTCCATTCAAAGGCAGAACAAATTGAAGGACATTGCAAGTTTTGTCCGTTGGCGACTGTAACCTTTACACCATCTACTTGCTGCAGCTTACAATTTATCCTTTTAACAGTTTCCTCACTCAAGAAGTTGTGGGTGCTTCCTGAGTCAACAAGGATGAACAATTTCTTGTTCTTTTGTGCCCTCACCAACCTTATGCTCTTAGATCCTGTGGACCTGTGTAATGCATGTAATGACAGCTGCATTAATTTGTGTTCATCAACTGCAATATCATCTTCCCCCACCTTCTCTTCTTCTTGCACATCTCCAATGTTTACATGCAATTATAGTAAAAATGCTTGCCTAAATTTACATCTATGGCCAAGAGCAAATTTTTCATTACACCAGAAGTAGAGGCCCTTTGCTCGTTTCTCATCGAACTCCTTATTGGTCATATTTTTGGGGTTCTTTTTAGGGTGCCAAGGCAACCTAGGAATGCTAAGTGTGGATAAAAGGCCTGTTTGATTTTGGGTTTTCTGATAAGTTGATGTATAAAGAGTTTGGCTGGAATGGATGGAAGAGTTTTTGTATAGATTGAGTGGTAGATTGGGCGGGCCTAGTGTTTTGGTGTTTGGTTTGGGTTGGCCTTTGATAGCAGCTACTATGAGCTCTTGCAATTTGGTTAGGGAGTAAGCTTCATTTAGGGTTTTGGGTTTAAACATCCTCACAATGTTTCCCAATTCATCAACCAGTTCAAATAAGAAGAAACTAATGGCTTTATCTTGTCTAATCTCAGCCCTAGGATATTTTTCATCAAAGGCATCAAGATAGTCTTGTAGAGAACTCACCTGCCTCAAGTTCCTTAGATCTGCTAAAGGATCATCGTAGGCATGTGCTCCAAATCTGGAACTCAAAGCTTTCACATATTCCTCCCACGCTACCGGTGCTCCTTCTCTAGCCTTGATAAAGCCTTGATGCCATTGAATGGCTTTCCCATCTAAATGAAGTGTTACAATCTTCATTCAATTGTCTCTGGGGGTGCCGTCTACTTCAAAGAAATATTCTGCCCGAATAAGCCAATTACTAAGCTCCTCACCATTAAATCTAGGAAACTCCAACTTAGTAGTTCTTCCCCACGGATGTCTACTCACTGCATATCTTCTTGAGGGTTCCTTATCAATGAGTTCTATGACCTTGTTCTTAGCCAATACCTCAGTGTGTTAAAGACTTAAACCCCCAATCAAATTCCTTATCTCATCCATGGAGTCCTTCAACAACTGCTGCTGCCATTTTTTAGATTCCTATACCATCTGTGCAAGTTCATGTCGGAGTTCCTGAGTGTTGGTGCCCTCTGCCATGGTTAGAAAATCACTGCTTTGATACCAAATTATAAGAACTAAACCAAGAAGGGAAGAACAAAGTAAAAGAACAGAGAGAATTAACAGA
This sequence comes from Excoecaria agallocha, assembly GCA_037975025.1. Lineage (NCBI taxonomy): Eukaryota > Viridiplantae > Streptophyta > Magnoliopsida > Malpighiales > Euphorbiaceae > Excoecaria > Excoecaria agallocha. The sequence goes on from CM075816.1 coordinate 36,839,734, forward strand.
AAAGAAATAGGAGAATAGTTGAGAGATATTTCATTAATTGGAAAAACTATTTTTGCATACTCTTGGCACACCCTTAAAACCCGCAGTGGCTTCATGCATACACTCTCTTCTTCTCTTCCATTATGAAAAGAAAAACAACAATCACAAAAAATAACAGAAATATTCTAACTAACTCCACTGATACACAGCGTTTTATAGCTCTAACTCTTTATTCCCATGTGGTGTCGTTCAGTCTATATCACTTTTTGGGTTTAGTTAAATTCTCGTTCATTTTAATATTGCACTAGAGCTAATAGTCTTGGGATATTATAATACATAGATGTCCAATCCTATAAACTTCATGTTTTTTCTTATAAAATCTAGGATAATTCGCCCAATGAGCTAGTTTCTAGGGTCACATTGGGTCCAAGTGCATTTCCACATAGTATTTATGGTTTCTGGTTGCAGATAGGCAAGTGCTTCAGCTTGGATTCAATGTATTATGTTACTTATATTTTATCAATATTATCCTTTCTAATGGATGTAGACTAACTGCTTGCTAATAGGTTTCAATGAAATAATTCATGACTCAAATTGTGCCAAAATATTTTGAAGAAGAAATAATTTATTGTTGGGTCAATAGTTTTAGCTAAAACAAGCAATTGAAGGTTGGGTAACAATGTTATCTATGAATGATGCACATATATTGTCTTCAGATATGAGTGTAATTATCCATTGATACTTTCATGTTGTAGAAGTATCAGGGGAAACAACTTTTAAGGTCTCATTCCACCAGAAATTGGAAGATTGGTAAATCTACAGAAAATGTAAGTCCTTAAACTTCTTTTGCTCATTGATCCTTGATCTTTACGCTGTAGAATATCTTGTACTTCAGTTTATGCTTATGAATTATTATCCTTTTATTAGTATTCTTTCATCAAATCCCTTCTCTGAAAAGCTGCCTATAAAAATTTCTAAGTTGGCCAAATTGATTGATATGTGAGTACACACTTTTTTATTTTTTTCCATTTTTTATGAAATCACATTCTAGCTAACTATAACAACAAAGATTACGTGGATTACTTTTAATATATTTACTTTTAATTGGATTTGGCTAGGCTGTTGATCCAAATAAATTTATCAATAACTGTTTAGATCTTTAAATCTTCTCTTTTGATGTTTTAAAATGCACAATGACAATTGATATTGATATTGTTATCAGAATTTTGTAAATCATGTTCTTCCATACATGTGATTTCCTTTTCTATCTTTATGTAGCATTATATATTAAATAATTATACTTCCTGGAACACCTTTCGATTTGTGTAATGTTGAGGGAAAGATACCTGAATTTATTAGTAAATGGACAAAGATCCAGAAACTATGAGTCTTCAACAAGTAGCTTTATATACTACTCTATCTTCGACAAGATTATAATGTTCTTATTTTTTTTAGTTATTGTTTTAAAAATGCTTTTATTGTTTTTATAGGCATATACATGGTAGCTCACTAGGGGTACCTATACCTTCTAGTATTTATGCCTTAACGAGCCTAACTGATCTGTATGCTACTACAATATCAAATATCAAAATCTACCTTCTTTTTCCATGTAAAATGACTTTGTTAAGATTATGACTTTTTTCCCTTTAAACTTGTAGGCAGATCAGTGACTTAAAAGGCAAGGGCTCAACTTTCCCAAATTTCAGCAAGATGAAATCCATAAAAACATTGTAAGTGCAGAGTTTTTCTAATTATTATAGAATCCATTATAGATTATGTATGAGTTGTAGGTCGACTTTCCTTGTGTATTCAAGCATAATTATAGCAGCTAGTTAGTAGGCCAATTGTTAGTTAGTTTCCTTAGCATGAAAGTGAGATTTTATTCCCTTACTTCTATTGAAAAATATAGAAGGATTTATACAAGTATACTAGAGCTAAAGAATAATCCCTAAAATTATGCTATTCTCTATCTAACAATTATACAATAGTTGTACAATCTGTAAAAATTTATAGATATTATAGCACTCCCTCTCAAGTTGGAGCATAGATATTGATTATGTCTAGCTTGTTACAAATGTAATCAATTTGATTCCTAGGTAATGCTTTAGTGAATACATTAGCTAATTGGCTCCCTATTCTGACATATGGAGTTGAGATTGATCCATCTTCTAGCTTTTTCGAGTAAAATAATAGTCAACTTCTATGTGTTTGGTTCTCTCATAAAACACAAGATTATTTGCAATATAAATAGCTGCTTGGTTGTCACACCATAAGTTCATAGGTTTAGAATGAACAAACCTAATCTCCCCCAGCAAATAATGTAGCCATATAAGTTCACAAGTAATCTATACCATACCTCTATATTCAGATTCTGCATTTGATTAGGATATAATACTCCGTTTCTTACTTTTCTAAGAAATAATATTACCCCAGATAAAGACACAATAACCGGTGGTAAAATGCTTGTATGAAAGATCTCTTGCATAGTCTGCATCTGTGAAACCTTCTATGGTGTGGTGATCATGATTTCGATAAAAGATGCCATATCCCGATGCACCTTTTAGATATCTAAAAACATATACAACAGCATCCCAGTGTGAGGTTCTAGGAGATGACATAAACTGACTAACAATACTTACTGGAAAAGCAATGTTAGGATGAGTGATAGTAAGATAGTTAAATTTTTCCACAACCTTCCTATACTTTTTAGGATTCTCAAAAAAGTCTCCATCTTCAGCTTTTAGCTTCACATTTGGTATCATAGATGCATCACATGCTTTTGCCTCAATAAAGCCAACACCATTTAATAAATCCAGGCAATATTTTTTTGAGATAGATATATCTCTTTATGACTACGAGAAACTTCAATCCCTAAGAAATATTTCAATGGTCCTAAATCCTTTGTTTGAAAATGAGTCCCAAGGAATGCTTTTAATCTTGTGATCCTAGCTTCATCACTTTCATCTATCACTATATCATCCACATACACAACCAACAAAATGCACCAAGAACTAGATGATGTAAAGAACATTGCGTGATCATATGTAGTTATCTGTAGGCCACACTCAATCACAACTATACTGAATCTCCCAAACTAAGTACGAGAAGATTGCTTTAAACCATACAATGACTTTTTCAATTTGCACACCTTCCATAACTCCTCTTGAGCAATAAAACTAGGTGGTTGCTCCATTTAAAATTCTTCACTCAAATCCCCACGCAAGAATGCATTCTTCACATCAAGTTGATGAAGTGTCCAACTGTAATTAGCAGCTAAGGAGATAAATAGTTGAATAGAAGAAAGTTTTGCAACTAGAGAAAAGGTCTTCGAATAATCCACTCCATATATCTGTGCATATCCTTTAGCAACCAATCGAGCAAAAGAACCATTAGGATTCATTTTAACAGTAAACACCCACTTACAGCCAAATAAACTTTTTTTTGGGAGGGCAAAGGCATAAAATCCTAAGTATGATTATGCTCTAAGGCCATCATCGTTTCTTTCATTGCAACTTACCAACCATTATGAGCTAATGTTTTAGCAAGGGATGTTGGAACAGTAATAGAGTCTAAGGAAGCTATAAAAGACTTAGAGGAGGGAGATAAAGCATGTTAAGACACAAAAGAAGAAACAGGGTAAGTACATATGCGTTTACCTTTGCAAAGAGCAACAAAAAGGTCAAGGCTAGCATCTGGTTGTGACGGAGGATCTGAAGATGAAGCAGGTGGTGTCTCGATAGAATGGTGCACACGTCGAGAATAAACTTGACGAATAATAGGTTAAGAAGGTAGGGAAGGTACCTATTCACTAATAGTATAAATAAGAAAATCATCCCCTAAATCACTAGATTACAAAGGAGAGGACATAGGGGAACCAAAGAAAGGTGTATGCTCAAAAAATGCAACATCAGCAGATGCCAAATAATGACCCAAAGAAGAAGAGTAACAAGGATACCCCTTTTATTCATAAGAGTATCTTAAAAAGACACATTTAGGAGATTTAGGATCTAATTTTGAAACATGAGATCGTATGTCTTGAACAAAACAAGTACACCCAAAAATTCGATGAGCAAGATGAAATAGTGTAGATGAGCAAAAAAAAGAGAATATGGAATCTGACCATCAAGAACAAAAGATGGCATTTTGTTGATTAAAAAACAAGTAGTGGAAACAACATCTACCCAAAAAACTTTAGGAACCTGCATATGGAACTTTAGTGCCCAGGTAACTTTTAATAAGTGATGGTTTTTCCGCTTAGCTACACCAATTTTCTGAAAGATAACAATACAAGAAGACTAATGAATAATATCATGTCGGGAGAGATAATATTTAAAAGAATGTGAAACATATTCTTTAGTATTATCATTTCTCAAAATACAGATGGATGTGTTGAATCGAGTCTTAATTTTAGCGTGAAAAACACAAAATATAGTAAATAATTATGATCGAGATTTCATAGGATAAAGTCAAGTAACCGAAGAATAATTATCAATAAATGTTACAAAATAATGAAAACTAAGTTTGGATATAGCAGGATATGGACCCCATACATCAGTATGAACCAAATAAAAAGAAATACTCAACATGTTGATTTAGTCTAGGAGAATAAGATACTTTATGGTGTTTAGCAAATTGAAAAGCTTCACACTCTAAATTAGATTCCCTTTTAAGACTAGAATATAACATTTGTAAAATTGGAAGAGGAAGATGACCAAAATGACAATGAAGTTGTAAAAGAGAAGACGAGCTTGTGCAAGCAATGGATCGAGGTACTGGTCTAGAAATTGATTCAAGAGTATACAAACCATTCACCAGACACCCTTTACGAAGAATTTGCTTCATCCTAAGATCCTGAAAAAGAAAATAATTGGAATAAAAAATAACATAACAATTAAGATTTTGGATAATTTGGCTAACATATAATAAGTAAAAGGGGAATGGTGATAAACATAAAATAAATGATAATGGGAGAGATTTTGTTGGGTTTGCTATCCGACACCCAATTATAGAAGTAGTAGATTCATAGGCTAAAGTGACACAAGGTAAATTAGTAGTAGACTTGAAAGAAAAAAAATACCTGTGTTGACTGTCATATGATTAGTAACACCTGAGTTAATAACCCGACTACGAAATGTGGTGGAAAAACATGCAATAAAGTTACTTGTATTAGCCAAAGTTGATATTCCAGAAGATAACTGCTATGAATCATAAGTGGCAGTTAAACGAGCATACTCATCTACTGAAATGGTGACAGATTGTGATGGCAACTGTGTAGTAGAATTCAAGGGTAATTATACATTATTAAAGTCTAATTAAGCATTATTGGATGAATTATTAGTAGTTATGATCTAATGAATTCATGGTCTTATGTGATAGAGCATATAATAGTCAATTGATATTATAGTGTATAGTGTGTATAATTGAGCAAAAATATAATTAAGATATTGTTTAGGGCATAAATGTTATTAAGTTATCGTTAATTATGTGATAAATGTGTGAATTATATGGAATGAATTTTGTAAGGGCATAATTAAATTATTATTTTTTGGTTTAATAATATTCAAATGTGTAATTGAAGTATAAAGTAGTAGTTTAGGGATCAATTTATAAATTCGACATCTTAAGGGTCAAATATGAATAAAAGAGAGATTTGAGAGGTTGATTTAAGAGAAAGAATAATTGGATAGGCCAATTTATAACATGCAAGAAGATGAGATGCAAAGGTGTAACATGCAAGAAATTGAGAGAAGTTAGTGGAACATGCAAAATTTTGAGGGACCAAGAATGAAATTTACCTTGCCACTATATATATATATATATTATAATTCACAAGAAAGAGAGGGAAGTGGAGGGGGACAGCATTCTAAAGAGAGAGTTATAAAAATTTATTCTTCTTCTCATCTCTTATATTCTATAGTTAATCTTTCTCTAAGAAAAATATTTGAAGAGAAATTCATGCATGTTTAATTAATCAAGAGAAGTCAGTATGTATCATTATGGTAAGCTTATTAATTAGTAATTATTCTTCTTAATCTTCTTGTTTTGGTTGAAATTAGATTGAGTTAAATGCTGGAAGTTTGTGTTAATGGATGAAATTGTTGTGAAAGGAAAAGAAGGAGAAAATTAGGATCTTGAAAAAAGAAGATAGTGAGAGAAAAAGGAGAATTTTTAAGAAGATTTGAGTTTCATGTCTAGGTTTGGGAACTATTATTTCTTGCATGCATTAATACTATGTTGATTATGGATTTTATAAGTATATTGACTTGAATTAAGATATTAGGCATTAATGTGAAAGTGCTGTCCAAAAATTTCTATTAACCTCCAATGACTATTTTGATCATAAGTTGAGCTTTTGAACTCCAAATTTAATGATTCGAGTTGGGATAGAACCGGGACTTATGTACCTATAAATGTTAAAGAAATAACAATAATGAAATTTTGCTTCTAAGGTCTTTATAAATGCCCAAAAGATTAGCCCTTTTGCATTTGGCAGGTCATTGGAGCAGTAGCTGTTTCTTATGTTATAACTTCTGGGATATACATCAAAATGACTTGAACGTTTTATAGTATATAGTTAAGATCTTGAATATTAATTGTTAAGAGGAAAAGTTTCCTGAAAAATGTCATTTTCCATGTGAAAAATATTATGCAAAAATCGGACAGTGAGCAGTAGAGAGTGAGTATGTTTAGCATGAAGGAACAATTGCAAATACATTGTTAATCACTTAAGGACTCAATTAATAAGTTATCAATCAACAAGCTTACTAGGATGAGCATGTTAATGGATAATTATAATATATATAAAGTAGGAACTAAGGGTTTTCAGATTAATTTAACTTAATAATTTAATCTATAGTATGGCATAGATATGTACATAAATGAAAGTATATAATTGAGCTTAATGATTATTAATAGCTTGTCATTATATGAGAGTAATTATATGCTGATGTCTTTATGTATCAAATTAGAGTCTAATTTCATAGCATTAAGTATATACAGATAAGTGCCATTAAATGATTTAGAGTTTAAATTGCTTGACAACGTATAGAAAATATAGATAGCATAAATAATAATAGTGTTTAGGAGTGCAATATAGTAAAATTGATTTCATAATAAAGAGAGATGATGAGTTATATATATAAGATAAGTAGATATTAATAATAGATTATGTTTTTCATTGGCTTAGAGTTGTGTGAAAAATTAGAAACAATATAATTGCCTTCATAAAAAGAAAAGATAATAGCCATAGTCATAGTGTATCGACTTTGATAATATTGAAAGCAAATTATTTTGTAATTGTATTTTATCGATATTGAAGCCTCTATAGCTACCTCACCCGAATATTGTTGCCATACTATGACTGGGGTTGGAATAAACATAATTTTGTGCTTAACTCCTATCATACCATGAGTTATCTACAACTTAAATTTAATGTAATTGCAAGTGTCTATTAAAGAAACATCCATACAAGCTAATTATGGAATAGTTTATGGAAAAAATGAGATATCTTTGTGTACAATGGTCAGAATGCTATGAGATTAATTCCTATGCATAATAGACTCCTAAATACACATTTTTTATGTAGGAAGTATGAATTAAAATCGTATGCAATCATGTCAAATATTGACTTGAAATTCATAGGGACTGGATGTACTGTTAGGGAACAAATCTTAGTAAATTGGGTATAACTTTTGGTAGAGTTGTTAAAATGGTACATAATAAAATTTTGGTAAAACTAAAGACATGTAATTATAACTTTTATGAAGAAAATTTTCTCTAATTCCTTCTTACGTTTATTTTATGAATTTTTATAAGTGGTAACAAACACTATTTTGGTTCTATGAACAACCTATAGTTTTTCTCATATATCTTGAGCTATAGATAATATATTAAGGTGAATTTTAATTATTTGGAAACTAGACACAAAGGGGAATAAGATTGTAGAAGGTCATTTAGCCTAAAAATGGTGTTTTAAAAATCATAAGTGGCTCACAAACTGGGCCCAGAATGCTGCCCCTATGCAGATTTGTGTAGGCAGAATTTTAATTTGTTTTTTATATTTGATTTAAATATAGTTATGTTAAATATGTGTTTATATGATAACACATTGGATTGGATATAGAATTTGATATGATTATTGATAAAAGTCCCTAAATATATATATACATATATACATGTTCACATATGTATTTAAGTAAAGATTGCTAACAATTATATCAAATATGCATATGTGATTGAAATTAAATACTTGCTTGTTATATGCAAAATTATTTATATGTATGTAATCCTATGAAGAGTAAATGTGTATTTCAACATACACTTATACTATGAAATAAAGAAATACATTAGTATGATCATGTTCACATATAGTGTCTTATTGATAACATGTTAAAGTACATAATGTGATGACATATGCTTAATAGTAAGTACTTGTTATATGCCTATATGAATACATGTGTGTATATATACATACACTTGTGATTATGAATATTTTTACATGATCACATCCATATGATGTGCTATAGTGCAAAGTTCTTATAACAAGGCATGTTTTATGATGAGCACTTGAACAGGTACGACACATTACATGATTGTCATAGTATGATCATGTTAATATGTGAAATATGATGATAGCATGATTAATAAAGTATGTGAAGCATTATAGGAACTTTGCATACATAATTATGTCATGGCAATAATATGTCTATTTTATGGTTATACATGTGCAAATTGACTAGTTGAGTGTAAGCATCATATATGAAAAGAAAATTAAATAGAGTATTGCCTGTAATTAGAGTTCAATTGTGGATAGATAGGCGCCTATAAGGATGTTGCAGCTACCACTGTTGACCCTTTTAGGTCTAAAGTATAGTTGATCCTATTAGATCATGCACAACCCTACTTGGGTTGTTAATTGACCCCATTTAGATCCATTTGACCGGTCCACCATATAGTCGATATCGTTTGGGTTTATAGTTTTGATATCTTCGGATATCCACCATTTTGATATCCCCGAGTATCCATCAATCTCGTTATCCACCTTTCAAACTTAGACAGGCTAAACTATAAGTACAATATAGACATTAAAGTATAAAGTACAAAGCAAGCATCATATAAAAGTTAAGGTTATTGCTTGATTATATGTCTGACATGATTTTCTTGTATTATTTCATAAGTTTAAATAAATAGAGGTTACCAAGTAACACATGATATGTATGCTATTTATAGTTGGTTCCAAATGTTTGAAATTGCTTAAATAAGTTAAATTCATGAAGAATTCTCAGTCAGTATACAATACAAGCATGCTAAGTTAACTGTTAAGCTTTTCAAATGCTTTTATTATTTACTATGTGAAGTTGTTAGATTTGTCAAGATTTTCTAATCCATTGATTACATGTTAAATAAACATATATATATATATATATATATATATATATATAAAGTGTGCTGAGTGTGATTACTGATGAAGCAATGGTAATATCAAAATGCTTTAAAAGTTAAAAAATATACAAGGTAAAGATATAATAGTTTAATAAAAATAGTAAGTATTCAAATGAATGAGAATGCATCTTATACATGGATTATATTATACATATGTATAAGGAATATAATTTATCTGAATACAATACCATGTTTCTAAGATAGTTAAGTATATCAAAGTGATCACTAAAATCAAAATGTGGGAACTCATAAAGTATAGATGAAGTATATATAAATATTTTTAAATAAGTGATAGAAATATGGCATAGTTATTAAAATGTTTGGTAATTGATATTAATACATGAATAATATAGTCATCAATGTTTGACAACTAATAATTCAAAGTAATTGGTCAAGAGTAACAAAAGTAATTCAAAGCTTGATGTATAGGATTCAAAATAATGAATGAATAATAATAAAGGTAATAAATTGATAAGCAAAGGAAATATCAATAGTTGCTGATATTGGTTATAAGTATAGCAAAAGAGAATATAATTATAGGAGATTATTGTGAATATTGTTTATAATGATTGTTTTATTTGCTTTAAGATGTGTATATATGGGTTTTCATCTTGACGACTTTTAGAAAGGGTCGTTCACATGTTTTTGTTCCCCACTAACCTTTATAGCTTAGCATGGTTGTTTCATCCGTGTAGGTTGCAAGTAAGGATTTTTCCCTAGGATGATATCTGCAGCGGGATGGCCAACACAAAAAAGAGATTGAAAGTGTAGTCTACTGTTGAATGCATTTTGATTACAATATTCTTATTTACTTTGATAAGGATGTGATGTACAGATGATTAATAGATGTAAATATTGTATTGTTTAAAAATACTCTTAAGTATGCAGTAAAGTGTTAATAGTATAGTTTATATGTCGGATTTATGTTTGAAGTAAAAAAAAAAGATTTCGAGCATTAAATGTGGCAAGCATGCTTAATGATACAGGATATAGTGTTTACAACTATATAAGGGATAAGGGTGTTACAGACTGTGGAAGCGGTAGGATGTCATCCTAAGTAGCTATATTTGCAAACTTTTGATTAATCTGACCTGAGTTCTTGGGGGGTTTACCATGCAATTTCCAGTAATTCTTTTTAATGTGCCCCACGACTCCACAATAATGACATATACAAGAGTTACTACTATTTTCACCTTTACCTCCGTAATTACTATTCAAAATATTACTAACTAATGCCACTGTATCATGGGGCACCATACTAGAAGGCAAATCACCATCTTTACAAACTTGAAGCAAACGAGTATAAACTTTAGTAAAAGAAGGGAGTGACTCACCAGTTAGCAATTGTATGCACGCCACATCATATTCAAAAATCAATCTTGATAAGAAACATTGTACCACAATCTGCTCCTCTTATTCTTGCATTTGTTTAATGTCAGCAACAATAGGAAACATAGCCCACTTTTCTTTAAAGGCTTGTTTCACTTTGGTATAATACTGGAGTAGGAAGCGATTTTTTTTTCCACTCGATAAATCTTTAGCAATAAATCATGGAGATGAGACATATCTTATTTGCAAACATACAAAAATTTCAGATATTCCCATAGTTCTTTTATACTATCACAATGATTCACAATATCATCAATAGCAGGATCTAAAGTATTATGGATTTGATTAAAAAACTTATAATCCTCCATTAACCATTTCTTTCGATTTACATCATCATCCTTAGGCAGTGGATTACTAATTAAATGGTCCTCTAAATCTACACTCGTCACAAATCTATGAATTATTCTTTTCCATTGTGTATAATTATTATTTCTAGTCAGTTTTCTATCAATAATTTTGGATGAACCGAACATAATTTTAGTAACAATTTTTTATCACTAATCTTAGCCATTTAGACCAATCGCAAATAACCTTAGGCAATAAAATTAACAAACAATACAACAAAGGAGATTCAATATACCCAAAACAAATAAACACCCAATCTACTCAACAAATCACCAAGGAAATAAAATAGGATAAAGGAGCAGAACCTTAAGAACAGAACCTTAAAAGGAGTAGAGGAGACCAACTATCACCAAGAGGGAAAACCACCTCAAGCAACCACCAAAATTTGATCGAAAATAGCAAGGTAACGTCGGAGAAAAAATCAGATGACCAGCGGACAAGGCACGCTCTCTCACTCGTTGGCGTGTGAGGAAGGGAGGTGAACTTCGAGCAACACGTGAGGTCCACTCGCGGCTCCAATTGTTATCGAAAAAGATGGAAAGGTCGAACTGATGGAGGCGAACCTCCCTGTGGTGGCAGTGAGAAAGAAGAAAAGTCGTAGACAGGTGACCTAAAGAAATCATATTACTGATACCTAGCAACCTAGAGACGCAAAAACAAGAAACTCAAACAAGACACCTAGAAACTCGGTTAGGCTATGATACCATATGAAAGTTAGAGTTTATTCCCTTACTTTGATTGGAAAATATACAGGGATTTATACAAGTATGCTAGAGCTAAGATAGGAAAGAATAACCCTAAAATTATGCTATTCTCTATCCAACAGTTATACAATACCTGTACAATCCGTAACAGCTTACAGATATTATTGTAACACTTAATTTCTTCTATACTTGTATAAAATCTCTTTTATTCATTTGAATATAATTATCAAAATATTCTCTCTATTGAGTTTTTGTTACACTGGGAATAACGGTCAAATTTTGCCTATAAAGTATTCAAAATGGTATAAATTTGCACTTAAATTTTATTTTTTTTAGAAAATGCCCCTAAAATATTAAAAATGGTACTCATTTTTCCTTGCATTGAAAATGGTTTCTGTTTTCCCCTAAAGTATTGAAAAAGATCCATATTTGCCTCTCAAAGTATTGAAATAAGGGCAAATATGTACCATTTCAATAACTTTTGGGGTATTTAAAAAAAATATATTTAAGAGTAAAATTGTACCATTTCTAATACTTTAAATTAGGCTCTTATAACTTTACAGTAATCATGTACTTTTTCTTGGGATTTCTTCCCTTGCCATGCATTCAACATAGATTAATATTATTTATTGACAATTATGAAATGCAAGACATTAAAGAGTTGTTTGTTGTTTGGAAAGATCCCGGAATACATTGGGCACTAGAAAAAAACTGAAGAATCCGTAAGTAGCTTCACCTAAAGGCTACACCAGCCTATAAGAATAGAAGATTCCTAATTCAAACTTAATATTGTTATATCTAATTTGCAGTATCTTAATTACAATAATCAGCCTGCTGTAATACCTTTAATATGCTTAGCTCTCATATGGCTATTTCTTTAAAGTAACTAGGCATAACAAAATTACAAGACTTACTAAGGTACACAAATTTCTTATTTAAGTTTACAAATTACATGGGATTGCTATATACAGAAGACGGATACTTCCATTACCTCGATAATTGTGATAATTGTTGAGAACTTAGAACCTTCTTTCTACTGCAGAGCTTCTATGTATACATAAGCATAGTTCACAAGTTTGTGAAAGTGTTGTTACAATGTAATTATACTCCTTCTGTTCCAAAACAATAATTCCACTTCTATTTTCACAAAGTTTGAAAAAGGTTAAATTTTATTGTTATAAGATGTAATTTTACCTATAGCTTACCAGTTATGCTTTCATCTATATCATGTATAATTATTGTTGTAAAATTTGAAATAATGACCTATATTAGTGTTGACAGATATGATTTCGGCAGATTTTAGGCCCTAATTAGGTCATAATTTGCAGAGATTTGATATTATTTCCTTCACAATATCATTCCTAGTGAGACTTCAATCTTTTTGTATAAATACATCTGTAAATTTTTTGTATAGACACAAAAGAGATTTAGAATTTAAATTGCATCCTCTCTGACAATTTTTTTTCTTTTCAAAAGAAATTTTGGTGGAAGAAGGAATTAGCTCCTCTATAGACCATATTCCATGGGTTCCCAATGTCAAAGTTGAATCTTTGGAATCTCAAGATAATAAATAAATAAATTTGAAGTAAATTATTTAATGGATCTCAAAGAGTAATAATATAGGAAGAATCTACCATATGGAGGGACTCAAAACCTTACTCAAGCAAGAACTCATTTTAAAATTTGTTTTTCTTCCTTTTGTTTCTCCCCTTCTTGGTTTTCTCTTAGAATGTTTGTTTTCCTTATCAATGTAGTGATATCAGCTTCAATAAGCTGATAGGAGAGATTCCTGCATCATTTTCAAAATTGGCAAAAGTGGATTTTATGTAAGTTGATGTCTAGTAAGTACTATAACTTTGTTGATTGTATAACTTGAGGTGGCATAACATTTGTCATCTATTGCTTTCTCAGTTACCTGACTAAAAACAAGTTCACTGGGGCTATACCTACATGGATCCTTGAAAGGAACAAGAATGTGTACGTTTATTTCTCTTTCACTAATTTTCAAGCTTTAAGTTTCACTCCTGGTATGGTTGTCATGCTTCAACAGCTTTTGGGCACTGGTTGTTGTGTTTGCTTTTGGAACACATCATTGTAAGGATGTACAAATGGTTCGCAGATAATCTAATTCTTCCCACCATGTTTAGTTCTAAAGTATAATTGATTTTGTGTGTGAGCAAAATCATTTGATTATAGTGTTTACATTGTTATTTTTCTTTGGTAGAGATGATGACTTTTTTGCTTCTCTTGGGTTTTGTCTGTAGGGATATTTCTTATAACAACTTCAGTTGGGAAGGCTCAGATCCTATTGAATGGACTGGAGGAAGCGTGTGAGAAAAATGAAAATGTCTTTTTTTATTTTTTTCTATGTTTATCTTGATTCCTAAATTTAAGCAATACATTGATCGCTGCATCACTTCTGTAAAAACTTAGTGAAAAGTTACTTTTCCTCAACCAAAAAATTGTAAGAATCCTGTATGCTTACATAAAATGTCAGTTTTAAATTGTAAAAGGATATTATCATTGCTCAAGTTCATTTGCCTCTTAGCTTAAATACATCTATTATGCTGCATTATATTACCTAAAGTTGGAATATGGATTGGTTCAACTCTTTTCTTTTGTGTTACAGAAGTAAAGTCCATTCTTGCCTGAAACAGAACTTCCCATGTTCAAGTAAACAACGTGAGCAAATTTTTTAGCTTAAATATCCATTTAATGCAACATAAATCATCTCATTTTGTGAAAGATATGTATACTAAGTTTGACTTGAGGGGGATAGAACTTGAATTGGAATCATGTGAAGTATTCTGCAAAAGATATACATATTGTCATTGTCTATCATATTATACTAGAGCATGAACACTGAATTTATATACAATCACACTTGGCTATTCCTTAAACTATGAACTTATTTTCTTATTTGAAGTATAAGAGTGCTCTATTCATATCTAAGCAGCCATATTCAGCTTAGCTACTGTTATTAAGGATGTAGAAGTAGAACTATAAAAGAAAGTTCAGCAAGAAGCAAACCAAACATGTAAATATAAGGTACTTCATGGTTGAACCTTCCTTGGGGCCTCATCTAAGGAATCAACAATACATATAATGTTTTTGGGAACCTTACAAAAACTTAATTGGATATTATTGGAAACATCACTGGTATACGAGTCTGTCTTGGGTTTACCACTCAATGAAATTGAATCTTCCTTCTTTTTGCTTCAGTCTATTATCAATATGAATCCTTTTTGGCAAACCAGTAGGATTTTTAAACACTACTCCTCTTAACTATGTTCCCAGATCTATTTATTATGAAATATAAAAAAATCTTTCAGACAGCTATTGTGTAAGGCCAAAAAGAGATTATCCAAGTAGAGATTTTAGATAGATAACTATAGATTTATATGATAAATAGGATATTTTAATCAAAATAAAAAAGTTGAGAGGTAGGGTGGTGCATTTTGTATTGGACGGACACAAACAAAGATAAATTTAGTGGTTATTTTAGTTTATTGGTGATTCATAAATGATTTCCTGAAATATAGTGGTCATGTGTATTCCAGAAAAAAATAAAAAATGAAGGACCTATAAAACTTTAAGGTTTATGATAATATAAACCAACAACTGGTATTAGTGTTGAGGTCACGGGTTTGATTCTATGCGGGAGCAATTGTTAAGGGCAAGATTGTGGGCCAGGCTGTGGTGGCAATTATCCCGTGGTGAAAGTCTAGGTGAGAGGCCAAGTCACAATCGAATGTTATGGCTGCTAATTAGGGGTGCTCACGGGGCGGGGCTGGGGATCGCATCCCCACTCACTGCCTCGCCGGGGTCGGGAATTCCCCATCCCCGCCCCCGATTCTAGAACATGGAAAAAATCCCCCCCGTCCCCCACCCCGCGGTGATCCCCGTTGATGGAATATGACATGGTATGCACATAAAGATCACGCAGCGGAAAATAATAAAATTTGATCATACATGCCATACAATTCCATGACACGAATCGAAACATGCAATTTTAGGGTTTTAAAACTTACAACTTTAGATGCCTTTAAAACTTGAATTTGATGATGACCAGCAACCAAAGAGGATATCTTAGCCTTAGACCTTCACCACCAATGCCAAGGAACAGCCTTTATGCCACTCCTCTCTATTCTGACACACACACTTGTAAAGATAGCTTAAAACCGAGATTACTAGCTCTCAAATTAAGTATTGTGTAATGGCTATGGTTTGAAGCTACAAGACTTGATCTTGTACTTCTTTTAGGTGCTATTAATGCCCAAAAACACAAGAAAGCAAGAAAGAATTCTTCCCCTTGTGTGTTTCGGCCAAGAGAGAAATGTGAGTTAGAGAAACAATTCATGCCAAAACCTAGAAAAACTAGGGTTTCATGTTTTTTCCTCTATCAATATATCTCACCTAATTATGTAAGTGATTAATCTAAAATCTACTACCTCAAGATAATTTATTTTAGCCTTAATCACTTCCTTAAAATAAGTAATATATATTGATTCAAACTCTTTTGATTTAATCCAAGATAAAACATAAGACATTATAATCAAATTAATCACTTAATTTGGAAATTCACATGTGTTGAAATTCCCTTAGTATTTAATCTTGGAATTTCAGCTATGTCATCTCTTAATTAGGTGTTTTAATTTGATTTAAATGTCATTAGAATTTAATACTCAATTAACTTAATTAATACAATATAATTAATTAATTGAAATTAAACCATGTGGGCTGAATTTTTTTCTCTCATGTACCAAGGTCCAATAGCATTTATAATGCCCATTACATATATTAATTTGACTTTAATTAAAAGCCCAAATTAATGCCCAATACTTTATTTAAATATTTTAAGCCCAATGCTTTGTGTGCCATCTTATAGGTCCATTTGATATTGGAAATTAATTAATGAATTAATTCAAAGGCTATATATATTCTCTAACAAGATATTATAGCATTCCAAATTAAATGAAAATGCATATGGCATTTAGTGACCTAATGCAATTTTGCATAGTCCCTTACCCATAAATATCATAATTAATATAAGGCATGGAGCTAGTCATCCTTATATATATTAATTCCTTTCTTGATTTTCCAGTGACATTGAACTCTCAGATAAATAATGATTACTCATTATTTCATCTCGGTATGGCCATACACTTCTCAGTTCACTGATAAGTGGCTGATGATATTTTCTCTCTTATAGAGAGGGGTAATCCCTTCACTTCTCTTATGCTCTCTAACATGAATCAATGTATACCCAAGCATACCCGTACTTGTCACTCTGTTACGAGCATGTTAGGTGTATGTCAAAATACACAGTAATTCATAAAGAGTTTTATAGAAATTTTAGGTCTAAGAACTCCGATACAAAACTTGCATATGAGAAACACTTATGACTTGTACCATGTAGTGTTCTCATGAACGGATCTAATCTAGATACCATGTTCTAAACATGTATCTATAATCTCTGATTGACACTCTTGTCCTTATGATCCGTAAGACAGAACTCAACTTATCAGAGAGAGCATACTAGTTTTAATTCATTTGTTATTCCCATAACAATGACTGACTAGGGATATTTAGAATGAAGTCTCATTTGTTTCAAGGTCTTACAACCATGTGCCTCACACATGATAACTTAAACTGAAACAACATTCTTGGATAGTTCTATCAATTGATATACACAGGAATACAATAGATAAAATAAATGCCTCATTTATTAACTAAAGTGTTTTATTACAATGTATTGGGGCTAGGGCTTACACTAACACATGTTCCCATATTTAGTGGTTTTTTAATCTTTTTGTCGAGTCCTAATTATGAAGAAAGTAATACCTCCTAAAAAGTATTAAACTTAAAAAAAATAGAAATCTAAATTTGTCAATTTTCTACTTCTAAAAATATATTTTTTCTATTGATTTGAATATAATTCTTATAATTTATACACCATAATAGCATTAGCACCATAATTTATACACTATAAAAATGTAAAATCAAGAAAACCGATAAATTCATTGCCTAAATGTAAACTAAATATATTGCATTCATTTTTAGCCAAATTAAATGCATTCAATGTACTTTTATCTAAATTTAATACACTATATTTACTTTTACCCAAAAAAACTAAATTCATTTTCACTAAACTAAATAGACTATATTTATTTTTATCCAAACTGAATAAACTGTGTTCAATTATCCAAATCAAACTCAAATTCAATCTTATTTTAATTGAATGGCACCTCTTATTAATTTAAATTAAAATCCCCACCTTGCAGTTGCACCTAATAGGGATATAGTTATAGGCATGCAATGAATACGCTGTGAAGGATGATTGATCAAATAGCCAACACAATTTTCAAAATTTGTATACGGAGATTGGGCAAAAGTAAAAATACCTATTCCTTGAGAGCTTTCTTTCACTTATCAAATTATTGAATTGCCTAGTGTAATTATATTTGATCTTAATTAATTTAATTGATACTTAATTTTAATTAAAATGTGCATTCAAATGAAATCCAAATTAAAAAAAATGAATTAATTCAATTAAATTTGGCAATTGAAATTGATTAAAATCCAATTTAATTTCAATTTGAATAGTATTCAATTAAAATTAAATTAATAGATTAAATCCAATTTAAATTAAGTTTACAAATTCAATTTTAATTAAAAATATGATTCAATTTGAGTTCAATTTGAAAAATAGTATATTTGTTTAGAGCAAAACTAAATATAGGGCATTTAATTTTGATCAAATTGGATAGAGTGTATTAGCTCTAGTGAAACTGTATACAATCTATCAGCAGCAGGTGTTGTTTACAGTGGACAATTAAGGCAATCGTAATTAGAAAGAGAAGATCTTTTCACTATTGCTGTGTATTTTTTTTATTATTATTGCTCTTCTTTGCATTGTCATTTCTTCTCAGGTTATTACTCCTTGCATATTAACTGCGGTGGTAAAGAGGTAATTGCTGGCAGTAATACCACAAATGGGCAAGAAGTGCTTCTATGTTTTACACAAGGCAGAATTGGCCATTTAGTAGTACTGGAAATTTCATGGACAATGACATTGATGCTGATGCTTACGTACAGACCAATACTTCTGCAATAATCAATGTCTCAGCTGCTGATGCCAAACTCTACGCAACAACTCGTGTTTCTCTTTTATCTCTCACATACTACGGATGTTGCCTCTTGAATGGGAATTACGCTGTAAAACTCCACTTTGCTGAGATAGTTTTCAATGATGATAATACATTTAATAGTCTTGGGAAGCGTATATTCGATGTTTACATTCAGGTGCCTAAATATCCCAGTTTATAGAAATAAGTTTCAAAATTTTTCGCATCTTTTTTACTTATGAATTGTTTTTATAGGGTAAGTTAGTTCAGAAAGATTTTAACATTGCCAAAGAGGTTGATCGCACTGGTAGGTCCGTTGTGAAGACATGTACTGTGATTGTAACAAGTCATACATTAGAGATTCACTTTTATTGGGCTGGAAAAGGCACAACAGGTATACCAGTTAGAGGAATTTATGGTCCTCTCGTATCCGCTTTATCAGTGGATCCAAGTAAGTCAGTATTAGCTCTAGACAGTACACTTCATTTACGTTAAATAGGTGTTAGAGAGTATGCCCTAGAGTCCATATAATAGGGATGTTTTTCATATGTATGAAATTTATATTCTTAATAAAAGGCATCATTCATTTATTAATGTTGTGTTTAAATACATGAGTTTGTAAATCTTAAATTAATAAATGAAGTCCGAGATATTATAAACACAGTGAAAAGGCAATCATGAAAGTGTTCATGATGTGAGATGTCTATTGCATGCAAATGTGTTAATATCTAAATATCCCTAGTCATAGAATTAACAAGATAGGACATTGTTAATTCGGACAGACTAGCACATGTTATGCTTCTTGAATGGTTCAAGCAGTGGTTCCCATAACTGTGATTATGGAAGATAATCAAAGCTAACATGTGGATGCTTGTTAGAAGAACAAGTTCATTGGAGACCTGCATAGAGAATCCTCACATGGATATTAAATATATGTCAGTGAGGAATCTCTTCATAGCGGTTGTGCAAGTATCCTTAGACTTGAGATTACCAAAGTTATCTTAAGTAGCAAGTGGTATACGTTGACTCCATAACTGATTACTTCCAACTGGGAGTGAACATAGTTAGGAGATTGGGTATATCATGACCTACTTGATGATAGTTGAGTGATTGACAAAGGATTCACCATCCCAGATTTAACAAGGGAAGTTATCTCGCATGATTCTATAATTGCCTATTTCAGAGAATCTCTGGCCAGAGTAATATGCCGAGATGGATGGAGATCCATGAAGGGCATTTTAGGAACAATGGTTAAATTAATAGAACATACATAATTAGATTTATATGAGTTGATATAAATCCATACTTAGAATCTAATTGAGATAAGAGTGGTGAAAGGAGTAATTGCACGATAACTGTTTCTATGAAAGGGTACAGTCAAACCACATGACTTTCCTGACATTTGGGTTGTTATGACACCTAGCTAGAGGCCAATCATGACTTGTATAATGATGTATCAAAATATCAATAGAGATTGATAAAATGATTTAAAGGAGTTTAAATCATGTGAGTTTTGAATAGAACTCACAATTACATATTATACTGCCAACATGGACAGGAACCCAATAGGTCACACACATATAGAGAAAAGAGTAAAATGATAAAATGATAAGGATAATAATATTTGATATTATTATGAAGGTATAGAAGAGAATATGATAATAATTAATTAAAGAGTTTAATTAATTATGATCAAATAAAATTGTCCGCGAAACTTTTGAGAAATGTTCTGCAAAATTGGACCTAATTGAAATAATGTATTTCATGATTAATTATTATTGTCTTATAAGTGCTGTAGGACTACTATAAGTTTTATATTACTGGTATAATAATTAATAAGTCCATTGGAGCAATTATTAAGGGCCAGAGGAATGAAGCAGTTGGCGGAAGCCCTTCTGTAAGGGCCACACGCCTACCTCAGAACAGAAGGCCTTAATGGCCTATTTAATGTACCAAATTAATTTATATATGTTACATAAGTGTTATGGAATTCACATATTTAATTTGGCTGGATTTGGAATCCATTTGGGTATTTAAATCCAATTAGTTGCACAAAGGGCCTAGTTTATGGGTTTTGTGCATAAACTTTTATGAAAAGGTTTAAATTAGATTTAATTAAGCCCAAATTATTATAATTAGTTCCAGAGGCCCAATTAATAATTCTCCAGCAATTTTAAAGAGCCCAATCTCATTAAGGAGTTAGAATTTTAACGTAGCTATAAAAGGCCAATTAATGAGAATTAGGGTTAAGTGATTAAAACAAAAAGAAAGTCTTTTCTCTTAATCTCTCTCTCCCTTTTGCGCCAACTCCTAAGCTAGCTCTTGGGAATTTCGGCCAGCCCTGGTTAAACACCAATTTATTGATTCAATTTACCCCTCTCTAGTGTGGATTACTCATTGGAGGTGTTCGATTTTGGACACTGTGGTTTGCGACAACCCGGTGCGAAGTAAAATCAACTGTTCAACAAAAATCAAAGGTGATTTTTCTTATTATCATATAGTTATATTGTGTATTCATGGCAAGATTAGATCTAATGGTTAAAAAGATTTAAAATTTTGCTCATGTATGTGATGCATGTAACCGTTAAAATCCAACATGATATCAGAGCCACGGTTTTGCCATGGATATACAATTCTATATTTTTCAGCGGAATAAGTTTTGTTTTGTTTTGAGTTATTTATTTCATAAACTTTAAAATATTAGATTTGATTGTTCATGAATGAGAAATATTGATTTCTGGTTGTATGTGTGATCAAATAAATTTGGTGGAAACAAAAACGAAACTTTTGAATGATTGTGATTAGGGTTTGGCGTGAAACCCTATGTGATTTAAGGGACTGTTCTAATTTAATTTCTTATGGATCTATTAAAACATCATTTAGATGATATTTTATGTGTTTAATATGGGATATTAAGCCGTAGGATCGAACGGAATTAAAATCAAACAAGTTTTGCATGAAAACTAGTTTAGTCGAAAAGTTCGATAAATTGGTGTTCTTCGTGTGTTCTTGATGTGTTATTGGTTAGAACGACTTTTGATCTTCTAAATCTGATATATATGATATATTAAAGTGTTTTTAATTAATTGGATTAATTAAAATGGGCCTTAAATTAATTTGATTAATTTTAATTTATTAAAACCACTTAATGGGCTTAATTATGTTTACGGACTTTGTTTAAATTAATGAATGACTTGGTGGGCCCAAGGAGCTGATTTAAATTAAATATTATAAACATTAATTAAGTTTATTAATGGATTTTAAGGGCTGGAGTGGGCTTGGCTCATTCCAAAAGGCCCAAATGGTCCAAAATACATAAAACCAGTTTGTGTGTGAACACATTTAGGGTTTACTTTGTGGGTTTCGGCTCACCCTTGGTTTTAAGCCCAAAATTGATTCTTTTAATTATTTAATATGATTAATTAATTAAATAATCAATTTATATTTAATTAACAATCAATTAGATTGATTATTAAGGCAAGAACACATGCATGTAAAAAGGTTTCCTAAAATGAAAGTTTCCAAACTGAAAAAAGTTTCATAATTTGATCACATCATTAAAATAACTCAAAATATAGTTTCAAAGGTTGAAACAAAGTTATTAATCCATTTCTTTATGCATTAGAGAGGCATATAAGCGTGTATGATTGGCATGATGGTTAGTTATGGACAAAGCCCAATGTGATTGAGCATAATGCATGTTTTGGCCCAATGAGGACTTTCATGTCCCAGCCACTTGTTTTTGGTTTGTATTTATTTTCAAGTTGTAATATGTAATTAGATTACTTATATTAGAATTAGAAATAGAGATGGAGACCAATATCAAAGAGCAAGATGGGCCGGATGGAGATCCAACAAGCTTGAAGATAATGTAATTATTTTCTTGTTTGAATCATGCATACTACCTAGGTGTGACCTTTTGATTTTCCTTTTGGCTCGGGGAAATCAATGTAGTAAAGTCCATAACTATACCATATTTGTATGCTTATATTTATGTGATAGATATAGGATGCATACCAATGTATGCCAACCATGTATGATGAGACTTAATTAACTAAAACCCTCAAACAAATACTAAGGTATATAAGCCTTCCATTAATTTGAGGAGAACTAGAGTTCTTTATAGTGTGGGTTGTTGACCACAGTCAAGCTCACATTATATCGAATATGTTCAAATCTAATTAAATGGGTCATCTTAACTAGCCCATTAGTTTGTTGACCACAGTCAAGGCTAATGGTTCTAGAGGCAAGATTAGGGAATGCATATATGATATGCATGCATCAAGAGTTGATAACCTAATGATCCAATAGTTTTGTAGAGACACAATTGGTATAGAGATACCTACCTTTCAAGGGTATGGAATTTGGCTTGTTGACCACAGTCAAGGTCAAATTACATATCAAGGATTGGATATTGGCCCACTAAGAAAACCATCGGATTTTCTCGAATTATATAGTAAGGGCTATTAATTCGCAATAAAATAGTGGGAGTAAATGGATTAATTAAAGACCTTATTAATGCATACATATATATGAACATACTCTCATATCTTTTCTTTTTCACATCTAGGTCATCATCATTAGCACATCAAATATTAATATACGATCAATCTTAGATAACAAGCTGGTTGGCAACAACTATTTTGACGGGATCAGGCAAGTGAGAATTGTTCTCAGAGCTGAAAAGATCCACTATGTCTTGGATAAAGATCCACCACCACTTCCATCAGATGATGCCATTGATGAGATCAAAGGCATTTATCAAAAATACATAGAGGATAGTGAAGCAGCAGCATGTCTAATACTGGGTGCTATGTCCTCAGAGCTTCAGAAGCAACATGAAATGATGGATGCTAGAACCATTGTTTTGCATCTAGAGGAGCTTTATTCTTCTTAAGCTAGAACTGAGCAATATAAGATTGCTCGAGCTCTATTTAGCTGCAAAATGGTGGAAGGCACTTCAGCTGCTACTCATGCATTGAAGATGTATGGGTATATTGAGCATTTGAGTAGACTTGGCTATGTTATGGATAATGATCTATACATAGATTTAATCTTGTACTCGTTGGCTCCAAGTTATGTACCTTTCTTGCTTAACTTCAACATGAACAAGATCCAAGTATCCATTCCTGAGTTAATCAATATGCTTAAGACAGCTGATGGATCATTTAAGAAGGATCCAAAAAGTGTCATGGTTGTCACTTCTGCTAAAGGCAAAAAGCAGAAGAAGAAGAAGAAGAAGATAACCAAGGCGTAGCCAAAGAATGGTGGGATCTCCAAGAAGAAGGTTGCTAAGAAAGAGAATCCCAAAGGAACTTGCTTCCATTGTGGAAAGGATGGTCATTGGAAGCGTAACCGCAAGGCTTATCTAGATTCTCTCAAGGAGAAGAAGCAAGCTGATGCTTCTTCTTCAGGTATTCATATGATTGAAATTAATACTTATTCTATTGCTTCAAAACAATCTTGGGTATTAGATACTTGATGTGGATCTCATTTATGTAATGATCTACAGGGGCTTAGAAGCTTTAGAAGAGTTGGAAAGGCAGAGATATGTTTGCAGTCAGCTACTAGACAGAACATCTCTACAACAGTTGTGCGGACTTACTATTTGCCTCTTCCTAGTGGATTAGTACTGGAATTAAATAATTGTTATTATGTTCCAGCTTTGTCCAAAAGTATTATTTCTTTCAGTTGTTTGATGAACAATTATGATATTTCTTTAAAGGACAAATGTTGTTACATTTTTAAGAACAATATGTTTTATGCAAAAGCTATCATTGAGAATGGTATATTTATTCTTGATTTAATTAAAGAAGTACATAATGTGGATACTAAGAGAACGAAACATGATAATCTAAATACCTCATACTTATGGCATTGTCGTTTAGGCCATATAAATGCAAAACGCATGACCAAATTGCACAAGTCAGGTGATTTGGGATCATTTGATTATGAATCATTTGATACATGCGGATCTTGTTTATTGGGAAAATGACAAAAGCTCCCTTTATTGGTAAAGGAGAATGAGCTAAAATGGTTTTGGACTTAATACATTCAGATGTATGTGGTCCAATGACTACACATGCTAGAGGAGGTTACTCCTACTTCATTACTTTCATAGATGATTATTCCAGGTTTGGATACATCTATCTAATGAAATATAAGTCAGAAGCATTTGAAAACTTCAAAGAATTCAGAAATGAAGTAGAGAAACAACTTGGCAAAAGTATTAAAACACTTAGATCAGATCGAGGTGGAGAATACTTAAGTCAAGAGTTTCAGGATTATCTTAGAGATAATGGGATTTTATCTCAATGGACTCCTCCATATACACCACAACACAATGGTGTATCTGAAAGGAGAAATCGAACACTATTAGATATGGTTCGATCAACGATGAGCCGAGCGGACTTGCCTAAGTCCTTTTGGGGATATGCACTAGAAACTACTATTTATGTGTTAAACAGAGTTCCTAGTAAATCGGTTGATGTTACTCCATATGAGATATGGAATAACAAGAAACCCACGCTTTCTCATATGAAAGTATGGGGTTGTCATACTTATGTGAAGAGGACAATGCCAGACAAACTGGATGTTAAGTCTGACAAATGTTTATCTGTGGGATATCCAAAAGAAATGTTTGGATATTATTTCTATCATTGCTTAGAACAAAAGGTGTTTGTTTCAAGGCATGCTCTTCTTGGAAAGAGAATTTCTCCTACGAGAGGACAGTGGGAGTAAACTTGAACTTGGTGAAGTTCAAGACCCACAAATAGAAGATGATCAATTGATTGAACCCGAAACTGAATTTCATAATGATGAGATTACAGTTGAACCTGATTATACACAAAATCCTAGAAGATCTACTAGGATGTGTTCTATCCCTGTGAGATATGGATTTCACATTGATTCGTATAGAGGCATAACTGTAGTAGAGGACAATGAGCCTACAAGCTATCAAGAAGTTTGGAACAGTTCAGAACGTGATTTATGGATTAAGGCTATGCAATCTGAAATGGACTCCATGTATGAGAACAAAGTATAAACTTTAACTCAACCACCTGAAGGGATAAAACCCATAGGGTGCAAATGGGTCTTCAAAAAAAAAGACTGACATGGAAGGTAATATAGTTACCTATAAAGCTCACTTAGTAGCAAAAGGTTATCGTCAAAAAGAAGGTATTGACTATGACGAAACTTTTTCTCCTGTAGCGATGCTTAAGTCTATAAGAATACTTTTAGCCATTGCAGCTCATTATGATTATGAGATTTGGCAAATGGATGTGAAGACAACTTTCCTTAATGGAAATCTTACCGAGGATGTGTATATGACACAACCAGAAGGATTCACATCAGGAAATGGCGAAAAGGTATGCAAGCTTCAAAGATCCATTTATGTATTAAAGCAAGCCTCTAGAAGTTGGAACATACGATTCAATGAGACAATCAAAGAGTTTGGTTTCTCATAGAATGAAGATGAACCTTGTGTGTATAAAAGGGTCAGTGGGAGTGCAATGTCTTCCTAGTTCTATATGTAGATGACATATTGATCATGGGAAATGACATTTCTCTTCTCCAATTTGTTAAAATATGGTTATCCAAGCAATTCTCAATGAAATACCTTGGAGAAACATCCTATATTTTTGGAATAAGGATCTATAGAGATAGATCCAATGGGTTGTTGGGTCTTTCTCAGAGTACATATATAGATAAAGTATTGAAGAGGTTCAATATGGATCTCTCTGAGAAAGGGTTTATACCCATGGTGCATGGGAAACACCTTTCTAAGTCTATGTGTCCACAGACACTAGAGGATAGAGAGAGCATGAATAGAATACCATATGCATCTGCAATTGGTTCTATCATGTATGCTATGTTATGTACACGTCCAGATGTAGCATTTGCTTTGAGTGTCACAAGCAGATTCCAATCCAATTTTGGAGAGGAACACTGGGCAGCTGTCAAGAATATTCTTAAGTACTTGAGAAGGACTAAGGATATATTCTTGGTATATGGAGAGGGCAGTTTGGAAGTAAATGGGTATATAGATGCCAGCTTCCAATATGACAAAGATGATTGTAAATCACAATCTGGTTATGTGTTCATAATGAAAGGAGGAGCAGTTAGTTGGAAAAGTTCCAAACAAGAAACAACTGTTGATTCCACGATGAAAGCTGAGTACATTGCTGCTTCAGAAGCAGCCAAAGAAGCAGTCTGGATCAAAAAGTTCATAATCGAACTAGGAGTGGTGCCTAGCATTGTTGATCCGATTCCTTTATATTGTGACAACAATGGAGCCATTGCGCAAGCAAAGGAACCACGATCTCATCAGCGATCCAAGCATGTTCTCAAACGCTACCATCTCATAAGGGAAATAGTAGCTAGAAATCATGTGAAAATAGAATGGGTTCCCACAGATGACAATATGGCGGATCCCCTCACTAAAGCACTTTCCCAGATTAAGCATGATCACCATATAAATAGCATGGGTCTGAGACATATGAGTGATTGGCTCAAGTGCAAGTGGAAGATTGTTAGAGAGTATGACCTAGAGCCCATGTAATAGGGATGTTTTTCATATGTATGAAATTTATATTCTTAATAAAAGATATCATTCATTTATTAATGCTGTATTTAAATACATGAGTTTGTAAATCTTAAACTAATAAATGAAGTCTGAGATATTATAAACACAGTGCAAAGGCAATCATGAAAGTGTTCATGATGTGAGATGTCTATTGCATGCAAATGTGTTAATATCTAAATATCCCTAGTCATAGAATTAACAAGATAGGACATTGTTAATTCGGACAGACTAGCACATGTTATGCTTCTTGAATGGTTCAAGCAGTGGTTCTCATAACTGTGATTATGGAAGATAATCAAAGCTAACATGTGGATGCTTGTTAGAAGAACAAATTCATTGGAGACCTGCATAGAGAATCCTCACATGGATATTAAATCTATGTCAGTGAGGAATCTTTTCATAGCGGTTGTGCAAGTATCTTTAGACTTGAGATCACCAAAGTTATCTTAAGTAGCAAGTGGTATACTTTGACTCCATAACTGATTACTTCCAACTGGGAGTGAATATAGTTAGGAGATTGAGTATATCATGACCTACATGAAGATAGTTGAGTGATTGACAAAGGATTCACCATCCCAGATTTAACAAGTGAAGTTATCTCGCATAATTCTATAATTGCCTTGTTCAGAGAATCTCTGGCCAGAGTAATATGCCGAGATGGATGGAGATCCATGAAGGGCATTTTAGGAACAATGGTTAAATTAATAGAACATACATAATTAGATTTATATGAGTTGACAGAAATCCATACTCAGAATCTAATTGAGATAAGAGTGGTGAAAGGAGTAATTGCACGGTAACTGTTTCTATGGAAGGGTACAGTCAAACCACATGACTTTCCTGACATTTGGATAGTCATGATGCCTCGCTAGAGGCCAATCATGACTTGTATAATGATTTATCAAAATATCAATAGAGATTGATAAAATGATTTAAAGGAGTTTAAATCATGTGAGTTTTGAATAGAACTCACAATTACATATTATACTGCCAATATGGACAGAAACCCAATAGGTCACACACATATAGAGAAAAGGGTAAAATGGTAAAATGACAAGGATAATAATATTTGATATTATTATGAAGGTAGAGAAGAGAATATGATAATAATTAATTAAAGAGTTTAATTAATTATGATCAAATAAAATTGTCCCCGGAACTTTTGAGATATGTTCTACAAAATTGGACCTAATTAAAATAATGTATTTCATGATTAATTATTATTGTCTTATAAGTGTTGTAGGACTACTATAAGTGTTATATGACTGGTATAATAATTAATAAGTCCATTGGAGCAATTATTAAGGGCCAGAGGAATGAAGCAGTTGGCAAAAGCCTTTCTGTAAGGGTCACACGCCTACCTCGGAACAGAAGGCCTTAATGGCCTATTTAATGGACCAAATTAATTTATATATGTTACATAAGTGTTATGGAACCCATATTTAATTTGGTTGGATTTGGAATCCATTCGGGTATTTAAATCCAATTAGTTGCACAAAGGGCCTAGTTTGTGGGTTTTGTGCATAGACTTTTATGAAAATATTTAAATTGGATTTAATTAAACCCAAATGATTATAATTAATTCCAGAGGCTTAATTAATAATTCTCCAGCAATTTTAAAGAGCCCAATCTCATTAAGGAGTTAGAATTTTAACCTAACTATAAAAGGCCAACTAATGAGAATTAGGGTTAAGTGATTAAAACAAAAAGAAAGTCTTTTCTCTTAATCTCTCTTTCCCTTTTGCGCCAACTCCTAAGCTAGCTCTTGGAAATTTCGGCCAGCCCTAGTTAAACACAAATTTGTTAGTTCAATTTACCCTTCTCTAGTGTGGATTACTCATTGGAGGTGTTCGATTTTGGACACTGTGGTTTCCGACAATCCGGTGCGAAGTAAAATCAATTGTTCAACAAAAATCAAAGGTGATTTTTCTTATTCTCATATAGTTATATTGTGTATTCATGGCAAGATCAGATTTAATGGTTAAAAAAATTTTTAAAATTCCGTTCATGTATGTGATGCATGTAACCGTTAAAATCCAACAATAGGCTGATCTGGAAATTTTCTTAAGCTAAGGGCAAGTTCATTGTCCTAGATTGAGTGTAATACCCTATCTTCCCATGAAAATTTTCATGCTTGAGAAGAAATGTTCATTGACTTTTTTTTAAACTTCTTTTTACTCAAATTTTAGGTAGTTCAATGACATGGTCTGTTGGGAATTTATTGTGCTATTATCACCATAAATTTATTAACTGCAGTGGACTTATCTTGTGCAGATTTTAAACCACCTTCAGATAACGATGAAAGGAATGTAATCATAGCAGTCAGTTCTGCAGCCTCAGCGGTGTTTCTTGTTCTTCTGAATCTGGTTGTTCTATGGCGGAAAGACTGCATTGGACAAAGGTATTTAAACATTCTTTTGGGAGTTATTATTCACAAGATTAGTATACTTGTAAATGTTTGTTGACATCCACAAAATATTTATAATCAAACCAACGTTTAGAATCCCTTTTTGTGTATCTTATTGCGCACCAAAATACTGTTGATATGTATGTTATTTGTCACAGATTATCTTCCTATGGTTTCCTAAGTGTTGCTTTCACCGGTCTTACGCATTTGTAATTTGTTGAAGTATCTATACTCTATGCAAACTAGCTGGTTAAAACGTTAATGCTTGATTTCACCTGTGCTGTCGTAATGCTATTAAACGTTTTCATTTCTTCATAGTTTTTGTTTTTAATTGGTCATATGATTTTTGTGCAATTCTCAAAAATCATATCCATATTTATACATATCACATGCAAGTGACTTTGTTAAAGGTACTTGATCTTCCATATCTGCAAGGAGCATATAAAAATAACATAATTTGAACTTCTCTCTGTTGACATACAGGACTGTATTCTTGCAGAGCTGAAAGGTCTAGATTTGCACGCAGGAATATTCAATTTAAAACAGATAAAAGCTGCCGCTAAGAACTTCGCTGCTTTGGAGGAATATTCAATTTAAAACAGATAAAATCCTAATCGCAATTGACTTCCATAAACGTAAACAATAATCCTAATTGCAATTGACATCCATAAACTATCTGAACACCTGTTTTGTTGTTTACATTCAGAAACTGTGATGAAATAAAACAAGGAAATTTTAAGTAAATGTAACTATATACTTAATAGTTGATATCCAGTTTATGATTCTTTCTTGGAAGCTCCAGTTCTCAATCTTAAATGGCTTTGGATGAGCCACCGCAATCTCCTAGAAAATCAAAATAAAGAGCCTTCCATTTTCTTTCTGAAACATGACTAAATTTCCCAAGAACTTTTTGGGATATTAAGGTAATTTTCTAGACCGCTCCTTTGTAACCTGATGGTTGAGATTTGCAGTAAGTGAAACATCCTATTCAGGAAAGGTAAGAAGGAATTATGTGGAAGGCTTCATATAGTAGATAACCATCTCTTTAACCTTGAGAAAGTAGGGAGTTTTATGCACCAGAGCATCTTTTCCAAATATTTGTCAGTAGAAATCCACAAAGAGGTTAAAATAAATTTAAGAGAGGCAGGTCAATGTCAACTGATAACATGACCAATCTGAATGTCTATGCCTTCATGTGATTCTAATTTGCTTCGTACTGTTAATAGAAACTTAATGGTTTGAACTTGTAACGCAAGGTCTACTATCCGATGGAACTGTAATTGCAGTAAAGCAACTCTCCTCAAAGTCGAGGCAAGGGAACCGTGAATTTATTAATGAGATAGGCATGTTATCTGCTCTGCAGCATCCAAATCTTGTAAAGCTTAATGGATGCTGCGTTGAAGGAAACTAGTTAATGCTCATATATGAATACATGGAAAATAACTGTCTATCCCGTGCTCTTTTTGGTGACTTCTCGACTTGTATTGTATCCAACAAAATCATGATAAGAGCTTTTTCAGAGCTTTCCTTAATGGTGCGAGAAATATAATTCCCTTTATGTCAATTATATGCGGGGAAGAATTCAAAGAGCAGGCTGAAACTGGACCGGCCTACCAGGCAGAAAATTTGTTTGGGCATTGCTAGAGGTTTGGCAAACCTCTATGAGGAGTCAATCATAAAAATTGTGCACAGGGATATCAAGACACGCAACGTGTTGCTTGCTAAGGATCTGAAAGAAAAAATCTCAGATTTTGGTTTGGCTAAGCTTAATGAAGATGACAGTATCCACATAAGCACCTGAGTTGCTGGAACCATGTAAGCTCTTATATATTAACCTTCTTTGCTTTCCTTTCTTCCCAGTTCTGAATGGCTAGGGGTATTCAAATTTGGATTAGATGGGTTACATTTGATTTTTAACCCATATGAAATCTTAAATTAAACGGCATAACCCAATCCAGTTGAATTTTAAGGCATATATATATATATATATATATATATATATAATTTATGCTGGCTCTGGAGGATGATAAATGATTCATAATTATATTAGTTTTCATATACAGTATCCACAGTATAAAACATATTAGTTTTCATTTTTTTAAACTTTCTTTTAACAAATCTGTCAATTTTTTTAACTTTCTTTTTTCTGAATTTCAAAAAACATAAAAAATAATTAAAAAATTATACACTCTTAAAAGTGTATTATAGTTATTCCCATGAGCTGTTCTCAAAAAGGCAATAGTAACAGCCAACATAACTAAATTTGCCAAACAGCAATCATGCAAAAAAAAAAGGGAGAGAGAAAGATTGATCTACAGTGAATATTTCATCCTCAACAATAACAGACTATATAAGATATATAAATAAATAAATAAGAGAATGGAAGGCAAAACAAAGAAGCTAAATAGAAAACTCAATCTCAAAAGAATTTCAATCCCTAGCATTTGGAACACAAAGGTTAACAACTTAATATTCTATTAATGCATTTTAAGATGTATAGAAATGAAAATACTATTACTATTCTGTACCATAACATCCGTTTTACTATAACGAATAACAACTATTTTTGGCATTGTACAAAAATGAAAATTATCTTCGAGAATTCCTAATCAAACTTATAAAAAAAAAAAAAACCTTTATTAAATAACCAAAACATGTGAGCCATTAGCTTATTTATTAACATTGGAATTTCTGTGCAAGGAAGTAAAAAAAAACATATAAATTAAAGACTTGGTTTACTGAAATGTTAGTGCTAAGGTAGAAACAAAACAGTCCTTTTGAAAGAGAAGACCTGTTAGTGCTCAATATTTTAAAATGATTTTAATTTACTGAATAAGATCCAATGATGGATTATCTGGGTTATAATAACCCAACAAAATTTTATTAAAATAGGTTTAATTGGGTTGGTGGTTTGGATAGGTTGTATTAGTTTTGAGCAGCCCTACTGACAGTAGTTTATATATATTTTATTTATTATATTGCATCATAATCTATGAGTTTTATCGTCAATGTCAATTTGATAAACGTTAAAACCTATGATACAACTTGTTGCTTCTTATGCACTCAGTATTGTATCTAGCATTTGTGATGAAGTATCTTCTCACAAGCATGATAGTAGCTGCCATTTTCTGTTGAAAGTCTAAGCTAATCTGCACATTGCGATTGACTGGACAAAATTACCATATTTATGCTTTCAGAAAGGCAAAAGATTAATCTAAATACTCCATTTTCCATACATGTGACAATAATAAAGTTGTTAATTATATCT
This sequence comes from Excoecaria agallocha, assembly GCA_037975025.1. Taxonomy (NCBI): domain Eukaryota; kingdom Viridiplantae; phylum Streptophyta; class Magnoliopsida; order Malpighiales; family Euphorbiaceae; genus Excoecaria; species Excoecaria agallocha. The sequence goes on from CM075816.1 coordinate 36,872,981, forward strand.
ATCTTGGTATTTGGTGTGATTCCCGTGAAATGTTTGAACCTAAGTTTATCATTATGTGGCTTGATTTTGGCAGTGGTTTTATGGCTCCTGAGCATGCAATGCGTGGATACTTAGCTAACAAAGCAGACGTTTATAGCTTTGGAGTTGTTGCGCTAGAAATTGTTAGCGGAAAGAGCAACACAAATTATAGGCCAAAGGAGGAATTTGTTTATCTTCTTCACTGGGTAAGTAGAGTGCTTCGATTTTTTCCTTTCTTTTGTGAGCATATTTCCTTTTCTAGTTTCTTCTGTGTGAAAATTAAGATGAAAGATTCTAGTAGACCATAACTTTGGTATGCATCATTCCATGTTGTAGACAATAGTACACTGAATGCGTTATAATTTCATATTTTTTTCAACTTTTTCTCAGGCTTATGTTTTGCAAGAGAGAGGAAGTCTTCTGGAGCTGGTTGATCCAGAGTTAGGATCAGCCAATTCATCGGAAGAGGCAATGGTTATGCTAAATGTCGCTCTCTTATGCACCATTACATCTCCAACACTCAGGCCTACAATGTCTCAAGTTGTGAGCATGCTTGAAGGTCGAACTGCTGTTCAGGACCTCTTTCTGATCCCGGGGTTTCATCCATCAATTCATAATATAAGGCCATAAGAAATCAATTCTGGCATAATCCAACTCGGAGCCAGACCCATAGCCTGTCGACAAATGGTCCTTGCACGGATTCCTCAAACTCATATATCGATATAGAAGAGGCTGATCATATTTCAAGAATTAGTTTAGCAGAATCCAAATCAAGTTTAGAGACTGAAGAGAAACCCAATCTCTTAAGAGCCGCTTCTATGACCTCCCATTAATAGTACTCTCTCTCCCTCTCTCTCTCTATATATATATATATGTATAGGTTTTTTCTTTTTTTTTTCTTTTCTTTTCTTTTCCAAAATATCATCTGAGAGGGTGAGGGAATCAAGAATTCATCCTTGGTCACCTATGCTATGTTATTCGTATATTGTGATACATGTATAGGAATAAAATGGAACAGTTCCACTTATATACTTCTGGCTTCATAAATATATGTAATAGGGAAAGTGAGTTATTATGTATGGATTTTTAAGTTTACCATATTTCATGTCTTAAAGCAGCCAAGAGAACTATTGATTTTCATTATAAATTTGGGTAACTAGATTGCAATGTTTGTTTTTACTCTTGATGCAGGATTACACATGTACCATGTTTTATACTTCAAAGTAGGTATGAGTGAGAATTTATTTTTATCATTGGTATTACCCCTTCTATTATTTTCTTCCTTACGGGTATGGGCTCCAAAGTCCAACTTTCTTTAAAAGCCTAAGTGCCTCCACATTAAGGAGATAAGATCAACATAACTAAGGTAAGAATTTTGTTATGGCTAACCATGATTAGCCCTTGGTTAGCCAACCAACCAATAGAAAGTAAGGGATCTTCTCTCTTTATATTTTCTCTCTCATCATTTATTGCTTACTAGATTAGAAATCTTATTTAACCATTGGACTGTTAATCTTTGGTGAGATCTGGAGATTTTTTTTCCAGGTGTTTTCAAGTAATAATGACCCGTTTCTAAATTTCTCATCCGATCAAACATTCGGGTTTATCCCAATTCTAGGCTTAGCAACTCTTGCTCTTCCATTTGGTGCTCCAAGTGTAGTGCTTGAGAAATGAAAGAACTATCAAAAAGTTATTTAGTCATCTAGTGTTGATTTGTGAAATTATCATGAAATTATCATCAATACTTGGACCTGAGCTTAAAAGGAAGGATATGATAAATTTAGCCAAAAGTTTTTTAAAGTTGAAGAATTATGATCATGAGGGTTGGAAAGTAAGTGAGGAAATCAAGAGAGAGGCATGCAGTGACCTCTTATTAGAGTCAATTACCCTAGCCTAACATTACAACCTAAGTCAAGACCTCTTAATCATTTATTTCATCTTGACCAATTTAGCGAAAATGACCTTGTAAAGTTTTGGTATGAAAGAAAAGGCATGTAGTGATCTTGAGCTTCAAGCAGGAAACCACTTTACTAATGCACTTGTGCATTTCAGTTAATTCTAGTTTCTAAACTTGCAGCAAGTGTTTTTGTTTTCTAAGTTGCCTAAAACTTGTTTTGGCCTTGCACACACATAGGAACTATTCTTTATACCTTTTGTAGTTTTCAATGATTATGAATCCTTAATAAGTGTGGGTCTACTTGCTTGTTTGCTTGGTTGAATTAGAGTGATGTGTTCTTTTTGTAAGTTTGAGATTTTTGAAGATGTTGCTTATTCGTTTTATTTGAGAACTAGTAAAGCTAAGTTTGGGGTAGTTGATATTGCTCAATTCTTCATTATTAATTTCTTAGCATAATTTGGGAATATTGCAATTATTTAAGGTATAGTTTTGATCAAATTTTTCGAAGTTTCAGTCCTTTCAATTTTTATCTTGTGTTTTAGCTAATTTTAGTGTTTATATGTTTTTTTTTGTAAGGTTTTAGAGTCTTTTGTTAGTATTGAAGCTTTAGGGGATCAATTTATAGCTTTTTGGTAGGAATTTAGTGAAGTTCACAAGCCACGGGTATAGGGTTCAACTATTGGGTTTCTATGTCGTATACAATGAAAAATAAAACACAACAGAATATTACATGATTATTAAATGACTCTAGCTAAAAACCCACCAAATATCCATGTGTTTCAATTAGTTCAATAAAAGGATTGCGATAACTAACCTTTTTCAACAAATTTCAAGACTTGATTGACAATTAAAATTGGATGGTTGGTGATTCTCAATGAACCATCACCCTCTAGCAGTATCCATCTTTAAATGCACATGAACGGTTGCTGGGTGATAGCCCCTTTGCAAATACTTTCGCTTGCAGCTAGGGTTTTGTTTTTCTCTCTTTTTGTTTTATCTAAAACGATAGAGATTATTTTTGTTCTCTTAAGGATGAACATAATGAAGTATAGACACATATATATATACCTACACTTTAACCTTAAATCAACAAATTGGGTTATTAATGTTTATTAATTATCCATGCCTATTAAACCTTAGCTCGTTCATGATGTTCTAGATGTGGGGCCCAATAGGCTCATATTGCATAGGTAATAGGTCCAATCCCAAAAAAGGCTCATAAGTCATAAATGGCCTCTAGTAAGACATTATGACTAGCCAAGTAATATAAAGATTGGTCCAATATTAACCTAATCAATAGAACATTTCATAATCCTTTTGTCACACAATATCTATTCTAAACATAAGTCATGGATAATGTCAACTTTATAATGTTCAAACATATATTTTCTTAATTACCAAGTAGATTGATAAAATCAAATGATATTAATCACTCTATTAATTCATTTGAGCACGGCTATGCATTTTTCAGTCCTAATTATCAAGTGGCCCATTAGATATCTCTCTCATAAGAAAGGGACAAATTTCTTCTTGATTATTCACTTTTCTCTGCATAATTTTCATCATGTTCAATCATAACCTTTATATTTATCTACTTAAAGATAACATTTGATTATGTCAAACATGATGTTCCTCATGTAGGAAAATGTGACAATCTCATGTCTAAAGATTCAATGACATAACTATTATGAGATCCCTTATTACATTAAACCATGTAGTATTAAGGGGGTCTATCCAGTACCTTATTCTCCAATAACTACCAATAAATTTGATTTGTATCACCATACATATGATCATCCCATGATTATCAACCAAACTCATACTAGTATTAATTTATCATTATTCAATAATAATAAAAGACTATGGATATTCAAAATAACATTAAATAGCTATTTATAAATATTATTATAATGAAACATGCAACCACTATAATAATATGAGAAAACCTCTTTATAAATGAAAATATGATATAAGATAAATGTCTAAATATTTGGCCTAGGGCATAACCACTAATATAAAAAATTATTTATTTAACCTCTTAAACACTGCTACAGGTTAGAGAGATACTTAGCCATGGCTGTGGGACACAAAGATATTTTGCTTCAAGTTTTATATAACAAAACGATCATTCTAGAAAACATTCAAGAACAATAACACGGTTTAAATCATTTAGCAAAGTCAAATCATATAAACATCCATGTATTAAGCATACAAAGAGAAACGGGTAAAACAAGTTTACACTAAATATCATCTATTCACAAGAAGTGATCAAGGATTTAAGATTCCCTTTGCAAAAAGGTTACTACTCATTCATTATAAAGATTCTAAATAGGCCTTAGTAGAATTCAAGGGCAATCATATGTTATTAAAGTCTAATTAAGCATCATTGGATGACTTATTAGTAATTTTGATCTAATGAATTCATGGTCTTAAGTGATAGAGTATACCATAGTCAATTGACATTATAATATAGTGTGTTTAATTGGAGCAAAAATATAGTTAAGATATTGATTGGGGCATAAATGTTATTAAGTTATAATTAATTATGTGATTAATGTGTGAATTATATGGTATAAGTTTTATAATGTTATAATTAATTTGTTATTTTGGTTTAATAAGGTTCAAGGGTGTAATTGAAGTATGAAGTATTAATTTAAGGGTCAATTTGTAATTAAGGCATCTTAAGGGTCAAATGTGAATAAAAGAGAGATTTAAGAGGTTGATCTAAGAGAAAGAATAATTGGATAGGCCAATTTATAACATGCAAGTAGATGAGAGACAAAGGTGTAACATGCATGAAATTGAGTGAAGTTAGTGGAACATGCAAAATTTTGAGGGACCAAGAAAGAGAATTACCTTGCCACTATATATATATTATAATTCACAAGAAAGAGAAAGAGTGCATTGTGAGGGACAAAAATTGAAGAGAAAGTTACAGAAAATTCTCTTTCTTCTTCTCATTTCTTAAAGCCAAAGTTGATTTCTCAAGGTATTCTTGAAGAGGAAATTATTGCATGCGGTTTAATCAAGATAATTAGTGACAATAAGGAAAAGAAAAAGGTGGAAGGAGTAAAGAAAAAGAAAAAGCACAAGATTTAAGTGAAAGGGGAACTTTTGGCCAAGGTATGGGAATTAGGATTTTAATACTTGTATGTGCATGATGTTAGTAGAAATTTAGTGTAAATGATTTGAATTTTGAGTAATTAAAGAGAGAATAAAACTTGAGAATTGTGCATGAAGAGATGACATGAAACCACTTTACCTAGTGACAGTAATTTTAGTATATGTTTAAATAGAAACCTCAAATTGAGACCATTAAAATTTTTAAAGTTGCACAAGACATATACCTACAAAATTATAGAAGGAAGTTTTTGCTAAAAATGATGGAAGTACTATGAATTATTAATGCATGAAACTGGAGATAAAATAGTGTAAACTTGAGTAAGTTATTTAGGCATGAAAGGGAATCCTTACAAGAGTTGTTATTGTTGAAAGGATATTGGAATTGTGTAATCCACATCTGTCACGCTTGTGACCATAGTCACGCTCGCAACAATGCGGCATATATGGGCTTTTCTTTTTGCCTTGGTCATGCTCGCGACCATGGTCATACTCGCGACCATGTCGCGCTCGCGAGCTCGAGACATGTATGTGGTCTTTTGATTTTGCCTCTGTCGCACTCGCGATATGCCTATGTAACATGTATTCTTCTTTTATTGCCATACTTTTGTATGAGAAAACTTGCTATGCGATCTTAGTAACTCTACTATAAATGAACAACACTATAGTATGCCAAGAATCCATATGAGCATAGTATTAATTTATGTCAAGTTAAGGTATGACCAAAGAATTCATCGATTTATATGATAAAAATGAAATTGAATGTTATGACATGTTATAGAGTTTCATATATGAGGCATGTGTTGATAAGCAACCAAACAGGTATGTTCCACTACTTGATTGAAAATGTATGTGAAAGTTATTGAAAGTAAGTTAAAAGAACATAGAAGACTATATGATAGATTCTTTTGAAATAAGAGATGCTTTAACACGGCTATGAACACATGAAATGTCTAATGATAACTTACTTAAGTTTATGACCATGTTGATACGTTATATGTGTGTTAACTTGGAAGCACGTTGAATTATGCATAATGTATGATATGTTTATTGATAAAGGTATATATATATATAAACATTCATATATGATCAACTTATGAAAAAGCTTCTTATATGCGAACATGCTTAAATGTAGATATAAATACATACATGATAGTTAATATTAAAAATGTTACCCATAACTGTTCATTTGATGGTGGAGTGTATGAACCAAGAAAAATGGAAACATAACATGTTATATATATTCATATGTAAGTTTGAAATGTCAACTTTACTTGTATAAAGAAGTAATATGTTTTGTAGATTTTATATATATATATATATTATGATCTTATATGATTGGGTTTGATTCTTGAAAGATGTTTTAGTGTAATAATTCAAAGAATATGTTTTAAGTAAAATGTCTTTAATTAATGATAACATAGATATGTACATGCATTTGCATATAATTAAATTTTAATGTAATAATAGAATATAATTGTGTATATTGTGTGTAGAGTCACTCAATATAATATGATGATAAATGTTCTTCATGTGGAGATACATGCCTTGTTTTCCTTGTAATTAAAGAGTAGCAATACTTAAAGGTGAAAATGATTGCATGTCAATTTCCTTACACAATTTCATCGAGAATATATTTTTATAAATAAATAAATAAGTAAATATATATATATAGTTTGATATTTGAATAAAGTTATGAAATTAAGTGAAGCGAGTTTTACAAAGAGATTTTAACTGCCTGCGTTGAGTCTAGGAAGTGGATAGATAGGCATGCCTATAAGGGTATGTTGCAGCTGCGATAGTTTCAACCCTGTTTGGGTGACTAAACAGACATGGTCCAATTTGGATCATTGGTGCCTTCGATTGACCTATTATTACAGTGGTGCTTCCGGGTGACCTATTATTAAAGTGGTGCCTTTGGGTGACCTATTATTACAGTGGTTCCTTCGGGTGACCTATTATCTCTTGGGTGCCTTCAGGTGACCTAGTACCTTTGGGTGCTACCGTATAACCCGTTATCAACCTCTTTAGAGTAGTGCAGGCTTTGCACCAAAGTTAAAAAAAGTTTGATATTAAAGTTTCATGAAGCATGATAATTCCTAATTTACTTCATAATATATATTATTTATGAAATTTCTTTTATCACATATGGAAATTATGATATTAAAAGAGTTTGCAATATACACTTATGCATAATTTTTACATGTAAAAATTATATGTACAGAGTTATATGAATAAACTAGTGCGCCACTAATATCTAGTTATAGACTATATTAGAGATATTATTTTCTCTATAGTAATATGTTGCATGCTTGAACTAGTTAAATGACTTGTATGATTCGTCATATATGCAAGCTATGAAAATTTTTTACAAATATAAGTGTTTTCTTTACAATGGAATATAAGAGTTATGTTTAGGTATTCATGGTAGTGATTGTCTTTCAATTAATACATTTGGTTATATGTTTTCCTTATAACTACTTGTTCCTGCTTTCTATTAGGAAATGAAGTATAATGTCTTTTATACAAACATAAAATATTTACGGATCAATAAGGGATAAACTTAGTAAGATATTGGTATTTGAAAGAAAGTAAGTTAGTAATTCAATGTATGCATTCGTACATTAAATATCACAAATACATTTTAAATCGATAAATGAAGAACTTGCTTAGTACTAATGCTCTATCTTTCACATGAAGATATATATATGTTCTTGCTTATCATATGCTTATATTTGAGCATAAGGTATACTTATTGCTCATGTTGTATGCTTGTTGGAGATCACTGTGAGTGGTTGTTTGTCAAATTTTGTGTTCTCCACTAAGCTTTATAGCTTAGCACGGGTTCTTTATCCGTGTAGGTTGCAAGAATAGGACTTTCTTGCAAGATTGATATCTGCAGCAGGTTGGCGAACACAAGTCTTAAAAGATTGAAGTAGAGTCTTCTTTTTGTTCTTTTATTTTGTGGTTATGGAAATTTTAATTATGTTGGAAATTTTTGTATAAGCACAAATGTTTTGTTTGAGAAAACATTATAATGTATTAATGTGAGGGCCTAATCTTGACCCTAGTAGGGAATACGTTTAATTTTATGATGCTATATGTACAATTAAAATTTTTATGGTTATAGCCACTCTGGGATAAAGCTTCTTGAAGGGCAATGTGGTAATTCTAGTTAAATTAATGAAAAATTGATTATTTGAAAGATAAAAGAGATGTTGGGGTAAGATTTAGGATTTAAGTTTCTTTTGATGGAATATGACATGGTATGATGGTGATGATAATGTTAGTGTAAGCCCTAGTCCCAATGCATTGTAATAAAACATTTGAAATTAATAAAATGAGGCATTTGTTTTATCTTTGTATTCCTGTGCATGTCAATTGATAAAACTATCCAAGAATGTCATTTCGGTTTAAGTTATCGTGTGTGAGGCACATGGTTGTAAGACCTTGAAACAAATGAGACTTCATTCTAAACATCCCCAGCCAGTCATTGTTATGGGAATAACAATGAATTAAGACTAGTATACTCTCTCTGATATTATGAGTTCTGTCTTACGGATCATTAGGACAAGAGTGTCAATCAGAGATCATAGATACATGTTAAAGAACATGGTATCTGGATACAATCCGCTCATGAGAACACTACATGGTACAAGTCATAAGTGTTTCTCATATGCAAGTTTTGTATCGGAGTTCTTAGACCTAAAATCTCTATGAAACACTTTATGAATTTCTGTGTACTTTGACATACACCTAACGTGCTCGTAACAGAGTGACAAGTACGAGTATGATTGGGTATGCATTGATTCATGTTAGAGAGCATGAGAGAAGTGAAGGGATTACCCCTCTCGATAAGAGAGAAAATATCACCGGCCACTTGATCAGTGAACTGATAAGTGTATGGCCATACTGAGATGAAATAATGAGTAATCATTTTTTATCTGAGAGTTTAGTGTCACTGGAATATCAAGAAAGGAATTAAAATATATAAGAATGACTAGTTCCATGCCTTATATTAATTCTGATATTTATGGGTAAGGGACTATACAAAATTGCATTAGGTCACTAAATGCCATATGCATTTTCATTTAATTTGGAATGCTATAATATCTTGCTAAAGAATATATATAGCCTTTGAATTAATTTATTAATTCATTGCCAACATTAAATGGACCTATAGGATCGCACACAAAGCATTGGGCTTAAAATATTTAAATTAAGTATTATGCATTAATTTGGGCTTTTAATTAAAGTCAAATTAATGTGTGTAATGGGTTATTAGATTGCTATTGGACCTTGGCCCATGAGAGAGAAAAATTCAGCCCACAAGGTTTAATTTCAATTAATTAAATATCTTGTGTTAATTTAATTAATTGAGTATTAAAGCCTAAAGGATTTTAATTAAATGAATTCACTTGATAATTGGATGGTGCGGCCGAAATTCCAAGATAATATCAATGGAATTTCGGCACATGATTAATTATTTTATTAAGTGATTTAGTTAATTATTATGTCTTACATTTATCTTAGATTAAATCAAAAGGATTATCTTGGATTAAATGTATTATTTTAAGGAGATTAAATCAATATATATTACTTATTTTAAGAAGTGATTGAGATTGAATTAATTATCTTGAGATAGTAAAGTTCAAATCAAACAATTGCCAAAAGATAAGGATATATATAAAAGAAATAAAACCCTAAGAAGACCGAAGAGAAAAAACGTGAAACCCTTTTTTTCTAGGCCTTGGCGTGAACTTCTTCTCTCTCTCTCTTTATTCTTTTGGTCCAATTTTCACAAGGAGAAAGGATTTTTCCTCATTCTCTTGTGTTCTTGGGTAGTGATAGCAACATAAGAGAAGTTCAAAATCAAATTTTGTAGCTTCAAACCATAGCCATTACACAATACCTTAAATGAGAGCTAGCAATCTCGATTTTAAGCCGACGGTGCAATTGTGTGTGTGAGAATAGAGGGAGTGGCATAAAAGGCTGTTCCTTGGAATTGGTGATCAAGATCTAAGGTGGATAAAGTCATCTCGGTTGCTGGTCATAACCAAACTCAAGTTTTAAAAGGCATCCAAAGTTGTAAGTTTTTAAACCCTAAAATTGCATGTTTCGATTCTTGCTTTGGATTTGTATGGTATGTATGATCAAATATTTTTATTTTTCGCTGCGTTATCATCACATTCATACCATGTCATATTCCATCAATGGTATCAGAGCCTAAACATGCTTATTTTAGTGCTTTAGATGCATGAAAAAATTAATTACAATCGTCATTATGAAAACATGCAAATCTGAAATTTTCTGTTTTGACTTTTTTGCATTGTTTTGGTGTAAAAATTATTTTAATTGATTAGATAGGTATTATAATTAATATTACATGTTAATATACTGTCCTAAGATGTTCTAGGAGCTGTTAATGGTTGGATTTAATTAATAATACCTGATGGTACATGTTAATATTAAAACTAGGTGCATTTGGCATGTTAATTGTAAGTTTAACAACTAGTTTTTAAATATTAAATGTAAAAACGTTTTTGGAATGTTTGTAAGTGATATTTAAAGATTAATTATCAGGTATGGACATGTTTTAAATTTGGTTTTAATTCTAGTCCATGACAATTTAATTGATTAATTTTAAAATCACTTAAAACTATGTCTAGTTTGTGTTTGTTACATGTTTAATCAACATTGTTTGTTTTGTTTTGATTAAAAATGGTAAAAACACATTTAGATTAAAATGGTAAAGAATATTAAATCAATATTTATGACTTTATTTAATTTATTAAATGACTCATAAAATTGTTTTAAGTATTTGTGCATTTTTGTGGCATCACATAAGCATTAAACAACTAGTTTTGTTGTTTGTTTGTTTTATATGCATGCCGTGTACCATATATATATGTTCTTCATGATTATGTGTTTTAATTCATGTTGGTACATATTATATGTATTTTTAATGTTTATGGGCTTGATGACATAAAATTAAAAATGGCAAAATTGAAAATTATACTAGAGTTGATTTATGACACAAATCTAACTAGTTTGTGTTTTGGGAATTTAAGAGAACTTATTCAATAAGAGGATTTAGTCCATTGGGTTTCGGCCCAAGCCCATCATGGGGTCATCTCTTAAAGGTTCAAGTACACAATTTCCATTAATGGGCTTGGCTAAATTAAATAAAATTGGACTTTGTTTTATCCATGAATGTTATGTATATTTATTTGCTAGTTTGGTGTGATGAATGGATATGCATGGTGCATTCATGGGCCCTGGGTTTTTGTAATTAAATATGGCCTGTGAGCCATTATTTTTTATTGTAAAAGTTTCATTTATTTCTTAGAATAGAATATACTTGAAGACTTTGTAAATCAAGATGAAGCCCACCGGAGTGGAGAAGCCCAACTCGAAGATTCTTATGTAATAGTATAAAATCTTAGTTGTAGGTTTTTGGGCCCATGTTTGTCATGCTTTACTTTATGCAATTATTTATATATGCATGCTATGTATGGATGACAAAGCGTATGCCATGTAAGCCGTAATAAAATGAATCCCTAAAATAGTAAGTCACAAAGTTGCCTCCCTAATTCGAAACATGTCAAGGCATCGATCATCGGTCTCGTAGATTAGGAGTCCTAGATGGGCCCGATTATCTTTGTGAGGCATGGGTTGTGAATGTAGGTTGGACTTAACATTGAAAGGGATGCCCGGACCTAGGCAACTAATAAATGGGTTTGTGCTATAACATCTTAAGATGTTAGCCCATTTGATCCAAGAGTCATGTACGAGACATGATTAGAGTTTTCCTACCTAAGTAACTTAACTTGTTAGGTGTACAAGCTCAGCTTGACTAATAAGTTGTTAAGAAAAGTGGATCTTAGCCCACATCAAATTACTAACACGAATTATTTACAGGGATATTAATTCGGTTTGTGGGTTTATAATAAGACCTCATTTAATCTTGCTAAATTTTATTGTAGATTGAAAATGGCATCTTCAAACAACAATTTCTCATTGCGATCGGTCCTTGAAAAGGACAAATTGAATGGCACCAATTTCATAGACTGGTCTCGAAACATAAGAATAGTTCTTAAGCAAGAGAAGAAGTCGTATGTTTTGGATGCACCCTTACCTTAGGAACCTGCTAGGAACGCTTCTGTGGTTCAAAAGGAAACTTTTGAGACCAAGAAAAGTGACTCTAATGATGTGACCTGTTTGATGCTAGCCACTATGGTGCCTGAATTACAAAAGCAATTTATGGACCAAGAGGCGTATGCGATCATGGTGCACCTCAGGGAGATGTTCCAAGAGCAAGCTCGTCATGAGAGGTTCGTGACAACAAAGGCCTTAATTTCTTGCAAGATGGCTGAGGGTACTCCTGTTAGTACCCATGTACTCAAGATGAAAGGATATCTTGATACTCTTGAGAAGCTTGAGGTACAAGTGACAAAGGAATTGGCCACTGACTTAATCTTAGGATCATTGCCTGCTGCTTATGATCAATTTGTGATGAATTATAACATGCATGCAATGAACAAGTCAGTCACTGAGCTTCATGGGATGCTTAAGAATGCTGAAGAGAACATTCGAAAGACCAATCCCGTACTAATGGTTCAAAAGGGAATTAAGAAGGGACATGCTAAGGGAAAGGGAAAGGGAAAACCCAAGTTAGTTGGGAGTGCACCTCAGGCCCAATCCAAGCCCAAGGCGCCAAAAATCAAAGAAAGTGAGAGCACTTGCTTCCACTGCAACAAGATAGGGCATTGGAGGAAGAATTGCGCTCTCTATAAGGAAGAACAAAAGAAGAATGGAGCCAAGGCATCCAGTTCTGGTATTTTTGTTGTTAAAATTAACCTTTCTATTTCTACCACTTGGGTATTGGATACCAGTTGTGGTTCTCACATTTGTTCAAATGTGCAGGGGCTAAGAAATAGGCGGTTACTTGGGAAGAATGAAGTGGACCTCCGTGTGGGGAATGGAGGACGAGTTGCCGCCATGGAGATAGGCGACTATCACCTCACTTTACCTTCCAAACTTTGTATTGTATTGAATAATTGTTATTATGTGCCTGCTATGAGTAGAAACATTATTTCAGATTCATGTTTGGATAATGATGAATTTGATTTTGTTATTAAAAATGGAAATGCTCATATTCGTCGCCAAGGCATTTCTTATGGCAATGCCATGTTGCAAAATGGCCTTTATATCCTTGATCTACAAAACAAAGAGTCCATATACAACATTAATACAAAGAGGGTTAAGTCAAACAAATTGAACCCTACTTACTTCTGGCGTTGTCATTTAGGACATGCAAACAAAAAATGCATTTCAAGACTCCACAAAACTAGAGTGTTTGGGTCAATCGACTTAGAGTCTTATGACACATGCGAGCCATGTTTGCATGAAAAAATGACAAAGAGTCCTTTTAATAAAAAAGGTGAGAGGACTAATTGCTTATTGGAACTAATACATACCGATGTATGTGGACGTTTAAGTACACATGCTAGAGGTGGTTTTAGCTACTTCGTGACATTAACAGATGACTTCAGTAGATATGGCTATGTCTATCTAATGAAGTACAAGTCTGAAACTTTTGAGAAATTCAAATAGTTTAAGAACGAAGTAGAAAACCAACTTTGCAAAAGTATAAAAGCCATTTGATCAGATCGAGGTGGCGAATACTTAAGCCAAGAGTTTGACAGTCATCTAAAGGAGTGTGGTATTATTTCACAGCTCACTCCTCCTGGAATACCTCAATGGAATGGTGTGTCCGAAAGGAGAAATCAAACTCTGTTGGACATGGTTTGATCTATGATGAGTCAAGCTAATCTTCCTATCTCTTTTTAGGGTTATGCATTAGAAACTGCTGCATATCTATTGAACCGTACTCCAACTAAAGCAGTTGAGTAGACACCATACGAGGTATGGACTGGAAAAGAACCCAATATGTCTTTTCTAAGGATTTGGGGCTGTGAAGCACATGTTAAGAAATTAACATCTGACAAACTAGAGTCCAAATCCAGTGTCTGCTTGTTTGTGGGTTATCCTAAAGAAACAAAAGGATACTATTTTTACTCATAAGCCGAGAACAAAGTATTTGTTACTCGCAAGGTTGTTTTCTTGGAAAAGGAGTTCCTTCTCAAGAAAGACAGTAGGAGTAAAGTAGAACTTGGAGAAATTCAAGTGCCATAAACTCCTATAGAGGATGAGTTGGAAATGGGATCAAGTTCATAACCAGTTGTGGAACAAGAACCCATTACACAAGAACCTAGAAGGTCCGGTAGGGTACGTTAGGAGATTAAGAGATATGGATTTCTAATCACTGACAGTGACACTATTGAGTTAGTAGATCGTGAGGATCCTACTACCTACCGAAAAGCTATTGAGAGCCCAGACTCGGATAATTGGCTTGAAGCCATGAAATCCGAGATGCAATCAATGTACGATAACCAGGTATGGACCTTGGTTGATCCACCGGAAGGTGCTAAGGTAATTGAATGCAAGTGGCTATTCAAACTCAAAGCTGATAAGACCTACAAAGGTAGACTAGTAGCAAAAGGTTTTCGACAAACTCATGGTGTAGACTATGACGAGACCTTTTCGCTTGTAGTCATGCTCAAGTCCATTAGGATCTTGCTTGCCATAGCTACATATCATGATTATGAGATATGGCAAATGGATGTCAAAACTGCTTCCCTCAACGGAAATTTACTTGAGGATGTGTATATGACATAGCCTGAAGGTTTTGTCAATCTTAAGCATCCTAAGAAGGTTTGCAAGCTTCAAAAATCCATTTATGGATTAAAGCAAGCATCCCGAAGTTGGAATCTTCATTTTGATGAGGCAGTCAACGAATTTGACTTCATCAAGAACGAAGATGAGCCTTGTGTGTACAAGAAGGTTATTGAGAGCATAGTAGTATTTCTGGTCCTATATGTGGACGACATCCTTCTCATTGGGAATGACATTCAAACATTGCAAAAGGTTAAGCAATGGTTGGGAAAATGTTTCTCAATGAAAGACTTAAGTGAAGCCAAGACAATACTTGGTATTCGAATCTATAGAGATAGACCGAATCGGCTCTTGGGAATAAGTCAAGAAAAGTACATAGACAAAGTACTAAAGCATTTTAGTATGGGAGACTCAAAGAACAATGCCCTAAAACCAAAGAGGAAAGGGACAACATGAGTATAATCCCATATGCATCTGCTATTGGATCTATCATGTACGCTATGTTATGTACTAGGTTGGATGTTGCTCATGCACTAAGTGTAACCAGTAGGTTTCAGCAAGACCCTGGTGAGAAGCACTGGTCTTTTGTGACAACAACGGGGCCATCGTACAGGTAATGGAGCCCCGGTCACACCAGAAATCCAAACACATACTCAGGAGGTACCACCTGATCAGAGAAATCATTGATCGTGGGGACGTCAAGGTTAGCAAGATAGCAAGTGAAGACAATGTAGCAGATCCTTTGACGAAATAGTTGCGTGCAAATCTGTACGAAGCTCATTTGAGAGCGTTCGATCTTAGGGCTATGCCCAATTGGAACTAGTGCTAGTGGGAGATTGTTAGTGTAAGCCCTAGCCCCAATGCATTGTAATAAAACATTTGAAATTAATAAAATGAGGCATTTGTTTTATCTTTTGTATTCCTATGCATGTCAATTGATAAAACTATCCAAGAATGTCGTTTCAGTTTAAGTTATCATGTGCGAGGCACATGGTTGTAAGACCTTGAAACAAATGAGACTTCATTCTAAACATCCCTAGTCAGTCATTGTTATGGGAATAATAATGAATTAAGACTAGTATGCTCTCCCTGATATAATGAGTTCTATCTTACGGATCATTAGGACAAGAGTGTGAATCAGAGATCATAGATACATGTTAAAGAACATGGTATCTGGATACGATCCGCTCATGAAAACACTACATGGTACAAGTCATAAGTGTTTCTCATATGCAAGTTTTGTATCAGAGTTCTTAGACCTGAAATCTCTACGAAACTCTTTATGAATTACTGTGTACTTTGACATACACCTAACGTGCGCATAACAGAGTGACAAGTACGGGTATGATTGGGTATGCATTGATTCATGTTAGAGAGCATGAGAGAAGTGAAGGGATTACCCCTCTCGATAAGAGAGAAAATATCACCGGCCACTTGATCAGTGAACTGAGAAATGTATGGCCATACCGAGATGAAATAATGAGTAATCATTATTTATCTAAGAGTTCAGTGTCACTGGAATATCAAGAGAGGAATTAAAATATATAAGGATGACTAGTTCCATGCCTTATATTAATTCTGATATTTATGGGTAAGGGACTATACAAAATTGCATTAGGTCACTAAATGCCATATGCATTTTCATTTAATTTGGAATGCTATAATATCTTGCTAGAGAATATATATAGCCTTTGAATTAATTTATTAATGGATCTATAGGATTGCACACAAAGCATTGGGCTTAAAATATTTAAATTTATTATTGTGCATTAATTTGGGCTTTTAATTAAAGTCAAATTAATGTGTGTAATGGGTTATTAGATTGCTATTGGACCTTGGCCCATGAGAGTGAAAAATTCAGCCAACAAGGTTTAATTTCAATTAATTAAATGTCTTGTGTTAATTTAATTAATTGAGTATTAAAGCCTAAAGGATTTTAATTAAATTAATTCACTTGATAATTGGATGGTGTCGCCGAAATTCCAAGATAATATCAATGGAATTTCGGCACATGATTAATTATTTTATTAAGTGATTTAGTTAATTATTATGTCTTACATTTATCTTAGATTAAATAAAAAGGATTATCTTGGATTAAATGTATTATTTTAAGGAGATTAAATCAATATATATTACTTATTTTAGGAAGTGATTGAGATTGAATTAATTATCTTGAGATAGCAAAGTTCAAATCAAACACTTGCCAAAAGATAAGGATATATATAAAAGAAATAAAACCCTAAGAAGACCAAAGAGAAAAAACGTGAAACCCTTTTTTTCGAGGTCTTGGCGTGAACTTCATCTCTCTCTCTCGTAATTCTTTTGGTTCAATTTTCACAAGGAGAAAGGATTGTTCCTCATTCTCTTGTGTTCTTGTGTAGTGATGGCAACCTAAGAGAAGTGCAAAATCAAATTTTGTAGCTTCAAACCATAGCCATTACACAATACCTTAAAAGAGAGCTAGCAATCTCGATTTTAAGCCGACGGTGCAATTGTGTGTGTGAGAATAGAGGGAGTGGCATAAAAGGCTGTTCCTTGGCATTGGTGATCAAGATCTAAGGTGGATAAAGTCATCTCGGTTGCTGGTCATCACCAAACTCAAGTTTTAAAAGGCATCCAAAGTTGTAAGTTTTTAAACCCTAAAATTGCATGTTTCGATTCTTGCTTTGGATTTGTATGGTATGTATGATCAAAATTTTTTGTTTTTCCACTGCGTTATCATCACATTCATACCATGTCATATTCCATCAGATAACACAATGAAAAAACAAAAATTTTGTCATACATACCATACAATTCCAAAGCAAGAAACGAAACATGCAATTTTAGGGTTGTAAAACTTACAACTTTAGATGCACTTAAATATTTGGTTTTTGTGATAACCAGCAATCAAGAATGATTTATCAACCTTTGATATTCTTTACCAATGCCAAAACAACAGCCTTTGTGCCTCTCTTCTCTATGTTCACACACACAATTGCAAAGACGGCTTAAAATCGAGATTGCTAGCTCTCTGTTTAAGTATCGTGTAATGGCAATTAATTGAAGCTACAAATTTTGATTTTGCACTTCTCTAAGGTTGCTATTACTACCCAAGATCACAAGAGAAAGAGTAACAATCCTTTCTCATTGTGAAAAATTGGCCAAAATAAAATTGTGAGAGAGAGTTACTATTTACGCCACACACAAAATTGGTTTTTTTTTTGCTTTTCTCTCTCATCCAATATATATTATCTTATTTATTAAGTGATAAATCTCCAATATACTACCTTAGGATAATTAATATTAGCTAAAGATAATTAATATTTGCCTTTATCACTTAATTAAAATAAGTAATATTTATTGATAACAACTCTTTTAATTTATCCAAGATAAAAACAAAAAACATATTAATCAAATTAACCAGTTAATTAAATAGGAATATACAAGACATATTAATCAAATAAACTACTTAATTAATATAAAGGGTATGCCGAAATTCCTTGATTTCTCTCTAGGAATTTCGGCCAATAGTATTCCTATTGAAGTGATTTATTTGATCATAATTCTTTTAGGCTCTAAAACTCAATTAATTAAATTAATACAAGACATTTAATTAATTGAAATTAAACCTTGTGGGCTGAATTTCTCTCTCTTATAGGCCAAGGTCCAATAGCAATCTAATAATCCATTACACACATTAATTTGACTTTAAGTAAAAGCCCAAATTAATACCCAATACTTAATTTAAATATTTTAAGCCCAATGCTTTATGTGTGATCCTATAAGTCCATTTAATGTTGGCAATGAATTAATAAATTAATTCAAAGGCTATAAATATTCTCTAGCAAGATATTATAGCATTCCAAATTAAATGAAAATGCATATGGCATTTTGTGACCTAATGCAATTTCGCATAGTCCCTTACGCAAAAATATCAGAATTAATATAAGGCATGGAACTAGTCACCCTTATATAAATTAATTCCTTTCTTGATATTCTAGTGACACTGAACTCTTAGATAAATAATGATTACTCATTATTTCATCTCGGTATGGCCATACACTTTTCAGTTCACTGATCAAGTGGCCGATGATATTTTCTCTCTTATTGAGAGGGGTAATTCCTTCACTTCTCCCATGCTCTCTAACATGAATTAATGTATACCCAAGCATGCCCATACTTGTTACTCTGTTACGAGCACATTAGGTGTATGTCAAAGTATACAGTAATACATAAAGAGTTTTATAGAGGTTTTAGGTCTAAGAACTCCGATACAAAACTTGCATATGAGAAACACTTATGACTTGTACCATGTAGTGTTCTCATGAGTGGATCGAATCCAGATACCATGTTCTAGACATGTATCTCTGATCTCTATTTGACACTCTTGTCCTTATGATCCGTAAGACAGAACTCAACTTATCAGAAAGAGCATGCTAGTCTTAATTCATTTGTTATTCCCATAACAATGACTGACTAGGGATATTTAGAATGAAGTCTTATTTGTTTGTAGGTCTTACAACCACGTGCCTCACACATGATAACTTAAACTAAAACAACATTCTTGGATAGTTCTATCAATTGATATGTATAGGAATACAGTAGATTAAACAAATGCCTCATTTATTAACTAAAGTGTTTTATTACAATGTATTGGGGCTAGGGCTTATACTAACAATCTCCCACTAGTACTAGTCCCAATTGGGCATAGCCCTAAGACCGAACGCTCTCAAATAAGCTTCGTGCATATTTGGACGCAACTGTTTCATCAAAGGATTTGCTATATTGTCTTCACTTGTTATCTTGCTAACCTTGACGTCCCCACGATCAATGATTTCCCTGATCAAGTGGTACCTCCTGAGTATGTGTTTGGATTTCTGGTGTGATTGGGGCTCCTTGGCCTGTGCGATGGCCCTGTTATTGTCACAAAAAATTTCTAATGGATCTAGGATGCTTGGGACCACTCCTAATCTAGAAATAAAATTTTTAATCCAAACAGCCTATTTTGCAGCCTCACTTGCTGCAATATACTCAGATTCTATAGTTTAGTCGGCAACGGTCTCTTGCTTCGAGCTTTTCCAGCTGACAGCACCACCATTCAAAACAAAAACAAACCCAGATTGCAATCTAGAATCCTGAGTGCTGGTCTGAAAAGCAACATTGGCATAACCTTGTATGACGAGCTCTTCTTGATCACCATACACTAAGAAGTGATCCTTAGTCCTTTGCAGGTACTTCAGAATCCCTTTTACAGTAGACCAGTGCTTCTAACCATGGTCTTGCTGAAACCTACTGGTTATACTCAATGCATGAGCAACATCCAACCTAGTACATAGCATAGCATACATGATAGATCCAATAGCAGATGCATATGGGATTCTACTCATGTTGTCCCTTTCCTCTTTGGTTTTAGGGCACTGTTCTTTAGTCAAAGGAACTCCCAAAGCAAAAGGTATATACCTTTTCTTTGAGTCTTCCATACTAAAATGCTTTAGTACTTTGTCTATGTACTTTTCTTGACTTAGTCCCAAAAGTTGATTCGATCTATCTCTATAGATTCGAATACCAAGTATTGTCTCGGCTTCACCTAAGTCTTTCATTGAGAAACATTTTCCCAACCATTGCTTAACCTTTTTGCAATGTTGGAATGTCATTCCCAATGAGAAGGATGTCATCCACATATAGGACCAGAAATACTACTATGCTCCTACTAACCTTCTTGTACACACAAGGCTCATCTTCATTCTTGATGAAGTCAAATTCTTTGACTGCCTCATCAAAACGAAGGTTCCAACTTCGGGATGCTTGCTTTAATGCATAAATGGATTTTTGAAGCTTGTAAACCTTCTTAGGATGCTTGGGATTGACAAAACCCTCAGGTTGTGTCATATAAACATCCTCAAGTAAATTTTTGTTGAGGAAAGCAGTTTTAACATCCATTTGCCATATCTCATAATCATGATATGTAGCTATGGCAAGCAAGATCCTAATGGACTTGAGCATGACTACAGGCGACAAGGTCTTGTCATAGTCTACACCATGAGTTTGTCGAAAACCTTTTGCTACTAGTCTACCTTTGTAGGTCTTATCAGCTTTGAGTTTGAATAGCCACTTGCATTCAATTACCTTAGCACCTTCCGGTGGATCAACCAAGGTCCATACCTGGTTATCGTACATTGATTGCATCTCGGATTTCATGGCTTCAAGCCAATTATTCGAGTCTGGGCTCTCAATAGCTTTTCGGTAGGTAGTAGGATCCTCACGATCTACTAACTCAATAGTGTCACTATCAGTGATTAGAAATCCATATCTCTCAATCTCCTGACGTACCTTACCGAACCTTCTAGGTACTTGTGTAATGGGTTCTTATTCCACAACTGGTTGTGAACTTGATCCCACTTTCAACTCATCCTCTATAAGAGCTTGTGGCACTTGAATTTCTCTAAGTTCTACTTTACTCCCACTGTATTTCTTGAGAAGGAACTCCTCTTCCAAGAAAACAGCCTTACGAGCAACAAATACTTTGTTCTCGGCTTGTGAGTAAAAGTGGTATCCCTTTGTTTCTTTGGGATAACCCACAAACAAGCAGACAGTGGATTTGGACTCTAGTTTGTCAGATGTTAATTTCTTAACATGTGCTTCACAGCCCCAAATCCTGAGAAATGACATATTGGGTTCTTTCCCAGTCCATACCTCATAAGGTGTCTTCTCAACTGCTTTAATTGGAGTACGGTTTAATAGAAACGCAACAGTTTCTAATGCATAACCCTAAAAAGAGATAGAAAGATTAGCTTGACTCATCATAGATCGAATCATGTCCAACAGAGTTTGATTTCTCCTTTCGGACACACCATTCCATTGCGATGTTCCAGGAGGAGTGAGCTGTGAAATAATACCACACTCTTTTAGATGATTGTCAAACTCTTGGCTTAAGTATTCGCCACCTCGATCTGATCGAATGGCTTTTATACTTTTACCAAGTTGGTTTTCTACTTCGTTCTTAAACTCTTTGAATTTCTCAAAAGTTTCAGACTTGTACTTCATTAGATAGACATAGCCATATCTACTGAAGTCATCTGTGAATGTCACGAAGTAGCTAAAACCACCTCTAGCTTGTATACTTAATGGACCACATACATCGGTATGTATTAGTTCCAATAAGTTATTAGTCCTCTCACCTTTCTTGTTAAAAGGAATTTTTGTCATTTTTTCATGCAAACATGGCTCGCATGTATCATAAAACTCTAAGTCAAATGACCCAAGCACTCCAGTTTTATGGAGTCTTGAAATGCATTTTTCGTTTGCATGTCCTAAACGACAATGCCAGAAGTAAGTAAGGTTCAATTCCTTTGATTTAACCCTCTTCGTATTAATGTTGTATACATACTCTTTGTTTTGCAAATCAAGGATATAAAGGCCATTTTATACTATGGCATTGCCATAAGAAATGCCTTGGCGACGAATATGAGCATTGCCATTTTTAATAACAAAATCAAATTCATCATTATCCAAACATGAAACTGAAATAATGTTTCTGCTCATAGCAGGTATATAATAACAATTATTCAAAACAATACAAATTTTGAAAGGTAAAGTGAGGTGATAGTCTCCTATCTCCATGGCAGCAACTCGTGCTCCATTCCCCACACGGAGGTCCACTTCATTCTTCCCAAGTAACCGTCTATTTCTTAGCCCCTGCACATTTGAATAAATGTGAGAACCATAACCGGTATCTAATGCCTTAGTGGCAGAAATAGAAAGGTTAATTTCAACAACAAAAATACCAGAACTGGATGCCTTGGCTCCATTCTTGTTTTTTTCTTCCTTGAAGAGAGCGCAATTCTTCCTCCAATGCCCTATCTTGTTGCAATGGAAGCAAGTGCTCTCACTCTCTTTGAGCTTCTAGGCCTTGGGCTTGGATTGGGCCTGAGGTGCACTCCCGCTTGACTTGAACCGAGCCAGGTCATTCTTGGGTTTTGCCTTTCCCTTTCCCTTTCCCTTAGCGGGTCCTTTTTTAATGCCCCCTTGAACCATCAATACGGGATTGGTCTTTCAAATGTTCTCTTCAACATTCTTAAGCATCCCATGAAGCTCAGTGACTGACTTGTTCATTGCATGCATGTTATAGTTCATTACAAATGGATCATAATCATCAGTCAATAATCCTAAGATCAAGTCAGTGGCCAATTCCTTTGGCACTTGTACCTCAAGCTTCTCAAGAGTATCAAGATACCTTTTCATCTTGAGTACATGGGCACTAAAAGGAGTACCCGCAGCCATCTTACAAGAAATCAAGGCCTTTGTTGTCACGAACCTCTCGTGACGAGCTTGCTCTTGGAACATCTCCTTGAGGTGCACCATGATCGCATAAGCCTCTTGGTCTATGAATTGCTTTTGCAAGTCAGGCACCATAGTGGCTTGCATCAAACAGGTCACATCGTTGGAGTCATTTTTCTTGGTCTCAAAAGTTTCCTTTTGAACCACAGAAGCGCTCCTAGCAGGTTCTTCAGGTAAGGGTGCATCCAAAACATACGACTTTTTCTCTTACTTAAGAACTATTCTTAAGTTTTGAGACCAGTCTATGAAATTGGTGCCATTCAATTTGTCCTTTTCAATGACCGATCGCAATGAGAAATTGTTATTTGAAGATGCCATTTTCAATACAATAATAAAATTTAGCAAGATTAAATGAGGTCTTATTATAATCCCACAAACCGAATTAATATCCCCTTAAATAATTCGCGTTAGTGATTTAATGTGGGCCAAGATCCACTTTTCATAACAACTTATTAGTCAAGCTGAGCTTGTACACCTAACAAGTTAAATTACTTAGGTAGGAAGACTCCAATCATGTCTCGTACATGACTCTTGGATCAAATGGGCTAACATCTTAAGATGTTATAGCATAATCCCATTTATAAGTTGCCTAGGTCAGGGCATCCCATTCCATGTTAAGTCCAACCTACATCCATAACCCATGCCTCATAAAGATAATCGTGCGCATCTAGGACTCCTAGTCTACGTGACCGATGATTGATGCCTTGACATGTTTTGAATTAGGAAGGCAACTTTGTGACTTACTATTTTGGGGATTCATTTTATTACGGCTTACATGACATGCGCTTTTTCGTCCATCCATAAAATGCATATATAAATAATTGCATAAAGTAAAGCGTGATAAACATGGGCCTAAAAACCTACAACTAAGATTCTATGCTATTACATAAGAATCTTCGAGTTGGGCTTCTCCACTCCGGTGGGCTTTGTCTTGATTTACAAAGTCTTCAAGTATATTCTATTCTAAGAAATAAATGAAACTTTTACAATAAAATATAATGGCTAACAGGCCATAATTAATTACAAAACCCAGGGCCCATGAATGCACCATGCATATCCATTCATCACACCAAACAAGCAAATAAATATATATAACATTAACGGATCAAACAAAGTCCAATTTTAATTAATTTAGCCAAGCCCATTAATGGAAATTGTGTACTTGAACCTTTAAGAGATGACCCCGTGATGGACCTGGGCTGAAGCCCAATGGACTAAATCCTCTTATTGAATAAGTTCTCTTGAAAGCCCAAAACACTAACTAGTTAGATTTATGCCATAAATCAACTCTAGTATAATTTCCAATTTTACCATTTTTAATTTTTTGTCATACAGCCCATAAACATTAAAAATACATATAATATGTAACAACATGGATTAAAACATATAATCATGAAGAACATATATATAAGTCACGGCATACATGCAAAAACAAACAAACAACAAAAACTAGTTGTTTAATGCTTATGTAATGCCATAAAATGCACAAACATTTAAATCAATTTTATGAGTCATTTAATCATTTAAATAAGGTCATAAACATTGAGTTAATGTTCTGTACCATTTTGATCTAAATGTGTTTATACCATTTTGATCAAACCAAAACAAAAATTGTTGATTAAACATGTAACAAACACAAACTAGTCACAGTTTTAAGCGATTTTAAAATTAATTAATTAAATTGTCATGGACCAGAATTAAAACCAAATTTAAAATATGTCCAGACCTGATAATTAATCTTTAAAAATCACTTAAAAACATGCCAAAATCATTTTACATTTAATTTTGAAAAATAGTTGTTAAACTAGCAATTTTCATGCCAATTAGCACCTAGTTTCATTATTAACATGTACAATCAGGTATAAATAATTATAATACCTAAATAATCAATTAAAATTGTTTTTACACAAAAACAATGCAATAAAATCAAAAAGGAAAATTTCAGCATTGCATGTATTTATAAAAATAATTTTTTATTAAATAATTCATGCATCTAAAGCACTAAAATAAGCATATTTAGGATCTGATACCACTGATGGAATATGAAATGGTATGATGGTGATGATAACACAGCGAAAAAACAAAAATTTTATCATACATACCATACAATTCCAAAGCAAGAAACGAAACATGCAATTTTAGGGTTGTAAAACTTACAACTTTAGATGCATTTCAATATTTGGTTTTGGTGATGACCAGCAATCAAGAGTGATTTATCAACCTTTGATCTTCTTTGCCAATGCCAAAAGAACAGCCTTTACGCCACTCTTCTCTATGTACACACATACAATTGCAAAGACGGCTTAAAATCGAGATTGCTAGCTCTCTATTTAAGTATCGTGTAATGGCAATTGATTGAAGCTACAAAATTTGATTTTGAACATCTCTAAGGTTGCTATTACTACCCAAGATCACAAGAGAATGAGGAACAATCCTTTCTCCTTGTGAGAAATTGGCCAAAATAAAATTGTGAGAGAGAGTTACTATTCATACCACACACAAAATTGGGTTTTTTCTTTTTTTGCTTTTCTCTCTCATCCAATATATATATTATCTTATTTATTAAGTGATAAATCTCAAATATACTACCTTAGGATAATTAATATTAGCTAAAGATAATTAATATTTTCCTTTATCACTTAATTAAAATAAGTAATATTTATTGATAAAAACTCTTTTAATTTATCCAAGATAAAAACAAAAGACATATTAATCAAATTAACCACTTAATTAAATAGGAATATACAAGACATATTAATCAAATAAACTACTTAATTAATATAAAGGGTATGCCGAAATTCCTTGATTTCTCTCTAGGAATTTCAGCCAATAGTATTCCTATTTAAGTGATTTATTTGACCATAATTCTTATAGGCTTTAAAACTCAATTAATTAAATTAATACAAGACATTTAATTAATTGAAATTAAACCTTGTGGGCTGAATAAGAACCGTATCGCTTCAATAAGAACCATCCTTCTTCTTAACAAATAAGACTGGTGATCCCTATGGAGATACACTAGGCCTAATAAAACCCTTGTTAAGTAGTTCTTGTAATTGTATCTTCAACTCTTTCAATTCCTTTGAAGCCATTTTGTAAGGGGCTTTTGAACTGGGTGCTATGCCAGGCAAAACCTCAATAGATAATTCAACCTCCCTGTCAGGGGGAAGACCAGGTAAGTCTTCAGGAAACACATCTAAAAATTCGTTCACTAATGGTATGTTCTGGAGCTTAATTGTGTCTCTTTTTGAATCAAGAACTAGGGCTAGAAATGCTTCACACCCCTTCCTCAAAAATCGTCTAGCTTGAATGGCAGATATTACATTGGTCAAAGGTTGGGCCGGAATACCTGCCACTATTACCTCATTACCATCTTTATCACTAAGAGTTACGGTCTTAGCCTCGTAGTTCACCAATGCACGATGCTTAGACAACCAGTCCATGCCTAAAATAACATCAAATTCTCGAAAAGGCAGTTCAATAAAATCAGCTAAAAATTCTCTTCCTTGTATCAAGATGGGACAGTCAGAGAACATTTTATTCACACATACACTGTGGCCTAATGGGCTAGTTACACAGATATCATATTCCAATTGATGCACCTTAGACACACCCCCACTCATACTCTCAAAGGAAACATATGAATGAGTAGATCCAGGATCAATAAGTACATGAATATCAGAATCATAAAGTGAGAAAATACCAGCTATTACTTTTGGAGCATCTTGATCCTCTCGTGCCTTCATGGCATAAGCCCACCCCAAAAAAGCTGGTGCAGATGGTCTATCCACTAACTTAGATATATTACGAGATTGGGATCTATGGTGACCAAAACCACCTCGCCCTCTGCCTCTGCTTCCTATTCTTGCAGCCAAGTACATATTTGAAGCTCCTTTGCTGCCTTGTTGTGTTGAGTCTTATGCCCGCTTGAAGGGGCAATTAGCTATATAGTGGTCAGTGGCACCACAATTATAGCATGCTCTTGCTTCTTTCCTACATGGAGCCCAATGTCACCTGGAACAATTAGGACACTCAGGTGGCTGAACCCCTTTTTGCTCTGATGGGGCATGCTGACTTAGCTTGGATACTACTATAGATCCTTGTCCTTTCGTCTTGCTAGTAGGGTGATAATGTTTCCCTGCTGGTTGGAAATTCTACGCTCCTTTGAACCTCTTCTCAATGGACCATCCAGCCTTAGCCTCACTCCCTTTTTGCTCCCTCTCTCTCTTAGCTGACTCATGCTTCTCCACCTTCATAGCAGCCATCACTAGTTGAGGAAAGTTCACATTTTGAAGAGATGTAGCCCTTATCAATCTCTCCCTAATCTGATGGTTCAACCCATCCTCAAATTGTCTACTCTTGAAGGCATCAATTAACATCTGTTTGGGAACATATTTGCATAACAGGCTGAATTCCTTCTCAAATTCTGCTACAGATATAACCCTCTACTTCAAGGTCAAAAACTACCTTAACTTCTCCTCTTTATAGGCCTCAATGACATATTTCTTTTTGAATTTAGTTTCAAAAAATTCCCAAGTAAGAGGAGTCGTTAATTGATGTTGCCTGACTACTAACTTTCACCAATCGTATGGTGGTCCTTAAAGTAACGATACAACACATGATACCTTATAATAAGCAGGGAATTGGATATCATCTAGAATCCTCTCTAACTTTTCTAACCAGAATTCAGCTTCCTCTGACTGCTCCAAGATGGTACCAGAAAATTCTTCCCCACCATACTTTCTGACCTCAGAAATTGGGGCCTTAGGTGCCATCATCCTTTGTAGAATTTGGGCCATATCCGGAGAAATTTTTAGCAATGCTTCTCCAGGCATAGCAGCAGGAATCTCATTCTGATTTATTGATAGAGATCTCATATCAGAGGGACCCGTTGTGGCTGGTAAATTACTTTCCACTGATTCCTCGATAGCATCTCTAAAATCATCCATCTTTGATCTCTATGAAAACAAAGACTTACTGCATTAGGCCAACAAGACAAAATACTATACCCAAGATTTCTAAACTTCTATTGCCTAGAAAAGGCTAAACCTGGGTGATTTGATACCACTAATTGTCATACCCTAATACCGACTTCCAACCAAAACATATAACATGCTTTCAAAAACCATAACTCACACTAATCATTCATCAACATATCATCATATACATATATGGTACATGAATATTTCAATAATTAAATTGGAAGGTCATGCAAAACAATCATAATGTGTCAATCATACATTAGCCACCATAACCTAGAGGGGTAAGCAAGCATGGTAATTTAAGTTAAGGTTTACATTCCTCTATATTACATTTCCCCCATTGAAGCATGACAAAATACAAGACTAGACAAAAAGAAACTATCCACAAAATATCCTACATCTAATAGTCTGAACCGACTCTTGTTGGCCAACCGATGCAGAATTAAGTCCATGTACGATCACCAGTCAAACCTACACGGATGTAGAGCAACCGTGCTAAGCTATAAAGCTTAGCGAGGAGATAACATATAAAAATAATAATAATAATAATAATATGATCAACCAATAGCTTTAATTGAATATAAATATCTTCACACAACAATTCAATAAAAACATCAATCATACTTGTATCGTGAGGTCGTCTCAAACTGACAATATAGCCAAAGGAGGCGAAGATAAAACATGGTAATCAATCATTCACGTGCTTACATTATAAAGATGAAGAAATTGATACATGTATTTTCTCTTTGTTTTCTTTAACATTCTCTTAAACTTAATAGCTTGCCTAAGTACTAGTTCAAAAGAGGTGGATAACGGGAGCAATGGATAACTGAAGGTATCAAACAATGGACCCAAGGGGTCAAACTATGTTTCTATCAAAGGAACAATCAATGGACCCAAACGGGGTCAACTATGGCAGCTATAACTATATCCCTTTAGGCATGCCTATCTAATCCACAACTAAACTAAGTCCCACAGGCTTAACCACTTAATCGAAAGAACATTTGATTCATCAAATTTCTTCTTATATATTACAATATTTCTCAAGCCACAATTCACATCTGAATTTACATTTCATACACATGTGATGGTACCAATATATGTCACCTCAATTACACTCATATACAGTATATTCATTTTCATTCAAGGACAATTTTCATCCTACCTCGCATAAACATACATATTTTCATATTAATTTCATGAAATTATAACATTATTATTATTATTACAGTCAAACAATGAAGTAAGTTGTAATTAACACTACTTGGTAAACTTACCATGATTACTTTATCTTAATTGTTATGGCTTGACGATAAAAGCATAGCATAAAATAATCACATAATACCCCTAGTGAACATACTCACAAAATGTGCCTATTAGGTTGCATTAAAAGGGTTGATTATCGTTATAAAGAGTGTTTACTTAGTCGATAATATTAGGGAAGTGATTTATGAGATAATTGGAACAAATGTACAAAATAAAGAAATGAAGGGCAGTGGACTAGTGCGTGGTCATGTGCCTCATAAACTCTAAAGCTTACGTGGCCGCGTGCTTCACAAGCTTTCAGGCTTGCGTGGCCGTGTGCCTCACAAGCTTTAAAGCTTGTGTGGCCATGTGCTTCACAAGCTCTAAAGCTTGCATAGTCGTGTGCCTCACAAGCTTTAAAGCTTTCGCGACCACGTGATTCACAAGCTTTAAAGATTGTGAGACACATAGCCACGCAAGCTTTAGAACTTGTGAATCACGTGGTCATGCAAGCTTTAAAGCTTGTAAGGCACATGGCCACACAAGCTTTAGAGCTTGTAAAGCATGTGGCCATACAAGCTTTAAAACTTGTGAGGCACACGACCATGCAAGCCTTAAAGCTTGTGAAGCACGTGGCCATGCAAGCTTTAAAGCTTGTGAGGCACACGGCCACACACTAGTCCACTGCCTTTTATTTCTCTATTTTGCACATTTGTTCCAATTATCTCACAAATCACTTCCCCAATATTATCAATTTAGTAAACAATCTTTATAACGATAATCAACCCTTTTAATGCAACCTAATAGGCACATTTAGTGAGAATGTTCACTAGGGGTATTATGTGATTGTTTTATGCTATGCTTTTATCATCAAGCCATAACAATTAAGGTAAAGTAATCATGGTAAGTTTACCAAGTAGTGTTAATTACAACTTAATTTGATATGTGACCGTAATAATAATAATAATGTTATAATTTAATGAAATTACTATGAAAATATGTATGTTTATGCAAGGTAGGATGAAAAATGTCCTTGAATGAAAATGAATATACGGTATATGAGTGTAATTAAGGTGACATATATCGGTACCATCACATGTGTATGAAATGTAAATTTAGATGTTAATTATGGCTTGAGAAATATTGTAATATATAAGAAATTATTTGATGAACCAAATGTTCTTTCGATTAAGTGGTTAAGCCTGCGGGTCTTAGTTTAATTATGGATTAGATAGGCATGCCTAAAGGGATATAGTTGCAACTACCATAGTTGACCCCATTTAGGTCCAATGATTGTTCCTTTGATGGAACCATTGTTCGACCCCTTGGGTCCATTGTTTTATATCCTCATGATATCCATTGTTTGATACCTTCGGGTATCCATTGCTCATGTTATCCACCTCTTTTGAACTAGTACTTAGGTAGGCTATTAAGTTTAAGAGAATGTTAAAGAAAATAAAGAGTAAATACATGCATCAATTTGTTCATCTGTATAATGTAAGCACGTAAATGATTGATTACCATGTTTTATCTTCGCCTCCTTTGGCTATATTGTCAGTTTGAGATGACCTCATGATACAAGTATGATTGATGTTTTTATTAAAATGTTGTGTGAAGATATTTATATTCGATTAAAGCTATTGGTCGATCATATTATTATTATTATTTTTGTATGCTATCTCCTCGCTAAGCTTTATAGTTTAGCACGGTTGCTCTACATCCATGTAGGTTTGACTGGTGATCGTACAGGGACTTAATTCTGCATCGGTTGGCCAACAAGAGTTGATTCAGACTATTAGATGTAGGATATTTTGTGGATAGTTTCTTTTTGTCTAGTCATGTATTTTGTCATGCTTCAATGGGGGAAATGTAATATGGAGGACTGTAAACCTTAACTTAAATTACCATGCTTGTTTGCCCCTCCAGGTTATGGTGGCTAATGTATGATTGCCACATTATGATTGTTTTGCATGACCTTCCAGTTTAATTATTGAAATATGCATGTACCATATATGTATATGATGATATGTTGATGAATGATTGGTGTGAGGTATGGTTGCTGAAGGCATGTTATATGTTTTTGTTGGAAGTCGATATTAGGGTATGACAATTAAGGACTCTTATATAAATTAAGGTATTAGTCTTAAGTTCATGATATGGTTTTACATTTCTTCTATAAGTTATCTCATAAAAAATGTTTTCGGCTTGAGAGCGTAGTAATACATGTCTTATGATGCAAGATTTAGTGGTAATATCTAAGTATAGAATTTAGGTGTTATATATAGCATTGTAAATAACCCCAAAATTCCTCGCGATAACTTCACATATGAATGATTTTATTCACAATACATAAATTGTTTCTCCAAAACCATATTATCATACTTATACTATAATCCAAACACTAATCATATTCGTATTTCATATCATTTACCTTTCTAATTCAAACTTAGGATCTTATTAATATACCATCACACATATATGCATATCCATTATAAGAATCTCATCAATACATATAATAATAATTAGATGAGGAGAAAATAAATACCATAAACTCGTTCGGTGACATGCTGTTTCTTTGGAACTTTAAGCTTCTTTTCATTCATTGATGTTGTCCCCCTTTTCTTTTGTGGTTTTGGACAATTTGCAACAAAATTATATGTTTTACCACATCTAAAGCATGCCCCTATTAAAGCTCTATAAACACCCCAATGATTTCTTGTGCAATGCAAACATTTAGAAGCTTGAATTCCCCGACTTTTCCTTGCCAAACCTTGTGCAGGATGAATTATGTTGATAGAAGAACCCATTTCCAATTTCTTATTTCTTTTTCCTAGTTCCCTCTCTTCTACATTCTCATCTTAACTTCTTTTATTCTCATTATTCCTATCCACCTCTCCTGATACTCTAGGCTTAGTTAACTCTTGTAAAATCTGATTCAAGATGCAATTTATTTTCTTTAGGTCCTCTAATATAGAAACAAACATCTTTACATGAGCCACATTCATAGGATTAGGGACAAATAAGTTCGGTGCCTCATAATTGCTGTTTTTACCTAAGCTCCGATACCACTAATTGTAACACCTAAATTCTATACTTAGCTATTACCACTAAATCTTGTATCATAAGACATGTATTACTATATTCTCAAGCCGAAAAAATTTCTTATTAGATAACTTATAGAAGAAATGTAAAACCATATCATGAACTTAAGAGCAATACCTTAATTCATATAAGAGTCCTTAATACATTATGATGTTTTCTCAAGCAAAACATTTATACTTATACAAAAATTTCCAATATAATTAAAATTTCCATAACCACAAAATAAAAGAACAAAAAGAAGACTCTACTTCAATCTTCTAAGACTTGTATTGGCCAACTTGCTGCAGATATCAGTCTTGCGAGAAAGTCATATCCTTGCAACCTACACGTATAAAGAACCTATGCTAAGCTATAAAGCTTAGTGGGGAATACAAAATATGATAAACGACCACTTACAGTGATCACCAACAAGCATACAACATGAACTATAAGTATAACTTATGCTCAAATATAAGCATATGATCAGTAAGAACATATATGTATCTTTGTGAGAATGACAAAGCATATTGAATGTACGAATGCATACATTGAATTACTAACTTACTTCCATTTCAACAAAAATATCATATTGAGATTATCACTTATAGATCCATAAATATTTTATATTTGCATACAAGACATTGTGCATCATTTCCCAATAGAAAGCAAGAACGAGTAGTTATAAGGAAAAGATATAACCCAATGTATTAATTGAAAAGCAATCACCAACATGAATACCTAAACATAACTCTTATCTTCCATTATAAAGAAAACACTTAGATTGTCAAAATATTTTCATAGCTTGCATATATGATGAATCATACAAGTTATTTTACTAGCTCAAGCAAGCAACATATTACTATAGAGAACATACTATCTCTAATATAGTCCATAACTAGATATTAGTAATGCACTAGTTTATTCATATAACTTTGTACATATAATTTTTATATGCAATAATTATGCATAAGTGTATATTGCAAACTCTTTTAATATCATAATTTCCATATGTAATGAAAAGGAATTTCATATGTAATATATATTATGAGGTCAATTCAGGAATTTTCATGCTTCATGAAACTTTAATATCAAACTTTTCTTAACTTTGGTGTAAAGCTTGCACTACTCTAAAGAGATGGATAACGGGTTATACGATGGCACCAGAAGGTACTAGGTCACCCGAAGGCACCAATGATCCAAATGGGACCATGTATGTTTAGTCACCCAAACGGGGTTAAAACTATCACAGCTACAAGGTACCTTTATAGGCAAGCCTATCTATCCACTTTCCAGACTCAACGCAGGTAGTTAAAACTCTTTACAAAACTCACTTCACTTAATTTCACAACTTTATTCAAATATCAAACTATATATATTTATATATATATATATATAAGTTTATAAAAATGTATTCTCGGTGAAATTGTGTAAGGAAATCTACATGCAATCATTTCCACCTTTAAGTATTACTACTCTTTAATTGCAAGGAGAACAAGGCATGTGTCTCCACAATATACACAATTATATTCTATTATTATGTTAAAATATTATTATATGCAAATGCATATACATATCTATGTTATAATTAATTAAAGACATTTCACTTAAAACATATTACTTCTTTATACAAGTAAAGTTAACATTTCAACTTACATATGAATATATATAACATGACATTTTTTCATTTTTTTTCTTGGTTTATATACTCCAGCATCAAATGAACAGTTATGGGTAACATTTTTAAAATTAACTATCATGTATGTATTTATATCTACATTTAAGTATGTTCGTATATAACAAACTTTTTCATAAGTTGATCATATATGAATGTATATATATATATATACCTTTATCAATAAACATAATATACGCCATGCATAATTCAACGTGCTTCTAAGTTAACACACATATAACATATCAACACACATATAACAGTATGTTATCATTAGACATTACATGTGTTCATAGCCATGTTTAAGCATCATTTATTTCAAAAGCATCTATCATATAGTCTTTTATGTTCCTTTAACTTACTTTTAATAACTTTCACATACTTTTTCAATCAAGCAGTGGAACATACCGATTTAATTGCTCATCATAACATGTGCCTCACATATGAAACTCTATAACATGTCATAACATTCAATTTCATTTTTATCATATAAATCAATGAATTCTTTGGTCATACTTTAACTTGACATATATCAATTGTTGGAATTTAACGATTACATGCATCACATACATGAGCGGAATTTTAAAATTTTTTAACCATTAGATCTGATCTTGCCATGAATACACAATATAACTATATGAGAATAAGAAAAAATACCTTTGATTTTTTGTTGAATTGTTGATTTTACTTCGCACCGGGTTGTCGTAAACAACAGTGTCCAAAATCGAATACCTCCAATGAGTAATCCACACTAGAGAGGGGTAAATTGAACCAACAAATTGGTGTTCAACTAGGGCTGGCCGAAAATCCAAGAAGCTAGCTTGGAGTTGGCACAAAAAGGAGAGAGAGAATAGAGAAAAAGACTTTCCTTTTGTTTTAATCACTTAACCCTAATTCCTCATTAGTTGGCCTTTTATAGTTAGGTTAAAATTCCAACTCCTTAATGAGATTGGGCTTTTTAAAATTGCTAGAGAATTATTAATTAGGCCTCTGGAATTAATTATAATCATTTGGGCTTAATTAAATCCAATTTAAACCTTTTTATAAAAGACTATGCACAAAACCCACAAACTAGGCCCTTTGTGCAACTAATTGGATTCAAATACCCAAATGGATTCCAAATCCAACCAAATTGAATATGTGAGTTCCATAACACTTATGTAACATATATAAATTAAATTGGTGCATGAAATGGGCCATTAAGGCCTTCTGTATTGGAGTAGCCGTGTGGCCCTTACAGAATGGCTTTCGCCAATTTTCTTCATTCCTTTGGCCCTTAATAATTCCTCCAATGGACCTATTAATTATTATATCAGTCCTATAACACTTATAGTAGTCTTATAACACTTATAAGACAATAATAATTAATCATGAAATACATTATTTCAATTGGGTCTAATTTACAGAATATTTCTCAAAAGTTTCACGGACAATTTTATTTGATCATAATTAATCAAACTCTTTAATTAATTATTATCATATTTACTTCTCTACCTTCATAATAATATCAAATATTATTATCCTTGTCATTTTACCATTTTACCCTTTTCTCTATATGTGTGTGACCTATTGGGTTCCTGTCTATGTTGGCAGTATAATATGTAATTGTGAGTTCTATTCAAAACTCACATGATTTAAACTCCTTTAAATCATTTTATCAATCTCTATTGATATTTTGATACATCATTATACAAGACATGATTGGCCTCTAGCTAGGCATCATGACTACCTAAATGTCAGGAAAGTCATGTGGTTTGACTGTACCCTTCCATAGAAATAGTTACCGTGAATTACTCCTTTCACCACTCTTATCTCAATTAGATTCTGAGTATGGATTTCTGTCAACTCATATAAATCTAATTATGTATGTTCTATTAATTTAACCATTGTTCCTAAAATGCCCTTCATGGATCTCCATCCATCTCGGCATATTACTCTGGCCAGAGATTCTCTGAACAAGGCAATTATAGAATCATGCGAGATAACTTCCCTTGTTAAATCTGGGATGGTGAATCCTTTGTCAATCACTTAACTATCTTTAAGTAGGTCATGATATACCCAATCTCCTAACTATGTTCACTCCCAGTTGGAAGTAATCAGTTATGGAGTCAAAGTATACCACTTGCTACTTAAGATAACTTTGGTGATCTCAAGTCTAAGGATACTTGCACAACCGCTATGAAGAGATTCCTCACTGACATAGATTTAATATACATGTGAGGATTCTCTATACAGGTCTCCAATGAACTTGTTCTTCTAACAAGCATCCACATGTTAGCTTTGATTATCTTCCATAATCACAGTTACGAGAACCACTGCTTGAACCATTCAAGAAGCATAACATGTGCTAGTCTGTCCGAATTAACAATGTCCTATCTTGTTAATTCTATGACTAGGGATATTTAGATATTAACACATTTGCATGCAATAGACATCTCACATCATGAACACTTTCATGATTGCTTTTGCACTGTGTTTATAATATCTCGGACTTTATTTATTAATTTAAGATTTACAAACTCATGTATTTAAATATAGCATTAATAAATGAGTGATGCCTTTTATTAAGAATATAAATTTCATACATATGAAAAACATCCCTATTACATGGGCTCTAGGGCATACTGTCTAACAATCTCCCACTTGCACTAGAGCCAATCACTCATATGTCTCAGACCCATGCTATTTATATGGTGTTCATGCTTAATCTGCGAAAGTACTTTAGTGAGGGGATCTACCACATTGTCATATGTGAGAACCCTTTCTATTTTCACATCATTTCTAGCTACTATTTCCCTTATAAGATGGTAGCGTCTGAGAACATGCTTGGATCGCTGATGAGACCGTGGTTCCTTTGCTTGCACAATGGCTCTATTGTTGTCACAATATAAAGGAATTGGATCAATAATGCTAGGCACCACTCCTAGTTCGGTTATGAACTTTTTGATACAGACTGCTTCTTTGGCTGCTTATGAAGCAGCAATGTACTCAGCTTCCGTCGTGGAATCAACAGTTGTTTCTTGTTTGGAACTTTTCCAACTATTTGCTCCTCCTCCCATTATGAACACATAACCAGATTGTGATTTACAATCATCTTTGTCAGATTGGAAGCTGGCATCTGTATGCCCATTTACTTCCAAACTTCCCTCTCCATATACCAAGAATATATCCTTAGTCCTTCTCAAGTACTTAAGAATATTCTCGACAACTGCCCAGTGTTCCTCTCCAAAATTGGATTGGAATCTGCTTGTGACACTCAAAGAAAATGCTACATCTGGACGTGTACATAACATAGCATACATGATAGAACCAATTACAGATGCATATGGTATTCTATTCATGCTCTCTCTATCCTCTAGTGTCTGTGGACACATAGACTTAGAAAGGTGTTTCCCATGCACCATGGGTATAAACCCTTTCTTAGAGAGATCCATATTGAACCTCTTCAATACTTTATTTATATATGTACTCTGAGAAAGACCTAACAACCTATTGGATCTATCTCTATAGATCCTTATTCCTAGAATATAGGATGCTTCTCCAAGGTCTTTCATGGAGAATTGCTTGGATAACCATATTTTAACATATTGGAGAAGAGAAATGTCATTTCCCATGATCAATATGTCATCTACATATAGAACTAGGAAGACAATTGCACTCCCACTGACCCTTTTATACACACAAGGTTCATCTTCATTCTATGAGAAACCAAACTCTTTGATTGTCTCATTGAATCGTATGTTCCAACTCCTAGAGGCTTGCTTGAATCCATAAAAGGATCTTTGAAGCTTGCATACCTTTTCACCATTTCCTGATGTAAATCCTTCTAGTTGCGTCATATACACATCCTCGGTAAGATTTCCATTAAGGAAAGTTGTCTTCACATCTATTTGCCAAATCTCATAATCATAATGAGCTGCAATGGCTATAAGTATTCTTATAGACTTAAGTATCGCTACAGGAGAAAAAGTTTCGTCATAGTCAATAACTTCTTTTTAACGATAACCTTTTGCTACTAAGCAAGCTTTATAGGTAACTACATTACCTTCCATATCAGTCTTCTTTTTGAAGACCTATTTGCACCCTATGGGTTTTATCCCTTCAGGTGGTTGAGTTAAAGTCCATACTTTGTTCCCATACATGGAGTCCATTTCAGACTGCATAGCCTTAAGCCATAAATCACGTTCTGAACTGTTCAAAACTTCTTGATAGCTTGTAGGCTCATTGTCCTCTACTACAGTTATGCCTCTATCCGAATCAATGTGAAATCCATATCTCACTGTGATAGAACGCATCCTAGTAGATCTTCTAGGATTTTATGTATAATCAGGTTCAACTATAATCTCATCATTATGAAATTTAGTTTCGGGTTCAATCGGTTGATCATCTTCTATTTGTGGGTCTTGAACTTCACCAAGTTCAATTTTACTCCCACTGTCCTCTCGTAGGAGAAATTCTCTTTCCAAGAAGACAACATGCCTTGAAACAAACACCTTTTGTTCTAAGCGATGATAGAAATAATATCCAAATGTTTCTTTTGGATATCCCACAAATAAATATTTGTCAGACTTAACATCCAGTTTGTCTGACATTGTCCTCTTTACATAAGCAGGACAACCCCATACTTTCATATGAGAAAGCATGGGTTTCTTGTTATTCCACATCTCATATGGAGTAACATCAACCAATTTACTAGGAACTCTGTTTAACACATAAACAACAGTTTCTAGTGCATATCCCCAAAAGGACTTAGGCAAGTCCGCTTGACTCATCATTAATCGAACCATATCTAATAGTGTTCAATTCCTCCTTTCAGATACACCATTGTGTTGTGGTGTATATGGAGGAGTCCATTGAGATAAAATCCCATTATCTCTAAGATAATCCTGAAACTCTTGACTTAAGTATTCTCCATATCGATCCGATCTAAGTGTTTTAATACTTTTGCCAAGTTGTTTCTCTACTTCATTTCTGAATTCTTTGAACTTTTCAAATGCTTCAGACTTATATTTCATTAGATAGATGTATTCAAACATGGAATAATCATCTATGAAAGTAATGAAGTAGGAGTAACCGCCTCTGGTATATGTAGTCATTGGACCACATACATCTGAATGTATTAAGTCCAAAACCATTTTAGCTCGTTCTCCTTTACCAATAAAGGGAGCTTTTGTCATTTTTCCCAATAAACAAGATTCGCATGTATCAAATGATTCATAATCAAATGATCTCAAATCACCTGACTTGTGTAATTTGGTCATGCGTTTTTCATTTATGTGGCCTAAACGACAATGCCATAAGTATGAGGTATTTAGATTATCATGTTTCATTCTCTTGGTATCCACATTATGTACTTCTTTAATTAAATCAAGAACAAATATACCATTCTCAATGATAGCTTTTGCATAAAACATATTGTTCTTAAAAATGTAACAACATTTGTCCTTTAAAGAAATATCATAATCGTTCATCAAACAACTAAAAGAAATA
The DNA here is from genome assembly GCA_037975025.1 of Excoecaria agallocha. NCBI lineage: Eukaryota > Viridiplantae > Streptophyta > Magnoliopsida > Malpighiales > Euphorbiaceae > Excoecaria > Excoecaria agallocha. The sequence goes on from CM075816.1 coordinate 36,912,543, forward strand.
ATACTTTTGGACAAAGCCGGAACATAATAACAATTATTTAATTCCAGTACTAATCCACTAGGAAGAGGCAAATAGTAAGTCCCCACAACTGTTGTAGAGATGTTCTATCCAGTAGCTGACTGCAAACATATCTCTGCCTTTCCAACTCTTCTAAAGCTTCTAAGCTCCCGTAGATCATTACATAAATGAGATTCACATCCGGTATCTAATACCCAAGATTGTTTTGAAGCAATAGAATAAGTATTAATTTCAATCAAATGAATACCTGAAGTAGAAGCATCAGCTTGCTTCTTCTCCTTGAGAGAATCTAGATAGGCCTTGCAGTTACGCTTCCAATGACCATCCTTTCCATAATGGAAGCAAGTTCCTTTGGGATTCTCTTTCTTGGCAACCTTCTTCTTGGAGATCCCACCATTCTTTGGCTGCGCCTTGGTTATCTTCTTCTTCTTCTGCTTCTTGCCTTTAGCAGAAGTGACAACCATGACACTTTTTGGATCCTTCTTAAATGATCCATCAGCTTTCTTGAGCATATTGATTAACTCAGGAATGGATACTTGGATCTTGTTCATGTTGAATTTAAGCACGAAAGGTGCATAACTTGGAGCCAACGAGTACAAGATTAAATCTATGTATAGATCATTATCCATAACATAGCCAAGTCAACTCAAATGCTCAATATACCCATACATCTTCAATGCATGAGTAGCAGTTGAAGTGCCTTCCACCATTTTGCAGCTAAATAGAGCTCGAGCAATCTCATATTGCTCAGTTCTAGCCTGAGAAGAATAAAGCTCCTCTAGATGCAAAACGATGGTTCTAGCATCCATCATTTCATGTTGCTTCTGAAGCTCTGAGGACATAGCACCCAGCATCAGACATGATGCTATTTCACTATCCTCCATGTATTTTAGATAAATGCCTTTGATATCAATAATGGCATCATCTGATGGAAGTGGTGGTGGATCTTTATCCAAGACATAGTGGATCTTTTCAGCTCTGAGAACAATTCTCACTTGCCTGATCCAGTCAAAATAGTTGTTGCCAACCAGCTTGTTATCCAAGATTGATCGTATATTAATGTTTGATGTGCTCATGATGATGAGCTAGATGTGAAAAAGAAAAGATATGAGAGTATGTTCATATATATGTATGCATTAATAAGGTCTTTAATTAGTCCATTTACTCCCACTATTTTATTGCGAATTAATAGCCCTCACTATATAATCCGAGAAAACCCGATGGTTTTCTTAGTGTGCCAATATCCAATCTTTGATATGTAATTTAACCTTGACTGTGGTCAACAAGCCGAATTCCATACCCTTGAAAGATAGGTATCTCTATACCAATTGTGTCTCTACACAACTATTGGATCATTAGGTTATCAACTCTTGATGCATGCATATCATATATGCATTCCCTAATCTTGCCTTTAAAACCATTAGCCTTGACTATGGTCAACAAAATAATGGGCTAGCTAAGATGACCCATTTAATTAGATTTGAACATATTCGATATAATGTGAGCTTGACTGTGGTCAACAACCCACACTATAAAGAACTCTGGTTCTCCTTAAATTAATGGAAGGCTTATATACCTTAATATTTGTTTGAGGGTTTTAGTTAATTAAGTCTCATCATACATGGTTGGCATACATTGGTATGCATCCTATATCTATCACATAAATATAAGCATAAAAATATGGTATAGTTATGGACTTTACCACATTGATTTCCCCGAGCCAAAAGGGAAATCAAAAGGTCACACCTAGGTAGTATGCATGATTCAAAGAAGAAAATAATTACATTATCTTTAAGTTTGTTGGATCTCCATCCAGCCCATCTTGCTCCTTGATATTGGTCTCCATCTCTATTTCTAATTCTAATCTAAGTAATCTAATTACATATTACAACTTGAAAAGAAATACAAACCAAAAACAAGTGGCCGAGACATGAAAGTCCTCATTGGTCCAAAACATGCATTATGCTCAATCACATTGGGCTTTGTCCATAACTAACCATCATGCCAATCATACACCCTTATATGCCTTTCTAATGCATAAAGAAATGGATTACTAACTTTGTTTCAACCTTTGAAACTATATTTTGAGTTATTTTAATGATGTGATCAAATTAGGAAATTTTTTTCCATTTTGGAAACTTTCATTTTAGGAAACCTTTTTGCATGCATGTGTTCTTGCCTTAATAATCAATCCAATTGATTATTAATTAAATATAAATTGATTATTTAATTAATTAATCATATTAAATAATTAAAAGAATCAATTTTGGGCTTAAAACCAAGGGTGGGCCGAAACCCATAAAAGTAAACCCTAAATGTGTTCACACACTAACTAGTTTTATGTCTTTTGGACCATTTGGGCCTTTTGGAATGAGCCAAGCCCACTCCAGCCCTTAAAACCCATTAATAAACTTAATTAATGTTTATAATGTTTAATTTAAATCAGCTCCTTGGGCCTACCAAGTCATTTACTAATTTAAACCAAGTCCATAAACATAATTAAGCCCATTAAGTGGTTTTAATAAATTAAAATTAATCAAATTAATTTAAGGCCCATTTTAATTAATAAAATTAATTAAAAACACTTTAATATATCATATATATCAGATTTAGAAGATCAAAAGTCTTTCTAATCAAGAACACACGAAGAACACTAATTTATCGAACTTTTCGACTAAACTAGTTTTCATGCAAAACTTGTTCGATTTTAATTCCGTTCGATCCTACGGCTTAATATCCCATATTAAACACATAAAATATCATCTAAATGATGTTTTAATGGATCCATAAGAAATTAAATTAGAACAGCCCCTTAAATCACCTAGGGTTTCATGCCAAACCCTAATGGGTTTCACGCCAAACCCTAATCACAATCATTCAAAAGTTTCGTTTTTGTTTCCACCAAATTTATTTGATCACACATACAACCAGAAATCAATATTTCTCATTCATGAACAATCAAATCTAATATTTTAAAGTTCATGAAATAAATAACTCAAAACAAAACAAAACTTATTCCACATAAAAATATAGAATTGTATATCCATGGCAAATCCGTGGCTCTGATACCATGTTGGAATTTAACGGTTACATGCATCACATACATGAGCGGAATTTTAAAATTTTTTAACCATTAGATCTGATCTTGCCATGAATACATAATATAACTATATGAGAATAATAAAAATCACCTTTGATTTTTTGTTGAACAATTAATTTTACTTCGCACCGAGTTGTCGCAAACCATAGTATCCAAAATCGAACACCTCCAATCAGTAATCCACACTAGAGAGGGGTAAATTGAACCAAAAAATTGGTGTTTAACTAGGGCTGGCCGAAATTCCAAGAAGCTAGCTTGGAGTTGGCGCAAAAAGGAGAGAGAGAATAGAGAAAAAGACTTTCTTTTGTTTTAATCACTTAACCCTAATTCCTCATTAGTTGACCTTTTATAGTTAGGTTAAAATTCCAACTCCTTAATGAGTTTGGGCTCTTTAAAATTGCTGGAGAATTATTAATTGGGCCTCTAAAATTAATTATAATTATTTGGGCTTAATTAAATCCAATTTAAACCTTTTCATAAAAGACTATGCACAAAACCCACAAACTAGGCCCTTTGTGCAACTAATTGGATTTAAATACCCAAATGGATTCCAAATCCAACCAAATTAAATATGTGAGTTTCATAACACTTATGTATCATATATAAATTAATTTGGTGCATGAAATGGGCAATTAAGGCCTTCTGTATTGGAGTAGGCGTGTGGCCCTTACAGAATGGCTTTCGCCAGCTTTCTTCATACCTCTGGCACTTAATAATTCCTCCAATGGACCTATTAATTATTATATCAGTCCTATAACACTTATAGTAGTCTTATAACACTTATAAGATAATAATAATTAATCATGAAATACATTATTTCAATTAGGTCCAATTTACAGAACATTTCTCAAAAGTTTCGCGGACACTTTTATTTGATCATAATTAATCAAACTCTTTAATTAATTATTATCATATTTACTTCTCTACCTTCATAATAATATCAAATATTATTATCCTTGTCATTTTACCATTTTACCCTTTTCTCTATATGTGTGTGACCTATTGGGTTCCTGTCCATGTTGGCAGTATAATATGTAATTGTGAGTTCTATTCAAAACTCACATGATTTAAACTCCTTTAAATCATTTTATCAATCTCTATTGATATTTTGATACATCATTATACAAGTCATGATTGGCCTCTAGCTAGGCATCATGACTACCCAAATGTCAGGAAAGTCATGTGGTTTGACATTACCCTTCCATAGAAACGGTTACCGTGCAATTACTCATTTCACCACTCTTATCTCAATTAGATTTTGAGTATGGATTTCTGTCAACTCATATAAATCTAATTATGTATGTTCTATTAATTTAACCATTTTTCCTAAAATGCCCTTCATGGATCTCCATCCATCTCGGCATATTAATCTGGTCAGAGACTCTCTGAACAAGGCAATTATAAAATCATGCGAGATAACTTCCATTGTTAAATCTGGGATGGTGAATCCTTTGTCAATCACTCAAATATCTTCAAGTAGGTCATGATATACCCAATCTCCTAACTATGTTCACTCCCAGTTGGAAGTAATCATTTATGGAGTCAAAGTATACCACTTGCTACTTAAGATAACTTTGTTGATCTCAAGTCTAAGGATACTTGCATAACCGCTATAAAGAGATTCCTCACTGATATAGATTTAATATCCATAGGAGGATTCTCTTTGCAGGTCTCCAATGAACTTGTTGCTCTAACAAGCATCCACATGTTAGCTTTGATTATCATCCATAATCACAATTATGAGAACCATTGCTTGAACCATTCAAGAAGCATAACTTGTGCTAGTCTGTCCGAATTAACAATGTCCTATCTTGTTAATTCTATGACTAGGGATATTTAGATATTAACATATTTGCATGCAATAGACATCTCACATCATGAACACCTTCATGATTGCCTTTGCACTATGTTTATAATATCTAGGACTTCATTTATTAATTTAAGATTTACAAACTCATGTATTCAAACACAGCATTAATAAATGAATGATGCCTTTTATTAAGAATATAAATTTCATACATATGAAAAACATCCCTATTACATGGGCTCTAGGGCATACTCTCTAACAATCTCCCACTTGCACTAGAGCCAATCACTCATATGTCTCAGACCCATGCTATTTATATGGTGATCATGCTTTATCTGGGAAAGTGTTTTAGTGAGGGGATCCGCCACATTGTCATCTGTGGGAACCCTTTCTATTTTGACATCATTTCTAGCTACTATTTCCCTTATGAGATGGTAGCGTCTGAGAACATGCTTGGATCGCTGATGAGACCGTGGTTCCTTTGCTTGCGCAATGGCTCCATTGTTGTCACAATATAAAGGAATCAGATCAACAATGCTAGGCACCACTCCTAGTTCGGTGATGAACTTTTTGATCCAGACTGCTTCTGAAGCAGCAATGCACAAAATCCACAAACTAGGCCCTTTGTGCATCTAATTGGATTTAAATATCCAAATGGATTCCAAATCCAACAAAATTAAATATGTGAGTTCCATAACACTTATATAACATATATAAATTAATTTGGTCCAAGAAAAAGCCCTCTAAGTCCTTCTGTATGAAGTTGGCGTGTAGCCCTCTTCTGGAGGGCTTCCTCTAACTTCTTCATTCCTTTGGCCCTTTATAATTTCTCCAATGGTCCTATTAATTATTATATCAGTCCTATAACACTTATAGTAGTCTTATAACACTTATAAGGCAATAATAATTAATCATGAAATACATTATTTCATTTAGGTCCAATTTACAGAACATTTCTCAAAAGTTTCGCGGATAATTTTATTTGATCATAATTAATTAAACTCTTTAATTAATTATTATCATATTCTCCTCTCTACCTTTATAATAATATCAAATATTATTATCCTTGTCATTTTACCATTTTACCCTTTTCTCTATATGTGTGTGACCTATTGGGTTCCTGTCCATGTTGGCAGTATAATATGTAATTGTGAGTTCTATTCAAAACCACATGATTTAAACTCCTTTAAATCATTTTATCAATCTCTATTGATATTTTGATACATCATTATACAAGTCATGATTGGCCTCTAGCTAGGCATCATGACTACCCAAATGTCAGGAAAGTCATGTTGTTTGACTGTACCCTTCCATAGAAACAGTTACCGTGCAATTACTCCTTTCACCGTTCTTATCTCAATTAGATTCTGAGTATGGATTTCTGTCAACTCATATAAATCTAATTATGTATGTTCTATTAATTTAACCATTGTTCCTAAAATGCCCTTCATTGATCTCCATCCATCTCGGCATATTACTCTGGCCAGAGATTAACTGAACAAGGTAATTATAGAATCATGTGAGATAACTTCCCTTGTTAAATCTGGGATGGTGAATCCTTTGTCAATCACTCAACTATCTTCAAGTAGGTCATGATATACCCAATCTCCTAACTATGTTCACTCCCAGTTGGAAGTAATCAGTTATGGAGTCAAAGTATACCACTTGCTACTTAAGATAACTTTGGTGATCTCAAGTCTAAGGATACTTGTACAACTGCTACGAAGAGATTCCTCACTGACATAGATTTAATATCCATATGAGGATTCTCTTTGCAGGTCTCCAATGAACTTGTTCCTCTAACAAGCATCCACATGTTAGCTTTGATTATCATCCATAATCACAATTATGAGAACCATTGCTTGAACCATTCAAGAAGCATAACATGTGCTAGTCTGTCCGAATTAACAATGTCCTATCTTATTAATTCTATGACTAGGGATATTTAGATATTAACATATTTGCATGCAATAGACATCTCACATCATGAACACCTTCATGATTGCCTTTGCACTGTGTTTATAATATCTAGGACTTCATTTATTAATTTAAGATTTACAAACTCATGTATTCAAACACAGCATTAATAAATGAATGATGCCTTTTATTAAGAATATAAATTTCATACATATGAAAAACATCCCTATTACATGGGCTCTAGGGCATACTCTCTAACAATCTCCCACTTGCACTAGAGCCAATCACTCATATGTCTCAGACCCATGCTATTTATATGGTGATCATGCTTTATCTGGGAAAGTGCTTTAGTGAGGGGATCCGCCACATTGTCATCTGTGGGAACCCTTTCATTTTCACATCATTTCTAGCTACTATTTCCCTTATGAGATGGTAGCGTCTGAGAACATGCTTGGATCGCTGATGAGACCGTGGTTCCTTTGCTTACGCAATGGCTCCATTGTTGTCACAATATAAAGGAATCGGATCAACAATGCTAGGCACCACTCCTAGTTCGGTTATGAACTTTTTGATCCAGACTGCTTCTGAAGCAGCAATGTACACAGCTTCCATCGTGGAATCAGCAGTTGTTTCTTGTTTGGAACTTTTCCAACTAACTGCTCCTCCTCCCATTATGAACACATAACCAGATTGTGATTTACAATCATCTTTGTCAGATTGCAAGCTGGCATTTGTATACCTGTTTACTTCCAAACTGCCCTCTCCATATACTAAGAATATATCCTTAGTGCTTCTCAAGTACTTAAGAATATTCTTGACAGCTGCCCAATGTTCCTTTCCAAAATTAGATTGGAATTTGCTTGTGACACTCAAAGCAAATGCTACATCTGGACGTGTACATAACATAGCATACATGATAAAACCAATTGCAGATGCATATGTTATTCTATTCATGCTCTCTTAATCCTCCAGTGTTTGTGGACACATAGACTTAGAAAGGTGTTTCCCATGCACCATAGGTATAAACCCTTTCTTAGAGAGATCCATATTGAACCTCTTCAATACTTTATCTATATATGTACTCTGAGAAAGACCTAGCAACCTATTGGATCTATCTCTATAGATCCTTATTTCCAGAATATAGGATGCTTCTCCAAGGTCTTTCATGGAGAATTGCTTGGATAACCATATTTTAACAGATTGGAGAAGAGAAATGTCATTTCCCATTATCAATATGTCATCTACATATAGAACTAGGAAGACAATTGTACTCCCACTGACCCTTTTATACACACAAGGTTCATCTTCATTCTGTGAGAAACCAAACTCTTTTATTGTCTCTTTGAATCGTATGTTCCAGCTCCTAGAGGCTTGCTTCAATCCATAAATGGATCTTTGAAGCTTGCATACCTTTTCGCCATTTCCTGATGTGAATCCTTCTGGTTGTGTCATATACACATCCTCCGTAAGATTTCCATTAAGGAAAGCTGTCTTCACATCCATCTGCCAAATCTCATAATCATAATGAGCTGCAATGGCTAAAATTATTCTTCTAGACTTAAGCATCGCTACAGGAGAAAAAGTTTATTCATAGTCAATACCTTCTTTCTGACGATAACCTTTTGCTACTAAGCGAGCTTTATAGGTAACTATATTACCTTCCATGTCAGTCTTCTTTTTGAAGACCCATTTGCACCCTATGGGTTTTATCCCTTCAGGTGGTTGAGTTAAAGTCCATACTTTATTCTCATACATGGAGTCCATTTCGGACTGCATAGCCTTAAGCCATAAATCACGTTCTGAACTGCTCAAAACTTCTTGATAGCTTGTAGGCTCATTGTCCTCTACTACAGTTATGCCTCTATCCGAATCAATGTGAAATCCATATCTCACAGGGATAGAACGTATCCTAGTAGATCTTCTAGGATTTTGTGTATAATCAGGTTCAACTGTGATTTCATCATTATGAAATTCAGTTTCGGGTTCAATCGATTGATCATCTTCTATTTGTGGGTCTTGAACTTCACCAAGCTCAATTTTACTCCCACTGTCCTCTCGTAGGAGAAATTCTCTTTCCAAGAAGACAGCATGCCTTGAAACAAACACCTTTTTTCTAAGGGATGATAGAAATAATATCCAAACGTTTCTTTTGGATATCCCACAAATAAACATTTGTCAGACTTAACATCCAGTTTGTCTGACATTGTCCTCTTCACATAAGTAGGACAACCCCATACTTTCATATGAGAAAGCGTAGGTTTCTTGTTATTCCACATCTCATATGGAGTAACATCAACCGATTTACTAGGAACTCTATTTAACACATAAACAGCAGTTTCTAGTGCATATCCCCAAAAGGACTTAGGCAAGTCCGCTCGGCTCATCATTGATCGAACCATATCTAATAGTGTTCGATTCCTCCTTTCGGATACACCATTGTGTTGTGGTGTATATGGAGGAGTCCATTGAGATAAAATCCCATTATCTCTAAGATAATCATGAAACTCTTGACTTAAGTATTCTCCACCTCGATCTGATCTAAGTGTTTTAATACTTTTGCCAAGTTGTTTCTTTACTTCATTTTTGAATTCTTTGAACTTTTCAAATGCTTCAGACTTATATTTCATTAGATAGATGTATCCAAACCTGGAATAATCATCTATGAAAGTAATGAAGTAGGAGTAACCTCCTCTAGCATGTGTAGTCATTGGACCACATACATCTGAATGTACTAAGTCCAAAACCATTTTAGCTCGTTCTCCTTTACCAACAAAGGGAGCTTTTGTCATTTTTCCCAATAAACAAGATTTGCATGTATCAAATGATTCATAATCAAATGATCCCAAATCACCTGACTTGTGCAATTTGGTCATGCATTTTTCATTTATGTGGCCTAAACGACAATGCCATAAGTATGAGGTATTAAGATTATCATGTTTCATTCTCTTGGTATCCACATTATGTACTTCTTTAATTAAATCAAGAACAAATATACCATTCTCAATGATAGCTTTTGCATAAAATATATTGTTCTTAAAAATGTAACAACATTTGTCCTTTAAAGAAATATCATAATCGTTCATCAAACAACTGAAAGACATAATACTCTTGGACAAAGCTGGAACATAATAACAATTATTTAATTCCAGTACTAATCCAATAGGAAGAGGCAAATAGTAAGTCCCCACAACTGTTGTAGAGATGTTTTGTCCAGTAGCTGACTGCAAACATATCTCTGCCTTTCCAACTCTTCTAAAGCTTCTAAGCCCCTGTAGATCATTACATAAATGAGATCCACATCCGGTATCTATTATCCAAGATTGTTTTGAAGCAATAGAATAAGTATTAATTTCAATCATATGAATACCTGAAGTAGAAGCATCAGCTTGCTTCTTCTCCTTGAGAGAATCTAGATAGGCCTTGCAGTTACGCTTCCAATGACCATCATTTCCACAATGGAAGCAAGTTCCTTTGGGATTCTCTTTCTTGGCAACCTTCTTCTTAGAGATCCCACCATTCTTTGGCTGCGCCTTGGTTATCTTCTTCTTCTTCTGCTTTTTGCCTTTAGCAAAAGTGACAACCATGACACTTTTTGGATCCTTCTTAAATGATCCATCAGCTGTCTTGAGCATATTGATTAACTCAGGAATGGATACTTGGATCTTGTTCATGTTGAAGTTAAGCACGAAAGGTGCATAACTTGGAGCCAACGAGTATAAGATTAAATCTATGTAAAGATCATTATCCATAACATAGCCAAGTCTACTCAAATGCTCAATATACCCATACATCTTTAATGCATGAGTAGCAGCTGAAGTGCGTTCCACCATTTTGCAGCTAAATAGAGCTCGAGCAATCTCATATTGCTCAGTTCTAGCCTGAGAAGAATAAAGCTCCTCTAGATGCAAAACGATGGTTCTAGCATCCATCATTTCATGTTGCTTCTGAAGCTCTGAGGACATAGCACCCAGCATCAGACATGCTACTGTTTCACTATCCTCCATGTATTTTCGATAAATGCCTTTGATCTCATCAATGGCATCATCTGATGGACGTGGTGGTGGATCTTTATCCAAGACATAGTGGATCTTTTCAGCTCTGAGAACAATTCTTACTTGCCTAATCCAGTCAGAATAGTTGTTGCCAACCAGCTTGTTATCCAAGATTGATCGTATGTTAATGTTTGATGTGCTCATGATGATGACCTAGATGTGAAAAAGAAAAGATATGAGAGTATGTTCATATATATATATGCATTAATAAGGTCTTTAATTAATCCATTTACTCCCACTATTTTATTGCGAATTAATAGCCCTCACTATATAATCCGAGAAAACCCGATGGTTTTTTTAGTGGGCCAATATCCAATCCTTGATATGTAATTTGACTTTGATTGTGGTCAACAAGCCAAATTCCATACCCTTGAAAGGTAGGTATCTTTATACCAATTGTGTCTCTACACAACTATTGGATCATTAGGTTATCAACTCTTGATGCATGCATATCATATATGCATTCCTTAATCTTGCCTCTAGAACCATTAGCCTTGACTGTGGTCAACAAACTAATGGGCTAGCTAAGATGACCCATTTAATTAGATTTGAACATATTCGATATAATGTGAGCTTGACTGTGGTCAACAACCCACACTATAAAGAACTCTGGTTCTCCTCAAATTAATGGAAGGCTTATATACCTTAGTATTTGTTTGAGGGTTTTAGTTAATTAAGTCTCATCATACATGGTTGGCATACATTGGTATGCATCCTATATCTATCACATAAATATAAGCATACAAATATGGTATAGTTATGGACTTCACTACATTGATTTCCCCGAGCCAAGAGGGAAATCAAAAGGTCACACCTAGGTAGTATGCATGATTCAAACAAGAAAATAATTACATTATCTTCAAGCTTGTTGGATCTCCATCCGGCCCATCTTGCTCCTTGATATTGGTCTCCATCTCTATTTCTAATTCTAATCTAAGTAATCTAATTACATATTACAATTTGAAATGAAATACAAACCAAAAACAAGCGGCTGGGACATGGAAGTCCTCATTGGGCCAAAACATGCATTATGCTCAATCACATTGGGCTTTGTCTATAACTAACCATCATGCCAATCATTCACCCTTATATGCCTCTCTAATGCATAAAGAAATGGATTACTAACTTTGTTTCAACCTTTGAAACTATATTTTGAGTTATTTAATGATGTGATCAAATTAGGAAACTTTTTCCATTTTGGAAACTTTCATTTTAGGAAACCTTTTTGCATGAATGTGTTCTTGCCTTAATAATCAATCAAATTGATTATTAATTAATTATAAATTGATTATTTAATTAATTAATCATATTAAATAATTAAAAGAATCAATTTTGGGCTTAAAATAAGTGTTGGCCGAAATCCACATAAGAAATACCCTAAGTGTGTTCACACACAAACTAGTTTTGCGTCATTTGGACCATTTGGGCCTTTTGGAATGAGCCAAGCCCACTCCAGCCCTTAAAACCCATTAATAAACTTAATTAATGTTTATAATAGTTAATTTAAATCAGCTCCTTGGGCCCACCAAGTCATTCACTAATTTAAACCAAGTCCGTAAACATAATTAAGCCCATTAAGTGGTTTTAATGAATTAAAATTAATCAAATTAATTTAAGGCCCATTTTAATTAATCCAATTAATTAAAACACTTTAATATATCATATATATCAGATTTAGAAGATCAGAAGTCGTTCTAACCAAGAACACACAAAGAACACCAATTTATCGAACTTTTCGACAAAACTAATTTTCATGCAAAACTGGTTCGATTTTAATTCCGTTCGATCCTACGGCTTAATATCACATATTAACACACATAAAATATCATCTAAATGATTTTTAAATAGATCCAAAAGAAATTAAATTAGAACAGCCCCTACATTACCTAGGGTTTCACGTCAAACCCTAATGAGTTTCACGCCAAACCCTTATGTTAATCATTCAAAAATTTCGTTTTTATTTCCACCATATTTATTTGGTCACACATAAAACCAGAAATCAATATTTCTCATTCATGAACAATCAAATCTAATATTTTAAAGTTCATGAAATAAATAACTCAAAACAAAACAAAACTTATTCCGCAGAAAAATATAGAATTGTATATCCATGGCAAAACCAGGCTCTGATACCATGTTGGAATTTAATGGTTACATGCATCACATACATGAGCGGAATTTTAAATTTTTTTTAACCATTAGATCTGATCTTGCCATGAATACACAATATAACTATATGAGAATAAGAAAAATCACCTTTGATTTTTGTTGAACAGTTAATTTTACTTCGCACCGGGTTGTCGCAAACCACAGTGTCCAAAATCGAACACCTCCAATGAGTAATCCACACTAGAGAGGGGTAAATTGAACCAAAAAATTGGTGTTCAACTAGGGCTGGCCGAAATCCAAGAGGCTAGCAATGGAAGTTGCGCAAAAAGGGAGAGAGAATTAAGAAAAAAAAACTTTCCTTTTCTTTTAATCACTTAACCCTAATTCTCATTAGTTGGCCTTTTATAGTTAGGTTAAAATTCCAAATCCTTAATGAGATTGGAATCTTTAAAATTGCTGGAGAATTATTAATTGGGCTTCTGGAATTAATTATAATCATTTGGGCTTAATTAAATCCAAATTAAATCTTTTCATAAAAGACCATGCACAAAATCCACAAACTAGGCCCTTTGTGCATCTAATTGGATTTAAATATCCAAATGGATTCCAAATCCAACCAAATTAAATATGTGAGTTCCATAACACTTATGTAACATATATAAATTAATTTGGTCCAAGAAAAATCCCTCTAAGCCCTTGTGTATGGAGTTGGCGTGTAGCCCTCTTCTGGAGGGCTTCCTCCAACTTCTTCATTCCTTTGGCCCTTTATAATTTCTCCAATGGTCCTATTAATTATTATATCAGTCCCATAACACTTATATTAGTCTTATAACACTTATAAGGCAATAATAATTAATCATGAAATACATTATTTCATTTAGGTCCAATTTACAGAACATTTCTCAAAAGTTCCGCGGACAATTTTATTTGATCATAATTAATTAAACTCTTTAATTAATTATTATCATATTCTCCTCTCTACCTTTATAATAATATCAAATATTATTATCCTTGTCATTTTATCATTTTACCCTTTTCTCTATATGTGTGTGACCTATTGGGTTCCTGTCCATGTTGGCAGTATAATATGTAATTGTGAGTTCTATTCAAAACTCACATGATTTAAACTCCTTTAAATCATTTTATCAATCTCTATTGATATTTTGATACATCATTATACAAGTCATGATTGGCCTCTAGCTAGGCATCATGACTATCCAAATGTCAGGAAAGTCATGTGGTTTGACTGTACCTTTCCATAGAAACAGTTATCGTGCAATTACTCCTTTCACCGCTCTTATCTCAATTAGATTCTGAGTATGGATTTCTGTCAACTCATATAAATCTAATTATGTATGTTCTATTAATTTAACCATTGTTCCTAAAATGCCCTTCATGGATCTCCATCCATCTCAGCATATTACTCTGGCCAGAGATTCACTGAACAAGGTAATTATAGAATCATGTGAGATAACTTCCCTTGTTAAATCTGGGATGGTGAATCCTTTGTCAATCACTCAACTATCTTCAAGTAGTTCATGATATACCCAATCTCCTAACTATGTTCACTCCCAGTTGGAAGTAATCAGTTATGGAGTCAAAGTATACCACTTGCTACTTAAGATAACTTTGGTGATCTCAAGTCTAAGGATACTTGCACAACTGCTACGAAGACATTCCTCACTGACATAGATTTAATATCCATATGAGGATTCTCTTTGCAGGTCTCCAATGAACTTGTTCCTCTAACAAGCATCCACATGTTAGCTTTGATTATCATCCATAATCACAATTATGAGAACCATTGCTTGAACCATTCAAGAAGCATAACATGTGCTAGTCTGTCCGAATTAACAATGTCCTATCTTGTTAATTCTATGACTAGGGATATTTAGATATTAACATATTTGCATACAATAGACATCTCACATCATGAACACCTTCATGATTGACTTTGCACTGTGTTTATAATATCTAGGACTTCATTTATTAATTTAAGATTTACAAACTCATGTATTCAAACACAACATTAATAAATGAATGATGCCTTTTATTAAGAATATAAATTTCATAAATATGAAAAACATCCCTATTACATGGGCTCTAGGGTATACTCTCTAACACAGTAGAGGTACTATGATCGCAAAGCAAGTTTTCTCATACAAAAGCATGGCAATAAAAGAAGAATACATGTTACATAGGCATGTCACAAGTGCGACAGAGGCAAAATTAAAAGACCATATATACTACATTTTTGCGAGCACGACTATGACCAAGGCAAAAATAAAAGGCCATATATACTACATTGTTGTGAGTGCGACTATGGTCTCGAGCACGACTAATGTAGATTACACAATTCCAATATCCTTTCAATAATAACAACTCTTGCAAGGATTTCCTTTCATGCTTAAATAACTTACTCTAGTTTACACCATTTTATCCCCAGTTTCATGCATTAATAATTCATAGTACTTCCATCATTTTTAGCAAAAACTTCCTTCTATAATTTTGTAGGTATATGTCTTGTGTAACTCTAGAAATTTTAATGGTCTCAATTAAAGGTTTCTATTTGAACATATGCTAAAATTTTCGTCACTAGGTCAAGTGGTTTCATGTCATCTCTTCATGCACACTTCTTAAGTTTTATTCTCTTTTTAATTACTCAAAATTCAAATCATTTACACTAAATTTCTACTAACATCATGCACATACAAGCATTAAAATCCTAATTCCCATACCTTGGCCAAAAGTTCCCCTTTCACTTAAATCTTGTGCTTTTCCTTTTTCTTTACTCCTTCCACCTTCTTCTTTTCCGTATTGGTACACTAATTATCTTGATTAAACCACATGCAATAATTTCCTCTTTAAGAATACCTTGAGAAACCAACTATGGCTTTAAGAAATAAGAAGAAAAAGAAAGAGAATTTTCGGTAACTCTCTCTACAATTTCCATCCCTCATAATGCACTCTTTCTCTTTCTTGTGAATTATAATATATATATAGTGGCAAGGTAAATTTCTATCTTGGTTCCTTAAAATTTTGCATGTTCCACTAACTTCTCTCAAATTCTTTCATGTTACACCTTTACCTCTCATCTTCTTGCATGTTATAAATTGGCCTATCCAATTATTCTTTCTCTTAAATCAACCTCTCAAATCTTTTTTTATTCACATTTGACCCTTAAGATGACTTAATTACAAATTGACCCCTAAATTAATACTTCATGCATCAATTACACCATTGAACCTTATTAAACAAAACTAACAAATTAATTATAACATTATAAAATTCATACCATATAATTCCCACATTAATCACATAATTAATTATAACTTAATAACATTTATGCCCCAATCAATATCTTAACTATATTTTTGCTCCAATTAAACAAAACTTTTGTAATGTATTAAGGACTCTTATATAAATTAAGGTATTACTCTTAAGTTCATAATACGGTTTTACATTTCTTCTATAAGTTATCTCATAAGAAACGTTTTCGTCTTGAGAACGTAGTAATACATGTCTTATGATGCAAGATTTAGTTGTAATAGCTAAGTATAGAATTTGGGTGTTACAATTAATGGTATCAGAACCAAGGTTCAACCGTTTCTGGGCTATAAGTGTTTAGAATAATTGTTATATAGTTGTTTTAGTGTTTGGCCTAATGCAAAAATATTTTTTGTTTTGTTTTGTATAGATTAAATATGGATAAACTAAAAGAAATTGGAAAAGAGATCATTAAAGACAACAATTCCAGGGCATTGAATTTATTTGTCCCCGATCCTATGAATGTAGCTCATGTAGAGATGTTTGTTTCTATATTAGAGGACCTAAAAAATGAATTGCATCTTAAATCAGATTTTACAAGATTTAACTGAGCTTAGAGTATCAGGAGAGGTGGATAGGAATAATGAGAATAAAAGAAGTTGAGATGAGAATGTAGATAAGAGGGAACTAGGAAAAAGAAATAAGATATTGGAAATGGGTTCTTCTAGCAACACAATTCATCCTACACAAGGTTTGGTAGGGAAAAGCTAGGGAATTTAAGCTCCTAAATGTTTGCATTGCACAAGGAATCATTGGGATGTTTGTAAAGCTTTAACAGAGGCTTATTTTAGATGTGGTAAAATAGATCATTTTGTTGCAAATTGTCCAAAACCACAAAAAAAGGGGGATAACATTAATGAATAAAAAGAAGCTTAAGGTTCCAAAGAAACAACATGTCACCAAACGAGCTTCTGGTATTTACTTTCTCTTCTTATAATTATTATTATATGTATTGATGAGATTCTTATAATAAAGATGCATATATGTGTAATGGTTTATTAATAAGATCCTAAGTTTGAATTAGAAAGGTAAATGATATGAAATGCAAATATGATTAATGTTTGGATTATAGTATAAGTGTGTTATTATGGTTTTGGAGAAACGATTTATGCATTGTGAATAAAATCTTTCATATGTGAAGTTATTTTGAGGAAATTTAGGTTATTTACAATGCTATGTATACCTGTCAGTGATTCCTTAATAGGCATGGGTAGTTTACAAAATATTTCATAGTTGGGATGGGGCAAAACATATGCATTACATGAGAATATACATATGCATTCCATTGCATACATAAAAGCATCATTCACTCATAGCATATTATCATACTACATGTACAAGCCCCAACTGAAAAGGGAAAATTAACAGGATATACATTAAGCATAGTAATGATATAACAGTATGATACGATTGCCCTTATTTAGAGATAAGGTTAAATGAGAAGTGAGTAGAAAAGATGGTAGAGGAAGCACGGGATCATAGATGATTGTGTTAAATATAGAGGTATAGTAATGATAGTGTTGTAAATGAGTAAAGTATACAGGTATGAATTTCGAGGACGAAATTCCTTAAGGGGGAGAGATTTGTAAGGATCCTAAATTAGCCTTAGTAGAATTCAAGGGCAATCATATGTTATTAAAGTTTAATTAAGCATCATTGGATGAATTATTAGTACTTATGATCTAATGAATTCATGGTCTTAAGTGATAGAGTATACCATAGTCAATTGACATTATAGTATAGTGTGTGTAATTGGAGCAAAAATATAGTTAAGATATTGATTGGGGCATAAATGTTATTAATTTATAATTAATTATGTGATTAATGTGTGAATTATATGGTATAAAATTTATAATGTTATAATTAATTTGTTATTTTGGTTTAATAAGATTCATGGGTGTAATTAAAGCATGAAGTATTAATTTAAGGGTCAATTTGCAATTAAGGCATCTTAAGGGTCAAATGTGAATAAAAGAGAGATTTGAGAGGTTAATTTAAGAGAAATAATAATTAGATAGGCCAATTTATAACATGCAAGAAGATGAGAGGCAAAGGTGTAACATGCATGAAATAAAGTGAAGTTAGTGGACCATGAAAAATTTTGACGGAACAAGAAAGAGATTTACCTTACTGCTATATATATATATATATATTATAATTCAGAAGAAAGAGAAAGAGAAAGAGTGCATTATGAGGGACGGAAATTGAAGAGAGAGTTACAAAAAATTCTTTCTTTTTCTCATTTTTTAAAGCCATAGTTGTTTTCTCACGGTATTCTTGAAAAGGAAATTCTTACATGTGGTTTAATCAAGACAATTAATGTAACAATAAGGCAAAGAAGAAGGTGGATGGAGTAAAGAAAAAGGAAAAGCACAAGATTTAAGTGAAAGCGGAACTTTTTTCCAAGGTATGGGAATTAGGATTTTAATGCTTGTATGTGCATGATGTTAGTAGAAATTTAGTGTAAATGATTTGAATTTTGAGTAATCGAAAAAATAATAAAACATAAGAATTGTGCATGAAGAGATGACATGAAACCACTTAACCTAGTGACTGTAATTTTTGTATATGTTGAAATAGAGACCTCTAATTGAGACCATTAAAATTTCTAGAGTTACACAAGACATATACCTATAAAATTGTAGAAGGAAGTTTTTGTTAAAAATGATAGAAGTACTATGAATTATTAATGCATGAAATTAGGGATAAAATAGTGTAAACTTGAGTAAGTTATTTAGGCATGAAAGGGAATCCTTACAAGAGTTGTTAATGTTGAAAGGATATTGGAATTGTGTAATCCGTATTTATCACGCTTGCGACAATATAGTATATATGGGCTTTTCTTTTTGCCTGGTCGTGCTCATGACCATAGTCATGCTCGCGACAATGTAGTATATGTGGTCTTTTAATTTTGCCTCTGTTGCGCTCGCGACATGCCTATGTAACATGTATTCGTTTTTTTATTTCCATGATTTTGTATGAGAAAACTTGCTATGCAATCTTAATAACTCTACTGTGTATGAACAACACTATAGTATGCCAAAAAGCAATATGAGCATAGTATTGATTTATGTAAAGTTAAGGTATGACCAAAGAATTCATTGATTTATATGATAAAAATGAAATTGAATGTTATTACATGTTGTAGAGTTTCATGTGTGAGTCATGTGTTGATAAGCAACCAAACAGGTATGCTCTACTACTTGATTGAAAATGTATGTGAAAGTTATTGAAAGTAAGTTAAAAGAACATAAAAGACTATATGATAGATGCTTTTGAAATAAGAGATGCTTTAACACGGCTATGAACACATGTAATGTCTAATGATAACTTACTTAAGTTTATGACCATGTTGATATGTTATATGTGTGTTAACTTGGAAGCACATTGAATTATGCATGGTGTATGATATGTTTATTGATAAAGGTATATATATATATATATATATGTATATATATATATGTATATGTATATATATAAACATTCATATATGATCAACTTATGAAAAAGCTTGTTATATGCGAACATACTTAAATGTAGATATAAATACATACATGATAGTTAATATTAAAAATGTTACCCATAACTGTTCATTTGATGCTGGAGTGTATGAACCAAGAAAAATGAAAACATGTCATTTTATATTTATTCATATGTAAGTTTGAAATGTTAACTTTACTTGTACAAAGAAGTAATATGTTTTGTAGATTATATGTGCACACACACACACACACACACACACACACACATATATATATATATATTATGATCTTATATGATTGGGTTTGAATCTTGAAAGATGTTTTAGTGTAATAATTCAAAGAATATGTTTTAAGTAAAATGTCTTTAATTAATGATAACATAGATATGTGCATGCATTTGCATATAATTATATTTTAACATAATAATAGAATATAATTGTGTATATTGTGTGTAGAGTCACTCAATATAGTATGATGATAAATGTTGTTCATGTGGACATACATGCCTTGTTTCCCTTGCAATTAAAGAGTAGCAATACTTAAAGGTGGAAGTGATTGCATGTCTATTTCCTTACACAATTTCATCGAGAATACATTTTGAGAATTTGGTGTAATATGATGAGGTAAAAACAAATAATATTTGAGATCAAAGTCATCCATATGCATTTAGACATGTCAATTACCCCAGGCTGAAATTGTGGTCTCAATTAACTTATCAACATAAGCATAAGTGATCTAATTTATTATCCTCAAGTACTCATTGCATAATTGTAGTTTCATGCTTTGTCAGTTCGGCATATTATGTTATTTATTATAAGAACCCTACAGAATGTTGATGCCTACAATCATGGCTAATAAATTTTCACACATTGGTGGGTCTTCTGTTTAGAGTTGATTTTTATAATTGTCTTCATGTTGTATTGATACTATTTTTTCTTCTATTATATCTAGTAAAAACTTCATTTCCTTGATATTAGATGTTAATTTAATCAGATTATCTAGTTTTTGTTGTTGGATGCTAAGAGAAAATGAGAAACAGGTAGACTGTATTTATTTAGGAGGATCTATTGTTTTTAGTTACTATTGTCATAGCATAATTTATGTATTATTAATTTTTTAACTGTTTCAATTTTAGTTTGCATCATGCATTTAGACTGTGATCAAATTGATTTAACAACTAAATTTTAGTTTGTTGTCCTTGTCATCCATGCGTCTCCCTTTATTTAATATATTTCTTGTCTTATCATTAATCTAAAATATATTAATTTAGTAAATTAACTTAGAAAGACTTATGCATGACTTTTTTTTGCTTGAATGCATAAAATAGTAGCAGTAAAATAGGGAAAACTACATTTCTGTGTTTTATTTTGGGTCTCTCTCTCTTGTTGGTTTTAACTTCTACATTCTGTAGTATAAAGGTACTAAGTTTGAAGCCTTTTTTTTAATTTATTTACTAAGTTTGCCACCTTTTTTCCTATACAAGAATTCGACTCTCATATCTCTAAACACGGACTTCATTATTACTGAGCTAAAACTTACTTCTTGACTATGCTTTAGTGTATAAAGTTATCTAATTTTAGAATTTAATTAGATTAGTATTGTTGCTTATAAACACTTATGGTATTTTTTTCTTATTTTTTCAGAAAGAATTTTTTTGGTATTCGAAATTTGATGTTGTCATTTATAATGTACAGAAGAGTCGAGCTTGTGCACATTATAGAGATTTTGTTAATTTCCATAAATAGAGTGTTGTACGACCTTCTTTTATATTTGAAGAAATGTGGAACAATTGGTAGAAGTACTGGGCAATAGCCAAGGCAATCTCTATTTTAAGCAAAATTCTAGTAACAAACAGGAGGGACTGAAGGGGAAGAGTCTACCTATACACAACCACTAGGAGCATGCAGAGAAAATTATAAGTATTATAACTTGAAATTTATATTTTAAATTATATACTAATTAAATTCGAGTAGATTTCAAATTACTAGAATGAAAATATATGTGAATGTAAAATAATGATTTTATAAATGTCTGTTGCCATGAATGGCTACCTTGTTGAGAATTATTTTTTGTTTAATAGGGGGGTAAATATCATAAAAATAGAAGAAAATTTGCTATAATTTTTGCAAATTGTAGTTCAAAAATGACACCCATTTTCTATGTAAGAAAAGTCTACGGGCTAAAAGCCTACATCACGTTAGGTCTTTGTGCACACTCACACTAAGAAGCATAATGGTGTGACATTCATCAATGACCAATGCAGGCAACTCAATATACATAAAATATATACTTTAATATTTATTTTATATATAATATTAGCTTAAAATTATCACTAAGTAATATAATTAATTATAATGATAAGAACAAATACAAGAAACCATTGAACGACAGTCGTAAAATAGCGACAATATCGATGAGACTTAGACATATCATTAGGTAGTTGGTGGTGGGGACCGTTGTGGCAGGATTTTTGGCCTAGGTTCTTCCACAAATACACTCTATTCATATGGCTCCACATCTAGTAAAGCTACCTACAGTAGGCGGGCCGCATCCAATGAGGAAGTAGTTAAACTTCGGACCACAGTAGGTCTGTTGGCAACTCAATTAAGTGAGTCAATTGAATACATAGCCCAGCTCTGTATTAAGATGAATGAAATTAGGGAGAGAGGTAACACCATATCGCAGCTTCTAGATCATCCACCTTCACTGACTACATAGCTAGGGATTTAATATTTATGCTTTTGGGATTTGTAAGGATCTAATTTTATATTTTGCTACTCTTATGAAAATTTAAGAATCGACTATAATAGCATATATTTTCAAGTATTTTATTATTAAATATTATAAATTTTATATTTTATGGCTCAAATTAGGCTTCTAGTTTTTATTAATGAAAAATATATATTTTATATTATATTATTAATAGGATTCTACTATATAGAGAAAAGGAAATAATAAATGAAATCTAATGCTAAATTTCTTGACAGAAATAAAGAAAATCGTTGCTAAATATACTATGAAAATTATCGATGGCTTAATGTAAATCGTTGCTAAATTTAGTGACGAAAAATGTTTGTCGTCGGTAAGTTTACCTATGGAATATATCATTCCATCGGTAATTTACCTACGAAATTTTTATTTTTATCGGTAAATTTAGTGACGAAAAATATAATTTTTTTGGTAAATTTAACAACGGATCATATATTTTTGTCGGTAATTTTAACAAATGAATTTAAAATCCATCAGTAAATATGGCAATCGATGATAATTTTTCGGTTTGGACCTCTAGATAGAATTAATGATGGATGATTTTTTTTGTTGATAAAATTAGCAATGGAGAATATCCATCGAGGAAAGTCCCTGCAACCAATTTGTGTACGACTTTTTTGTCAGTAAATTCCATCGGTAATTTTGATTCATAATGGAAATTCAATCAATTCCATTGACATTTTTCATCGATAATTGTGTTTTTTTATTAGTGAACCTGATTTCACTATTATTCACAAAGTTTCCTTTGAGAACGCGTTATTAGGGAATTCTTATATTCTGATTTATGATCAATATTGGGAAGATGGTTCATTTTATTACTTATTGAAAATGGTTTAGTTAGTTGGTCCCTTTTTATTCTATGTCAATGTTTAATGAAAACAAGATATGGGAAAGCCTTGATTATTTTGAATAACTCTTTTTATTTTAGGTAAATTGTGGGACATCGGTCCCTTTTTATTATTCAAATGGTTTTTTGAATGTAACCTTGATCACTAAAAATCCTTTGTTTATTTTAAGATAGTATAGACACTAGGTCTTAAGGTGGCTGTTGATTAGGGTTAACTAATGAGAAAAGTATTTCTCATAAGTAGACCAGGAATGGAAGTGCCAAGCTTTCTTTTGAATTTTATATTTTTAAAATATTTTTTGAGCTCTCCTGCAGGTTTTAAATGTTTCAAAAATCCTTTTTGGGTTATTTTTTCCTTTTTCCCTCTCTTAGTAAAGTCAAAATGGGTTTCCCAACTTAAAAAAAAATTCAAACTCAATAGTCAAAGTCAAAAGGCATAGGTTACTCCCTTGAATCATGGGGTCAAACCCGTAACTTACTTCTAGAATGTATTCTGGACACGAGAACATGGGAAGAAACAAATGGAATTTTTTCATTCCATCCTCATCTAAAATTAAATGTTTTGGAAGGGATATTTAACAAAAGAGGGACATATTTTCAAGGGGGGTCCTCTCTCTCTCTCTCTCTCTCTTACTATAAGAAAATACCCAAATAGCAACAGAAAATAGCAATGAAAATTGTTGAATTTTCATTGCTAATCAAAATTAGCAACGAAAAATAGCAATGGAATGAATGGTTGCTATTTTAACGGTTGCTAACTTTTAGTAACAGAAATTAAATTCCATTGCAAAATCCAAACAATTTCAGTTCTCGTGAATCGGTCAAAATTAGCAACGAAACTTGAAATTTTGTTGCTAAATTTTGCAATGAAATTTGAATTTTCATTGCTAAATTTTGCAATAGAAATAGAAATTCCATTGCTAAACTTAGCAACGGAACTTGAAATTATGTTGCAAAATTTAGCAACGGTATTTATTTTTGGTTGCTAAATTTAGCAATAGATTTTGAAATTTAGCAACGAAAATTAGTTTTCTGTTGCTAAATTTAGTAGCTAAAATTATCAAATTTTGATAGCTTTGTATAATGTTTTAGTATCAATCAAAATTTATTATTTATAAATAAATATAATCCAAATTCATAATGTAATTCAAGAAAATTAAAAAAATATTCTCATTGATAGTATAATATAAAGATTATAATGTATGACAATAAAAATCCCGAAAACCTATTCTACTAGTGTAAAGTGACAATCCATAAAAACCATAACAAACACAACATAAGGTCAACTATCAATACCTAAATATTACAAATCTAAACTATGTACTTGGTGAAGGAGAAAGATCTAACTGTTGAGAGGTGTTGCCCTTGGTTTCCAACTTTTGTACACTATTCTTTAGCTGGGCTATAGTATCTAGCAACATGGTGAGTGTGTTATTTAGTTGAATGACTCTTTCAGAAGGTTTAGACCACCTACTACAAGCAACTATAAATGATGTAGAGGAATGCGAATGGGATATGTTTGTAATAGGACCTAAGCCAAAAATCCTTCCATGGTTATTCTTACCACTACTTGCTTGAAGAAATATCTGACTCGCATTGACATTTTTAGAGTTCTACCACTATTGAGTGAGAGTCTTTTATATTTGCTCCTATCATTACAATTGTTACAATTAATTAGCTATATTTTCATAGCGTAAATAATATTGATGTATAAATTTTACATATATTGAGTTGTCTGTAACGGCTGTTGACGAATGTCTGATCATTATGCTTTTTTATGTGGGTGTACATAAATACTTCAAGGTATGTAGGCTTTTTACCCATAGACTTTTCCTACATAACCAAGTAAACTCAATTTTATAAAAAATTCAACAAAATTTCCTCTATTTTTATGACATTTACCTGCTGTGAAATAAAAGATTTATCTCAACACTGCAGCCATGCATCCATGGAAACAAATATATACTAAACCATTATTATCCATAATAATGATACATTTTTATTATAAATTCATACATTTGATTAAATTAAAGTATAAATGGATTTAGTTAATACATAAATTAAAATATAAGCGTAAAATTTAGATACTTACCAATTTATTTGTATGCTCATGATGGCTCAAAGTTCCTCCAGTGTACATGGTTAAACTCTCTCCATTTGAGCCTTCCCATCTGTTTGAAGAATTTCTCTCTGAACTGGCAATTGCTTTGGGTGATGCCCAATACTACTGCCAATGATCCCATATTTCTTCAGAAATAAAATAAGATTATTCACCACTCTTGTGTAATTTAGTAAGAAATTCTTTATAGCATTGGTTGGCACACTGTAAGGCCTATATTTAGGCCTTGGAAAAATATATAGGTATTCTGAAATGATAATATGATCACTGTGTGTGTGTATAGTTAGTGAAATAAAAGTAGGGGTATAAAGGTAATTACATTAGAAAAAAGAGGGGTAAAATGGTCATTTTAAATAAGGCCATGTATGTGATTAATTATGGGGAAGAAGTTAATTAAGGAACCTAATTGAAAAGAGAAAGAGAAATTTTTGGAGCAAAAACATAAATTTAAGAAAATAAGTGTAATTTTGAAAAGTGAAAATAGGAGCCAATAGGTGCATGTCCCCTATCCTCATAGAATTTTCTTGAGAAAGTAGTATTTAAGGGGAATTTTGGGAGGAGGGTGCCGGCCACTTCAAAGAATTCAAGGCCATAATTGCTTCTAATTAAGCTCTCAAGAACACCTTAGAAGCCAAATTTGATTTTTGCTTGAGGAGAGTTTAAGGGTTACAATTTTAGGGTAACAATTTCTTCTCCTCTTCTTCTTTAATTTTGGATAATCAATTTATAATTTATGTGAATCATTTATGTTATAATAGTATGTGAATCCATTCTTTTAGAGGGGAAATCTAGCAAAGGGAAAGAAAAGATGGAAGAATGAGCTTAAAGGAGGTTAATCACAAAAGGTATGGCAACGTACTGAAAATTTGTGGTGTTTCCTTATTATAGTGATTTGAGATTTTAGAATGAATTTTTTATTGAGGAGATACCTAAATATGATCGGCAAATTGGCATCGAAATCGAAATCCTTGATATGTCTTTTTTTTGGCAAAATCTATCCTTAGGCTTACTGAACCTATCTGGATTATTTTGCCCAAATTTGGAGTTTGAGAGATCTAAATTGAGTAATTCTAGTTGGGATAGAAACTAGATTCATAAATCTAAATTTCATAAGAAGAGACCAACATTTTTTTCTTGCCTTATGATAATCAAAATCGAGCTTGAAATCTGACTATATTTGCTACTGTGTCATTGGGAGTAGTCCAAATATTTTGGTGAATATCTGGAGATTTAAATGTCTAAATTGAATGATTTTTAATTCTTTAGAAAAAAAACATATAGGAACAACTTTGTAGAAGATCATTTTGCCAGAAAAAGTCGTTTAATATGTCTAAATCGCAATGCAAGATAAGTTTTTGAACCAGTCGACAAAATTTTGTGAACAGAGGAAACTCGTAATTTGCCAATGCTCACTGTCGCACTCGCGGCACTTATTGCACTCATGATAGTAGGTTTTTTTCCCTTATTTTTGCTTTTTCTTCCCCCTTTCTACCACATTAGATTGCCCCCATCAGTTTTGCTAATAATAGGACGCATTATACCTTAAAATATGAGCATACAGAGGCAATAAATGTGTATGTATATGAATTTATACCAAGGTATGTATATATGTATACATGGTTTATAATGTTCCCGTTAGATAATACATACCAATATATATATATATATATATATATATATATATATATATATATATGATTGTAATATTGGTTTACATGTTGATAGAAATGTTGCATTTCCATGATGCCTACGAACATGTATATGTATAATTATGCAATGAAAGGCAATATAATGAATTGGATACAATTGATAGAATGATATATGAAATGTCTAATGTCTGCACATAGAACTTGGTGGTGGATAGATAGGCATGCCTATGGGGTTATAAATGCAGCTACCACAGTCTTGACCCTGTTTGGGTCCATATTATGTATGTCCCTATTGGACCACAGTCTTGACCCCGTTTAGGTTCGTAGGATTAATACCTATGGGTATTTATACAATCGATACCTATAGGTATCTGCAACACCCGTTATCCATACCCACAAAACTTAGGCAGGTATTCATGGAAAGAAATGAACTATTAAAAGAAATGGCCAAATATTGATATGTTATACATGCTTATACTTGTTTTATAAGTAATATAGTAACATAATTTCTCTTGTTATTAATCGTGAATTTTTCCAATGAGCATAAATGTATATTTGAGTTATTGCATGTTTGTGCGCTTGTAAGTAACCACTGTGAGTGGTTGTTTGTATATTATTTATTCCCTACTAAGTTGTTTAGCTTAGCACGGGTTTTATCCATGTAGGTATTCCAGTTCAAACTCTCGGTTAGGGGTGAAATCTGCATCAACCAGGCCAACCCTAGGAAGAGTCAAAGTATGAAGATGTTATCTTTTTGGTTTTACTATTATACATTTTCATTTTGTACCTAATAATGTGATTTGTAAAGAGTAAATAGTTGTAAAGCATAATATAGTTCACTATACCTTTTTGCATGATCTTAACTAGTTTGATAAAGTAAATTTAAAATATGCTAATGAATGTAATAATTATGTACATGAATTACATTAAGAATGTATGCACACAGGGTGGTATGTAATAAAGGGATGACCAGGAAAGGTATAATATAGCCCTTACACTTGCCTTTCCCTAACTTTATAAATGACACCATTAAATTTTGAGTCCCAAAAAAACTTCTTTCTGATAAACAAAACACATAATATAAGTACTGTAAGTACAATAAATATCTCATTAATGTATGAAATCAGCTATGTTGAAACATATAATGTAATTTATATTTTGTACCTTAAACTCTTGATAATAAAAATCTTTTGTCTGCAGAGAGATATTCTTCCATATATAACTCTCAATTTCTATCCTCTCTTTGAACTTGGCTCTGATCTTTCTTGAGCAAATACCTGATGGAATAAACATATTAATATTACAAAATTTAGATCAGTTTCAAATTAGATATTCATACCATCAGTATAAACTTATGTTTTCATCAACCAATACAAAATTTTTTATAATTTAACTCACATATCATTGATAATCTTAATGTGAAATCTTCCATCAACTCTCTTCACACTAGGCTAGAGGCCTCTTTCTTCATCCTTAGCATTTACCCCCGATACATTTATTAGCATAGATTCAGGGTCTATAGTGGGAGTAGATGTATCTACAAGTTATGATGATATATTTGGATTGTTGGATGATGAATCACTAGGTACATAAGGAGAGCCACTGGGATTTTTAGTTGGTGAAGGTTATGCCTCATATGGCTGCTGAGGATTTGGACATGACACACCTAAACCTGTACACCTTACAGAACGAAATTCTTGCACTGGTGGTGCACTGTCGTCTCCATCCGTTGTTAATTTGAGCCTGAGTGGCAACATTCCCTTCTTTCTCTTGGGTGGCATATTTTCAACCTGAAAATAAAGAAATGTATTATTCTTCACATAGAAAAAATATAATTTTAGCATATATAACAATATACCGTTGATACAATAATAACACATTTGGGTTATATAATAAAAAAGTTCAAAAGTTAACCATTATCATCACTTAATTGCACATCAAAATCATCTTTTGTTTTTGAAGATTTAGAATTAAAGTCAAGCTCTTCTTCAGATCTCTACCTATTTATGGATTCATCATCATCTTCAAATAAAATTTCCGTAAATTCATTATTTGGATCATTTAAAGATTCATTCTTGAAATATGTTACAAACGCATTTATTTCATATACATCTAGTTCTTCTTACTGAAATGCTTCACTTTCATTTGTCTTACTTTATCCCTTTGCATGTCCTTCAAAAACACCTCTATGTTTGACTTTATAGACGGCCAACCAATCTAACTTATTCCGTCTTAAGCTAGGATAAAGGATATAATACACTTGGATTGCTTCCATTGCCAACACGAATGGTTTAAATTATTTAAGTCTTCTCCATTGGTTGATTTCAATGAGATTATATTGGCTATGTACTTTTGTTCCAACGTTAGAAGTAGGATCAAACCATTCACACTTAAAAAGTACACATCGTTTTATTTACAATGCAGGGTATTCAATTTCAAGTATCTCAATAATGTTTCCAAAATAATCCATCAGTTCCCCTTATATGCAAACCCCACTATTTACTGTTGCCATACTTTGCCTATGATTTTTTGTATGAAATTTGTATCCATTAACGAAATAAACTGCATATGATTTAACAGTTTGCTAAGGTCCTTTCATAAGATCACATATTAGCCTTTTCTCTATTCTATTTTTAGAAGCCTACACAATTAAAAAAATTTAATCAATAAATATAGTATTATATAATTTTAATAGTAATTTATTAAAACATTCAATTTATTGCAAGTTAAAAACTTATGGACAAATAGAGCCCATAATTCTACAAAGCCTCATGAATAGCCATCAAACAATAAATTGGCAAAAAAAATACTATATACTAAATTTTAGTTTCTAGTCCTAGTGCCATAGAACAGTACAATTAGTTATGACAAAAATCATGAAAACAAATGAAAGTCAAATGGAGGAAAATTTATGTGAAGTTACATCTCCTTAAGCATTTTTCACTATCAACTGAAACAACATCCACAAAAGCAAAAGTACTGCATCCACATGAGATGTTTAAACCAAAAGTAATCATCATATAGAAAAAGTATTTCTTTTAATCAACAAATGATTTATGAATTTTATCATCAAAACCCTAATGCTTAATAAGTAAATATAAACCCAACATCTTTTGAACAAAATATAATCAAAAGAATAACAAGTCAGTATCTAACTATGAGGTAAATAAGAATTAATCAATCAAAACAACCCTTTTGGCTATTAGTTAACACATAAGCAAGAAATCACCCCCACAAACATATATAGATATAAGATTATGTGTATACTTTCATCACTATAAGTAACAATTTTATTAAAACTGAACTGAATTGAGCACCAGAACTGCAAGGTAAGTAGAACAACTTGGTTCAGCAAGAAACTTAAGCGCTCCAAGGCAAAGAAAGCTCTAATTGCATACTCTTATATACCTTCCTCAAGTTTCTCAGCCACCAAACATACTTAGCTTGAAAAGGCAAAAAAAAAGTGAAAGGAAAAGAAAAAAATCATGAACCTATGCAAAATATTCAGGTCAAATAAAAAAAATATTCTTATGTACTATATAAGAATTATAATCAATCAGACCACTTGGTAGAAAATAAAATGTAGATTGTCAAAATAATTATTTATTTTCTTATATTAGATTGTAAAATTTTTCAATGCCAATTGAATGGGAAGATAGAGATTTAATAAGAATAAAATAAAATAAAAAGTAAGCACTAATTTGTTTTGACTTCTAGAAGAAGAATGAGAAGAGGAGAAAACATTAGTTGGTTCTATAGATTAATTAATGATAAACCCAAAATAATGGATTATGCAGAATACAATAGACTTAATTCCCATGGCTTTTGAATTTTTAATTATTCCCACACCATAGCTACTGATGATATCTATATATATATATATATATATATAATAGAAAGTCTATTGATTTAAAAAGGGAAAAACAAAATAATGATATAATTATACAAATAAACAATATAGAGCACATAACTTAACGAGGTGGTGGTATGGAGAATACAGAAAGTCTACTGATTTAAAAAGGGAAAAATAGAACAATGATACAATTATACAAATAAACAATACAGAGCACATACCTTAATGAGGTGGCGGTCTGGAGAATTCAGCTTTGATTGCAATTCTTAGTTTGGTTAATTGAATAACTAGGGATGAAAAGGAACCTAATTTGAAAATCTTATCCATGGTGAAAAATCACTAATATTTCTATTTGTTGTACAAGAATATGAGGTTGGCAAAAACCAAAGATCAAAAAAAGCAAAAACTAACACAAGACAAACTGCCTCCTTTCAACAACCTAGTGGAGCTGCATGGCTATTTTAGTTTCAAAATCCAATCACATGCTCCATATTTGTTAGTTGATTATCAAATTATGGCAAGATTATTTAGTGCAAGCTAGCTATCTAAAAATGAATTATATCATGCATTTATTCAAATTTAAATTGTATACTTGAATTTTTTTATTTAAGAAAAAAAGAGTAGTAAACAATAAGAACTCCTTTTCATAGGATAGAGGCCCAACCTTGCATCTCAGATAACCTACCCCACTGAACTTGAAATGAACTAAAAGAGTGCACGAACAATCAATTAAGAACTTTATCTTTATAGTTGGTCAGTATATAGTAAACAAGAATGCATAAACAAAATTACAGCTTCAACTACAGGTTATCATCATTGATCACTATTGGCATGCAAGTTCAAATTTTCCTTTGTGACCAATGAGCTGTTATTCCCATAGCTCCAATTCAGCATGAACCTTTACAAGCTTAGAGCAAAATTCTTCCGTTTCAACTATTTATCAACCCTTTGTTTCTATTTCTCTTTCATTTGGCCTAACAACCAAGAAAAATCCAAGTTTTTTCATGAAATTTTAGCATTAACCAATCATTTTAAAGTTAATCCATCAATGGTTAAACAAATACTTTCAATTTCATCTTTTTAGCCTATTAACATAAAAATTAGCTAAATATTTAAAAAAAATTCAAAACCTCATACACAGATTAAAACTTAACCAATTCTTTCGTATAAACATTAACTTTAGACATTTTATTCAAATTCAAATCATATTTGACAGTCCATTTTAGTTAAGTCATTAAATGACACCAGCACAAAGTTTAAAAGTATTAATTTATACAAAAACAACTACAATCTTTTTTCTTTTTGTTTTGTGTGAGTTTGCAAAAAGTTAATGCATAATTTAAAGTTTCACAAACTAAATTAATAAAAGTAAAACAATTTGCTAATATTGCAAATGTCAAACAACTTTAATTTATGTCCACCTTTCTAATTACTAAACTAAAGCTTAGTAGTTGAGCACAAAAAAATGCCAAAAAAACACCAGTAAAGAATAAATGATTTATTGTTAACATAAAAACTTTGCTATGAAAATAAACCAAAATAGAAAAAACCCAATAGAAGAATCTAATGATAGGAAAACTATAAACTCTAACACTTTGTGACAAAAGCAGTGTTAAAATTAGTGGTCCTAATCAAGAACAAAAGCATATATATATGTGTACGTGTGTGTGCACACACGTGAATGCTTGTGTGTGTGTTGATAAACTGCAATTTATTAGAAGAAGGAAGATAGATGATTGAAGTTGCAACAATAGACCAAGAATAAAGAAAAAAGCCACCAGGATAACACAGACCAGGACAAACTATATTACCAACCAAGATTGCAATAGTAGTCCACCTCGAGATACAGACCCAATAACTCTTAATTTACTTTCTTTTCTAAGTGTATGTTATTTCTCATAAATAAATTCTAACCTCATAATTCCACCACATACAAAACCCACCATCATAGCATTAAATTAGTAAATTTTTGTTAGTGACAAATAAGGTCCAATTAATAGCTAGTATTCCTAATATTTGGTAAATAAATTCTAACGTCATATATGTTATCTATTATATCAGATCCATAACAAAAAAGAAAAAGAAAAAATATTATGCTAATTAGCATTATGAATAACTAATTATGAATAACAAATTAGCATTATGAATTTTGAACATTTTTCTGTCGTATCCTATTGTTAATGATAGTCAATAGTACAAGTCAATAGAGAAATAAAGTAGAACTTGTGCAATCAGTTCAAGAAGTAGTTACAGGGAAATTCACTATTCTGGATCTAATGACCTTTCATATAAGCTCAAGAATTGATGAAATCTTAAACAACCTTTATTTTCTAACTATACAACTAACTAATAATTATACTTATAAGTGGCTTCTTTTCCTATTCCTGTCCCATTAGCTAATCCACTATAATCCTCAGGTTCTTAAAGGAAAATCAAATAGAAAGATAAACTACACAAGAAACATACCTAAGAGAAAATCTTCTAGATCTTAGTTAAGAAGGTTAATTTTTGGTCCCTTCTTTGAGCATGGACAACAATCTCAACTAAGAAGAATTGCATGTAAAGTGGATTACAAGTCAATAGAGCAACTGAAACCTGGAATTCAAGTTCAAACATTACAAAAGGAACTCGCCGATAGCCAATGTAATCTTATAACAAAAGTGGAATAGAAAAATAGATGGACAAAATTAAAAAGAAAGTAGTAAATCAGAATATGATCCCCAATTAATAAAACCACATACCAGAAACATATATCTCTTGGAATATTACCCCTTAACTAGTGAGGTGGTTCACTTTAACTCAAATTAATTCTTAATTGGGCAAATAAATTACAAATGATAATGCCTACCTACTTTTCATAAACTTTCATAGAGTAATCACTCTAAATATAAGATATCAAATCAATCTAATTATAGATTACTATGTCAATAATGCAAATCAACAAGGGTAGCCTTTTTAAACAATGAGAACTAACTAGTAGAATGAAATTAACAATGAAGATGGTTACTAAGCTGAATCTTTATCATTGAAGGCTAAAATATTATTGACATGATGTAGAAGACAATGCAAACCTAACAAAATAGGAAAAACAAAGGATATATTGGCACTTTTAGAGGTGGGTATGCATGGAGAATTGTATAACTTTGTAATTTTTGGCTATATCCTACTGGAACTTATAGTAAAAGGATTAAGCAATGATGAATAAACTTATGTCTAATATTGAACTGTTGTGAATGGCAGAAAATACAAAGAGAAGTATTGTAGTAGATGATGCTATGATGTAAACTCTCAAGAAACTTGCCTACTCCATCTACTGTCTTGTATATATAAGAAAATAATTAGTATAAAATATCTGATGAAATTAGTCGATACTTGTTTTGTGTGGCTGAAGATGAAATCTCATCTTCTAGGCCATATAAATCACTAGATAGCAAATAATCATATATAAAATATGCCTCACAATACAAAACAACACTGGATTGGCATGTAGCATAGTGATTGAGATGCTTACATTTGTCATGATGAATTAGCAATCTTTAAGGTAGAATCGAATATAATTTCTAAAAAGGAACATATATTGCATAGAAAGAGAAAATAAAATGGAATCTGTCATTTGTATTTCAATCAAACAAGCATATGAAGAAATTATTTAGAATAAATAAAAAGATGAGAGGAATAAAATATGTCATCCAAGAAATTATTTAGGCAGATATGTTACTGCAAAATGCTATTTTGCTTAGTCAGTTTTCCCATAAGCAGTTTCAGTATTTGAGAAAAGATAAATATAGATATATGAATGCAAATTGCAAAGTATTAACTATGCCACTTTACCCTAAACTTTTGATTTCTGCATTCTCACTACAAACAACATAGTTCTATGCACAATTAAAGAAAATAACACTTTTAATCCTAGATCAAATTGTAAACACTGATAAACAACTAGCCTGCATTTTAGTTCCTTGTAAAGACCACTAAAAGTCCTATTTTTTTGAATACCAAAACAAATTGATATCTTCAAAAAGGGATATCCAAATCCAAAACAAAACTGATTGACAAGTATTTAAAGCACGGTGATTGAGATCCTACTATACCATTTCATATGATAAATATTAACTTTAACACATTTAACATAGCCAATTAAGGAATCAATATATATATATATATATATTTGTTTTAGTACTATCTAAAATAAAACTGATAAGAAAATCTTATTCTAATTGTCCAATTAAAAAAGGAAATGTAAGTATCACACAAGAAACTAAATGACAATTTATTCCTCCAAAACAACAAAGAGATGTCTAGTAGTTTATATCTCTAAATAAAACATAGGAATTCTTTATGCTGAAGAATAAACAAAAGATATTATTTTCAAATCAAAACACCAAGAAAAATACAAAATAGCATACATTAATATTTTCATGAATGGCTCCAAAATATGCACAAATTGTTGTTCAAGATAGCTCTAGAAAAACTTCACCAATTTTTAAACCATATCCTTCTTCAGCGGTGAAGAACAAAAAGTAATAACCCTACAGCTATAAAAATTGAGGCATATCCATAAATCTAATAGTAAAAAAAATTAACAAAAAGAATAGAACTTTGCAAGTCAAAGATTCAAATAAAATCAAGAGAAATAATAAAAAAGATCACAATAAATAATTAAAAATCAAGTTTAAATAGTACCCAAAAAGAAAATCAAAAGATGAGATGAGAAATTAATTACTTACCAGTCAGACCTAGCAGTGAGACTGAGATGAGAAGCACAAATCAGTTGAACCAAAAAATATAATCTGTAAAATTAAAAATAAATTACTCACCAATCAGATCTAACAGTGAAGACAAAGATGAGAAGTACAAAAATGGCGAGAGGCATATGCGATGACAAGATATAGAGATCAGAGAAATTGAAATCGCTATCGCTGCTACACTAAGAAGGAAAGGGAGAGGGTGAGGCTGAGACTGAAGGAGAGGGCAAGGGACAAGGACAGGGATAGGGAAGAAGAACCAAGACAGCAAAAAAGAAAATTTCAGGAAGAGAAGGAAAAATATTAGCTGCACTTATACCTAGGGTAAAATAGAAAATAGAAACGGAAAGTCTTTTTTCATTGTCAAAATAGCAACGAAAATCTATTTTGTTGCTATTTCGCAACTTAATATCTGTTCGGTTGGTTATTTAGCAACAAAATTTCTTATTCGTTGCTAAATTAGCAACATAATTTATTTTCCATTGCTAAATTAGCAATGGAATAAATTTTTCATTGCTAAAATACCAACGGTTAAACTTTTCGTTGCTAAATTACCAACGAAATTTATTTTTTGTTGGTGATTTTCATTGCAATTTTTTTTTTGCTTTTCTGGCGCCCAATTTTAGCGACATAATACAACCATTTCTATTTTTATTGCTAAATCTAAAAACTTTAACAAATTTTATTTCCATTGCTAATTAGCGACGAAAATAAACTTTGTTTTTGTTTTAACATTTTCTTATACTATCTCTTTCTTTTCTTTTCTCTTCTCTTTTTGGCTCTCTATTTTCAAGTTATAGAAAAAGGAAAAAAAAATGAATTCTGCCAAAAGCACTTTTCTCTTGTTCTTTGATGGAACCAACACTTAAGGTAATATTCTTAAATTTCCAAGTCAGTGAATCCAATGTTGAAATTTAATTTACAATAAATAGCCATTGAATTCCTTTATTCTTTGATTTTTTTTATTTCTTTGATTAAACCTTGTTAATTAGTAATTAATTGAGTCTTATGCTTATTTTTATTCATTAATTTATGTTTACCAATTAAAATCATGTTAAATTGAGTAAATAAATTAATTAGAGCTAACTATTCATCATCATTTTCATTTTTTCCAATTTTCGAATCCCAAGTTTATTGCTTTATATATATATATATATATATATATATATATATATATATATTACTTATTTGTCAATTAATATTTTAACATATTTATTTGTTAATTAGCTCATTATTTTCGCTTATTTGTTAATTAATTGTTTTAGCATATTTGTTAATTTGTTACTTTTTTATTTTAATTTATGATATGTTTTATATATTATTTTATTTATCAATATTATATAATCAATTTTCTTTCAATATAATTGCTATTAATAGTATCTTTAAAGATACTTGCTTTTTGATTTATGAAGGATTATTATTATAGAGCTAAATTAAGTAAATAAATTAAAAATATATATATAATTGTGAAAAGTTTCAAAATTAGGCAAGCTAATTGCAGGGGAAAAAAAAGAAATAAGCAAGCAAATAGTGCGAGCCTTACCCATTAAAACATTTGTCTATCTATTGGACTGCTTGAGCTTACCAAGATAATTTCCCATTAACAAAACCTCATTATCAACTCTAAGAAATCCCAGCAGAAGACCATTAGCCTTGAATTTTCTTAACAAACGAATCAAAGGAAAACTCCTATCAAAGTAAGCTCATTGTCCATGAAAATCCAATTCATCATAACCAATAAGATCTTGAAAGACGATAAATTACCACCACAAAAATAGAAAACGAAGAAAGGAAATAATTACAATATCCAAGAAGCAAGAATCGAGCATTACCTGAAACAAAATCTTAACACTTTCAAGAGGAGCAACAACTGTCTTTGCAAAACCACCAGCAACACCCCCAGCCACCAATTCCTTTGTAAAAACAGGCATGGCATCTATTATCCCATCTATGAAAAAACCCATCTCCCTTTCCTCTTGAAGCAGAAAAAAAGAAATAGGCAAGTAAATAGTGCGGGCCTTACCCATAAAAATATTCCCATCAATATCTACAAAAAATAAAAATAAAAACAAAAAGAGAAAACTGGTCATTTTTTCTTCAGAAGCACATATAAGATTATATATACAGTGAATTAATAAGAACTTAAAAAATAAAAAATAAAAAAAATCAAGAGATAACACAATGAATTTCTACAGAATTTTATATATATAGTGAACGATTTAATTTGAGAATAATATCTTCTTCTTCTTTTTCTTCTTCTTCTTCTTCTTCTTCTTCTTCTTCTTCTTCTTCTTCTTACTCCTCTTGAAACAGAGATTTGAAATGAATAAATAAATAGAAAAAAAAGGAGAAAAAGGATAGAAACTACGAACCCTTGAAAGCAACAAAGAGAAAGGAGACAATAAGGACTCACGATCGTCCGGTCACCAGATAGCGGCAGATCTGAGGAAGAATGGAGCAAAAAGTGGTAGATCTGAGAAAAAGAAAATGCCAAATCGTGAAAAGAAGAACAGAAATGAAAGAAATAGGGATTTTTCTTATATATATATTATTTTTAAGCAATGGAATTTAATTCCGTTGCTATTTTAACAACAATTTTAAATTTAGCAACGACATTTAATTCCGTTGCTATTTTAACAACGATTTTAAATTTAGCAACAAAAATTAGCAACGGAAAGCAATTTAGCAACGGAATATGGTGGCACTTGGCAGCGAAAAAAAATTTGCGATGAAAATTAGAAATGGAAATTAAATTCCACTGCTAAAATAGCAATGAAAAATAATTCAGTTGCTATTTTAACAACGAATATAATTCCGTTGCTATTATTTATACCTTCACTAAATTCGACATAAAATAGGAATAGAATTTATATTTCGTTACTATTTTAGCAACGGAACATAAATTTCGTTGCTATTTTAGCAACAGAATAAAAATTTCGTTGCTATTATTTATACCTTTACTAAATTCGACATAAAATAGCAATGGAATTTATATTCCGTTGCTATTTTAGCAAAAATAACAATGGAATTTAATTTTCGTTGCTATTTTAGCAACGAAATATAAATTTCGTTGCTAATTTTCATCCCAAATTTTTTCCGCTGTCAAGTGCCGCCATTTTTAGCAACGAAAATTATTTTCCGTTGCTAATTTCCATTGCTATATTTTGGCGCTAAAATCTCCCTTCTTTTTAGCAACGGAATACAACCATTTTGTATTCCGTTGCTAAATCCCTAAAACTTCAACTAATTTTAGCAACGGAATTGGTATTTCGTTGCTAAATTAGCAACGGAATGAATTCCGTTGCTATTTGGCTATTTTCTTGTAGTGTTTTATATTTGTATCTTTTATTAGTCTAATTAATTAATATTTGTAATTTAATTGTCAAATAGTTTATTTACATATTTGTGCTATATTTAATTTATTTTAATTTATTATTATTATTATTATTATTATTATTATTTATGTATTTTTAATATATATTATCATAATGTCAATACCATTTATATTCATTTAATTTATTAATTTATCTTATTATATATTTATTTAATTATTATGTTTATATATCAATTTAGCATTCGCATGCCTATGCATGCTGCCTAAATTTCGGAATGCATCATGTATTTTATGTATTTTATTTAATTTATTTCTATTATATTAAATTAATAATTTAATTAATTTATTTGAATTAATTAATTATTTATCAATTTATTTCATTTTATTATATAGTCATTATTTATTGTGTTTATTCATCGATTTAGCATACATGTGTTAATGCATGCTATATGGATTCTAGATACATCATGCATTCTGTCCATTTTGTCTATTTTATTATTTAGGATTAATTAATTAATTATTTAAATTTTTTAATTTAATTAATTATTTACTATTCATTATTCATTTATTATATTTGTTATTAACTAGTGTAATTTTTTTTTTGCCATATTTTAACATGTGTTAACACATCACACATTTCGGATTAGGATAGAGAATAAGGCATAGCATGTTAGTCTAGGATTTTGTTTGCTATTTATTCATTATTTGGGTTTGTATTTAATTGTCCCTTTATTTTCCTTTGTTTCTTGTAAAGCATGTAATAATAAAGGCCTTTTCATATACTTAAATTAAAAACAACACAAAACTATTTCTATTAATTAATCAAGTTTTTTTAATAAAGTGGACCAATGTCCACTGTTTTATCCCAAAGATCACGCAAATTATTCTTTTATAAAATATGCATGAGGGAAACAATGTTCCTGATAATTGTGAAATATAACTATATTATTAATGTGTTTCTAGGTGTTTAATATGTTACTTTAGTATTAATTGGTTTAATTTTATGTTTAATTTCTTAATTTCTATTTCTGGAGACTGAATTGTAATTTTTGGTGGTTTTAGAGACTTGATTGAAGAAAAGAAGAAAGTTCATGGAGAAAGGAAAAAAAATTATTTAACTAAAGAATTTAGAAGAAAATCATCACATAGTCTAGAAGAGGTCACCTCGATAGAGGGGAAATCTCCCTCTATCGAGGGAAGCTTGGATTTTTGAAGACGCAAAAAAGGCCACCTCGATGGGGGGACTTTTCCCTCTACCAGGCAACCCAAAGGACACAGGCAAACGTAAATCTCCTTGGTGGAGGGAGAATTCCCTCTACCAAGGTAAGGTGTTTGAAATATGATAAAACTCTAATTTTTATGAAACATAAGGTTTAATTACAGTTGGATTTCTTCCTCTTTGAGGGTTTTAAGTAAACAAAAACTCTTATATAAAAGGAGCACAAAATTCTAAAGAAGGAGTTAGTTTTTAAAGTTTAAACCTAGTTTTAAAGATACAAGAACTTATTAGTTATTTTTTGAAGTTTAAACCTAGATTTGAAGATATAAGAACTTAGGGTTTAGAGGCTAAAAATGGGATGTTCTAAGAAGACGTCAAGGGAAGCTAACAACCTTATATGTATTGTAATCTTTTCTTTAAGCTTTTCAATTGTTTTTAATATTAATCATGAGTAGTTTTCTTTACTTTGTTGAGGGAAACTAAAACCCTTACACTTTTATTGTAATGACTTTGGTTTGTGCTTGATTTTCAATACAAGTGTGTTATTTCTTAGTTCTTGATCTTATTCTTATCTTAAGGTTTATTGAATTGATGGTTAATGTATTAAATAAATGGTTAATGGTCAATTTCATCTATAACTTATAATTTGCATGTTTTTGGTTTAATTCACTCGAGTTGATACCTGATTGTGTTTTGAAAATTGAGGTAGTTATATCTTTGTCAAGAGAGGAATTAATAATAAGAAAGTTAAACTAAGAATAGACTTGAGTTAGATTTCTTGAAAAAAAGGTCTAATTAAGGTTTAAGAGTTTATAAACTGGATCAATATGCTAAGTGTTGAATTGTTCATAATATGAGAGTTTACTGCTTATAATGATATTCTAAAAAAGATATCTAATTTTACACTAGTTTTCCATAATCACTTGTGTTATTTTTAATAAATTAATTGTAATAAGAGTTAAGGTAGCTAATTCCTTTAGAAGAAGTGTTTTTATCATTTAATTTTACCATCCTTTACAATCTTGTTTTGTTTTTAGATTTACAGTTGTTGCTTTAATTTCATTACTTATTTACTTAGTTATTGTTTATTTTTACTTAGTTAATTAATCATTATCATAATCTTGGGAATTATTTCACATAACACTCACTTATAAATCTAAATACACAATTTATTCAATTCTTATGGTACGATATTTTAGGGTTTTAATCTTATTTTTCTATATTACTAACTGATCCAGTACACTTGTTAGACATCAGTCAGTTCCTAATTTAATGAATGACCCAATTTATGTATGTCATTTTACTTATATTATTATTATTCCTTCATGCCTTTATTTATTGCAAATAAATGATTTTTTCAAGTGATAACCTAAAAACTCACCAAATGATTTTATACAAGTTTGAGTGAAATTTTTTCTATCAAAGGGACCAATATCCTGGTTTTTGCCCACAAAATAACATGTAAAATTAATGCTTTGTTTTTCTTTATAAATATAACCCGTTCTTATATTTAAAATTGATCAATGCAATTCTTTTCCTAAAGCCATGAGGGATCAACTATCCCCATTTTTACTAAAAAATACACCTAAAATTATGCATTTTTGTAAATATACATGTGAGGACCAACGTCCTCATTAAGATGAAAATTCTAAATTAATTCTCTGATTTATATATGATTTATTCATTTATTCTTTAATGCTTTCTATGCCATGCTTTTATAGCTTTCATATGCATGCTTTACAGCTTTGAATGTGCTTGAGTGTGCCTTACTTTTCTAAACATGATAACTTGTGTAAGGAAAGAGATAAAATAAAATAATCATTTAAATTCATTTATATAACATTAACCAAGGTATAAATAAGAGTGAAGTCCTGAACTATCTCTAGTTTTGGACTCGTAAGGTTAAAACTCACTTTCCAAATGTT
The DNA here is from genome assembly GCA_037975025.1 of Excoecaria agallocha. NCBI lineage: Eukaryota > Viridiplantae > Streptophyta > Magnoliopsida > Malpighiales > Euphorbiaceae > Excoecaria > Excoecaria agallocha. The sequence goes on from CM075816.1 coordinate 36,954,815, forward strand.
TTATTGGGTGGCAACTTTGTGATACCTGCTTTGTGGTGCCCAATAGATGCTCTCGTAGGTTGATTATTAATAATAGGTGAGAATAAAATCCTGTTTATTGCAAAGTGACCAATCTTCATGAGTTAAATGAACTCTTGTCCAGTCTTATGCCATAAAAGTAGGCTTTCGAGAGCAAACCAAATGCCAACAGGGTCCAGCATACGTCAAAGTGGCAACCCTATTAGGGATCCATGAGATTTTGCTCTAAAATTACATTTGGTTAATTTAATATAAATGAGTTTAAAGATTAAGAAATTTTATCTCTTTTCAAAAAATTGCATTGCATTCATGCTAGGACCTTACAATTAAGTTAAACGTCCCTCTTTTAACCCTAGTGCAATCCCAAAGCATGACCCTACGTTTAATTAATGTAGGAAAGTGTTAGGAAGGACCACAAACCCGAGCCTTGTACCTTTTGGCATATGAAATGGTGACCCGATCTATCATCATGCTCGTGATAAGCTAGACTTATTGGTAGGGACCATACTTGGGCAGCCCTAAACCTGTATTACCAGAGCGAAAGCCCATGTAATAGTATAGACACTTCCATTATGATGTATGTGCCACAATACATTGCTTGTGATGTGGGCCTTTATGTATTATATAAAGCCTGATAAATTTAGATGTTTACTTATCAAAGGCTTTCATACCCTGGTGGATGCATTTCAGTTTATTTGGATTGTTTAAATATGCAATGGCCAAAATCCATTTGCATGTGCTTTAAATAACAAGAGTTTATGTTATTAACTATCCACCATGCACCATATACGCTCATTGGGTTTCCTGATAACCCATGAGCTAATTGATGGAATATGACATGGTATGAATGTGATGATAGCACAACGGAAAAACAAAAATTTTTATCATACATGCCATACAATTCCATGACAAGAATCGAAACATGCTATTTTAGGGTTTTAAACTTACAACTTTAGATGTCTTTAAAACTTGATTTTGATGATGACCAGCAACCAAGAAGGATATGTCCACCTTAGATCTTCACCACCAATGCCAAGGAACAGCCTTTACGCCACTCCCTCTATTCTCACACACACACTTGCAAAGATGGCTTAAAATCAAGAGTGCTAGCTCTATGATTGTGTATTCGGCAATGGGAATGATTTGAAGCCACAAGATCTGATCTTGTTCTTCCTTTAGGTTACTGTTTCAGCCCAAGAACACAAGAGAACAAGAAAGATTTCTTTCCCCTTGAGTATTTCGGCCAAGAGAGAAAAATAGCAAAACGGCATACACTTTTTTCATTTAATTCATTAATATATATCACTTAATTTAGGTCAAGTGTGAGTGCCAAAAATTAAGTGTTAATTTCAGCCTCCATCACTTCCTAATTAATAGATATATCTTAATTTAAATTCTATTAGAATTTAAATTCAAATGGCATAAGTCATTTAATCAAAACAAACTTACTTATTTAAGGTGATAGTTGTCGAATTCTACTAGTATTTTAGTTTGAATTTTGGCTACTTTAATTCCCTCTCAAGTATTATATTTTGATTAAATACAAATTAGGATTTAATACTCAATTAACTTAATTATACATAGATAATTAATCAATTGAAATTAAACCTAGCACATGCCAACAAATTTCTCTCGTGACCAACTGTTAACAGATTTGCCTAAAACAGCAAGTTGTTTTAGGCAAAAAGACAGTTCAACATATTTGCCTAAAACAGCTAGCTGTTTTAAGCAAAATCATGGCTTAACAGATTTGCCTAAAACAGCTAGCTGTTTTAGGCAAAAAAAACTGTTTTTACAGATTTGCCTAAAATAGCTAGAATCTGTTTACCCATTTTATGCATTAATTTGACTTTAAATAAAAGTTCAAATTAATTCCCAATACACAATTTAAATATTTTAAGCCCAATGCTTTGTGTGCGATCCTATAGGTCCATTTAATGTTGGCAATGAATTAATAAATTAATTCAAAGGCTATATATATTCTCTAGCAAGATATTATAGCATTCCAAATTAAATGAAAATGCATATGGCATTTAGTGACCTAATGCAATTTTGCATAGTCCCTTACCCATAAATATCAGAATTAATATAAGGCATGGAACTAGTCATCCTTATATATATTAATTCCTTTCTTGATATTCCAGTGACACTGAACTCTCAGATAAATAATGATTACTCATTATTTCATCTCGGTATGACCATACACTTCTCAGTTCACTGATCAAGTGGCCGATGATATTTTCTCTCTTAATGAGAGGGGTAATCCCTTCACTTCTCTCATGCTCTCTAACATGAATCAATGCATACCCAATCATACCCGTACTTGTCACTCTGTTACGAGTACGTTAGGTGTATGTCAAAGTACACAGTAATTCATAAAGAGTTTCATAGAGATTTCAGGTCTAAGAACTTCAATACAAAACTTGCATATGAGAAACACTTATGACTTATACCATGTAGTGTTCTCATGAGTGGATCTAATCCAGATACCTTGTTCTAAACATGTATCTATGATCTCTGATTGACACTCTTGTCCTTATGATCCGTAAGACAGAACTCAACTTATCAGAGAGAGCATACTAGTCTTAATTCATTTGTTATTCCCATAACAATGACTAACTAGGGATATTTAGAATGAAGTCTCATTTGTTTCAAGGTCTTACAACCATGTGCCTCATACATGATAACTTAAACTGAAACAACATTCTTGGATGGTTCTATCAATTGATATGCACAGGACTACAATAGATAAAACAAATGCCTCATTTATTAAATTAAATGCTTTATAACAATGTATTGGGGCTAGGGCTTACACTAACACTAATCTCACCTAAGAAAGAGACTGCATGACCTCCTGTTTGGGAGCATGTGATTGTTTATGTTACATACACATACTTCTCTAATAATAATAATAATAATAATAATAATAATAATAATAATAATAATAATAATAATAATAATAATAATAATTGTGAGGCCCCTAAATGACCCTAATTGAAATTTTTATGATTTGAGTAGGATTTATTTGATTAAGATTAAATTAAAAATGAAAATTTCATATAAAGTATGAGACAAGTGATAAATTATTGTGTTATTATATTATTTACATGAAAATAAAATTTAATGTTATAGTTTAAAATTACTCAAGGGTATAATTGAAGTATAAAGTATCAATTTGGGGTAAATTTGTAATTATGGCATCTTTAGGGGAAAATGTGAATAAATGAATAATTGAGAGGTCAATTTATCAAAGAAACTAAATGGAGAGGTTGATTTAAAAGATAGATTAAAAGGAGGGGTCAAACTATAGCATGCAAAAAGGTGTGTGATGGTTGTGTGTCATGCAAATTCTTAAGGGACCAAAAAGGGAATTATCCCTTGATATTATAAAAAGCAAAAACTTAGGAGAGAGAGGAGAGTGGGTTAAATTTTTCTTGAAGAAAATCCAAAAATGCTCCTCTTTACTTTAAAATCCTAAGTTAATTTCTTTAAGTGATATTGAAGAAGAAATTGTGCATGTTGGTTAGTCAAGAGTATTTGTGTAACAAATTAAGGTAAATATTCTAATCTAATAATTAATCTCTTCTTTTTCTTCTTCTTTGAATGATGATGGATTGAATTGAATGTAGGGGTTGATGCTGAAATTAAATGAATGAATTGTTGATTAAGGAGAAGAAGAAGGAGTTAGGAGCAAAGGAAAAGGAAAAGCTCAAGAGTGAGATTAAAGAGTGATTTTGGCCAAGGTATGGGATAGGGCTTGTATTGCATGCATGTGACTATTAATTGTATCATTAAGATGCATATGTGTGATGGATTGAATAAACGGGATGAGGTATGAAGTTAGGATGTGTTACAATAAGTGTTACATGAATAATTGATGAAACTAATGGCTGTAATTTAGTCATAAAATGAGTTAAGGACCTTAAATTGAGACCATATTAATTTCTATAGTTACAAAAGAGTTATATGTATAAATGTGTAGTTGAAACCTAACACTAATTTGGCCTCTAAACTATCCTTATATTTATTGAATGTTAGGTGTATTGTTAATTCCGGTTTTGGAATAGTTTGTGGTAAAATCTCAATATTTGTTTGTACAATGATCAGAATGACATGAGGTTAATTCCTACTCAAACTAGACTTCAAAAAATACAATTTCTATGAAGAAATCAAAATATAATAGTGCCTATAAGATTGCTTAATTTTCACTTGAAAACCAAAAATTATGTGTTGCCTACCCTAATGAACAACCTTTAGTAAATTCCATTTATCTTTAGTTTTAGAAATGATATTGCAAAGATTTTTGATTTTTTAGAAACTAGAAACATAGGGGAACAAAGTTTAAAAGACCATTTTTTTTCTGAAAATGCCTTTTGGGAGGTCTAAAATGATATATAATTTGACATAGAAAAATTGTTTTGCAGAATTTTCATAAGGTATTTTGGGGAGGCGCGGCTGAGACCATTTGTCTCAGCCATGCACACCTTCTGGAATCAATTTCAGCCTTTAGTCTCGGCTGGGACCAATTGTCTCAACTGTGGCCCTTTCCTTTAGTAGTCATACGTAATTTTTAGCCTCTTCAAATATCAATACTTACCTTAACATTTTGAAACTCATCTAAAGTATGTTAAAACATGTAATTAAACTTAAAATATGTTATTAATATGTGAGTTTAAGACATTTTAAAAATATAAATAAGAGAGTAATATGTAATAGCAACACATGAGATTAATTTAATGATTTATAAAAACAAAGTTGTAAAGATATATTATCACCATATATTGGAAGTCTCATTGAAGTATTTGAATATGTGAAAGTATGAAGTTATGAAATTATCATTGAGCATATATGTATGTTAACATGATGGTGATATGGTGTGTTGCCAAAAAGAATAGCTTGTTCAGGTATAAGTTCATGATGAGTGATATGTTCAATTACCGACACTCGAATTTCTACATGTGTGCATGAATGCATGTTTATACAGTGGAGAATTGTGTACTATAATATGAACATATACATGTACAGGGTGTATGATATAAGTACAAGCATGATATTTTAAATGAACATGAAAAACTATATTGCCTGCTACTAGAGTTTAACTGTGAATAGATAAGCACCTATAGGGATATTGCAGCTGCCACCGTCGACCTTTTAGGTCCAAAGTACACTTGATCCAATTGGATCATTCATAGCCCTGTTTGGGTTCTTGATCAGTCCACCGTATAGCTAACCCTAATTGGGTTCATAACTTCGATATCTTCGGATATCCACCATCTGATACCCTCGGGTATCCACCTATCCCGTTATCCACTCTTAAAACATAAGCAGGCTAAAGTAAAGCATTATTGTTTCATAATTAATCACAGTATGAATTATGCATCTGATATATGGTTTATCATGTTTAACAGTGTTTCCTTAAGCATATATTGGTATCTATTTATATTATGTCCTAATCTATTTATGAATTCAGGTATGCCAAATTGATTGAAGGATTATCATGTCATGTGTAAGATATTGTGCTTTATCTTATACTTTTTCTTAATATGTAAATATTATTATTTCAATTATTTTGTTTATTCTATATTTCTGATGGCCACTGTGAGTGGTTATCTTTCATGTTTAGTATCCCCACTAAACTGTATAGCTTAACATGGATTATTTTAATTTGTGTAGGTTTTGGTAGTCAAAGCTTTTGCACAGGAACATTTTTTGCATCAGGATAGGTGAACACCAATCTATAAAAGTTGATGTAGGAAATTTTAATAAATTTTATTTAGTTCCTTACATTTTTAATATGTATAAGGTTTGTAACATATATATATATATGTATGTCATATGAGGTTAAGGTTGTAATAAATTAATAGTGAGAATGCTAGAATATGCATGCATCTATAAGCTAAAATAATTTTATCCAAATGTGATGAAATGTTGAATGCTATGCATGATAGTAAAATGACTAAGATAGTAGAATCTAGTATTATTAAGATTGGGCTGCATATTGAGTCACTATGCTTATTCAAAATGAAATGTACATGAAAGATGTGAAAAGCTCAATTAGAATACCAGTTATATGATTAGCCGGATCAGATGATATGAATGCTTGTAGATATTAATCGAGTTGATTGTTTAACATAACATGATTTAATTAGATTGCATTATATTTAATTAAGATGTTAGTTGGGGTGTTTCAATAATAATAATAATAATAATAATAATAAATGATAAAATATGCATGTCTTGTGTGCATAGATTTTTGGTGTATGTATATCTCATTTTTTGAGCAAACAAAATAATAATTTAATAATGTGAAATGTGTGCATTCTATGTGTAAATTCTCTTTACCATGATGGTGTGTTTGTTTCATTTTGTGTGTTATGAAATTGCGTATTCTACATTAATTTTTTTAGCTTCCACATTCTGCCTTTTGTATAGAAATTTTCCCATGCATCATATGCGTGCCCTGCTGGTGCATTATACATATACCATGCATCATATTTATACTTAGCATGTTCACGTATCATGTGCATCTAATGCATCATTCTAACATCTTCTTCCTATTTCAGCCATCATAAAGTCGCCTAGGTAGTTTGGGACTTCCGATAGTCACCTTATTAGAGAGCTTCATCCAAGATGGATGGAAGTAAAATGAGAATCAGAGATAGATTTGGATTTTGTTGATATTTTTAAAAGTTATAGCTATAGTAGATCCATCACAGAAAAGAGCTTTTGATAATTAATAGTTAGACATGAGCTTTGATGAGAATGAAAGAAGGATAAGAGCCATGCTGACTGAGATGTTGTCCACTTTAGTATAGCTTGCTGGATAACAACTTTTAAAACTTACCATTGTATATGGGGAACAACTACTGTTAGGGGCACTTCTATCGCGACTGCTATGTAGTTCCTTCTTTAGTTGTTGAGTCTAAAGGTGCCCATTGAGTGGTGAAAGGATAAAGGTGTTGCCTCCAGAGAGGATTTTAGTCCCGAGGAAGAAGATGAGCCAGTGGTGACTCAAGTCCCCAAAGGCAAGGCACTTAAAGTAAAAGACCTAATTTTGAAAAAGATGGAAAAAGGATAGAGGCCCTAGCTTGTGATTTGTCAGCTGGCAGGGGAATAGACCTCGAAGATAGAGATCTTGATGGAGATGAGCTGCTCCTTTAGAAGTCTAAAATGCTGAACTTGCCCAAATTTGATGGTATTTCTGGACCCTTTACGCACTGCAAGTAGTATACATTAATCATGAAGGGGATAACCCTAACTAAGAAATAGAAGGTGGAGTACTTTTACTTAAGATTAGCAGGCCCTGCTATTGATTAGTACCACCAGTTAAATCACAGGACCAAGGAGGATTAGGATATATTAATAGAGGAATTCTTAAAACAATATGATTGTAGCACAAGACTAAAAGTGACACTAAAGGATCTAGAGTTGCTACATTAGAAGCTAGAGGAAGCTTAGGTACCTTACCCGATGAAGGAAAATGGTGATGGAAATAAAGAAGAAGCCGAAGACTACCAATTAGATCGGGTTGTTCATCCAAAAAGCTAGTCCTTATCTAAGAGAAGGGCTCAAAATTAAGGGGCTTAAAGACTAGGAATCTCTCAAAGACATTCGTTATTGAAGCTGAGAGAGAATTTTGGAAGAAAAGGCCTAAGCTGTGAGTACAAAAAGAGGCAATCATAGAAATGAGTAGAAGAATGGAGACTCGATTAGGGGTAATGATAGAGTTGCAAAAGTTTCAACCACAAGAACTAAGGGGAATTATTATACCATTATGGGTAAGATGCTATCTTGGTGCCTCACTTATCTCAGTAGGCAAGGAAAGTTACAATTATTACTAGAAAAGCCAGCCATGAGCTAAGGGAAATTGGGACACAAAACTGACTGGTATTGTGCTTAACACCATTACATAGGGTAGAAAACTGATTACTGCCATCCCCCAAGAGATCTTATTCAAGATTTGGTTGACACCCAGCAAGCACATATCTCGAAAGGGGAGAATTAAAGCTTCATTTACAAGCATCATATCATTGCTAACTTTGGGGGTCTCACTCGAATAAAGATGGTGCCTGAATAGTTTTTTCTTCTTTATGATGTAATAAGTGTCCTTAAACTAAGACAACTTTTTATCCTTTTGATTATGTTAATAATATGGGTCTTTCTTATGTATGCAATGCCTTATCTTATTGTGTCATTAATGGCAATAATTATAACTTATAAGACATTAATTTAATAAACATTACTCTATTTAATCTCAAGGAAAAAGAACATATTGATTGCATCTAATACAACTCCTGAAGTGAGATAATTTGAGAGAATGAAAAAAGGAAAATAAAGAAAATGGTCTTTGCTTGAACCTAAAGTGACATGACGAGATTTGATAGAAACATTATAAAATATACTGCCTAAGCCTATATGAATATTACATCATTAAATAGTAAAGACTCAAGTTAGAAGGCAAAAAAGATGAGATGACAATTCCAAGTGTCAAACATCAAGGAAACTAATGGGAAACCATAGCCCTATTACTTAGAGATGCCAAAATTTCTTGACCATACCCTAAAAAAGGATCGAATGATGATCTATAATCTGTCACCTTGGCTTATTATCTTAAGTGGAGCTTTGTACAAGAAAGAGACTGATAGAAACTAATCGAGATAAAGATAGGAAAAGAAAAATGGAAAAGAACTCGTACAAAAGCTTGCACGACCAATATAAATAGAGAAACAAGACAACAAGAAAATTTTCAAAGATTGTTCCTTTCTTCTTAGCATTTAGTGATGGGCACAATGCATCCAATCAAGATTGAGTTTCAACTATGAAAGTGTTGCTTTAAGAGTTCAACTATCAGAGTTAGGATGAGCAAGGCAGGGCCTTCTACAATTTAAAGGAGAACTCACAATTATGGCTGAGTTTGCAAAGAAGAGAAAGGTTCATTTAATCTTCTAAAAAGTTAGTCAAAGGCCATTGTTTTGCAAAGAAGAGAAAGGTTCATTTAATCTTCTAAAAAGTTAGTCAAAGGCCATTTTTGAAAAAAAAAACAACTCAAATCAAGTGCTTCAAGTTACACGAGCCAAAGTCAAACCTTTATGCTAAAGAGTTATGGTTAGAATAGGCAATGAGTTCTCACCAGCAAAATAAAAAAGGATTCAATGAGGCAAAACAATGTCGACAGATTGAAGAGGGTTCCATGTCAAAGGCAAAAAAAAAAATCAATCAAAAGAAGAGAAAGTATAGGCCTACAGATTAAAAATAAAAAATAGCCTTGCTAAGATTAGGCACCCCGCTAGGGAAAAAATCAAAAAAAGGTATCCTGGGCAAAAATTAGGGGTTGAGAGAAAATATTCAATCAAGAAAATCCATAAGGGTTAATTAATAATAACAGTTGGATGCACACAAGGTGTCACCCCCTAAGGTCGAATGGAACAAGTGTTTTTGCATTACATGTATGGGTATACTTGCTGCTATTGCTATATAATGCATATAAATAGCAATGCATACATAAGCTAGTAATGAACATATGATTAACATACAAAAAGAAAATTGTTATATACATAAGGGCATGTGTTGAGGCTAAATTCTCCAGTGACGAAGGCAACACCTTATGTGTTAAATGCTTATTTTGATATTTTTATCATCTTCATCAAAATGCTCTATCAACAATTATGCACCATAGAGGAGAACTAGCTCTTAGTGTCCAAAAGTCTATTCTCAATGAATGTTGCAAATGGAATTTAGTGTGGATCGATAGGGATGAAGTTGCACCACTTGAACCAAATGAAGTAGAAATGCTTTTGCGATGTTTCTGGGCACTACAGGCACTCAAAGAAATAAAAGGTTATTGGTGAAGATAAGGCTCAAGTAACCTTTCCTTTGGAAGATCGCTCACAACTCAGGACAAAAATTCTTTTAAAGTGCCTAAGGGGCATCAGGTGATATGTACAGTTTGTAAAGGGATAGATTATTTACCTTGAAAATAATAAGAAAACATAGATAGAGGGTAAGGCAAAAAAACTAAGGGAGATAATTACAGAAAGCTTGCCTAAAGACCAAGAGTTTTGAGGAAGACACATATGAATCATCAGCTAGCTCATATCTGAGATAGAATCCCCTAACCACCTATGATGTAGGCCATACACTTCATGCATACATTCTAGCATTTCTACATACATGCTTGCATTTTTTGCATGCATTTGTGAATTTGTGCACATATTCTTGCATTTGTGCATATATTCTTGCATTTTTGTATTTTTACATGAATGCTTACATTTCTATATGCCGTCTTGCATTTCTATGTACATTCTTGCATTTCCACATGCCTTCTCTTTAATGCGAGTGTTCTGATGAATATAATCTCTTGCATGTGTTTTCACACACATATATTCCCCTTTACGCGCATTTTTAAATGCATCATACACAATTTTTTTCATGTGTTGGTGTATATAATCTCTTTGCACATACTTCACACATAATTCATTGCATGTGTCTCATGTGTGTAATTCCTTGTGTGCATCACTTATATAATTTTATGCATGTTTCTTCACACGTAATTCCTTATACACACACACATAATCTTTTGTAAAGTGACCATCGTAATACTATCCTTCTCCCAATTTCAGGGATATTCTTATTAAAATAGTTTATGCCTCAAGTTTCATTTATCTTGCCAAGTCATGTCCAAAATTTTGACATAATTGCTTCTCGTCAATTTACTTTCAATTTGAAATTTTACTTCATCCTAGTAATTCTTAGTTGTGAATGGGTTTGAGCTCAATAGCAAAAATTTATGCTTCGTTAAAGTATAAGTTGAACAGGAGGTAGTCATGTTTTATTTCTATCTGATGGACTATATAAAAGCCTTGGCTATACCATGCAATTTATAAATTTTGAGCACCTCGAGCCATTTTAAAAAATGGCCAAAACTGATTGCAAATAAGGGGATTGGGTAGAACTCAATAAGAGCACTAGAACCTTTCTAATTACTCGTCGAAGTGATCCGGGGGTCAAACCAAATCTAAAAAATAATTTAGGCAACCTTTCTTTCTATAGCTTCTAAATGACTTTTTCTTACCCTAATTTCATAGCCACTTGCTAGCCTATTGAACCTTTATTCGAAGCATGTTGAATGTATGGTCATTTCATTATTACACACATTAAAACAACCTTTAACCCAAAATGATTTTGGTTTTCCCTTAGGAGGATGACCACTTTGGAAAAGAAAAGATGATTTCACATTTCAAGAAGAAGGGAGATTAATTTCTAACAATCCTTGGTGTAAACTTCGTTTATAGAGAATTTAGCTTATTTGATGAAATAAACCTAAAAAGAAATAAAGGAAAAAAAGAAAAAAGGAAGAAGAAGAAGAAGAAGAAGAAGAAGAAAAGAAAAAAATGAAAAGGGGAGACCTTGAGCTATTACCTTTTAAATGATCTCTAGTGAATTGAAAATCATCAAGGGAAAATGTGAGAATGCTTTTCACAATAATTAAAAAGGCTTATTAAAGGCCACATTTTGTGGACCATTCAGTTTTCTGGTCCTTAAAAATATATCAATAAAGACCATTTTTTATATGGTCATTAATTTTCAATTTAATCCATATTATTTGTGAGGGCATAAAAATTAGTCCTAAAAATAAATAATTTTTGGTCCCTAAAACAAAAAAAATTTAGGTGGGAAAAATTGGCGCTACTCCAAAAAAATAAAAGAAAAAACTCTCTTTTTTTCAAAACCCATTTGCTCATTTGCTTTATTTTTTTTTCTAACTTCCTCTACCCTAACTATGGGTTTTAGTTGATTTATACTCCATACCAGCACTACTTTCCACTGATGGACTCTTTTTCCTCGCTTCACTCTCAATAGCTCCGATACAACTTACTTCACCATCGACAGCTCAGAGATAATGTACTCCATCATTGATAGTTGCTGTGATAATGTTTTTTACTAGAAATAAAGGGTTGGAAAAGGGGACTGATTTCTCTTTTCTCTATTGTAGCTTGAGCTTCATTTTGTGGGTAAGAATTGCTTTGTGTTATTTTTTTGTGTTATTTTCATCTGTGTTTGGTTGCTAAGAAAAAGGGGTCTTTCATTCTTCATTTCTTTGTTTACTAAATCAATTTAGGTTATGAGAAAGGTAAAGGGAATTATTTTAGTCATAAGGACACTTTACACTATACTAATTTTGTTTTCTATTACTAAACCTATTTCTTTTTTTCGATACGGACATTGCCACTGCAAAACTTGCTGAAGTTATAACTCCTTCAATCCTAACTATTAAATTCCAATAATAACAAACCTAAAGTTCTTTGCTTTGGGTAGATAGCTAAATTAAAGAGAGAGTAAAGATGCAGGTACTCGTTAAAATCCTAACTAGGAAGACCATAATTATTGAGATTCCATCGACAATGTTAAGGCCAAGATCTAGGACAAAGAAGGTACTTTTTATTTATTTAACTTCTTCAATTTCTCACTTTTTTCATTGAATTAAGTTGGAGCTTACTTAAACCAAACTCTTAGCAGGCTTGTTGAAGCTTATCAATGATTATGTAACCACTATTGTCTTTGTCAAAGAAAGAGAATGTTGACACTAAATTCTCCTCTATTTCTAACTTGTTTTAGTGTACAGTAGCAACAAGGAATTCACCATAGTCTATTGATCCACTATTGTTGATATTAGCCTGTAAACATCAAAAACATCCATTTCTTGTAAAATGAGGTAAGCAAAAGAGAACCTAAAGCTGATTGCTAAACCTAAAGTTGATTACTATTGGTCAGAATTAGTTGTTCTTACTGCATCCATTAGATCTTTTATCTCAGACTCTATAGGTTTAGAGAGTACACACCTTAAGCCTTCTTTTGATACATCAAAAGTTATTGTCTCGCTGTTTTTAGTATCTATCATTTTGAAAAACTCCTTCAAACTACCAATCTTTTCTTTAGAAAGTCTCTCTACTATGACCTAAAATTTAGTACAAATTTTAATATTTGCATTTTCATAATAAATACATATATAAACAGATAAACAAACATAGAGACGATTCCTAATTATAAGAGAAGTTTGACATAAACCAATGCATTACAAGCGTGTGGTTAGTTGTATGAAGTGGAAAAGAATATCTATTATAAAACCACTGCAAATTAAACTGTAACACCCTAATCCTCTAACCATGCATAACATCAATCATCATCATCATCATAACCTAGCAAGATAAGGCAAGGATAATAATAAACAGTACAGGCCATAATTATTACATGCCCATTAACTTAAAACCAACTTATAATTAAAGGGCCTAACATAATGCCAACTACATAATGGATTCCTCAAGCAACTGCACTCAGTCGGATCTTCTCTTCAAAGGCCGACTAGCCACCAGCTATCGATCCACTAGAGTTTAACCAGTACCTATATGGATAACAAACCCATGCTAAGCTATAAAGCTTAGTGGGGAAACTAATTCCAAGGATAAACTCAATAGAATATCATAAAATCAAGACACCATTTAAAGTTAATGAAAGCATATATGCATACAATATTAAACGATTTCACCCTTTCTATACCTAAAAGAATCTGCAATCTTTTAAACATGAATATTGTTCTTTTAATAGTCTAAAACTCATAGTAACTGGTAGCACAACTTCCAGCGTATACTTCTTATCACAATGATTATGTATGATAAGCCTTAAGTTTTCAATTCAAGCACAAAAGGAGTTTGTATCTAATATAAAACATCTAGATGAGATATTTTAAGAGTCATTACTTCATATATGCCATACAATACTAATTATACCATACAGAATAAAGAACTACATTTCATCGAAACCATTATAGCCAAAAAGGAATTCAATCAAGCAATATAGTAAGCCATTTACCATGTTCACATTACATAGGTGAAGCAATTGCTATATATATATATATATGTACATGCATCTTTATTTAATAGTACCTTGCTGATTCTTTTAACTTTTAATAGCCTGCCTAAGTGCTAGTTCAAAGGGTGGATAACGGGAACAATGGATACCGAGGGTATCAAATGATTGACCCAAAGGGTCGAACTATGATTCCATAAAGGAACAAAGCAATAGACCCAAACGGGGTCGACAATGGTTCCAGTAAGAAACAAACAATAGACCCAAACGGGACCGAACGATGGTTCCATAAGGAACAAAACCCAAACGGGGTCAACTATGGCAGCTGCTAAATCCCTCTAGGCATGCCTATCTAATCCACAACTGAACTAAGACCCACAGGCTTATCACTTTAAGAACATCTTTCATTCATCAAATTCTTCTTATTTAATATAACATTTACTTAAAGTCGTTTTCCACAATTGAACACATAATATTCACTTCATAGTAATACTGGCTTAAAGCCATGATATTCAAGAATACATATCACCTGCTTATACTTGCATAGCTACCAGATAACTTATATCTTGCATTAGTATGCTTTAACATAATAACAATAAAGTATCATGCAATACTAGCTCGGAATTAATGTTTTAAAACCCAATGCAATACATATCATTGAACATAAGATCATGAACTAGCATTATGATTTTTAAATGTCACATTAATTATGCTTATACCAATCATGATAGTTCTTGAAACCATGCTTATAGACATAAACCATAAACGTATGATTTAACGCCTAAAACATATTCATTTAAAAAGAATGTACCTGTGTGGTTCTTCATAACCATTTCCCCTGCTTCATTATACTCAATTTAATCATCGTATATTCAATATATCCCGTGTAATATATGCATGCATTTTGTGTCAAACAATTGGTGAAAGTGTTCACAAATGAGATTAACATCTACCTATATTATTTCGTATTGCCTTGGAAAGACTTACCATTCAATTGCTTCATTACAAATCATATAGCTTCCTAGCCCTCATTATAGTAAATATAATCATCATATGTATTAGTTACGATTCATTTAATTTTCTTCAATTATATTTTATAATATGGGATTCATGATGCATAAGGAATTTATAGCTTAAAGTGTATAATAGAACCATTAAAAGAAAACATATATGTGGCCATGCCAAATAAGGAGGCATACACGGCCACTCAAGAAGAACAAAGGCCAAATGCGTGGCCAAGCAGAGGGAGGAGTAAGCCATACACGTGGCCATGCAAAGAGAAAGGCAACCATTCACGTGACCACGCAAAGAGAAAGAGCAAGATATCACGTGGCCACGCAGGGAGAACCAAAGAGAATCACGTGGCCACGCATGGAATTCTAAAGAGAATCACGTGACCATGCAAGAAACACCAAGGAGACACACGGCCATGCCTGGGAACCAAAGAAAAAACTCACGTGGCCATGGCTAGGAACCAAAGAAAACACTCACATGGCCACGCTTGGGAACCAAAGAAAACAATCACGTGGCCACGCCTAGGAACCAAAGAAAACAATCACGTGGCCACACCTAGGAATCCAAAGAAAATCACGTGGCCATGCAGGGACTACGATAGTCTCGATTAAAAATCCCGATTTCCATCTCTAATGATTTTAAATCCCAAAACTCACCTCAAGTACTTAGATTAACTTATTCTTGGATCATCTAAACACTAAAAACTTAACCTTCAATTCATCTAAGGGAACACATGCAAGAACATAGAAAAAAAATCATCATATAACCATGGATCTAGGGTTCCCATACCTCAATACCAGCTTCATTTCCTTAGGAAATCCACTAATCTAGCTCTTTCTTCTTTCTTCTATCTTTGATCTATCTGATTCTCTCCTTTTTCCTTACACACAGAGACAATAATAGGATCTTGTAATCCCTAATAACCAAAAATCATAAATAAAGAAAAGAAGAGGAAGAAGAGATCTTTAATTGAAGACATTACCTTTAATCTTCCACACCAACCCTAGCTCCATACCATAACCAGCAGAGAGAGAGCTACCCCTCTCCAAAAATGCCGATCCCCTCATTCTCCCCTCCCTTTTAGTGACTTCCCCCTAGGAAATTCCTAATTAGCTAGTGGGATAAATATCGCAAAATCCAATTTCCAAAATTGCCCTTATACATCTTAACCCTCAAAAACTTATATTTAACAACATTTAACACTCCTACTTCTAATTTAATTCAATTATATCCCTCTTTACTCTTAATTTTAACCATACACAAATTTACATTCATGCTAAAATTACCAAAATACCCCTAATAGGATTCGACCTTAACAGTGCAAAATAATTCAATATTGGCCCTAATTAACCATAATTCTCGTCACTTTACTGTAATCCGGTTAGGGCCATGATTGGGTCCTTACATAAACTGACTATGTTAAACAACCAAATTCATAAGAAAAACATTATGTTTAAACATCTGAATATATTACTGGCAATGTTTATTAAAACAACTATGGTTCCAAACAGAAAATACAAAAATGTAAGTGCAGGGCAGCAGGATGATTTGCATATAATAGTTTTGCTAACCGGAGATAGTTATCAACAAATATTAATGTTTGAATAAGGAGATAACTTTGGTAGTGGTAGAATTTAGAGATGACATTTGAAAAGTAAGGCACTGGGAAAGCTCAAAGTCTTTGTCCTTTTCTCATCTGCACTCAATTTTCATGTAAGTTAAGACTTGAATTCCTTTGATAGTTTTGCAATTTTATGGGCTAAGACACCTTCTTAGAACAATGGTAAAATCCAATTTCTCAGAGCTAATACAGATTTTCATTAGCTAGCATAGAAATCATGATTCTTAACAAAATCACGTAATGAAAATTGCATTGGCTGATGCCAAGTTTCTATTGATGGTGTCTCACAATTCTGTTTAGGACATAATGAGGCCTAAACAAAATGCATACCTAATAGTTAGAATGAAAACTATAATTTGCAGAATCATTAAAAGGAAGGAGTAGAGTAGTGGATAAATGAGGCGAAGCAATTGTTGGATCAAGGAATTGAATTTGTAAATCAGATACCACTTTTCTAGCTCTATGCCATTACTGCTATCTTACTTCTCACTACCTTTTTTCTCCTCACAATTATTAATTTACTCATTCCCCTTTTAGTTTTATGATTTTGTTTGTCTCTTATTAATTCAATTAATTGTTTATTTTTTTTATTTTTTCTTTAATTCTTTGTTAGGTGTTTCACAATTAGAACTTTTAATATTCCTAGAGAGTGCAATTTGAAAATTTCAACTTATAAAAGTCCATCTTACCCTTGAAGATGGAAGCATATATGATGGTATGTGGCATTATGGTAAAAGATTGAGTCTTGGTGCATTCTACTTCAGTAATGGAGATGTGTTCCAAGGGTCATGGAGCGATAATTTTATGCATGGTAAGGTTTGTTCTCCCTTTTCCTATTCTTTTAAATTCGAGCTATAATTTGCAAAGTAAGAGGGACTAATAAGCTTAGATTTATCATCCTTTGCCACTTCATATGTGATTTATCACATTCAGCAATAATTGATTCTCATTTTGGAGGGCTTAAAAATGTTAAATTATCGAAAGGCTTGGTAACTATACCAAATGACAACTTTTATTGTCATTCTATTTTTAGCACAGTTTGAACTATTTCTATTTCATAAAACTTCTAGTTTGAATTGTTATCAATTGATAGGAAACTGAAAAGTATAAATTAGGAAACCCAAAATCATTTCACTACCACAACCAATCAAAATGTTATGAACTATTAGTGTGAGTGATGCATATGAATTTAGCTTAACCATTTAATCTTCTAGTTGAGCAATTCTATATTAATTTTACAAATGAGAAGTTGCAGCAACATGTCAACTAGGTAATGATAACATATCATTGTAACCACGTACAATTATCAGTTGTTTTACCTAAAATAAGATTTGTGATGACTTTTAGTATGTGTTCAAAATGGAACAAGAAGAGAACACTAAGTAGAAGATAGATTAGAGCTCTAGATAATTAAGATGTATCGGATCTTATAGAGAAGGTTATTCCTCTATTTCCAATTTGAAATTAATTTTTCAAATTAAAAATATTTTTCCCTATATCATATCCTGAATCAATTTATGTTGTAGTTATCTGAGATCTTCAACCATTCTGAACTAATTTAAGGGGCTCATTTTATGCTTTTATATTTGAACTACTCCAAGTATTCATAGCTTTTATTCCAATATACTCCAAGGATTCATAGCTTTTATTTTAATATCCTACAGAAACCTGGGGGGATCATTACACTCCTTGATGAAACTTGGTATATTTCTCTCTCTCTCTGTCTATCTATTTTGATATTTTGCTTCTCATAATTGTTTTATCTACTAATTATTCATAACTCCTATTAGCTGCAAATAAATTCTTACTTTAAATTTTAATGAAGGATAATTTAGGTTTGCATGTTAAACTTCAGTTGTTTAAACTTTGGGTTTATTGTTAGAACTTAAAAGAAAAGAGACACACACAGAGAGAGAGAAAGAAAGGGAAAGTCGATAGAGGTGGAATAGATGCAGATAACTACAAGGCCTTTGACTTATCAAATGATACATAGGTTCCATTAATTATTATTATTATTATTATTATTATTATTATTATTATTATTGTTATTATTATTATTATTGTTGTTGTTGTTGTTGTTGTTGTTGTTGTTGTTATTAATTTTTTTTTGTAAAATCCTCCTTGAGAGATTTGTTATTAATTAAATTTCTTTTAAATTTGAAATGGAATAGACTAATTAGTTAAGCATCTTAGGACTCGTCTGAGGAAAAAGATGCAAATTACCATTTAAGCTAGCAAAGACATAATATGACTATAATTATCATATTTCACTATATATTTTTTGTTTTATCTCTGTGTAATTTGTATCCTACCTAATGTATTTCCTTTTATCATCTGGTACTTATTAGAAATAGAGAATATGACCATGAGGTGTGTATGGCTATACATTTTAGTATTTCTTACAAACTACAAATACATATAATGCTTGTATGTGTTGCAATTTTTGTCTCTGGTGATTAATTAATTCTTGAGTAATTTTTGAACTTTTTTTTATTTTCTCATACTTGTGGATGACCATAACAATTTTCTAATTTTATCTTATAAAATATCTAGTTGATTGACTTGTATGATCTTCGAGTATTAACCTTGAATATTTTGAAGGCTAATAAGGTACAACCACCAAAGAAAATAAAAGATGGCAAGGTGTATACTCCAGCAGCTATTGATCTATTTAGGATTCTAGGGGAGTAAGTTCAAATATTTAGAGATAATAACATTGATGTCATGCTATACATGATATCATTACCTATTATTTAGGTCAGTATTGCTAGACTTTGTAGAAATAATATAAATAATTTATTCATATGTGAAGCAATATTATGAGATTGTGGAGATCGATCTTTTGTATATTTTAGGTAGTACTGTCAGATCTCTATTTTCTCCTTACCTTTTTGGTACAAGGACTTTGACTAGAACTAGGTGTAACACCCTAAACTCTAGTTACCCAAATAACTATCAGTCAAACCCGATTCTTACCTAGATTTGAAAATAAAATAGATATAAAATAAATGAGTATTATAAAGATGAAATTAAATAATGTAAAGGAAAAAAATAAGAGTTATATGCTAAGTTATTATTGATTTGGGAGTTTAATCATAAAATAAATTAGTTAAAGGGATTAAATGGAAATTTTCCATACCAAATTGAATTTTTGCCAAAACTACATCATTTTGGCTATTGGATTTTTCTCTTTGGCTACCCAAATTTCCAAGAGGAACAATCATCCTTTCCTCACCGCCATTTCTTCCTTCTGTTTTCCCTTTTCTTCTTCTTTCTTCTCCTCTTCGATCATGTTGTTGCTGTCACAGCACCGCTATAACCCTCCATTACCATTGTAGCTCTGCCTAGCATTGCCTTCCTCTTCTTCCTCCTTCTTTCTTTTCCATCGTGCTAGAGGATCAACCCTGCCCTTTTCTCTTTCTTACTTTAGGTTCTTTTATTCGTTTGCTCTTTTGGCTATAATTTCCTTTGTTTGTACAAGAGATAAGCTTTATTAATTCTTTATTTAGTGAATTGTAGTAAGAATTTGGAAAATGGAAAGGAATTTCAGATCTAGGGATTTTGGAAAAAATTGGGGAAAATGCTAGATTTGAATATTATTGAGCTACTTAGGGTAATTAAGTAAATAATTAGCTAGAATTACTTTAATTTAAATGTTTAAATATTTTTTATTTCAAAATTTACGTTGGATTTGTGGATTATGTAAAGAAAAAAGGTGGAGTGTGAAGGGAATGGAAGTGTAAGGAAAATGATGAGTTAAAGCTTTTAGAAGTAGAAATTAAAGGAATTGACTTCAAATTTTGGCATGTGTTCATACAATCCTATTTTTCTCTCAATTTATGTATTATGTAGGTGAAATTTAAGGTATATAGATTAAGGTGTCCTTAAGAATTGATGTTATATATATATATATATATATATATAGTGTTAAATAGTAATATGAGATGACTAAATTAAGTTATAAAGGTTTGAATTGCAAAGGGTCAAATAATATATATATGAGGTAAGTTATAGTCTTGAAGAACGAATTAAGATTTCATAAAAATTAATGTTATAAATATATAACTAATGGTAAACTAGTGGTATAAAGTAATTTAATTGAATTATAAAGGTTTAAATTTCAAAGGTATCAAATAACCCGTATTATGTAAGTTTTAGTTTTTGATGAGTAAATTAGGATTTCATAAAATTAATGTTCTAAATAACTAATTAGATACTAAATGAGTGTTTGGACATAATTTAAATTAATTATAAGGGTTGAATTTCAAAAATGTCATTCTATTAAAACTACGTTAATTGTTAGATTCGTAGAATGTATATTTTTGTTTAATTGGAACAAATGAACATTTTATTGTAGAAATTGTGCCTTGGTTGAACCCATGTATATCACAAAGGGTTGTTTTAAATTTTTGGACAATGATTTGAATTAGACAATTTGTTTTATCCTAATAATCACAAGTGTATGAACTAGATTTGAATTAAATCGTCACATGAAATATGAGATTTATTATATTTCCCTTAGTAAAACAAGACAGGAATTAGAGTAATAAGATAAGGTTGGCATGCCAATTAGGGAAAGCTAGTAATATTGCATCTTAACATGATTATCGGTTGAATGGCCTCGAGAGCTCTTCTGGTGAATGTAATTAATTTAAGTTTGGACTGAATGGCTCCAAGAGTTCAGTCCATATATGTGTGTGTGTGTGTGTGTGTGCGTGCGTGTGTGTGTGTGTGTAATGGTAATATTATGAATGTCAATAATGAGAAAAAAAATTTGAATGGAATGAATGGTTTCGAGAACTCGGTCCCATATTTAAATCTCATTTATCTAGCTCGACACAATTCTGCTTGATTTTACTTAAGAAAAATTTGGAAAATAAATGATACATGCTTCATAAATAAATCAAGAATTTTTAATTGAGGATAATTGTTAATTATTTATTAAATTAAAACACTGATTAGATTTTACTTTAGTGAAATATGAATCAATACATGGACTATATAAGTTTAATTTTTTATAGAATTGAATTATTGTTGTATCTTTGCATGTGAATGAAGGTATTTGTATTTGAGAATTTATGAGTTTTAATTATATTTTAGTTAAGTATCTTATTCGTGGAAAAATAAAATTGCTTGAACACCACTAAGCAAAATGTTTAACGCGTGGTTTACTTTTCACGTGTAGGTTTGGAAGAATTCTAAAGTTAGGTGGAAGTGAATCTACAGCAAAATCTGAGTCACATTGGAAAGAGTGGAAAGATTTTGAGGTAGATGCGTTACTCAATTCTTTTTTTTATCTTTTAAGTTGTTTTGGCATGTACACTATATTATAGAGATGTAAAGTTTATGTAAATATTCATAGACATTGACGTTGTAAATTAAAATGGTTATGTAAATTATGTTTGAGAACAAATAAAATATGTATATATGCCATGCTATAATTTGATTGATGTTGAGTTGTGAAATGTCGGTGGATGGGAAAACTATTGTGTGTGGGAGTTTGAATTGGAGTTGGATGATAGGATAGACCAAAATAGATGTTTTTTGAAAACTTTTCTTACATGAGG
Organism: Excoecaria agallocha; assembly: GCA_037975025.1. NCBI lineage: Eukaryota > Viridiplantae > Streptophyta > Magnoliopsida > Malpighiales > Euphorbiaceae > Excoecaria > Excoecaria agallocha. The sequence goes on from CM075816.1 coordinate 36,976,898, forward strand.
TTTTAGGAGGTTTTAGGGAAAACTCTGCCCAAATATTTATAAAATAAATAGTAATTGTTAAAGTAATAAGGTTTTTAAATAGTAAAATTTTATAATTAGCCCTCTTAAAGGAAACTAAGCCCAATTATAACATTCGATATCCGAGTCTTTTAATTGATCGGGTATAGGGTGTTACAATAGAAGTAGACTATTTTTACATAAAAAAAGTCAAGAATTGCACCCATTTGAGAGATGAATATGGCACAAATTTAACCCTTATGCTCTATACTAGAATTCTAATTTCTGTCCCCAACATCTTATTCTTTTTTCTTTTTCCAATTTTCTTCTCCTTTGTCTTCATTCCTTATTCTTTAGGAGATGGTAAATTTTCAAGTAGCTAAAAGGAAGAGGCTCAAGGAACCTGCTTTAGATATCGGTTTGGAGCTTTTGTGTGCAATGGTTTGTGAATTATTTCTTGTTCTATAAATAATTTATGCAGTTAATTGTTTTCAATGCAGGTTTAGTTATCATTTTCTTTTCATGAAAATAATTTATAGATAAACAACAATCTTCGCTGCTATGACCTTGCATTGGAGCTAAGTAGCAACACAATTGAAGCACTTTCACAAAACTATGCTGAACAGGTTATACTTTGCAGGATTTGGAGATTTAAGTTCAAGTTAAAGATTTAAAGGCTTATACACAGTTGATTTGCTAGGAATATTAAAAATAAAATTGTAGTATTTTTCTAAGGGATGGCCAGTGCCCAATGTAAATAATACAGTGTTATTTTCTAGATGACATATATTATTCTCAATTAATTATAAAATTTAAATAAAAGTATGATACTATTGATAATTATGTGTATATGCATTTATTACATGTTTTATGTAAATTAAGCTTGCTAGAAATTATAATAAGTGAAGTGTTATTATCACTAAGAAATGCATACCTCAAATGGCTAGGTAACTATTTCAATTCAATAACCAAAGGACTTACAATAGATGGTAAAAGTGGTTCCTCGTTTCTATGCAAAATCTCAGGTCGATGATTAAATTGTTCCACCTCCTCTCTAATTCTTGCTTCTTTTTTATCCTCATTCTCCAAAATCGCCAACACACAAGCATCAATTAGATCAAGTTGCATGCATATATTCTCATCTTTAGGATACTTAAGTGCTTTATCCATGTGATACTCAATACTATCTTCTCCTATTCTCAAAATTAACTTTCTTTCTGAACTATACCTTCCCTTACTATGAAGTGACATTTTTTTCCAATTAAGGATAAGGTTAGTTTCTTTACACCTTTTTAAAACCATTGCAAGGTTATTCTAGCAAGACTCAAAATCACAACCATACAAAGTAAAGTCATCTATAAAATCCTCTATAAATTTTTCAATGAAATCATGAAATGTGGCCATCATACACCTTTGAAAGGTGGCTAGCGCATTACAAAGACCAAATGGCATTCTCTTATATACAAATGTGACATAAAGGAATGTGAATGTGGTCTTTTCTTGATCTTCTGGGGCTATAGGTATTTGCATATATCCCGAATAGCCATCTAAAAAGTAGTAAAATCTATTCCCGGCCAACCTTTCTAACATTTGGTTAATAAAAGGCAAAGGAAAATGATCTTTCCTAGTGGCATTGTTCAACCTCCTATAATCTATACACACCCTCCATTCTATCACTGTGCGTATTGGGATAAGTTCATTTTTCTCATTAGTTACCACAGTCATACCCTCTTTTTTAAACACACATTGTACTAGACTCGTCCAACTACTATCAAAAATGGGATAAACAATACCTATATCCAGTAGTTTAAGTACCTCATTTTTCACTACTTCTTGCATAGTTGGATTGAGTCTCCTTTGGGGTTATACCATTGGCTTGAAATCACTCTCTATAGGTATCTGGTGTGTATAGTAACTGGGACTAATTCCCTTCAAGTCAGATGTCCCCTAACCAATTGCTCCTTTATGCTTCTTCAATACTTCCATTAGCATCTCTTCTTCCAAACCTATAAAAAGTGAAAAAAATAATTACTAGTTTTGCATTATCTTCTAAAAATACATATTTTAAATATAAATGAAGAGTTTTAAGTTTGAAATTGTTTTCTCCCTTAGGAGAGGATGGTTCATCCTCCTTTGTTCCTTATCGTGTTCTTTCTTTCCAGCTTCCTCTTTGTTCCTTAAATGCATCAAACAATCTTGCAGTGCATCATCTAAAAGAATTTCCTCTTGATTCTCCTTCACACATTCCTGAACATTATCCATGAAGCAAATAGACTCTTCAAAGTCATAAGATGGGTGTTTCATCACCTTATTAACATTAAAAACCATCTCTTTCTCATTAAATCTCAATGTAACTGTTTGTCCATGTACATCAATCAATGCCTTTACTATGTTCAGAAATGGCCTTTCCACTATCAATGGAACCTTACGAGCCTCCTTCATATCCATTACTATAAAATCAATGAGAAATATAAAATTTCCAACCTATAACAATAAGTCCTCTATTATGCCCTTTGGCCTTTTCACTATTCTATCTGCCAACTATAGTGTCATTCGGGTTTTTTTATGTCTCCCAAATTTAATTTCCTGCAAATTGAATAAGGCATCAAGTTTATACTAGCACCCAAATCATATAATGCATGACCAAAAAAATTTTCTCCTAATTCACATGGTAAAATAAAACTATCAGGGTCCTCTATTTTTTTAGGAATTTTGTTCATTAAAATTGCACTACAATTTTCAAATAATTGAACCATTCTTACACACTCTATCTTTTTCTTCTTAGAACATAGCTCTTTCATAAACTTAGCATATTTAGGCATATGTAATAAAGCTTCAACAAATGGTAAATTTACATGTAAGTTTTTAAACATGTTTAAAAATTTAGTTGATTGTTCATTATGCTTTTCCTTTCTAATTAGAGATGGATAAGGTAACTTAGATTCATCAAGTACATTAGAAAAAAAATTTTTCTTACCTTTACTTTTCTCAATAATAGTATGCATTTCATTATTAACATCGAGTTTAGTAATACTTACCTCCATTGTTGGTTCCACCAAACCTAAAGAATTCTTGCCATTTTTAGCTTTTTTTACCTCTTTCCTGCTTCTCAAGGTGATTTCCTTTGTTTCTCCTTTCGTTTTTGGTCTACATTAGCCGAAAAAATGCCATGGGTCCTATTTGAAAGAGAATGAGCAAGTTACCCTACTTGAGTTTCTAAGTTTCTAATTGAGGCATCTTGATTTTTCATCCAAATATCCTGAGATTTCCACCTAGCATTTTCACTAGCCATAAATGAGGATTGGGTGGTCATAAAGCTAGCAAAAATTTCCTCTAAGTTAAGTTTTCTATCCTCTGTGGGCTGAGGTCGAGCTTGAAAACCTGGGGGTTGATATGGTAGAGCTTAATATGTGGATGGGTAGTATGGTTGGGCTTGAGCCAGGTGGGTGTAACGCTCACTTTAGTTACCTTTTTATTTACATATGGTTTCATTTAATTACTTGCACAAATACATATATGTACATATACATTAATTATAGGTATTCCACATTCTTTACATATTATAAAAGTGACTAAACTACCAAACTTTTTCTTCACTCGCCTTCCTCCTAGTGGCTAACAAATGTTTTCTTGAAAACTGACTCCTCAAGTCTACTCCTGTATACTTATATGGGAAAACACCAATGTTGAGCGATAACTCAGTGGGGAGTAAAGCAAAGCCGTGGACTTTTTGTTAAAGATGCAAACACAATTAATATGATATAGCAATGGTTATAAGGCACTAAAATATTTACATTATTAATCATTCACTAATATTCATGCAATAATTTAAATTAGTTTCATTGCTTGAATTTCTATTAATGGTGGATAACAGGTACACAACATTAGATATTGGCGAGCAGTATCAAACACTAGAGACATATTAGTCTTAGATCACTAGATACTAATAGGTATCAGAACATTGGACACCTTTCGATGTCAACACTACTAACTGCAATCACTATCCCCTTATAGGCATGCCTATCTATCCACAAATATATGAAATTCGGGCTCAATGAGTCTTTAATCACTCAAAATTATCATATTTGATACATTCAAGGTCATATGATTTATATATAACAAAACATAGGAATGATATCCCTATATGATACATAATTAACTTTATTTAAATTACATTTTTACATAGAGTTACCACTTCATGTAACATGTAATACCAAGCATATCATTAATCATATTCATCACATTGCATTATTATACACTTAAAGATCATATATGCATCTCTTCTTTTAATTCCATGCTTAATATGGCCTCATTAGGTTTAAAAGCATCCCTAAGGGTTGTGATAATGTTTGAAACACTTAAATATCATAATGGCATCAAATAGGGTTTTTCTTGATGGAGGTGGACGTGTTCTATCATGAGCGTGACATGGGTCGCGACCGCAACAAAGGGCTTATCACCCTACTCATGAAATCCTACCAAATGCTTTCAACATTTAACTTGTACGTCAATTTAGGCACACTAAATGACATTTTTAGGAAAAGTGTTATTTACAAAGTTGTTCCTCTATGTCTCTAGTTTCTAAAAAATTAAAAATAATCCAATTATGACTTTTAAATCTCAAGATATTACTAAAATAGTATAGACTGCTCTAGATGACAGGGTAACAGACATCACTCCACTTCAATCCGAATTTAGGGAACCTTAAAGGCAGAATTAAGTTTCCATTTTTTCTAAAACGTTGTAGATATATGTTTTATCTTTCATTCACAACTTGATTCACTTAATTTGGGCATCTACAGAAAAAGTTATACCCTTTATACTAAAATAGGTTCAAGTGAACCTTAGAGTAGAATTTTCACTAAGTGACTTTTCATACACAATTATCATTTTCATGCAATACCAACATCATTATCTAGTTATATCATTAATAAAATAACAATTATAGCACATGAATCAACTTAAATCAAATAATACACATAATAAGGAAAGTGAAAACTCCCAAGCCTCTTAGCAGGCTCTAACCCTTTCTTTGGGTTCCTTCTCCTTCCTGCTCTTTACCCTTGCTAGATTCTCTAACTATAACATGTCATAAACACACATCAATATCCAAATCCCATCTATAATCCCAGCTCTTTATGTTTAAAATAATTAAAGAACCAAACTTGAACCAAGAATCCCATAAGAACTTACCTTAAATTAACCAATATACATAAGCTTCCTTCTAAGTATAATTATAAGCAAAAGAGTGGTAATGAGACCAAAAATTGCTGGAAATTGTTTTTGGCCCTTAGGTTGCCGACCCACTCATTAAGAAAGGCAGATTTTCCCTTTTCTTTCTTGCTTTCTCTTCACTCTTCTAGAGGAGACACATGCTCTTACCTAATTGGCTCACTTGTCACCCTACAACAATTTGCACTTTGCTCCCTCTAGATAGTCTAATTTTCCCTTCACACACTATACTAGTTTATTTTAATATATTATTCCCACTTCTTTAATAATAATGCCCATTTACCCCCTTAAAGTGATAATTTATGAAATTGCCCTTCACTTTTACATTAATACCGATTATGTCCTTATTGCATTATTAACAATTCTTTTACACTAAAACTTTTTCAACCTCTTTCTCCACTACATAATGATCCTATTAAGGTATGCTTTAGGGCCTTACAGTGGGGCGAGTACTTGTTGCTATGGGAAGCTATATTTTGGTTAAAGCGAGCCCTAGGTTGATTACTGGATGTAGATGCTTGGTTCCCTTCTCTCTATGAAAAATTAGGGTGATTTCGCCACCTAGTATTATAGGTATTACTATAAGTGTTTAATACATTCACTTCTTCCACTAATGTACCTAAGCCTTCCTCACTTTTATTTTTAGTTGCAACATGTGTCCCTGCATAAGTGTTAGATGATTGAGATAAAGATGACACATTTTGAACCTTTAAACTAATTACCTCCTTCTTTAATAACCCTAAGAATGGCTACCTCATCTACACTGTGTATAGTTTGCTTCTTCTGCGTGGTCCTTATACTTACCCATTGAGCATCATTGGCAGCCATCTCATCAAGTAATTGAAAAGCTTCTTTAGGTTCCTTGTTCATAAAGCTTTCACCTGAAGCCACATCTAGGAGAAATCTAGTTGTGTAATTCACACATGTATAAAAAGTAGACATTAATTGATGTACAACAATTTCATGGTGTGGAAAACTTTTGAGAAGCCTCCTACATCTTTCCCAAGCCTCATAAAATGACTTCTCATAGAATTGTTGAAAATTGTAAATATTGTTCCTAATTATGGTTGTTTTGGTGGATGGGAAGAATCTAACTAAATATTTTTCCTTTATTTAGTCCCATAATCTAATGGATTGACTTGGTAGCATTTACAACCAATCTCTTGCTTTACCAATGAGAGTAAAAGGTAACAATTTAAGTCTAATAGCATCCATAAAAACATTTGGTATTTGCATTGTATCACTTATCTCTAGAAAAATATCTAAATGTTGGGCTAGATCCTCAATTTTCGATCCTAAAAATTGATTCTTTTAGACTACGGTAATGGTAGTGGGTTTTAACTCAAAATGTAGATTTCTAGGTAGCATTATGGTTATGTGTTCCTTATTCCACCTCAAAGTAGCATAGTCTCTAACGGTTCTAGGCCTAAACCTATTCCTTTGAGTTTGGTTATTCATCCCTCACTCCACTATCAAAGGTGGATAAACTATAGATGGGTTATGGAAAGGGTGGTTATTAAGGTTGTTATGTTCCTAGTCTTCAAAATTCATATCTATTTACCTTAATCTCCTAATCCTATGAAATGTGCTCCAATTTCAGGGTCAATAGGCAAAATTGGATTGCATCCTACCATAAACTATTGTCACCTGCAAATAATAAAAGAATAAAATTAATAAAAGAATAAGAAGAAAGACACACCAAATTCACTTTAAAATCTAAAAACAAAAGCCAATGTTTCCCCGGTAACGGCGCCAAAAAACTTGACTAGTGTCTAGCAAGTGTACTAGATTAGCTAGTAATATAGGAAAATAAGATTACGATCCCGAATATCATATCCAAGGGAAATTGTGTAAGTGCAAACTTGTTTCAGATTTTAGAATGAACAATATGTGTAAAGAGTAAGAGAAATCCCAAGTTTTGTGATGATGAAAATTTAACGAACTAAAAACAGTAACTTAAACAACTAACATAATAAAGCCAAAATAATTAAGCAAAAATTTAAGCAGAGAATTTTAAATTTAAACAAAGCAAGTAATGTAAGTTGGTAAAAAACAATAATAAAGACTACTTATGCTAAAGGACTATTTAGCTAAACTAATATTGCAATGACTCGGTTAAAAGGAACACAAGTGATTATGGAAAAACCAGTTATATAAAGCCAGATAGCTTATTTAGACTACCAATCTACGTATTCAACCTTCTTGTTCAGAATAATTCAACACCTAGTATAAGAATCTGGTTTTAAACTCCTAGACATCCATTAAACTCTTTTTCAAGCAAACTTAACTTCAATATATTCTTAGTTCAACTTTTCTCAGTTTTAATCCACTTTTATTAATACACAATTACCTCAAATTTAGAAAACAATCATGCATCAATACTAATGAACTAAACCAAGAACATGCATATCACAAATCATATGTGAATCAATCACCAACTATTAATCAAATAAGTTAACAATCAATCTTAACACAATCTGAGATACGAAATTGCACAAAATTAAGAAATAATCAACTTGTATTTAATGAAAGCACAACTAAGTCATTACATTAAGAGTTTAAGGATTCAAGTATGCTTTAGCAAAAGTAAAAGAACTACTCATATTTCATCTTAAAACTAAGAAAAATAAATAAATAAATAAAAATGATACAAACACTTAGAATCTTTCAACTGTTTTTGAATTCTTTACAGAGTCTTCAATTGTAGCCTTTAAACCCTAAGTGGAAAACTAACATAAACTAAAACTTTTAATTTGTAAAAATCAATCTGTCCCTTCAACTGCTTAAATAGCTCAAGACTAGAAAGAAATTCAGCTGCCAAAGCTTCCCAAACCAGAAGAAAGCAAAGTCTTATTCCAATTCAAGAATCTTGACTCGGTAGAGTGAGAATTCACTCCAACAAGTGAGGTTCCATTGTGCTTGACCTTTGGGATGACTCGATAGAGTGATATTTCACTCCACCGAGTGAAGCTTTTCTTCATACCCTATTTCTCTTGTGTTACTTGGTTGAGTGAGAATTCACTCCACCGAGTGGCTGCCCTTTGGACTAAACATACGAATCTTTGTCTTCAAAAATCCTTTCAAAGCTAAATTTCCTCTTTTGCTCTTAAAACTTTTCTTTTTGTTCAATTTCACACCTACAAACACCAATTTATTTAATTAAGTACATGATAATATAAACTTAGCAATTAACCACTAAATCGAATAAAAAAACACAAAAATGACACAATAAACACACTAAACACATATTAAAATATAGTATAATTCACAATTATCATTACCCTATGAAAAGTTTGGATGGTTATGCCAACCAAGATTATAAATGTTAGAGTAAGGGTTTTCATGACCTTGTCCTTAAACAAAATTGACTTGCTTCTCCATACTAGCTATTCCCAATCTACAATCATTACTATTATGCCCTTGTTGACCACATAACATACATGAATTTGGTGGAGATACTCCCATGCTTAAATTGTCGATCTTATAAGTCAATGCTGCCACTTGTGCTTGTAATGCAACAACAAAATCAATAGAATGAACACCTTTAATAGGAGAAGAAGGTGATACCTTTACTCTCTTAGCTAGCCACATGCAGTTGTTTGTAGCCATCTCTTCAAATAACTCATAAGCAGCATCTGTAGTTTTTTACATAAGTGATCTACATACAGCTGCATCAATCATTCCTCTAGTTGTATAATTCACCCCATTATAAAATTTTTGCATGAATAACTCCTTTGGAAGATTATAATCTGGAAAACAACGTTGAAGTTCCTTAAATCTTTTCCAAGCTTTATACAAAAATTCATTTTCATGTTGAATAAAAGTAGTGATATCTTTGATTATCTTAACAATTTTGGCTAAAGGGAAATATTTGGATAGGAAAGCTTGTGCTAATTGGTCCCATGTGGTTATAGATCCTTATGCAAGCTAATTAAGCCAAGCTTTAACTTTAACTTTCAAAGTAAAATGAAAAAGCCTAAGTTTAATGGCATCTTTTGGTGCACCGTTTATTTTAAATGTATCAAAAATCTCAAGGAAAATCTATAGAATTGTATACTATTTTGTACCATTTATAGCAATGATGGCTTAATCTCAAATTGGTTAGCATTTACTGTAAGATGAACAATCCCTTGTTAAGCCCCATTTAGCATTAGTGTAGCAAAATCCATCAATCTCAATTGTAGGTTATCTTCTTCCATGATAAGTCTCTTTTTGGCTAATTTTCAGTTTTCTGAAATAAATTTTTCTATCTCTAGATTTAATGGTTTACTTTTTTCTTTAGACTCCCTTGTTTTAGGCATAAACTCGAACTATCAAATCTGCAAAATAAAACAAACAACAAACTAATTAGATATGTAATCCAAAATCAAAAATCAAGAAAAATAATCGTAATAAACATAAATCAATTCCTTGGCAACGACGCCAAAAACTTGTTGAGGTTAAATCCACAAGTGCACGATTTTCCTTATAGTACTTAAGATATCATTCCTATGAGGAATGATTAGTTATTACTCACTATGACTTGATTCCTATTTTGTTTTAAACTTTTCACTATTTTGGTTGAAAATGTAAACTAATCATGTTATACTATAACTAAAATATTAATTAACCCTACATTAATTATGATCAAAGAAAACAAATACAATTAATGATTTGTATTAAAAAAATGAAACTTGATAATTATTCTTTCAGTCTAAATTTAATCTTTACAATGCAAGTCAAGTTGTAATAAATTTCTAAATATCTCTTTCGACATGAAGTAGAATGCCTAAAACATGCAAGTATCACTTCCAACCCTTAACTCTTATTATAGAATTAGGTTTTCATAATCACGTATTTTAAGAATAAAAATCAACCTATAACAATTATCTTAACATCTTGGTCTTCCTAGTAATGCTTTGACAATGAATTCCTAATAGATTTAAAT